>JAWZYU010000032.1:42583995-43306495 GCA_038380435.1 Ryuthela nishihirai
ACGAAATGTAAATTCAATTTCAACTTCAGTCAAATTGACTCGGCAGTACATCGCAAGAAGAGAAACTGTGAAAACTGCATTAAATCAACAATGGATGCAATCCTTGCCAAAGCAGCACTATCAGGTTGAGTTTCGCAAAATGACTCCCGTACGATCGGAAGTTACACGTTCCCGACAATTTGCGCAGAACGAGACGCTGAACAAACGAAGCAGATATTTTGTTCTGCGTCAAGCTTCGAACAATGACACTAAACCAAAAACTTTTGCTACGAATAATAGAAAGACTTTCAGACGTAATATTTGTGGCCGACTAGGGAACACGGAGCAATATTGCTATAGAAAAAACGACATGTTTGGAAACTTAAATTATAATCTATTAAGCGAGAGGCGAAAGTTCCTCATGAAAAACCCTCTCATGAACTTTGTCTTGCCACTATTGTTTTACCTTTTGTGAATCCTTGTCACGAAAAAACTGAATATATAGATCACAACAATACAGAAGCCAAATGAGAAATATTTTTATGATATTTATAATAATTGTCAATTGAAATTGTAGCCACGGTCCAGTGAACTTTTGAGTTATCATGTAGTCCAAAGCATAATTTTCAAGAAGAACCTGTAAAATGTCCTATTAGTGTAATTAATGTAAATTTAGAGAAACAGGTTGATGATGCAAAGCAAATTGAAAATGAGAAATGTGTTGAAATAGTTGAAGAGGAAAGTAGTACAAAATTAGTTGATTAAAAAGTTTCAGAAGAAGAATTTTTATAGAAAATAGTGTTGAAATTGTTGATGAGAAAAATGTTGAATTAGAGGTTTTAAAGGAAAATAATGTTAAAGAAGAACTATTAGGTGAAAATGAGAAAAACATCCCAGAAAGTGTTTTGAATGCAAATATTCCTGCTGAATCTAACAAGTTTAAAAGTTTTGAACTGTTGAAACGCAATTTAGAAGCAGGTAGCAATAAACCTGGAAAGCACAAAGTCAGGCTCTTCAAAGATAAGCACGTAGCAACGAGATGTCAACGAAACGACCACAGCCTGCAGAACGACAACCGGCAACGAAGTAGGCAACATAGAATAGATGACGTCACCAACGAGATCTGCAGAAGCGCTTACACCTAGCTTATCGCTCGACGGGGGAAGAGGTTACCAGGGAACGACTGGATGATGATTTATTGCAACGCCAACAATGAAATTTTAAGTATATTATTATTCTTCCACTGTGGCACTAATGATTTATGATGTTTTATTTCTTTTCTCTGGAATAGAGGAAGACGAAGACGAGAAGCAATATTTATTATGATTTATACTTAGAGATTTTGAAATGTTTAATTTCTTGTTGAAACTTTACATAGATACCAAATCCTCATGCAGCCATGGCTACGGAGGTTCAACCAGATTTTGTAATTTTCCTCTCTAGATGTGTCTCTTTTGAGCTACGGCTGCTGCATTTGGCAACTCTAGATCAATTCTAGTAAGGTCTTGTTTGACATTGTCTGCTTATCGCATCCTAGGTCTCCCCCTTTTTCTCAAACACTTTGGTATACTCTTCATAATCATGTTTGCCAACCTGCAGTTATGTATACGGGCAACATGGTCAAACCAACGCAGTGGCTCTCTGAACAATATGCCACTCAAAAGAGGTTGATGACTCCTTCTTCTAACCTCATCATTACTTACAAAATCAAACCACCTAATGCACAAAATACTGCGTAAGCATCTAGAATCAAAGTCATCACGTTTCTTGTTATCCTGCTTACAAAGGGTCCATGCTTCACTACCATAACTAAACTTAGAAAGAACCAAACTATTATACACGCTAATTTTGGTCTTTAGGTGTATACGCCTATTTTTAAACACTCTCCGTAGATTCTAAAAAAAGTCCCAGCGGCAATCCCTTTTCTTCTATTTATCTCTCATGCCGCATATCACCAGCATCTGTTACATGGCACCCAAGATAATTAAACTGAGACACTTGATCAAGAGCACTATCTGCTTGACCAATTTTCATCACTGTAGTTTTTTCCCTGTTTATCATCAAACCTACTCTATTACCAGTCTCATCAACAGCCCTAATGGACGAATTCACCTCATCAACATCATTAGCCAACAAGCCCAAATCATCTGCATAATCTAAATCAGAAATGTTGAAATCTCTAGATCATTTAGGCCAAAATCTTTCTCTTGTAAAGAATTTTGCATAACATAATCAATAACCAAACTAAAGAGAAAGGGAGACAAAATGCACCCTTGTCTAACTCCACTACCAATGTTAAACCAATCGCTGCAAGACGTACCAACTCTCACACACGACAGTTTTATTATATAGAGCTTTCATTACACAACTAACTTATAATTCCGTATGATCTAACAATTTCCGTATGATCTAACAATTAAATTACAAATTATGTCGATCAACAGAGTCAAAAACCTTTTTGAAATCTATAAAACTAGTAACCACAGGTTTCTAGAACTCCAAACATTTCTCAAGAATCTGTCGAAGTGAAAATATTTTATCAATGCACTTCTGAATCCACACTGTTCATCAACCAAATTCTTAATTCTATTAAGTATAATCATGCAGAGAACTCTATCTGGAACATAAAGTAAAGTAATTCCCCTATGATTATCAGAAGAACTGAGTTCACTTTTTTTTAAATTGGAAAAATGATAGCTCTTGTAAAATCCTTAGGAACAATACCTTTATCATAAAAAATATAAAAAAATTTCAGTCACCCATGTGACAACGCAAATGTTCCCAATCTAAACAAGTGGTGATTTCGTTCATCCCGGGGGATTTATGCAACTTTAATTTAGAGATAGACAAAGTAACTTAGGAATGTGATATAGGGCCATCATTAAAGCCAGAAAAGCATCTATTGTCATTACGAACAATGGGAGTAGAAATAATCACACTATATATAAACATAATATTTAAAATATTACACATTATAAATAATATTTAAAACTTCTCTGAAATGCTCAGCCAACCTAGCCATCACAGAATCCTCACCTTCAACCACCTTGCCATGTTTATCCCTCAATCTCTGTTTACCTGTCTGTTTCTTCCCACATAAAACATTAACAGTCTGGTACAACCTCCTTCTGTTGTGATGTCTAACTGCTTCCTCTGCTTTGTCAGCCAAGCTATCAAGCCAAAGATTCTTATCAGCTGTTACCTGATCCTTTACACATTTATTAAGCTCGTTGTAATGCCTTCTGTTAGGATTAGTAGGGTGTTGATTCATATTAATCCTGCACTTCCTCCTTTCAGAAATAAGTTCCATTGCCTTATCACTGGAATAATTTTGTTTCCTATGTTCCCTTTTAAGCAAAAGAGTACTGTTGGTTTCAAGAAAAGCCTGTTTAAACTGATCCCATTCTTTCTCAACTTAAGCACAAAGCAAACCACGATTGTCATAATGACTAAGAAGCCTATCATGGTATACTTTGTCTGTATCTGGATCTTTCAGATCTTCAGTGTTGAAGGTAATTTTCTTAACCTTAGCACAACATTTCTTAAGCTTCAACTACAAGACACTTTTGATCAGATAATGGTCACACCCAATTTCGGCTCCCCTGTAAGATTTGGTGTTCACAACTGAAAATATAATCTATCATATTCATTATTCATTATATTAAAATATAATCTATCATATTCCTGTCAACCCATCAGGTGAAACCCATGTATATTTATTATCGTCCCAGTATTTGAAATATGTGTTAGAACATGTTGAAACATGTTTTAAATTTTGCTATAAAAAATCTTTTATTAATGCAGTCATTTCCTGACTGGCGTGTGTACTGAGAAGCAAACCTACACCTTGGAGATGCTTTCCATCCTGCCTCCCTGAAAACAGAAATTTCGAATTATTTTAAGTATCTCACCTTTACCTGTCCATCTGGTCTCTTGCAAGCCTAGAATATCTAGGTTTATAGCGATGGAATTCCTGAGAGAATGCAATACAAGAGAATAATCTCTATGTAATGTCCTCACGCTCCATGTTCCTGCAGAGAGAAAATAATTAGTAGGATTTTTAAAGAAACTAGGTTTATTGAGATAGGTAGGGCCAACAATATCAAACAGCCCTCTGACCGCAAGCGTGTGGCAAAGACTTGTTCCTCCTCCGCTAAAGGCTGAAATCAGGAATGCTGGTAGGAACTTCAGGCACCACCTTTTCAAGTGGACTTTTGCAAGAGCCATATGACCTGCCTGAGACACATTACTCCAGTTTAGGATTGACGATAAGTGACTAGCTAAAAATTACTAGCTAAGTAAAGTTCAGGTACCTGCGATGGCCTCTGATCAACATTATCCACCAGCTGATATAAGGTATCCCATGCCTCTGTTCACTTAGGGTTATATTATATATTAGTATATAGTAATTAAATATTTTGCATTTTGAGGGATCTGGTCTGGATCCGTCATTTTATTCCACATTGGTATCACCATAATCTTTCTAGCATATTTTGAAATAGGGACGAAACGTCTGTTGCTATTGAACCACAGTGCACTTCTAGAAAAAAAGAGATGGGAGTCCCCCTGGGAGCTCCCATGAAATTGAGAGTTAAATAATGTATTGGTCTCAGTTAATCGGATATTTCAAATAAAAAAAATTATATGCTTTGAAAAAACAATTTTTGTGTAATGAAGACTAAGTAATTATAGATTTTTAAAAATTAAAAAAATTGTTTCAAACATATTTTTTGAACTTTTTTTTTCCTTTAGTTGGTTTTAGCGGATCTTTGCAGGCAGTCGGATAATAATAAAAATAATCGTTTTCTAACATCATTAACTGAACCCTACTCTTGTAGCTTCTCCCAATTTCCATGATACTTGTAATAGCCTTCCTTTTTGTTAATTGTTTTATTTGACTATGTTTCATACATGGGGTAATTTTTGATATGTTTGAAACAATACACTACACAGATAAGTTTTTATAATTTGAGCGACAACTCCTACACTACACTTTGAAGAATACTTCTCGCCATTACGGATTAAAAATCATAGATTTAATCTATCTTCTGCCCATTTCACCGGATTTGATATAATGAACAAACCATTTCTTCCCGCTACTCATTTAAAGCAAAATGTGCTTTACGTTAAACCCAAAGGTATAGAAGCCTGACAAAGATATAAACCTGACTGTCGAGCAGAAATTGAGATATTTGGCAACACTAGATGTCCCCAGAAGGCAACACTAACTATAAAGCTAGCAAAACGATTACGTGAGAATTTCGGCAACATATCATGGGAAGAAATTTAAAAAAAAAATAACATTTAGGTTATTCAGCCAGGGTAGAACAAAGGGAGGAGCCAGGGTCATTGTTTTGTCAGTTCCCTTCGCCGTAGCAACAACCACAACATCCGATTCAGTTCCAGGACTAGGTGATGAAAACTACTTGAGGGTTTAAATAAAGTTCTGTGTCTCCGAAACTGTGTACTAGAAGGATCATATAGACATGCAGGGATGTGGGCGGACTGAACTGACAGAGAGACATTGCATCAAAAAACACCACGTGACCTTGGCAGTATTATGATCAAAGAGGAATAATCGAAACTGGAAAATTCGATTGTCCAGACTGAATAATAATAGCAATAATTTATTATATAAATACAAAGCGTACATAGAAAACAATACACAAAGACTATCCACAATAAAATGAAAATTTATAATATCTCAAAGAAACATAGTTTTGGTTTCTACAATTGAGAATTTCAGTCATTATCCTTTGTTGAGTGGTGAAATCAATTGGAGGCCCAGTACAATCTTTTTGGTCAGCACTGAGTGACCTTGCTGAGTAAGCAGTCATTTTATATTGTATATATTTAATTCTGCACTGTAAAGCGCCCTTTTTCTTTATAAAAAAAACTTTAAAATAGTATACTGAATACCAGACAAGTTACTGCCACTGAGATAAAGTTTTGCTGACTAGTACCATTCAGAATTAAAACCACTACCATTCATAATAAAAAACTGCCACTCACCAAGACACTTAAAAATACCCATTATCACAATGGTGTCAGGAGAGAAGTTGATTTAATGTAAAACTTGGGTAGTAGTGGTCTCCTATTATAGGATATTTAGTAATGGTTGAGTGCCAGGAGGAGAGGGTGAGTCATTACTACAGCATGAATCACTATGAGAACTTGACATCAGATGTGGTGAGATTTAAATGTGTAAAACCAGTTTTCGCTTTGTTTTTTAACACGACAAGCAATTCTCAATCACAGATAAGCGATGCACAGACAGTTAAATCCTTAAAGAAGGTCTGAATTTGTAGGGGATGCGGCAACAAGTGTTTTCTGGCTAGTTGAAAAACAGAAAATTGCGATGCATGCATAACTGCTGCTCAGCCTTGGGATGAGGACCGAGCAAAGTTCGATATGGAGCTAGAGATTTGAATCAGCTGAAAGTCAAGTGATACGTGAAGAAAGGCAGACAGAGCAAGAAGTCGAAGATAGGGTAGCAGAGTGTGAGGAATGAGAATGATTCGGTTTGAAATAATTCTCAGGCAATCTTGGCCAGCTCTTCTAGTAATGGTTCCTATCTCTTGGAACTGTTTCCAAAATGTTGAAACCATCTTTCTCAATATATTGAGCCATCTTGCTACCTACGTCTGTGACTGTCCTACTTCAAGTCTCCCTAGACCCCACCATTATAAGGAATCATTGAAATAATATGGAATCATTGAAATCTTTCAAATAAGTTTTCAGTCCTCCACTGACTAGGTTAGTCGTTCAATATACTGTCGGTGTCTTTGAATCCTGTCGTTTTTTGAAGGGAAAGGGTTTTCTATCATGATACAGTCACACTCTTCAAAGATTTCAATTATCTACTAATAGTTCTTATTGAAATGGGTTTTGAAGTACTGTTAGCGATCTTCTCTCTCTCAGCTGATGAACAATAGCCGCTCTGTTTAGTAGTGCAGTTTGTCAACAAACGCCTGTCCCTGTTTGTAGAGCCCTTTGCCTCCTACATTTCTCATGATACACTTCGTATATTGTTTCACCTGATTTTCCGCTCACCTCCATTAAGAATGCTCTCGCACATCGTCCACTGACAATGGTCTTTTCTAAGTCAGTAAGATCATCCTTTTTACCCATGTAGCATTTGGCTTTGCTTTTTACCATGCCCTTGCGGCTTTTACAGGACTTCGTAAAGACGTAGAATGTGTAGGTCAATATGAACGTTTGCACAAATCAACGTGACTCATGGTACTTTGTGCATGGTGCATTGTCCATAATAATTTGACCACGTAGTCTGCATATACAGAGCTGAGTTTGTTAGTTGTAATAGAGTCTAGGGTTTATTGATATCGAAATTTTCTTCTTGAAGTTCACTGAAATTTTTTATTAACCATCATCAGTCCTTCCCTCATTTCCTTAACCGTATCTTCCTTTTTTTTCTTTGCATTTTACTTTGTCCATTTAATTTGTCAAAAGATTTTTCGAACACGTAAAACGGAAAAGACTAATAACATATTTGTGCTAAAATAAATTCTCTCTTAATAATTCAAAGTACGTTTTACTCGCTTGTGATATATTTACCTTAGCAGTCTCTTTATTTGGATAATGTTTATAGCAACTGCTTAATTATCCAGACGAAATTTTAAATGATATTTTTGTACAGATGTAGTAAATTTGACAGGAAAAGTAATTTTCGGCTCAAAATGAAGCTGTGGACTGAATTTGGGTCTTTTTTTTGGTTCTACTGTCTTTAATAATAGTAGTAATTCGTACTAATGGGTGATGGAGGAAATGCAAATACAGATATAACTCGTTAGCTCTCAAAATGCGTTTATGATATCCCATCGGTAAATGAAACAGCTTAAATGTGGTCTCATGCACACTATATAATATTTCAAAGGAAACCTTTTCTATACGTATATAATTTGTTAGTTTTTAAACCGTCTGATAATTGGTCCATAAATTGGTATAATTGGTATAATTGTATAATGTATGTACTTATAATTGTTTAAATTGGTATTATACACACAGTATCAGAATAATATGACCACCCACGGAATCACACTGTACCTGCCAGGCGCGTCAAATAGTGCACATGACAAGGTCGACCACACGGGGATATAAACGACCGTTCAGGACAGATGAGCCATAGTGCATAACGTGAGCACAATGGGCAGAGGTACTGATTTGATGGACGTTCAAAAAGGAATGATCATCGGCTACTGCACCAAGGGTGGAAGCGTTTCAGAAACAGCAGGCTTCGTGGGCTGTTCGCGAGGTGCTGTAGCAAGGGTGTACCAAAAATGGACCGCTGGCACACAAGTACCTCTAGACGTCATAACTGCAGAACCCCAAAAGCCATTGACCCCAGAGGAGAACGTCGCCTCCGTCGACTGCTAAAGGGCAATCAACGCGCAACAGTGCAACAATTGACCCCTCAAATGATCGCTGGACACCCAGGTACGTGTCCCCAATAACAGTAGAGCGAACCCTGTTAAGCATGGGTCGCGGAGTCGATTCTGCATAAAGGCGCCCATGTTAACCAAGGTCCATCAGCACCGACGCCTGCATTCACACGGGACTACCGTCATTGGACAGTGGAAGAGTGGAAAAAGGTTGCCTTCTCCGACGAATCGAGGTTTCTACTCCACAGAAGTGACTGGCGGTGGCGGATACAGCGTCAGTCACATGACAACCAACACCCGGACATGCTTGTCAGTCAAGTACATGCTGACGGTGGCAGTGTGCATGTCTGGAGGATGTTTTCTTGGTATGACCTGGGACAGCTGGTACCACTGGATGGGTCTCTGAACACCAATGGCTACCTGTCCATCCTCGCTCCCCCCCGGAGTGGGACCTCCTTGACGAGGGGGGGGGGGGCTACGGTGCCTCTGAGAAGTTGGGCTCGGATCGCTGGCGCCCTTGGGTTCAGATGTCTGGTGGCCCCCGGTGGAGGGGGGCTTGTTGGGGGTAGGCGGACCGTTTGAGGTGAGACGGTCCAGTCTGCTTATTGACCTGTCCCCCTGCGAAGCTGGGGGTTGCAGTCTTGGTTGAGGAGCCGTTCTAAAGGCCTCGGATAGGGCTTGGGAGGACCCTGTCTTCTGTAGGCTTATTGGGGAGTACTGCGGACTGAGTTGTGCACCTCTTCGTACACTCGTTCGTGGGCTCCCGTATGCGGTCTCAGTGATATTGAGGTGGACGGACGTTCCGCGGGTGCTTCGGCCCGGGAACAATGGATAGGTAGAAGTTGGAGGCTCGCGGCCTCAGTTGGCCACTGCTGGCCAGCGGGATTATCGATGGAACAGCCAAACTAAGAGTCCCACATGAATGAGATTTGGACCTTATGGCTTTTGCAGTGGAGGAACTTGGGTTCCTCTGCGAAGTGGGGTCCGGGTGCTGCAGTGTTGTGAGCCCCGGTAGGCTGAAAGCTTTGTCGGGGTTGTGGGGGGGCCGCCGGCTGGGTTTGTCGGGATTACTGGCCAGGTGTCCCCGAAGCGGCCTCGGCACGGTATAGGCCGAGACGGCGAGCGGGCTGTGGGTGCCCGGCTCGATGGAGAGGACGAAGTTGGGACTCCAAACCTCGAGGGACTCCAAACCTCGAGGGACTCCAAACCCGAGAGGCTTGGAGTCCCTCGAGGTGTGGCTTTCGATGGAAGTACCTAGGAGCCTCTACTGCAGAGGACTCTAAAAGCTAGGACTTCATTTTATTTTCTGGCACAAAATTCAAAAGACTAAGATCTTTTTATTTATTTATTGGCATGGCATGTTTTGGCTAAATTCAGTGAGTGTTGGGCATATTCCTAGGCAGCACTCTAAATTTTAAAAGATCCCACTCTCACTGCACCTCAATGATTATATCTTCAAGCAGACTAATAAAAACCCAAGTAGTGCTTCTCTCTTCACATAAGGTCTTCTCCCGCTGTATGTAGGCAAATGTTAAGGCAAGCTAAATTGATAGGAGCCTTTTTAGTTTATAGTGGTTTCAGTGGCAATCCCTTAAGGTGATATGCAGTCACAGTACTGCAGTGCACCAGGGTTGTCGCGAATCTTATTCGTTGTCCATCCTCGCTGACCACATGCATCCCTTCATGTTGGACGTTTATCCTGGTGGTGATGGTGTCTACCAACAGGATAATGCACCCTGCCATGTCACTAAGGTGGTGCGTGATTCGTTCCAGGAACACGACAGCGATGTCTCCGTTCTCCCTTGACTGGCGAAATCGCCCGACCTCAATCCCATATAGCACTTGTGGGACCATTTGAATCGACAGGTTCGGCGTGCAGACCCACAAACTCGTCATGTCCGGAACCTTGGTGCTCTGCTGAAGTCCGAATGGGCACGTGTGCCTCTGGCAACCGTCCTGGGCCTCATTGCGTCCATGCCACGTAATCTCGCCGCTGTCATCCAGATCAAGGATGGTTATTCCCATTATTAGGTAGGTGACCATATTATTCTGATACGACTATGCATATATATTGTATAATAATACATCTGTATTTAAAAATTCTTCAATTTATTACTTAATCAGTTCACTGTTTACATTTATATTCAAAATAAAATTGAAATCTAAGAAAATTTAATGAAATTTAAAAGTTTCAAAATAATATGTGACAAGTTACTGAGCAGAGGATTTTTAGAAAATTATCCCGTGGCCGAGTGGTTAGCGCGCTTGGCTACTGATCTAAGGGACCTGGGTTCGAGCCCCGGATAAGGCATGGATGTTCGTATTGTTTTCTGCTGAGGTCCTGCATCCTCTCAGATCTTCTACTGTGGCATATAGACTGACAGGCTCCTGTCAGACCTCTGTGGCAAGCAGCTGCTTGAGGGGGTATTATTTCATTTTTTATTTTTTTATCGAAAGTTGATTGCCCTACGCTTTTCTGTTTCTCTTTTAGCAATTCAGTGTAAGGTGCTAAAGCATTTAATACTTCACACTTTACACAACAAGATATTTCGAAATCAGGATCGTCCTCACTCAAATTTCAATTGCATCTTGTATTATCTTCATAAAAGTTGTGTCGTGTTCAAGTAGAGTGGTAAACCCATAAAAGAAAATGAAATATATTGCATTTTCTTTAAAAAAAAAAGGTACTATATGGAAAGAGTTATTTGAGGTAGCGCTAAATGCATTTTGCCTCTAATAATATATTATTAGCCCTGTAAAACGCAAAAAGAATTTCTTATTTATCCCTTATAATGAAAAAGTTGAGTTTTCTCATCTACTATGATTAAGGGGCAAATCGGTCAGTGTATATAAAATAAAAGTAATTATTATTGCTAGATTTTGTTTGTCCATATGGCCCCTTTTGGGGTTTATGTGTTTTACTTTTATTATTTCCAATCAGGCACTATTTTAGACTTCGAGATATAAGCCATAGGCTTTTAGCTCTTAATATTAATTAAATATATTAGATATTGCTAAATCAAAATATTATTCAAAAATTTAAAATTAAGTTTTTTTTCTATTTTTTAAAATAAAGCGCGACAGGCCGAATTTTAACCAATAGTAATTTAATTAAAACAGATATGAACATAATTTGCATTTCTCTTCGTAAGTTATTTGGGTACATGTCCTTGTTCAACACATTCTAATCAACACGATTTCTAATTCCTAACATAAATCCAACGTTTGCGATCTCGTTTCACGTTTAACATTTTCGACATTTAGCACCTTCTAACAAGGTAAATTAAAGCCTTTTTGGAAGATTTGAAAACTATTAATAATCCAATTTCGTTAGAACTTTTCAACAAAACAAAAATATCCCATTTATATCTCAAAACAAAAAGTCGTCTTTTTCCTATTATGTTGTTTAAAAAGTGTCCAAGTTTCACTACCATAACTAACCTTATAAAGAACCAAACTATTATACAGTCTACTTTTAATCTTTAGGTACACCTATTTCTCCATACTCTCCATAGATTCCTAAAAGTTCCGGCAGCAGTCTTTATTCGTCTGTTAATCTCATGCCGCACATCACCAGTGTCTGTTACATAGCTCCCAAGACAATTAAACTGAGACACCTTCTCAGGACTGTTGCATTGAGATTAATTGAATCACAGCCTGCATCACCAATTTTCATCACTTCAGTTTTCTCTCTGTTTATAAGCAAACCTACTCTACTACCAGTCTCATCAACAGCTCGAATGAAAGAGTTCATCTCATCAACATCTCGAATGAAAGAGTTCATCTCATCAACATCATTTGCCAAAAGGGCTAAATCATCAGCATAATCTAAATCAGAAATTTTCGTATCTCCAACCCATTTAAGGCCAAAATCTTTCCCTTGAAGTGAATTTCGCATAACATAATCAATAACCAAGCTAAAGAGAAAAGGAGACAAAATGCACCCTTGTCGAACACCAGAAGTAATGCTAAACCAATTGCTACAAGACTTACCAACAATCACACATGACTCAGTGTTATTATAGACAGTTTTCATTATGTTAACTAACTTCTCAGGTATACCACATGATCTCACAATCAACCACAAATTATGACGATCAACAGAGTCGAAAGCCTTTTTGAAATCAACAAAGCTAACAACCAAAGGTTTCTGAAACTCTAAACATTTCTCATAATCTGCCTAGTTGAAAATATCCGATCCACACGTCCCCTACCACTTCTGAATCCACATTGCTCATCACGCAATTGCCTGTCAACCAGATTCTTAATTCTATTAAGCACAATCATGCAAATAACTTTCCCTGGAACAGAGAGTAGGCTGATACTAGGGTTTCTGTACTCGATTCGACTCGACTTGGACTCGTCGAATATTTGGGTAGTTACTCGGATTCGGGACTCGACTCTAATACTCGACGAGTCCACGAGTTCACAAAACAGCCGTGTCTCGTCCATATACATATAAACTACCGTATACCAAGAAAGAGAGACATCCGACACCTGCAAATTCTATCTCCTTTTATTGCATGACCGGTAGAGTTGCGCAGTCGGTCAATGCTTGATATATCTATCCATATATATGGTCTTGCCGCTATCTCGGCTGTCTACAAGCACTTAGTATTGTTGCGGTCTTGGTTGAACTGTGTTAAATGTTAATTTACTCAAAATTTGAATAGAAAATTATTATAATTGACGAAGCTGTTTTATGTATGAAAAGGTAATTAGTGATTAATGTGATGAATTTATTATTAATTTTTATTTATTTTTCTTTTCTGCTCAGCTCAGAAACGATGTCACAAAAAAAATCATCAAAAATTTGGGAATATTTCACTCAATTGAAGAACAAAAAAGCTGACTGTAATATATGTAAAACGAACATAGCTATTGTTGATTCAAGCACAACATCGTTATTCAAGCACCTTAAAACTCATAATATTCATCCAAATTCGGTCAAAAGTGAACTGGAAGCTGATTCTGAAGTTGGATGTTCAATTAAGAAACCAAAGACATGATGGATTTTGTAAAACGTTCCAGTTTAGAAGAAATTGTTTCGAAATTGGCAGCAGTAGATGGAATTTCAATAAGAGCCATTACTAGTTCGGAATTTATACGAGAATCTATTGCTAAACGTGGATTTAAGTTGCCTAAAAATGAAACCGATGTAATGAAATTAATACATGACCATTTTAAAGCAATGAAAAATAAAATAATTGGCGAATTGTCAGAGAAAATTAAAAATAATCAAAGATTTAGCTTGACACTCGATGAATGGACCAGCTCATGAACGAAGAAATATGTTAATGTAATTCTCCATGGCGCCCCAAATCAAGAACCATACAATCTTGGACTAGTTCGTATATTCGGATCGTGTACAGCAACACAATTACTTGAAGTGGTTACTCACCATTTGGCTTCGTTTGAAGTAAATTATGAGCAACACATTGTTGGCACAACAGGAGATAGCGCTTCTTTGATGGTGAAATTTGGAAAGGAGTGTCCAATATTTTATGAATTGTGGAGTACATCATGGAGTACATCTTGGAGTGTGCGATACTTTATATAAGAAAAAATTAAACCGCAAAAAAGAAGAGGAATTAATTGATACTGAGGATGAGAATGAAGATGTTTTTGCTGATGGAGCGGATATTGAAATAAGAATACAACAGAGGAGGGTATGGAAGAAGTTGTTAGTATCCATCAAATAATTAACAACGTTCGAAAAGTGGTTAAGTTTTTTAGATTGTCTTCCATTAAAAATGGAATATTACAAGAAAAAATCAGAGCTAAACTAGGCCACAATCTTGAGTTAGTTTTAGATTGTCAAACTCGTTGGAGTTCTCTTGCTTATATGATAATCATGTTTGAGAAACTACAAAAATTCATCGAATAAGCTTTAGTAGATCTCAACTGTTCACACATGCTTGATGACATCGATTTTAACGAGCTCATAGATCTCCAGAATTCGCTTGAACCTACCAAATTAGCAATTGAAGTTTTAAGCCGAAACGATACGACTCTGCATTCAGCTGGCATTACGTTGGAGTACATGAAACGAAAAATTTCGAACTGTAAAAGTAAACTAGCGTGTGAATTATTAGAAAATATGGAGAAGAGAATTGATGAGCGAGTAAATATAGATTTAATGAATTTGTTCAAAGCGCTTAAAGATCCAAAATTTGTACCTACTAAACAGGCTTTAGATTTAGCCACACAATTATCAAAAAGACTTTACCTAAAAGAAGATAATAATGAATCAACGGAAACTTCGCAAGACCAAGAATTAATAATAGTTGAAAATCAAAAAAATTTGACAACGGAGGAATAACTTGATTTAATTTTGAAAAACGCAGCTGAACCTCAAACTCCAAAAGAATCCGAGATTTATAGCAAACTTAAACAAGAATTTTTGCCTTTCAGAAATACTGGAAAACGAACAAGTAATCTTGATGACCTGTACAACGCACTTTCCTCCATAAAACCAACTTCAACTTCTAATGAAAGAACATTTTCAATAAGTTGCAGCTTCTGTACTAAAATCAGATCGAGACTTGCTGACAAGTCTCTTAATTCGTTAGTATTTCTCAAATATTTCTACCTGAAGACCAAAAAAAGCAATTAAATTAGAATAAATAAATGTTCAAATAGTTATATTTAGTTTTAAAGTTTAATTTTTGAAAATAAATGAATTGATTAATAACTAAATTTGAGTACATTTTCTTTATAATTTCTTGGCACGACCACAAATCTCGGTTGAAAATCTTGCAATATAATAAATAATTCTAATTTTAACAAATTTTAGTAATTTTATTTTGTTACAAAGACTTCAGCTATGAGAATTGTTATTGAACTCCAAAATATTAAACGTTTTCGCTTATTGGTTTGAGTTTAGATTTAGATCCGGACACGACTCGGACTCGACGAGTATTCAAAATTTGGGACTCGTACTCGCCGAGTCCTAAAAACCCGAGTTTTCAGAAACCCTAGCTGATACCCCTATAGTTATCACAAGAACTGCGATCACCATTTTTGAAAACAGGGAAAATAATTATCATAAAACATATTCAAAATTTCAGTCATCCAAGTGGTAACCGAAACATTCCGAGCTCCAAGCATTTCTTTAGTAATTTCATCTACCCCTAGAGATTGATGAAATTTAGGTTAGATATTGCCAAAATAACTTCAGTATATACCTGTATATGTGTACGATTTCTGCCACACAAAACATTAACTATTTGGTACAGCTCTGTGCTGTCTAACTGCTTCCTCAGTTTTATCAGCCAAGCCATCAAACCAAAGATTCTTATCAGCAGCTAACTAATCCTTTACACGTTTATTAAGATCTCTGTAATGCTTCTATTAGGACTAGTAGGGTATTGATTAAGGACATTCCTGCAGTTCTTTCTTTCTGAAATAAGCTCAAGTGCCTTATCATTAAAATTATTCTGCTTCCTCTGCTCCTTTTTTCCTAAAAGAGTACTGTTAGTTTCCGAAAAAGCCTGTTTAAAATGGTCCAATTCTTCCTCAATTTCAGTGGTAAGCAAACCATGACTGTCACAATGATTAAGTAACGTTTCATGGTAAGCTTTAGCTATAACTGGGTCTTACAGAGCTTCAGTATTAAATGCAAATTTTGCAATCATAGCACAAGAGTTTTTAAGTTTAAGTTGCAAGACAATTTTACCAAGGTAATGGTCAGATCCAATTTCAGCTCCCCTGTATGACCAGAACTAGCCCGTTTCCTGTTAATTAATATATAATCAATCATATTCTTATGCAGCCCATCAGGTGAAACCCATGTGTACTTAGGTATGTCGCGGTGTTTCTAAAAAGTGTTTGTTATTCTGAAACCATTGAGTTTATTTTCCTGTAGGAGACGTTGTCCGTTGCCATTGCAGCTACCAATACCAAAAGGGCCTATCACTCCTACGCAAAGGTCAGAGTCAGTACCACCTTTGGCATTGAAGTCACCTAGAACAATAGTAATATCTTCTTTCTTGACATAATTCAAAATATCCTGAAGTTGTCCGTAAAATCTATCCTTCTCATCCGCATCGGCATCGTAAGTGAGGGCATAACAGCAGATAACATTCAAGTCTTTAACGGTTGTCTGAAATTTTGTTGTAAGAAACCTTTCATTAATGCAGTCATATTACAGATGTAAAAATAATGTTTTTTCCTAAATGCAATGAAATGAAAATTAAGCGATTTTACCATATAATTTAAGCGATTTAAATGAAAAAAAAGAGAGAAAATTCCCTAAAAATGAGATTTTTTTAATTACAGAGGTGAAAATAACGTTTTTCCTAAATACATTGAAAATTAAGCGATTTCACCACTTATTTCAACTGTTTAGTAAAAAATACAGATAATTCACTAAAACATCTGATTTTTAATGACTGAAATAAACATAATATCCCTACTTCAGATACCTTTGGGTTGGGTTGTTTTACCTTTGAGCAGCACTTTTTTGCACACCATGGGCTAAATGGCCAGGTCACATGGACCCCTAAGGCTCAGAGAAGGTTGGGGGAGGGGACACACTGGCTATTGGGAAAAAACACAACAGCTATTGGGAGACAGATGGTAGCCCCCCCCCCCCGTCATGACCATCCAGCGTGATCTTTAACGTGCACAGGGTATGTCTCTCCCGCACATGGGGTCACGGCTTAACGTCCCATCCGACGGACGGCGGCCTTTCCAAGCCCATCCGTGTCCCCTACTGACCGTGGGCAGGGCGGGGAATTTTGCGGACTTCAGATACCTTTAAGCATTCTACGCATGTAGCTACCGTTAGCATAACTGGTAAATTCGCTGATAAGCGGAACCTGCAATCGAATCCCCATTGTGGGTGCAGTTTTTTTTTAAGTATGGTGTATTATAAAATAGTACATGTGTTAAACACTACATTGGTGCGATAGTTAGAATTACTTTGGGACCTTGTAGTGACGGGAGAAACTAAGATGGCGGAATTCAAAATGGCGGATGGAATGATAATTTGAGGCTTTTGCTCAGAGTGACACATACTGGGATTTTGGAGTAGTTTCAATACATTATACGGTTTTCCCACCAGATGATTTCATGACCACACCTACTGGAAGTGGGGGCTTTTAATTTATAAATGAGTTATGAATATTAACTATAAATATCTATAAAGGTGTGTGACCAGTTATGAATTAATTATGAACATTAATAAGGGACAATACCAGTTATGAATATTAATTAGGAATATTGATAAGGGGGCGTGGTTGATCATGTCATATGAGGAAAGCACTGTACAATGGGGGGGGGGGAGCTATAGTGCATTAAAACTACTCCAAAATCCCGCCAGGTGAGGCTCTGAGCAAAATCCTCAAATTATCAAATTATGCATTTTGAATTCCGCCATCTTGGTTTCTCCCATCACCACAAGATTTTGGTTGGTTGGTTGTGTTGTAAGTTTTGGTGAAATTATCCTCCAAATAAGGGGCTCCCTACACCAGTCACAACAGAAGGGATAGATAGCAGAAGGAGAAAAAACTGCCTCTCAGCTATTTCTCGAAGATAGTAAGAGTACTAATCAGAAGAAAAATAAAAATGGTAACATTAGACCTTGCTGAGAAGGCCAATGTTCTGAAAGAAATCGGTGACCAGTCGGAAGTGCGTTCGCTGCAGCTTTACATTGTGGTGATTACCAAGAGGGGAAGTGATGGAGGTTCTGATAGCATGAAACTCCCGGAAGAAAGCTTTTCGTTCAGCATTGTAGCAGGAGCAGTTGAGCAGAACGTGGGATGAGACTCTCAGTTGTGCTGCAAGTGGCACAGTTTGGACTGTAAGCACTGCCAAGAGTGTGAAGTGTAGAGTTACTGTAGATGACACCTACTCGGAGATGATGAAGGAGGGTCTCCTCAGAGCTGTGGAGATTACCTAGGTTAGGAGCAGTGAGGAAAGGGTCAACCAGGTAACTGAATGAGGAACAACTGGAGTCCCTATGACACTGGGCAAGACGGTATTGGCTCATCAGTTGTGAGACAGAACTCTTGCAGTCATTGAGCGAGAGATGGTAAATAGTTACACACCTCTGACTCTTCAGCACCTCCTTCGCAGTGTGATCAGCGAACTCATTGCCAGGTATCCCTGCATGGGAAGGAATCCAGTGGAAATAAACCATGATTCCAGCAGAAATGACTTGGAGCAAGTCTCCATGATTTTCTGGATGAGGAAGAGGTTGCAGCTCTTGCCATCTCGCTTCTAGAGAGTTTCCAAGGCTGACTTCGTGTCACAGAGGATGACAAAGTTGCCACTTTCGAGGCTGAGGATGAAAAGTGCAGCCTGAAGTATAGCATGAGGCTCTGCACAGGTGGAGAAGGTGAGATGTGGGAGATGGAAACCTTTTGCGATGTCAGTATTGGGGATGGCAAAGGCAGAGGCAGCACATTACCTCTCCCTGTCCACAGATTCATCAGTGTAGATCTCAGTACATCTCTCACATCGTTCAGTGACATAGAAGGTGGAGAGAAATCTGATAGCTACTGGATCAGAGTCGCTCTTCTGACCTAGAGAAGGGATAGTGACATTGATCATAAGATCACTGTTCCTCCAGGGTCAGGGAAGAGCATATTGCCAGCATCCAGCATCTGGAGCTGGCAGGAATGAGTCAGTCATAGAAGTCCTTTAAACACCAATTACATCATTGATGTAATGGATAAACGTGCAGACACAATTGCTTAACGTGAAGAACCTGTGATCGAATTCTGTCGTGGGAAATAGATTTTGTTTTTAAACATGGTACGTGTGTTTAAAAAATAGTACATTTGTTAAACACTAGATGGCGCCACAGCGAATTATTTCGAATGGGAGCAGATTCGGAATTTAGAGAATTTTCGGATGATGGTGGAAACCAAGATGACGGATTCGGGGTTATTTCAGATGACGTCAGGATTCAAAATGGAGGGAACCATGATGGCAGACTCTGGACTTGGAGAATTTTCAGGAGTTTGTGATGACAGGCGAAACCAAGATGATGAAATTTCTGGAGTACTGTTTCCACATTGCCGAATGCTCTTATTTCCAGTCAGCATTTACGAACCAAAACTCTTACGTCCTACATACTCGTTCTTCATCCGGATCTGCTGTTTTCCATTGGTCATTGCCAAACTCTCTTTTCTCCAAACTCTCGGGCATGTGGCAAGGTCTCTGACCTTGCCACATGCCCGAGAGTCAGTGCCCGAGAGTCTTGCCACATGCCCGAGAGTCATGCCCGATTAGTCAGCGGACACCACCAGTGTGTGACCCTCCATCTCAGCGACCTGCTATATCGATTAACATTTCAACAAGCTCTGCACTAACAGAACCTTGCTGGAAAGGAGACATCCCACGTATCATATGCCTCTTTGGTGAAATACAAAACAATATACAAAACAAAAAAAAAATTACAAAAGGCCTCTAGCCAAGCTAGCCTAGACTGACAAGTATAATAAAAACTGAACGGTTATTACAATAATGATTAAAATTTAGTGTATTATATATTTACTTCAGTTACTGACAAAATATTATGATATCTAACTTGTTTGAATTCTTATGCATGAATGAAATTGGTTTCTTTACAGATTGGAAGTTATATGCAACAGTATACTTAAGGTCACAGATTAAATTAAGGTTATGGTTTCGATTTGTAACATCTGAGAGCGCTTTCTGCATTATCATGGAGTTGTTTACCTTTCTTTTAGTAATGATGTCATATACACTGAAAATACAATTTATTATACAGACCACACGCATCTATAAATTTGTCCTACTTCACCACAATAATACAAACAGCCGAAACCCCTTATGGGCCATAAATATGTCAGATACCTACCTGCTCTACAGTGTATCTATGATTGTGTTATGATGGGTAAACATGGCGATCTGACTGAGTTCGATCGTGCACAGAGAGTTGGTGTAAGGAATATTGAATGCTCCATATCCGTAACTAGAGAACATCTGGATTTTTGTGTGCAACTGTCACACGTGTGTGCCAGGACTATATTAAAACCAGCAAAATCTTCAACCTGGGAAAAATATGCCGTAGTCAGGCCATTGATGCTCGAGGTGAGAGTAACTTCTATATCATAACATCGAAACAGAGGGTCATAGTGCGGATGATAATATCGGATTTGAACAATATGGCGGCTATGAAAGTTTGTACAAAGACCATTGGAGGTACAATGGCATGTGGGCTATGGCATCTAAGCCCACATTGAGTACTCTTGTTAACAGCAAGTCACCGGGCTTGATGAAGGAATATCGCAATGCACTGTGGAAGACTAGAAACGGGTAGCTTGCTCCGACGAAGCAACATTCCAACTGCAACATGCCGATGGGAGATTGCGTGTGTGGCATAGCGCACACAAGGCCATGGACTCCAACTGTCAAGTTGAGGTGTTACAGGTCGGTGGAGGCCGTATAATTTTCTGTGGTGTGTTTTGGTGGACCACTTTGGGGCTCCCTGTACCTATTGAGTTCACCACACAAGGTTATGTGACATAGTCACTGACCACCTACAACAGTTCTTGGCTATTCATTTCTCATATCAGGATGCATTCTTTCAACAATACCCTGTCTCATCTCTCCCGTTTGGTGAAGGATTGGTTGGTGGAGCATTCCAGTGAGTTCACAACCCTCGAATGGCTCTCTCACTCTTTGGATTTGAACCCTACTGAGCAACCCTGGGATGAAATGAAGAAGATTGAAACACACCACTGCAACTCTCAGCGCTTTATGGACGACTGTTGTGAAACATTTCTTCATCCCAGCAATTCTAAAACCTGGCAGATTCCATGCCACGATGTTTACTGCTATTGTGAGGGCGATTAAGTGGATGTATATAATAAATTAACCTTTCACTGAATATATATTTTTATGAATTAAACAGATGGAAATCGTGAGTTAAAAATAGTGTTTAACAATTATAATTCTAAAATAATATAATTTATTACAAAAGTATGAGTGAAAACTTTTATATAAACTGAATTCAAATAACATAAATCTATATCAGTATGAAAAATAAATCTTCAGAAGAATTTAGTACCTTATTACTATTCCTGCAAAAGGTTTTTCCTCTATAATTTTTACTATTTACACTCAAAGCATAAAAAAAGGCTTTTTACATTATTTAATAAATGGTAAAATCATATTTGTGAACAAACATGTATCTACCAAGAATAACCTTACCAATTCTTAAACAACTGAAAACTACACAGTCGTATCAGAATAATATGACCACCCACGGAATCGCAGTGTCACAGAGCGCACATGAATCCAGGTGCATCACAGAGTGCACATGACAAGGTCGACCACACGAAGATATAAGAGGCCGGCCAGGACAGATGAGCCACAGTGTGTATTTTAGTGTAGTTTTCAGTTGTTTAAGAATTGGTAAGGTTATGTAGGAATAGTAACGTGAGCACAATGGGCAGAGACACTGATTTGATGGATTTTCAAAAAGGAATGATCATCGGCTACCACACCAAGGGTGGAAGCATTTCATAAACAGCAGACATTGTGGGCTATTCGCAAAGTGATATAGTAAGGGTGTACCAAGAATGGACCGCTGGCACACCGAATACCTCCAGACTCATAACTGTGGATCCCAAAAGGCCATCGACCCCAGAGGAGAACGTCACCTCTGTCGACTGGTAAAGGGCAATCGACGTGCAACAGTGCAGCAATTGACCACTCAAATGAATGCTGCGACAACCAGGTACGTGCCCCCGATAACAGTAGAGCAAACCCTATTACACATGGTTCTCCAGAAGTGACGCTGCATAAAGGCGCCCATGTTAACCAAAGTCCATCAGCAACGACGCCTGCAGTTCACGCATAACTACCATCATTAGACAGTGGAAGAGTGGAGAAAGGTTGCCTTCTCCAACGAATCGAGGTTTCTACTCCACAAAAGTGATGGGTGGTGGAGGATACAGCGTCAGACACATGAAAACCAACACCCGGACATGATTGTTGGTCAAGTGCAGGCTGGCGGTGTAAGTGTGCATGTCTGGGGATGTTTACCTGGTATGACCTGGGACCGCTAGTACCACTGGATGGGTCCCTGAACGCCAATGGCTACCTGTCCATCCTTGCTGACCACACGCATCCCTTCATGTTGGACGTTTACCCTGGTAGTGATGGTGTCTACCAACAAGACAATGTGCCCTGCCATGTCGCTAAGGTGGTGCGTGACTGGTTCCAGGAACACAACAGCGATGTCTCCGTTCTCCCTTGGCTGGCGAAATCGCCCAACCTCAATCCTATAGAGCACTTGTCAGACCATTTGGATTGACGTGCGGTGAGGTTCGACGTGCTAACCCACAACCACGTCATCTCTGGAACCTCCGTGCTCTGCTGGAGTCTGAATTGGCACATGCCTCTGGCAATCTTCCACGACCTCATTCATCCATGCCATGCCGTCTCGCCTCTGTCATCCGTGCTAAGGGTGGTTATTCCCATTATTAGGTAGGTTGTCATATTATTCGGATACGATTATGTATACACCAAATGACTTCTTTCTAAGGTTTTAGCAGCTAAGTATACTTGTTTCTCAGAACAAATACTTTTCAGAAGTTGATCGCTATGCTTCAAACGATAAATTCTTTTTTTCCTTTACTAGTTATATAGATAGGTAGATAGATAGACAGACATTTATTCCTATTGAATAGACAAGTTATACATTTCATATAAAGAATTTTGCATAACATATTTTCTAAATTTATACATTCAACTTTAGGAATACTGAAAACATCCACAAGTATTCAAGTAATTTGAATGCGGGTTTATACAATTTTGTAAAACATTTTTGAATAGGCAGCAAATTTATTACAAAATCTATGTGTGATATCATTTTCCATTCTGTTTCCAAAATAATAAAAGACAGAAATTTAAAAACACAAAACATATACCTACCAAAATAATGATTATTAACATTTTTTAAAGAAGTTTTTTAATATAATTATTTTTAAAAATCCAGATTTTCAACTTTCTTTTAAAAGAGTGAAAGTTTGTTTCATCTTTTAGATTTTCTGGCAAAGTATTAAATATTTGTGGTGCTAAATATGCAGGGTATATCAAAAATAAATGACTAGACCGTTCGGCCATTCCTTTCAGCTAAAGTTTCGTTTTAGAAAAGAACACACCGCAACGCTGAAGAGTAGCAGGTGAATATCTTTGTTGCGATCTTATGCAACCACGGCAATTCCCGGTTCCGCTTGTACAGCACTACCTGGTTATGAAGAGCCGTGCTTATCTAGAGCCGGGGGCAAGGAATACGTCCTATAGGCGCACCTCAACCCCAGCCTCACATGGCAGCAGTCCTATAAAAGGAAAGCTGACCACCGGAAGAAACCTTACTTTAATCTATTCCCCGGTTAGCCATGAACAAGGATATATAGATCCAAGTTCGCTCGGCGTCCAGAGTGGAGACTCTTAGTAAGACCCAGACTTTTTTTAAGGGCTCGTGCCTACTAGGCGGGCTCAGACCGTTCAGCAGAGCCCTCGAACAGCTCCACAGAGCTCCTGATTGGTGAGGCCTCGGACACCGTCACCATCCAACCGGTCTACCGACCGGTCAGCGGCATCGTCGGCCTCGGTTGGCCTCAGCAATGCTCCAGCTGGGGACCACCGCAACCGGCAAAGCCTTCGGCAATGCTCCAGCTGGGGACCACTCCAGCCGGCAGAGTCTTCGGCAATGATCCAGCTGGGGACCACCCCTTCCAGCAAAGCCTCAGCCGTGTTGCTGGGCCCTAGGCCCCCCCACCATGACAAGGTGGTCCCCTAGAGTTTATTTGAAGCGTGAAAAAAGGGAGTGGTGTGTTGACGGTACTCATTTATAATTCGTTGATATTTCACCGATTGAAATGCCGCCGTATGTCAGATGAAACGTTAAGCCGTGAAGCTGTGTGTGGGAGAGCCAACGTTAAGGAACACGCTAGTTGGCCTTGACTGGCCTACAGCTGTTCCAGTGGGTCTCCTCGACCTTCTCTGAGCCTCTGGGGGGGGAGTCCGGGTGACATCACCATTTAGCCTATGGTGTGAAAAGTGCTGCCACGGTGTGCAAAGTGCTGCTCAGTAGTAAAACAATGGAGCCCCGTGCCTGGAAGGGAGGCTACCAACAGCTGTTACGGTGGGTCCCCTCGACCTCCTCTGAGCCTTTGGGGGTCTGGGAGACCTGGCCATTTAGTCCGTGGTGTGGAAGTGCCGTTCAGAGGTAAAACAACGGAGCCCCGTGCAGATGGCCTTGACAGGAGGCTACCAACAGATGTCCGGTGGATCCCCTCGACCTTTTCTGAGCCTTTGGGGGTCCGGGTGACCTGGCCATTTAGCCCATGGTGTAAAAAGTGCCGCTCAAAGGTGAAAACAAACGGAGCCCTGTGCCTGCCTACAATTCCCAATAGCTGTTCCGGTGGGTCCCCTCGACCTTCTCTGAGCCTTTGCAGTTTGGGTGAGCTGGCCATTTAACCCATGATGTGCAAAGTGATGCTCAGAAGTAACGAAACCATGTGCAGATGGCCTCGATGGTCAACTGTTCTGGTGGGTCTCCTAGACCTTCTCTCAGTCTTCAGGGTCCGGGTGACTTGGCCATTTAGCCCATAGTGTGCAAAAAATTGCCATAGATAAAACAACCCGTTTATTTTCTTCCCCCTCTCTACCTATTGCCCAGCGTTTAAGAGAGTGGGAATCGGCCGCACACCATATTCTGACCGCCTCTCGGAACTATCTGGGCGGGGGGGGGGGGCGGTTGTCGTATCCATTTCTACCCATTGTGCGAAGGAGGTGAGGAGTGGGCTATTTGGGGTCGAAGGGGGATAAGAAGGAAGGGATCTCTCATTCAGTGCCGAAAGTAACCAAGACTGTTGTAGCCCATTATTTGAGCAGATGCTTTGTGGCATGGCTCCCTTGTGCTGGAGAGCTCTGTGTGCACGTTAAAGAACACGCTGGATGATCCTTGAAAGGAAGCTACCAACAAGCCGAAATGTGCCGTCCCATAAGGGCATTAGGGTCTTGACAGAACGAAATGTGCCATCTCATAAGAGTGTTGGTGTCCCAACAGACCCGCCATATAATGGGGTTAGGGTTCCGACAGAGTTTATAAGAAGGAGAAAGACTCGAACACAAAGCCTGAAGGCTCAGAGAAGGTTGAGAGGACCCACTGGAACAGCTGTTGGCCCGTCAAGGCCATCCAGCAATTCTTGGGCACTCCTGCACACAGAGCCACATCTTAACGTCCCATTCAACAGTCAGCTGCAGCCCATCGGTGAAATATCAACGTGTTTTAAAGGACCTTCCTGCTACAATAGGTAGAGAGGGGGATATAGGGGTTGGGCTGTTTTACCTCCAAGTGGCCCTTTTTTGCACGCTACGGCTAAATGTTCGCACCCACCCCAAAGGCTCAGAGAAGGTCAAGGAGACCCATTGCAACAGCTGTTGGGAATGGTAGCCTAATGTCGAGGCCATTCAGCGTGTTCTTTAACATGTACAAGGTATGGCTCTCCCACACACGGGGCCACGGGTTAACGTCCCATCCGACGGACGGTGGCCTTTCCAAGCCCATCGGGTGTACTTTTGATTTCCAGGCCTCATTGCAAGACCTCTGCGTGTGTTGAGGTGAAAAATGCTTGTCTATCCGTTAATGGTTCCTAAATGGGCCTTAAATCCACCACGTGGCCATCTGATGGTTCGTGCAGTGCGGGAAAATTTACTTGTTGCCTAGGCCGTTAGTGGTCACACTTCCTTCTCTGGGGAGAAAAAAAACCACTCGGTCACTTGCGGCATGGAGAAACACTGTGAAGGATGTTTGTGCATCTATGGAAGAAAAAAATTAATGCTCGGTTACTTTTGGCACGGAATGATTCACGAGATCCCATTCTTTTTACCCCCCTCCTCCCTCGGACCCCCCAAAAAGCCAATTTATCCCATCCCTCCTTTATTTTTGCACAATGGGTAAAATGGAGACTACCCACCTCCCCTAGAGTCTTCTGAGTCACGGGCGCGCCCGAATCCCACTCTCCTGGGTTGCAACACGATGGGTGGAGAGGAAGAAAATAAAGTGTCTCTGAGTGGCACTTTTTTTATTTTGTACAATGGCCAGGTCACAAGGACCCGAAAGCTCAGAGAAGGGACCCACTGGAATGGCTGTCGGGGGTGGCAGCTTCCCTTCAAGGACCTGTGTTCTTTAACATGCACACCGAGCTCTCCAGCCCAAGTGGGCCATGGCATAACCATCTAATGGATGTCGGCAAAGCGTCTGCGCAAATAATGGGCTACAACGGTCTCGGTTACTTTCGCACTGAATGAGAGATCCCATCCTTCTTATCAACCTCGGACCGCAAATAGCCCACCTCTCACCTTCTTTGCACAATGGGTAGAAATGGATACGACAGTTCCGAGAGATGGTCAGAATACAGTGTGCGACCGATTCCCACTCTCTTGAACGCTGGGCAATAGGTAGAGAGGGGGAAGAGAATAAACGGGTTGTTTTACCTATGGCACTTTTTTGCACACTATGGTCTAAATGGTCAAGTCACCCAGACCCCGAAAACTGGGACATGGTCTAGGAGACCCACCGGAACAGTTGACCATCGAGGCCATCTGTACAGGGCTCCGTTACTTCTGAGCATCTCTTTGCACACCATGGACTAAATGGCCAGGTTACCCGGACCGCAAAGGCTCAGAGAAGGTCGACGGGACCCACCAGCACAGCTGTTGGGAATGGTAGCCAGGCAGGGCTCCATTGTTTTTACCTCTGAGCGGCACTCTGCACACCATGGGCTAAATAGCCAGGTCACCCGGACCCTCAAAGGCTCAGAGAAGGTCGAGGGGACCCACTAGAACAATTGTTGGCCACTCAAGGCCAACCAGCGTGTTCTTTAACAGAAGGTCATCCAAACCCAGAACGGTCCAGAAGGTCATCCAAACCGAGAAAGGGCTAACAGATGAACACGCGGATCTAACCCCACTGTTCTCGCTGAACGGACGGAAAGAAAACACCGTCCATTGGGTTCTGGAGGCTAGTAGCAACTCCCACAGGAAAGTGATGGAGTAGGTAAGCTAAACGTGAACTGATCTCGATGTATAGTAAAGGAGTACATGTGGGTATTCAGGTGCTACAAATGCTATGCCTTCGGGTATAGGCAGAAAGAGTGCACTCATACAGCGAGTGTAAAAAGCTCAACCCAAATGTATTGTTTGCAAAAACGCAAAGAAGGAACATGGAGCCAAATATGACCTTGGCCACAATGCGATGGACAGCAATTGTCCGTCGTATTGTAGAGAGCTGAAGTTATTGTGGAAGTGCACCGACTATGGACAGTAGGTCTCCTGGTGGGAGCAGGGCGAGTCTGAAATTTATTCACATAAATTTAAACGGAGCACGGGCCGCAACAGTCCTATTCAGTCAGGAGATAAAAGAGGAAGGAGTTGCTCTAATGCAAGAACTTTACTGCACAGAGAACATCATAAGGGGGCTCCCTCTGACGAGCAGGTTATTTTGCATTAAAGAAGCCAAGCCGAAAGCTGGAATTGTCATTCCGAATCCCAAGGTGAATGCCATCCTGGCATATCTCTCAGCCACAATGTTGGTAGTGGAGATTGGCTATGGGAGTCTAATTTTACACGCCATCTCCATCTACTGCCCACCGAGTCAAAATATCGAGGACTCGCTAACTGAGCTACAAAACGTCCTGACTCAGGTCAAAAGTAAGAACTTAGTGGTGGGAGGGGACTTCAATCCAAAGCACTCCCTGTGGGGTTCGAATAGACAAGATGTCAGAGGTGATATGACTCTGGATTTTATCAACTCTGCTGATCTTATTTTATTAAATGATTTGGATATTTTATTAAATGATTTGGATACACCTGCCACTTTTCATGGCCCTAGAGGTCAGAGCTGGATTGACTTGACCCTGGCTATGCCTCGGATGTTTCCTCTGATCCAGGATTGGAGCGTTAGCGACAAGAACATTAACAGCGACCACAATTACATTATGTTCCTTGTGGGTGGCCTCCCCCACATTATACCAAAAGGTTTGCGGTGGGCAAGACCCCTAACAGGTGTAAACTCGTGCGTTGTGTTGCACTGGGCCTGGCGAAGATCAGCCAGTGCGTCCCTTATATTGGTGACTGTATTACTCTGGATAACATCTTCAGAGAACTTACCGAGTGTATATGCTCTGGTTGTGAGAAAACCTTTGGGTTCAAGGGGAAACTCCCTAAAAGCAGAAAATCTGTACCCTGGTGGACACCAGAGTTCGGTATTAAAAGAAAGCGGGTCCGAGCTCTTAGGAAATTTATCAAAGGTGCCGTAATTGGGAAAGAAGTTCCAGAGAAGAGTTTTATAGGAAAGAGCAGGCAGAGTATAAGCTCGCTATCCACCAAGCTCAGTTGGCCTCTTTGGCTGCGGTTTTGTGGTGAGGTCTCTGCACTGAACCCATTTACTGTACAGTATAAGCTGGCTACTGGTTACGACACAAAACTCCTGGATATTGAGTATGTTCGCAAAGAAGATGGATCCAAAACCACTTCGTTTGACGAAACTATCCAGATTTTATTAGAGGAACTATTCCCACCAGATGACAGGAGCTCTGATGGTGCCCAACATCAACTCCTATGGGACTATAGCAGGGATCCATCGGACACGGAAGGTGACGTTCCGTTTACAGAAGTGGAGGTGAGAGGTGATTAAGGCGATGACTAGGGGTAAAACCCCTGGCTACGATGGTCTGACAGTGGAGATAGTGATGCAGGTGTTCATTGAACATAAAGATCTGTTCACCCAGCTCTACAACATCTGTTTAAGACTGGGGGTTTTCTCATAAACCTGGAAACATGCTGACCTTGTCCTGTTTAACAAGGCAGGCAGAGATCCAGCAGATGCAAGAGTATACAGAGCAATTTGTCTGTTGCTGGTTTTGGAAAAAATTCTGGACAAGCTCCTTGCAAATAGACTGTATTTCCACTGTTGTAAGAACAACTTCCTGAACGATAAGGAATTCGGGTTCAGGACAGACCAGTCCACCACTGCCGTTATCAAACACGTGGTGAACATTGTTAAGGTAAATAAGATGCACAAGTCGCACACCTCTCTCACCGCCTTGGATGTGACAGGCGCCTTTGACAACGTCTGGTGGCCCGCTATCTTAAGCAAGCTAAAAGGTTGTTCATGTCCCAAGATCATCTTTGTTCTAGTGACCAATTACCTCAGTGAAAGGGTGGTCACCTATTCCCATGCCAGTGGGGCAATCTCAAGAAACTTGGAAAAAGGCTGCCCATAAGTTTCGTGCAGTGGTGCAGTGGTTCGTTCCTCTGGAAATTAGTTGCAGATAATGCCCTGGGGTTAACCCTACCTGAGGGTGTCTGGCTCCAGGCTTATGCAGACGACATGCTGCTTGCCATATCGGCATCCTCCAGAGTGAGACTGGAGATCGCCAGCAATGCAGCGCTGTCTGTGCTCGAAGGTGGAGTCTACGCTACAAGCTTGGGTTCAGCTGTGCGAAGATAACATCAATGACCGTGGCAAAAGAGGGTGCCCTTAACAAAAAGTACCTGATATATAAACTAAATGGCAATAATATCAGCCATAAGGGGACTTTGAAATACTTGGGGATCACGCTGGATGAAAGGATGAGCTGTATCCCGCACCTGCAGGACCTTAAGGTTAAATGCACCAATCTAATGTGCAACTGGGGCGAATGGCTCGTGTCTAGTGGGGACTCAGAAGAGAAGTCCTCAAAGAAATTTATCTCAGGGGCACAGAGAGGATCCTAACTTATGGAGCAGGTGCCCGGTGGCGCCTGACGGACCACTCCATCATGTGTGGAAAGCTGCTCGCAGCCCAACGACCAGCTTTACTGCGAATCACCAGGGCCTATAAGACCGCATCTACCGATTTTGCAGGTGACACCTCTCAATAATTAGGGTGGGGGCAGGTCCTTTGGGATCCGCTCCCCATGGGGAAAGCTCGTATTTCGTCTCATGACACTACACGAGCTGGCATAACAAGCCTAGAAGTAGAAGATGAAGGAATGTCTCCAAGTCCCTACTGGTCTCCCCAAGTAAGGGGGGGACCAATAGGGACTTGGGAGAGAAGTAGGGACCAGTAGAGACTTGGGACCAAGGAATGTAGCTTTTATAATTTTTAGACCTCTTTTTTCCAAGAAAATTGTCTGTAACTTTCTTAAAACATGTCCAAGCATGTTTCTTTTTCTCTGTTAGAGATTCGTCAATTTCACATCTTTCTCCAACTGTCTTATTTGAAGGCCAATAAATACGTCCTCTTTTATCTCTGCTTCTGTAAGACGGGGGAATTTTGTTGTTAGGTAGGCAAATCCTCTACCATATTTATCGACTGCCTTGACAAATTGCTGCATAAGTCCCAGTTTTATATGAAGGGGAGGAAAGATCACGTCCTCATAAGCTATAAGTCTCTGCTTCTGTAATTTTTTTACGTATTGTCCAAGTTTACTTCAAGTAATGGGATTCTCTGTCACGACTGTCCCATTCACAAAGGAAACAAGGAAATTTCATGTTCCCTTGTTGCATTCCCAATTTCATGGCAATGATTTTAAATCCCCACATACTGTATTTCCCAATTGAAATCCGTATAATTAATGAATTTGAGCATTATATCTAGAATCTCATATGATTCTTTTGCCATACTGGCATAGGCAGGTGGAACAGAAGGTATTAAATTGCCATTATGTAGTAAAACTGCCTTCAAGCTAGTTTTGGATGCATCTATAAAGAGTCTCGAATTTTATGGGTCATGAATAAAGCTTAAAGCAGTCATCAAAATGGCAATATCATTACAGAAAGTCAATCGGCCATCATGTGAGAAGAATGCAACAAAATTTCGTTCTATATTTCTATATAAAGTTATACTTGTACTAGGTTCGAGAATATTCCATTCTTGCAACCTAGAGACCAGCAGTTCAGCATTTTGTTTACTTAGCCGTAGATCATGAACCAAATCGTTCAAATCTGCTTGAGTTAAAAAATGTGGAGTTGAATCCATGGTAGCCTCGTAGGAAGGATCACATCTCTCTGGAGGTTATTCTCGTGCCTCACTCTCTTCTCCAGTAATTTCTTCATCTTCTGTTTCCTGATTTGGAGTTAGTGGAACTGAAAACGTTTTAGAATGTGGTACTGGTCGTATTGCACAAGATAAGTTGGGATAATCGTACATCTCTTCGATTTTCTGCTGGTAAAGACCTGGATACTAGTCATACAGAAATATCAATCTGTGGAATGGTCTTTTGTTTCCCTTCATATCATGGGTACATCAAATAACATGGCGCTACATTTACTCTCACACCAGTTTATTAATTTCACATAGCAAGTTGCACAGCATATGTGAGGGGCTCATTGCTTAAACTCATATCCTATTTTATTCCAAATCTCTCTTTATTATAGGTGACATTTTTTTCTTTTTTCTTGCAAAGATGAACTCTCCGCAAAGATAACAGAAGTTGTCTGCCTTGTTCTGACATTTTCCAGAATAAAAAAAAAGTAACAGAATAGAAGTATTCACAAACCTGTCATGTTTACTACACAAATATTGTTATAAACTAGAATACAGTTTGAAAAAAACTGATGTTAATTCCACAAAAATCTTATCACTTACACGTTTTTAAAATAAACTTTACAGTGGCAGACTAGTTATTATCTATACTAGGGGTTCTCAACGTGGGGTAAGCGGAAAATGTTTTGGCGTACGCTGTGAAAGCTCAAAAGTCGCTAGATCTAGTAATAAAGTAAAAATAACCATTGTCATACTATAACTACAGTTTTATTTATTTATACAAGGGGTACGTCAGTTACATACCCATTTCCATGGGGTATGTGAAGCTTAAAAGGTTGAGAACCACTGATCTAAATTATGAATACCATTGTTGCCAACTTTTTTGATGTAGTATTTCCTGATTTTTCATTCCCCAAGTATTATGCATGAAATTGATATGTTATATCTCCATAACTCTAAAACTAACCCTGATAGGCCAATCTGATCTCAGATCCCCTCGGTACGAGCTCCTGTACGTGGTGAGGGGACCATCCTGTGAAGGTTTCGCCTGCTTGGATACCTTCAAGTGTCCTGAACACTCTCCTGCATGTTTGCTGTGCACGGAGACCTGTGTCCTGGGAAACGAGGATCTTGGTAGTTGCTCGGGAATCCCAGTCTTCTCTCTTCAGCTCATGACTGGCAGAGTCCAATTTGGTCACCTTGCCGTTGAGGAGCCTGTCGTTGTCTGGCTGGGAAGCGGATTCCAGGGCCTCTGCTATACACTGCTTTGGCTTCTGCTTCCAGTAAACGGGAGCTCCCAGGAGCAATCGGCTGGTGGGCAGGTCCTGCTAGGGTCAACCGTGCAGAGCGGTGAGTAACCTTGCCCACGTTCGGGTACAGGTTTGTGAGTTTCCTCACAACTTATTTTCGTTTTGAAGTTATTCTTTCTTTGTGAGGCCAATTTGGTCGATCACAATTTGATTATTTGTCGCTTAGTTCCTTTTGTGTCGAAAGTCTATTTCTACACATTTCTCATTTCATTTTCCTTTATATATGTTTGTGACGGCTTGGCTAACTGTCTGTGTGGGTATAGTGCCTGCATAGCCCTGGCATCCGACTGGGCGTCCCCTTGTTCGGCTCCAGGGGACAGAGGGCACTGAACCACACAAAAATACCCCATGAGAGTTAATGAAGAAATTGATATGATCAATGCCAACAAGAGGCTTGACATGAACCCCCGTTATCGTCGTCTCTGTTATCTCTGCCGTTGTCTTCTTTGTCTGTGTCTTCATTCCCGAGATTACTGCTCATCCACTCCACGGGTGATCAGGTACTTGGGGACATGCCCCCATTTTTTGTTAATAAAGGTTTGAAAGGTATTGCGGGAGAGCCGAAATCCGTCCAGCACTTATGATCTGGCGACTTGCAGGTTGAGACCTCTTGTTCCAAACACTCGGAACTGCTCCAGAAAGTTAGAGAGATTGGTGGGGTGACTGTCGAGGTAACTCCCCACAAAACTTTTAATTCCTCTCGGGGTGTGATCACCGAGGAGGAAATCCTCTCAGGGCTTACTCCCCAAGGAGTAACAGCGGTCCACCAGGCTTCGACGCGTTGTGATGCTAAATTAGTACCCACCTGGGTACTGATTGTGACATTTAACACACCACGCCTGCCTTCTTCTATCAAGGCAGGTTATTTGCATTGTGAGGTATGGCCGTATAATCCGAACCCTCTGCGCTGCGTTCAGTGTCAGCCCGCACAGCTTGCAGGAGCAAACCCGCCTGTGCTCGCTATGGCAGTAAGGATCAACTCGGTGCTGGCTGCACAGCAGAAAAGGCAAGCTGTGTCAACTGTAGTGGGGAACATCCGGAGTACTCCCGCGACTGCCCAAAGTGGAAGGAGGAAAAGGAGGTTCAACGCTTTAAAGTTGTAAACAACATCTCTTATGCTGAGGCGAGAAAGCCATCTTTAAGGCCAGCTTTAAGATAGTGTTTGAAAGTCTAATGGGTCTGTATGAGGAGTACTCAGTTTTATTTTTGTCAGGTTTTAGTAGTGGGACAATATAACTTTGCTTACAAGATTCAGGGAAAGTGTCTGCTATCCAATGGAAGTTTATGATGTCAAGTAGTCTATGCAGTGCAGATGTTGGTAAGTTTTAAGTGGTTTTTTTTTTGTAATCTGGTCAGGTCCAGCTGCGGATTTAAAGTTTGTTGACTATATAGCTATTGCTATTTCTTGGAGAGTAAATTAAAGGTAAAGAAGTGCTTCATATTTGTTGGTTGCGATTTTACATTTTTTAATCCATTAGGGTCTATTATGAGAGGAATGTCTGATTATTATGAGGGGGATAATCTGAGGTGTTTGACTGATAAAAGAATGTGCAAATTTATCTGCCAATTCATCCAGACTTCGATTCTGAATTAAAATGATTGCCTGCCAGGGTTTGCTTGGCTCAACTGGTTTGCTTATATTTTTAATGAGTCTGCAGGCTTCAGTCAAAGGGGTAAAAATGTTGATGTTACAGATGCCTCGCCATTCCTATGTCCTGGTGTATTTCATCTTTTTCCTAACAGAGGCTACTATTCTCTTATAGTTGATTAATATTTCTATGATTTTGTATTCTTCTGGCTCGTTTTATAGTCCTTCTTCTAATGGCAATGAGTTTTCTGATGTAAACGGTATGTGTATTGGTTTAATGTGTTTGTGTGACAATAGTTTTTGCTATCTTGGATACCTTTTTTCAATTGTGAGATTAAATTCGTTAAGAGAGATGGGAGTCAAGGATGTCTCAGTGAAAAGTGTGTGCTGCATTTTTTTTTTTCAAATTTTTTCCAGTCTATTATCTGAATCTGTTTGGTGCGTAGGTGTATGGGTGGTAATCCATAAATAATAACAGGGATATGGTCGCTACGCAGTTGGTCATGAAAAGTGGACCAATGGAGAGAGCTAACAAGATGAGGAAGGCAAAACTGAGATCGAGTGCTGTGGGATTTGAATGTGGTCTGTAAAATGTGAAACGTTTTACATTTATGTAGTTGTTACCGTTTAACATTATGAAGTTGTATTTGCGGATAACATTTTCCCGTGTTTTGCCTCTGCTTCCATTCATGTGTGCCCCCCCCCCATAAAGGGTGGTACAGTACTATGCAAATTAGTTGGGACAATAGGAGAATGCAGTAACAAAGACACAACTAAAATATTCTTCACTTCAGGGTTGTGGTACCACACTTTCATGACATTTTCTATCATTTTGGTTTTCGTCGTGCAATCCATCTTAGATATGCGCGCTTTAATAATGGCCCACAAATTTTCAGTGGGGCTTAGATCGAGTGAATTTCCTGGCCACTCCAATACCTTCAAATGTTACTGGGTAAAGAAGCTCTTAGCAAGCTTAGAATTGTGGCATGGAGCCAGATCCTGTTGAAATACCCCATCGCCGTTAGGAAACAGCTTCTGCAGTGTTGGGACCATTTTCACCTCCAGAACGCCTATGCATGTACTTTTTGCTGTCCATCATTCCTTCAATGGGGTGAAGCATCTGTTAGATTAGTTTAGACTTGCAGCAGAAAGTTACGAACAAGTTTAGACTTGCAGCAGTTTAGACTCTGCAGTGGAAGGGACTTAGCATTCCTTCGCTTGTCCCAACTAATTCGTACAGTACTGTAGGCATTGAAATCGAACAAAAAATTATGGGAAGAGGACAGGTATCAATCAAATGAGAGATTTCTTCTGTTATATTATGGCCAGGGTTGTAAATATTGAGTAAAGAAAAAGTATCTGAATCAAACCGTAGGCTTATGGCTGTAGTTTCCAGTTTAGTGTTTTTTGTAGCGAGTGAAATCTGGACCTTTCAGCCTGCGGATTTTTTTCGATATAAGTTACAAAGTTAGGTAGTTTCAAAGTAGGGATCTTGGGTGAAGAGTAACCTCCTGGATGGCAAAGGCTAAAATATTGTGGTCATTGACTAGTTGAGAGAGTTGCTAGGGATTGAGGATTGTTCCTCTTGATATCTATGCAGCATTTCCATTTCCTGTGAGATATAATTGGATAGTTCTAAGGTGAATGTAGTAAGGGTAGGATGAATTCGCTGTTGAACCTTATGAATCAGTTCATTCAACTTAGTTCTGTCTCTAGATATATGAGTGTTATGTACTTGATTTATATTATGGGCTGTATCTGAGGATGGGGAGTGAGAGGTGTGGGGGTGTGTGAGAATGTGAATGAGAGGAGGGAGGAGTATCATAGTTAGTGTGGGGTGACGAGAGTTCCATATTCTCAATTTGTTGTCTGGTAACAGATTTCTGGAGTGACTTGAAGGTTGAGATGTGATGTTTCGGTTGATTTAGTGTGCGTGGATGCTTTTTAAAGCAGGATTTGAAGATTTTGCCTTACGGTTGTTGTCAATGCGACATTCTCTCAGCTTAACATTTTGTGCAACTTCGGCCCAAGTCAAGTTATTCCTGACCTGTATGTTGAGGACTTCGGTAGTCCATTTATATGTCTCATGACCTTTGTAGGTGGCTGATGCTGGCCCCAGCAATTGGGGCAGTGGGCACTGTTGGCTCCGCAGTGAGCAAATTTATGTGGGCCGCTGCAAAATTTGCATATGATATGTATGACCTCTACAGTCTTGTGTGATGGGCGAATTTGCAACAGTTATTGCAGTGTAAGGCGGGAGAAAAGTGCTCTTCGACTCTGAAAGTGGAGTTATCTAGGTTGTTTTGCATCTAAGCGGCACTTTTTTGCACACCATGGGCTAAATGGCCAGGTCACATGGACCCCGAAGGCTCAGAGAAGGTTGGGGAAGGGGACCCACTGGAACAGCTGTTGGGAGACAGATGGTAGCCTTCCGTCAAGGCCATTCAGCGTGTTCTTTAACGGGCACAGGGTATGACTCTCCCGCACACGGGACCACGGCTTAACGTCCTATCCGAGGACGGCGCCCTTTCCAAGCCCATCGGTGTCCCCTACTGACCGTGGGCAGGGCGGAGAATTTTACGGAGATAAGTCTCAACGCTGACCCAACTGGGACTCGAACCTGGGAACTACAGATTACGAGCCTGGCGCGCTACCAACTGAGCCACTCCCGCCCCATGGAGTTATCTATGTAGATCACCTTAGGCAAGATATTATTTGCGAATTTATTAAATACCTCTTTGGTGGGCAGTAGGAATTAGTTCAAGGGATATCATTCTTGTTGTAAATCATGGTTCTATTGATCTTCACAACTTATTGATCTTCAAGTGCATGAAGTAGTTCCTCCTCTGACATTGAGATAGGAACTCCCGAAATGACACCAAGAGGAGAACAGCGGACTAAAGAGGGTATTCTGACTTTTACAGGTAAGCCTGCTAGACGTCTTAGGTTTTTGCAAATGCTAACTATTTTTTTCCCCATAACTATTAGTAATACATTTCGTTTTCTGGTAAATCTCATCTTTACTGACCTGTCATATAACATGTTGATTTTTGTTTAATTATATATGTACTGAAATCTGACAATGAGGTCGTCAACCTCTGAATTATTTTGGTGACACGTTCCTTATAATAGTCGTTGCGGTCTCTTCTAGTATCATCAGAATGTGAAGGGAAAGTGCTTTCTTGAGATGAGGGGTTGTCTGATAAGTTATCAGTATGTGGGATTTCTTCAATATCATCAGCATCTTCTAAAGACTGACTTTTCTGTAGGGAGAGGGGATTCTCGTTAGGAATATGTGAGCATTCCGAATTTTGCAGTTGGTTCGGGAAAGGTGCTGAAGATCCAAGGTATTGGTTAGGGGTGTCCGATGTGTGTTCTTCAGAATGTGGGAGGGGTGGAGCGGTCTGAATTAATTAGAGAATCATTAGGAAGGGAGGAAGTAGATTTGGATGAAGTTGAAAGCTCTGGACTTGAAGTTGTAGCTGTGGAGGCTTGAAGCGGAGTGCGAGTCATGAATAATAACACTTTATATTATCTGTAGGGTGGCACCAATTCTTCAGAAAACAACAAAATCGACAAATCGACTGTTGCTATCAAAAGCAGAGTCCTAATAGTTTCGCCGCTTCGCCGACAAAACACCGCCGAGAAATGCTGATTCGCTACCGTTCCGGGAATCGGGACTTGCCGCTTACGATGAAGGAGTCTTAAAATAAACGTCTGTCTTGGTCAAGGCACACATGGCCTCTCTTTAATCAGATGTCTCCTACACAGATATTTTAAGAATAACTAGCATTTATTACAATTAATTTGACATTATATCTCTAATCCCATATGTCTTCAGATTAACTGAATCAAATACCTTTATTTAGGCCTAATTAAAAAAAATCACAAATTTATATCTCTTATTGAAATTGTAAAAACGTTTTAGAAGTTAATTCCAAAATTACTTCTTCGGTTTTCTAACTTAAAATGGTTGTCTAAATTTTTTTTAATATTTCTAGAAACAGATTTAATTTTTCCTTTACAACTTTTTTTAATGGTTTTAGAAAATAAAAGATAGTAAATTAATTGGCCGTTAATTACACTATTCTACAAGAGAAAATATTCTTTGGTTACTGATGTGTTTCTAAAGAATTTCGATGTGATAAATTGAAAGCTGAGATCAGTTGGTTGGTTGTTTGCTTGGGGTTTTATGGCCCAAGAGCAGCTAAGATTATATTGCCCCAAACAAAAAGACAAAAAGGGATAAAAGTCAATTAATCCACAACCAAATTTAAAATTCACAGAAATAAAACGTCAGAATAAATAAGCAAAATAAAATAAACAAGTGTATGTCAGCAATAAAAATGGGTGTACCAATTTTTTTTATCATCATCATCATCCTCAAGGAGCCATGGGCTACGGAGGTCCAACCAGACCGTGAAATTTAGTTCTCCAAGAAAGTCTGTCCTGAGCTTCTGTGGGGGAACCGAAATCTGTTTGCCATCACCCAAACCGAAAGATTGTTGAGGGCAATTTGCAGTTGTCTTTCAATGATCCTCATGCTGGACGAAGAGCAAAAGATGCTAAAGTCATCAACAAAGAGGGCATTGCCAATAGTCGGAGGAAGTTGTCTAGTAATAGAATTAATCTTGACAGAGTAAAGTGTAACACTCATAATGCAGTCTTGTGGCACCCCCTGTTCTTGGGGGTACGGCCATGACAGAGCATTACCAACACGGACACGTAAAGAAGGTGCGGATAAGAAGTTGGGGATGAAGATTGCCATGTGACCTCTGATGCAGAAGTTATGGAGGTCACGCAGAATGCTGAATCTCCAAGCCGTTACGTATGCAATTTCGATGTCGAAGAAAACGAACACCAGGTGCTCTCTACGTAAAAATGAATTTCTGTTAGCCGATTCGAAGCATATCAGTTGGTCAACAATTGACCGTTGCCTGTGAAAGCCACACTGGGTGTTGAAAAGAAGGTTGTGGTGATCTGGCATTGACCATTCTTTCCAACACCTTGTACACGCAGCTCGTCAACGCGATGGGACGATAATTGAAAGGAATCCTGGAATCCTTTCTTGGCTTCGGGAAGGCCAAGATGATGGCCTCCCACAGGAGTTCGGAACTGCTCCTCGAGAAAAATGCGATTGAAAAGATGGAGCTGCCGATCCTTATTCGATGGTGAGAGATGTTGGAGCATGGCATAATGGACATTGTCCGACCCTACAACAGATGCATGAGAGGAGTGCAGAGCAAGACAAAGCTCCTCCGCAGTGAATGGCCAATTGTACGGTTCCAGGTCATTCGAGTGGAACAACAGCGGAGAGCTTTCCGCCCTATTCTTTTCTGGGGAGGCTCAGTTGGTAGCGTGCCAGGCTCGTAACCTACAATTATCAGGTTAGGGTTCCAACTGGGCAAGTGTAGAGATTTTTCTCTGAGAACTCCCCACCCTGCCAGTAGTGAATAGGAGTCACTGTTGGACTTGAAAAGGCCGCCGTTCGTCGGATGGGACGTTACGCCGTGGTTCCGTGTGTGGGAGAGACACCACGCACGTTAAAGAACATGCTGGATGACCTTGACGGGAGGCTGACACCCTTTTCTCAACAGCTGTCCAGTGGGTTCCCTCACCCAACTATCCACGAAACCACGACATCTTCTAACTTGGACATCTGTCCCAAATAAATGATATTTAAGTAGCGAATTCGTGTTTTTAGAATTAAAAGAGCTCGAATTTGTCCCTTAAAATGGTAGACTTTCGGCACAATTAATGTACAGAGTTGCAGTAAAAATTAGATCATAATGCTACCTACCATATTGGCAATAAATCATCGGCACAGTTCAAAATTCGAAAGTTCCATAATTAGAGATATGAATGAACTGACTGATTTCCATAATATTAAACTAATGTAGACGATAGGTACTCTCCCAGCTGCTCCACAGCCTTAATGTAAGCGTTCTGATAGGCATCAACCAGCACACAATGCTCAAAATTCAAAAGTACCAAAATTAGAGATATGAATGAACAGAAGAGTTCGATAATATAAAAGTAATGCAGATAATGGGTACTCTCTCCGCTGCATCGCAGCCTTAATGTCAGTGTTCTGATAGGCCTCAACCAGCACACAAAGGTGGCTTTTGGTGCCATCCATAAGATGTTGTACTGTCCTGTATAGTGGAACGTCGGATGTCATCATTCAATCATATTCAAGTCCTACTCTTCTGGGCCAGAAACTCGGGGAAGTAAGAAGAAGAAAGGAATGACTCCCCCAGAGTGTAGGCAATTGCTTTGGGATCAGTAGGTGCCTGTCCATTGTGCTCCAGAATTGATAATGAGTGGGACAAGTAGTTCCCACCCATCTTCCCGACTTTATCTCACACGACCTTAGAACTGGTCGTGCGGGTGATAGAAGATGTATATTTGATCCAAGATTCCTTCTGGCTCTGGCGCCGGACGAAACGAGCTTTCGCCCTGGCGGATTTGAACGTTCAAGTTTGGGGCCTTGGATATCTCCGAAACACCCCCGAAGCCTTGTTCTGAACCTTACAAGCTGCGGTGCAATCAGGATTACACCACGGTTTCGAAAAACGAGGAAACTGTGTCGAAGTTTGAGGAATTGTTGATGCAGATGCATCTACGATACAGTCTCTCTCTGCTACTGCCACATTGATGGACTCCTGGCTGACAGAGTGGTCATCGAGCTCAGAGCAGTTCGAAACCACTCTCAGCCCAATCAAGCCTTCACTGTGAGATGCGTGAATGGCTGCAAGACCTCCCATGGGAGATGGTGCACACTGCGGGGAGGTGATCGCTTCTGTAAGGGTTGTCCTCGATCTCCTATATAAAGAGTGGAAAGATTGAGGAGGAGCAGATGGTGAGGTCAATGGCAGTGAATGTGCGGGTTGGGAGTGAATGTAAGTACTGACACCGGTGTACAGGAGAGAGAAGGATCCAGGAGCCACTGATCCAGAACCCCACCCCTCCCGTTGGTGTCAGCACTGCCCCATAGTGGACTGTGTCTGTTGAAGTCCCCCATTATGAGGAAGGGGGACGGCAGCTGCGAGACGAGATCATCAAGTTCTTCCTGGAAGACGATGTTCCCAGGTGGAAGATATACCGAGCAGACAGTCAGGGAGAACGTCACAAAGAGGCGGATGACAACTCTCTCTAAGTTGGCAGTGAGGGGTATGACCTGAAACGGAGAATGCTTGCTCAGGAGGATGGCGACAGTCCCACGAGCTGGACCATCTCCATCTCGGTGAACTAGTGAAAAGTGCTGGATCGTGGGATCTGTGACTGGCTGCAAGTATATCTCCTGCAGGCACACACAGACAGGCTGGTGTGCCTAGATGCCATCAAGATTCCTCTGGAATCCACAACAATTCCATTGTAGGAGGGTGGCCATCTCAGGACTTAGAAGAGTGGGCGGACAGAGGGCGGTTTAGTGACAGCGGGCGGTATCCATGTTCTCGGAATCGTCCAAGGGATATGGATCGGTGACAGCCTTTTGTGGTGTAGTGATTGTTTTTTTTTATGACCCCGGTGTGGGCCCCTTCGGCTTGGAATGTCTAGCTGTCTGAGGACGGGGAGGAGGTGGCCTTCCAGTGGAGGGGAAAGGCTGAGTTGCAGGAATGGAAACTGGGGTTGATGTCGAAGTCGACACCACCCTCGGTTTCGCCTGCGCAAGGAGGTACTTAAGCTGCGAGCAAGAAAGATACAGTAGGTTGTACACTGATGTCAGTCTGCACCGCAACCGATGTCATTGGAATAATGGGCTTTCCAATCACTGCACTGGCCTAGGTCTATCTATCCGTCTGTAACAATAAACATTTTTGTTTATAAAGATAAAATTATCTTTGTGTTCGATATGTATTGATGAAACATTACGATTTGCCCTTACGGGATCTTCCTATAGCTATAATTGCATATACTTGCGCCCTATGCCAGTGGAAATTTTTAAAATGGAAATAAAGCAATACTGGTTGAAACCCTTAGACCCGGGGGTAGGTTGGAAAATGCACTTTATTATTTTAAGAGAAAGTTATTTGTTATTAGGCAAGAAAAATTCTCTTTTAAGTTGTATAGGTATTGATAGAATCGTATTATCTGAACTTTCCGAATCTCACAAACAATATAAACGCCCTCTAACGGTGGAAAAGTTGAAGATTCAAATATTTAAAACGAATATTACAAACTATACATTTATGCTAGAAATTTTAACTTTTGGTGGTGGAATGTGAAGATTAAGAAGTTTTTATTGGCAACAATCAATTGATCCTTTATCCCAGCGCTGTCCAACTAGCGGCCAGCACAAGGATTTTTGTGGCCCGCGAACAAAATCAAGTTTTAACTTGAAATTTTAAAGAAATATCTGTAATACACCTTATAATTTTGGTCAACTTATATTACTTTACTTGATATGCAATCTTCAACTTGCTCATTCTATAAAGTTTACAAAACATTCTTAAGCCGATCGGCAAACTTCTGAAAAGTTTTAAGAGCGGTGCGATCTCATCATCAAACAAATGTTTTTATAAAGCTGCAGAACGACAGCACAAAACGTTCTCACTGCGCATGCATATGGCGAGGAATTTTGTAAGACAAAACTAATCACTAAAGAAAATATTATTTTGATATCCGCTGTTCTAGCAACAACATAATCTCAGAACCTAAGTCTGGCTGAATTGGCAGATAAATTTGCACATTCTTTTATCAGTTAAACACCTCAGTTAACATTCCCCTCATAATAGACCCAAGAGCAATATATAGTAGACAAATAGATTGAAAAATGTAAAATCGCAACCAACAAATATGAAGCAATTCTTGAACTTTAATTTATTCTCCAAGAAATAGCAATAACTATATAGTCAACAAACTCGAAATCTGCAGCTGGACCTGACCAGCTGGAACTGACCAAAAAAAACACTTAAAACTTTACCAACACCTACACTACATAGACTATTTGACATCATAAACTTCCATTGCATAACAGATATTTTCCCTGAATCTTGGAAGCAAAGTTATATTGTCCTACTACTAAAACCTGACAAAAATAAAACTGAGTACTCCTCGTACAGACCCATTTGACTTTCAAACACTACCTTAAAGCTGGCAGAGAAAATGATAAAATCTAGACAGGACTCGCACCTCACAAAATATAACACACTACACCCTCAACAAACAGGATTTCAAACAAATAAATCTGAAATTGACAGTTTCTTGGATTTTTTAAGATATCGAAACTGGCTTTGCATTTGGCCACACTATCATTGACATCTTCTTAGACATTGAAAGGCTTTCGATAATGTTTTGCAAAAAGGCCTTCTTTTAAGTTTTCCCATAATGGCATTAGAGGTCATACCGTCGCTTTCATTCGTAATCACATCTCTAATAGACAGATTGCCATTAAATTAGATAAACACTTCTCCAAAACCTACATTGCAAATCATGGTTTTCAACAAGAGAGCATTCTTTACCCGATGCTCTTCAACATTTTTCTTGCCAAACTGCCTTCAGTCCTGCCAAAAGATTTCAATATCACTATGCAGATGATGCCACCTTTTGGAGTAAGAGTCGACACTTTCATACCATTGAAGAAAGAATGCGAACTGCACTCAATTCAGTTTACAAATACTTTGAGACACGGGGTCTTTAACCTTCCCCTGAAAAAACCACTGCCGTCCCTTTTGCAAAATAAGCACTCCCTGATATCCATTGGCACATCGAGCAGGCCCATAAACATTTCCCATACAGACATACTTCTCGGCATAATTTTAGATTCACACCTCCGCTGGAAGCCTCAGATTACCAAACTTCACACATATGGCCTAAAAGCTCTCAACCTGCCAAAATATCTCTGCGGTCAGGTGTGGGGTCCCCCGAAGAGAAATGCTCACAGTTTATCATGCCATACTTAGACCATGCCTTGACTATGGCAGCGTAGGAATAGATACTGCTTCCGAAACACAACTAGAAAAATTAGACATTTTACAAAACAAAGCACTCCGTCTTTGTCTAAGCCAACTGCTACTGCATCTATACTCTATTTACACATGGAAGCAAACTGCCCCCATTACATATTAGAAGAAAACACGTTCTACTTAACCATTTCTTGCGAATCGCCACATCTCACCCCCAACATCCATTATAGAAAAGTTCATACTTAATTCAGATGAAACTTACATCACTATCACCATCAGACAAAGTGAAATTTTTGAAGAAACTCTGAACTTCATCAGCAATCTACTCAACTTTCTCCACATCCCCGCTGTGTGGACCTGGACATGGTCAACTATCACAACATCATATCAACAGCTGCACAAAAAACATTCCACCACTTAACAAACTCATCATGACAGATATCATCAACAAACACTCCCAACAGCACTTAATCATTTGCACAGATGGTTCCCTTGATATAGACAAGAACACAGCTACATGGGGAGGTTTTATTCCCTCACAAAACATAAAACAGGGTTGCCAATTTAACCCCAATCTTAATATTATGGAGATTGAACTAGCAACTATCCAACAAGCCGTCAAACTCTCACACACATTTGTACAAAATAAACACACAGACTTAGTTATATATATAGACATCGGAGCCGTCCTACTCAACCTACAAAAGAATCCTGCAAAAATACACAACAAAGCACTGGCCTATAATATACTTTCCGACATTCATAATTATATCTTAAAACACAACATCTATATTCATCTCAAATGGATTAATGGCATAGTGGCTTAATCGGAAATGAGATAGCGGACATAACAGTCAAACAAGCTGCAAATCTCAGCCTATCTCTTGCATTTCTCACAACAGACAATAACGCACTTAACAAACTTAGAAAACGTACTGACACTCATTTCTACACATACATACAAATGCACGAAAATAACTCTCATAACTTCAGGATATCATTATATTCACCCCCACAACCAAAAATTTCCTCCCACCTAACTGACCACGCACCATCAAATTAAAATCACATGGTTAAGAATTGGACATCCTGAATTCAATAAACTTCTCCATACCATATGCAAAAAACCCACACCTTACTGCACACAGGTGGAATCAGTAGAACATGTCCTCCATCAATACCCACATGATATTGAAGAAGTTGAAGTTAGGGTAGTGAAGAATATTGCCGTGGGCAGGGCACTATTCTTCACTACCCTAACTTCAACATTCCTCAATACACTCTATCAAACATTCTATATCCCTCTTCAAGTCCTTCCAGAGAACGCATTTGGACACATCTCTTTCATTTTTTGAAAGAGGCTGGTGTTATTTGAATCTTACCTCTTTCTTGAAAGAAGTAATACTTTTCTACTCTTCTAATCTGCCCCACCCAATTCCTTGGTTCATTTCTGCCACTTGATACTACAGATCACTTTCTAAACCCCTCCATTCCATCAATGTAACCCACATGACATTTACATTATTTTAGTTCACCCTGTTAACTGATTATAATCTCCTTTCTTATAATTACCTTCGACCTTCCTACACCATTACCCAAATATAATCTTGCTCTTCTTCTCACCTCATTTTGTTGCAATACAAAAGGATTAGCAGCCATCTCCTAGCTTTTGTTTGCTTACCTTGAACACACTCCCCACATCTCTCTTGCGGCTGTCACTCATACAATAGGATTAATCTAATGCCAGTCCAACCTAATCTAACCCATCCTTTTCCTGATCCAGCTGCTTGGGCACTCTCCACATTCCACCTAATGACAAAGTACTGATGTTAATTGCCCTCCCCCCCTTACACTCCCACTGTGGACCCATTCCTTCAAGATAAAACTTATCTAAAAACCGATCCCCTCAAATAAACTAAAAAGGAAATATCAGTTCAGTGTAAAAATTTCTAAACCTAAAAAAATCACTACAGAACTACAAAGAGCAAAATATATCTATTTAAAACCTTTGGTAAAATCAACAGCAGGAAATGTATTGTTACTCATTTCAATCTAAACAAATAAAATAACCTCCCGATACTCACCTTATCCAAATGATTTTAGATGAAGCTATTTAACAAACCGCCTCAAAATATATATATATATATTTGCGAAATATCTACTAGGAAAAATGAAAACCTATTTTTAACTCAAACCTTGAGACAAAAGACTGAAAGAAAATGAAATCTCATCCACTTTACTAAAATATATGCTTAGGGGCTACTACTTCAGGGCCTCCTTGTATCATTTTACATGGTAAATATATTAATTGTAGGTCAAGGGACCTACAATTAATATATTTACCATTAGCTCAAGACTGCAACCATTCAGATTAACTGAATCACAACCTGCCTGACCAATTTTCATCACTTTGTAGAAATTTATCATTACACTGAATATGTGCTCAAATAAATTGTATCTGTTTTATTATTACAGGTTACATACATACATACATATGCAATCATATGCAATCATCCTATGCAATTTAGTTAGAACTACACGTTTATCCTGAGCTACAACTGTTGCATTTGTCCACTGCAGGCCAATTTTAGCAAGATGATCCACCCTAAATTGTATTCTTGGACTTAAAAAGTTATATTTGAAACGTCAAGTATCAGGCAACTACACATTTCTAGTTGACTCTCCCTATCTAATATAACCTCTTGACAATTCTATATCTCATAAAAAAACTACATTGAAAACCCTCGATACAAAAAATCCTGCCTGTACAGTTTTCGTGACAACCCCACAACTCCAATTCCTACTGTATGTCTACATCCCCTCCAAAAAAAGTAACAAAGATAAATAAATAAAAAATTCTAAGGACTACGGCGTCAAAAAAGTCCTTTTAAGGGCTAATCATAAACACATGCCACTACCTATAAGTTGACATTTCTTCAACACCAGACGAAAAGTCCTTTTAAGGGCTAATCATAAACACATGCCACTACCTATAAGTTGACATTTCTTCTTCTTCATCATCATCATCATCATCATCATCATCATCATCATCATCATCATCATCATCATCATCATCATCATCATCATCATCATCATCATCATCATCATCATCATCATCATCATCATCATCATCAAGCAGCCATGGGCTACGGAGGTCCAACCAGACCGCGCAGTTTAATTCTCCAAGCATATCTGTCCCGAGCTACATCTACTGCATCCGGCCACTGTACACCAATTCTAACAAGGTCCTGTTTGACATTGTCTGCCCACCGCATCCTAGGTCTCCCCCTCCTTCTGAGGCCTCTAGGCACACTATTCATAACCCTATTCGCCAATCTATAATTATCCATACGGGCAACATGGCCAAACCAGCGGAGTCTCTCTCTGCACAATGTGCTGCTTAAAGGAGGTTGCAGACTCCTTTGCCTAACCTCATCATTAGTTACAAAGTTAAACCACCTAATACCCAATATACTGCGTAAGCATCTAGAATCAAAAGCATCTAGTTTCCTGTTATCTTGCTTACACAGCGTCCAAGTTTCACTACCATAACTAACCCTAGAAAGAACCAAACTATTATACAGTCTAATTTTAGTCTTTAGGTGTATACGCCTATTTCTCCACAATCTCCATAGATTCTTAAAAGTCCCGGCAGCAATACCTATTCGTCTGTTAATCTCATGCCGCACATCACCAGTATCAGTTACGCAGCTCCCAAGGTAATTAAACTGTGACACCTGCTCAAGACTGCAACCATTCAGATTAACTGAATCACAACCTTGCCTGACCAATTTTCATCACTTTAGTTTTCTCTCTGTTTATAACCAAACCTACTGTACTACCAGTCTCATCAACAGTTCGAATGAAAGAGTTCATCTCATCAACATCATTTGACAAAAGGGCTAAATCATCATCATAATCTAAATCAGAAATTTTCGTATCTCCAGCCCATTTAAGGCCAAAAGCTTTCCCTTGAAGTGAATTTCGCATAACATAATCAACAACAAAACTAAAGAGAAAAGGAGACAAAATGCACCCTTGTCGAACACCAGAAGTAATGCTAAACCAATTGCTACAAGACTTACCAACTCTCACACATGAGTCAGTGTTATTATAGAGAGCTTTCATTATGTTAACTAACTTGTCTGGTATACCATATGATCTCACAATCAACCACAGATTATGACGATCAACAGAGTCGAAAGCCTTTTTGAAATCAACAAAGCTAGCAACCAAAGGTTTCTGAAACTCTAAACATTTCTCGAGAATCTGCCTAAGTGAAAATATCTGATCTACACATCCCCTACCACTTCTGAATCCACATTGCTAATCACGCAATTGCCTGTCAACCAGATTCTTAATTCTATTAAGCACAATCATGGAAAGAACTTTACCTGGAACGGAGAGTAGGCTGATACCCCTATAGTTATCACAAGAACTGCGATCACCTTTTTTGAAAATAGGGATAATAATAGCTCTGGTAAAATCTTTAGGAACCATGCCTTTATCATAAAAGTTATTCAAAATTTCAGTCATCCAAATGGTAACTGAAACATTCCCAGCTCTAAGCATTTCCGTAGTAATTTCATCCACCCCTGGGGATTTATGAAGTTTAAGTTTAGAAATAGCCAAATTAACTTCAGATTGTGTTATAGGGCCAACATTAAAGCCAACAATGCATCTATCATCATTGCAAACAATGGGAGTAGAACTAACCACATTGTTAAGAACATCACTGAAATGCTCAGCCCACCTAGCCATGACAGAATCCTCACCTTCAATAACCTTGCCTTGTTTATCCTTCAATCCCTGTATACCTGTTCGTTTTCTACCACACAAAACATTAACTATCTGGTACAGCTCTCTGCTGTTGTGCTGTCTAACTGCTTCCTCAGCTTTGTCAGCAAGGCCATCAAGCCAAACATTCTTATCAGTAGCTAACTGATCCTTTACACGTTTATTAAGTTCTTTGTAATGCTTTCTATTAGGACTAGTAGGGTACTGATTAAGGACATTCCTGCAGTTCTTTCTTTCTGAAATAAGCTCAAGTGCCTTATCACTTAAATAATTCTGCCTCCTCTGCTCCCTTTTCCCTAAAAGAGTACTGTTAGTTTCCAAAAAAGTCTGTTTAAAATGACCCCATTCTTCCTCAACTTCAGTATTAAGCAAACCATGACTGTCATAATGACTAAGTAACCTATCATGGTAAGCTTTAGCTATAACTGGGTTTTTCAGATCTTCAGTATTAAAGGTAAATTTTTTAACCCTAGCACAACACTTTTTAAGTTTAAGTTGCAAGACACTTTTAACAAGGTAATGGTCAGATCCAATTTCAGCTCCCCTATATGCCCTGGTATTTCTAACAGAACTAGCCCATTTGCTGTTAATTAATATATAATCAATCATATTCTTATGCAGCCCATCAGGTGAAACCCATGTATATTTATGTATGTCGCGGTGTTTGTAATATATGTTAGTTATTCTGAAACCATTTAGTTTACTTACCTGTAGGAGACGTTGCCCATTGCCATTGCAGCTACCAATACCAAAAGGGCCTATTACTTCTCCCCAAAGGTCAGAGTCGGTACCAACTTTGGCATTGAAGTCACCAAGAACAAGGGTAATATCTCCTTTCTTGACAGAATTCAAAATATCCTGAAGTTGTCTGTAAAACCTATCCTTCTCATCCTCATCAGAATCATCAGTGGGGGCATAACAGCAGATAACATTCAAGTCTTTAATGCTTGTCTGAAATTTTGCTGTAAGAAACCTTTCATTAATGCACTCATATCCTAGAAGAGCATCACTAGCATGTCTGCTGAGCAGCAGACCCACGCCTTGGTGATGCTTTCCATCCTCCCTCCCTGTAAAGAGAAATTTAAAGTTATTTTTAAGTATCTCACCTTTACCTGTCCATCTTGGTCTCTTGCAAGCCTAGAATATCTAGGTTATAGCGCTGGAATTCCTGCATGAGGACATCAAGAGAATAATCTCTATGTAATGTCCTCACGTTCCACGTTCCTGCAGAGAGAAAATGATTAGTAGGATTTTTAAAGAAATTAGGTTTATTGAGATTGGTAGGGCCAACAATATCAAACAGCCCCCTGATCGCAAGCATGGGGCAAAGACCTGTTCCTCCTCCGCTAAAGGCTGAAGTCACCGATGCTGGTAGGAACTTCAGGCACCACCTTTTCAAGTGGACTTTTTCAAGAACCATATGGCCTGCCTGAGACACATTACTCCAGTTTAGGCTTGACGATGCCCAACTAGCTAAGTAAGGTTCAGGTACCTGCGATGGCCTCTGATTAGGATTATCCACCAGCTGATATAAGGTATCCCATGCCTCTGTTCACTTAGAGCTGGCAACCCAGAAGCAAACAGAAACACAGCGGCAGACTCTCCCTCAACAGAGGCCCACCAGTGCAGCAAGTCCAGGATCCATAATCAAGCTCAAATCCATAAACAAGTCCAGTCTAGTAGGTATAAATGGTCAGCACCAGGACCCTGTGAAGTTGACCACTCCTCAGCAGGGTTGAAAAAAAAGAAAAAAGTGGCCATAGATGACCAGATCAGTAGGCCATACTGAACTGGCAGCCCTCCCCTTCCGTTCCTTTCCAAAAGAGAATATCTCTTTTGAAAGGTACTAACGGCCTGCACCACGAGAAGGCGGGGTCGGACATTAGGTGCTAGACCTGGCCGGTTCTGTGCATCATCACTGGGGATTGGTACACAGCTCTCCTTCCAGTTTACGCCTAGCTACCATTTACAAGCCATTTACAAGCCATTCTTCAACACGAGACGAAAAGTCCTTTCAAGGACTTTCCGTGTATTATTTTTTGTGTCGGGGGTTGCCAATGCAGTGTTTTTTGATGAGTCATAGAATTGTCAAGAGATTATGTTAGATAGGGAGAATCCACTAGAGATGTGTAGTTGCCTGATACTTCAGGTTTCAAATCTAATTTATTAAGTCCAAGTGCAAGTATGTAGGACTATATCACAACACGAACACTTTGACCTCTTTTCCTGTCTCTATTCTCTACTGCTCCTGGGCCTCCTCTACTTCGAAATTACTGACACTTGGCAGCTTCAGCCAACTACCTGCAAAGCATCTGACAGAAAGAAATAACAAGGAGACAGGAGTCTAACTTGAGATTTCCAACATTGTTTCATCGTAGACCCTATTCCCTATCAAATAAATTGATAATAAAAAACTCGCACCTTTTAGGAAGAAAATAATACGTTCAACACGAAAAGTTTATTCTTAGGCAGATGGCTCAACAGGCCAACTTTGCTGAATTTCAAGATGATGAAGATAAAGAGAAATTGTTAAGAAGTCATTTAACTAACAGAAAACAATGCTTCATAATTAGAAATTTCGTTAATAATAATATCGGCATTACTTATAGTCTAAGTAGGGTTCAGTTCCGAAAATATTCCTTTTTTAATACTATTAATGATTTCAGTCATTTAAATATTTTGGGAAGTTGGTTGAATTTTCTGGTGATTCTGCAATAATCTATGAATGAGAGTGACATTTCGTAAATGATTAAGAGTAATTTGTTTAACTATTAGAAAACGATTTAGGTCAAATAGTTTTTTTTTTGAAATGTGCAAGAAACTAAATATATTAATTGTATGACAGAAGAAAACACTTTATAGAAATTTCTTATTATAATGAATATGTGCTCAAATAAATTGTGGCTGTTTTATTATTACAGGTTACATACATACATACATACATACATAATCCTGTGCAATTTAGTTAGAACAACACGTTTATCCTGAGCTACAGTTGTTGCATTTGGCCACTGCAGGCAATTTTAGCAAGATCATGTTCGACATTGTCCACCCTAAATTGTATTCTAGGTCTCCCACTTTTTCTAAGGTCTATAGGAACACTGTTCATAACTCTATTCACTAATCTGTAGTTCTACGTGTGAAAAACATGGTTAAACCGACAGTCTCTCTCTCTCTCTGTTTGATAATGCTTTTTAATGATGGTTGATTACTCCTTAGTCAAACCTCATCTTACTTAATAAAACCAACTAATGCCCAAAATACTGCAAAGCATCTAAAATCAAAGGCATCACGTTTCATGTCTTCTTGCTTACAAAGCATTCAAAATTCACTATCATAACAAATTTTGAAGGGTTGGGTTGTTTTATCTCTGAGCGGCACTTTTTTGCACACCATGGGCTAAATGGCCAGATCACATGGACCCCGAAGGCTCAGAGAAGGTTGGGGGAGGGGACCCACTGGAACAGCTGTTGGGAGACAGATGGTAGCCTCCCGTCAAGGCCATCCAGCGTGTTCTTTAACGTGCACAGGGTATGGCTCTCCCGCACACGGGGCCACGGCTTAACGTCCCATCCGACGGACGGCGGCCTTTCCAAGCCCATCGGTGTCCCTACTGACCGTGGGCAGGGCGGGGAATTTTGCGGAGATAAATCTCAACGCTGACCCAGCTGGGACTCGAACCTGGGAACTACAGATTACGAGCCTGGCGCGCTACCGACTGAGCCACCCCGCCCCTAATTTTGAAGGGAATAAAGCATTAGAAAATATAATTTTGGATTTCAGATAAAATATAGGTACAAACTTTTAGGGAAGGTAGAAAACATCTAAAGGAAAGAGAATTGCATAGGAACCCATAACCGGAAACGTCACCGTAAGTCAATAGGTGGCCGTAAGTCAATGTTCATCAGTGCGCTAGAGGGGAAATTTCGGATTTCCTCATTCGAGAGGTAGTCGGCTGACGAAGAGCATGCTAAGGTATTCGAACAGGGAGCTGGCAGACATGCACCTAGTGTATGGAAATTGCTGAGAGGAACGGACGAGCGCTCAACGAATGTATCAAGAACGCTTCCCACACAGACATGTACCGGGCCACCGTTTGTTTGCGCGTGTGCATCAAAATTTGTGCGGTTATGGGTCAAACTTCGAGCATCTGCTGTAACATTATGAAATGTATCATCTAGTACGCCATTTGTAATAATTATGTCCAATAAATGTTTTCCCATTAATCACTGTCTTCTGTCCTTTTAGATCTTGTACCTCTGCTACCACTTTCCCATGACGTTTCCGGTTATGGGTTCCTATGCAATCTCATTGTTTTAGATGTTATCTACCTCCCCTAAAAGTTTGTACCTATATTTCTTGAGACACCCTGTATATCTATAATCTTCCAGATTCATAAAGGTCCCAGCATCAACGCCTATTCTCCTGTTTATCTCATGTTGTACATTATATGTGTGTGTGGCGAAGAGGTAACACTCTGAATTCGTAATCTGCAGTTCCCAAGTTCGAATCCCAACTGTGCCACATCAGCAAGAACAGAGAGAGAGAAGAAACATCAGCAAGAAGATTGAGTTTAATCTCCACAAAACCCTCACCGTGCGGCTGGTCAGAAAGGGAATATCAATGAGCTTGGAGAGGCCACCGTCCATTGGATGGGACATCGAGCCGTGGTTCCATGTTCATGAGAGCCATACCTGTACAGACCCTGTACCTGTTAATGTCGATTATCTTACCCAAACCCTGTACATTAAAGAATATGCTGGATGGCCTTTGTAGGAGACTCCTACTGTCTCCCTACAGCTATTTCAGCATTTGCATTAAAAGTATTAGGAATATTTGTATAAAGGTTTTGAACAAACAATAAAATCGAAGATCTTACTAGTTTTTTTAATGGAAATATGTGGCTAAGTACGAATTAATTCTTTTGATTTACATTAATACACTTATGCCATCTAGCAAAATTAATCGTTTTCCCCCAATACGTTCGCAAGGCATCGTGAGCGTTCTTGCCTCTCTTAGCTGCCGAGCCGCTCAATTGACAAGGACATGGCACTCAACGCTACGGGAATGGGATTCCTGTCTCTAGTATTGTGACCTCGTTGGTAGATGTATCTCTCCGTCCGAAACATGTATTTCTTTTCTCTCTTGTATCCCATTTTTGTGGTGGCATATCTGTCGTTTCTCTCCAAAGCTGTTCGAAAACAGCTTTATTTCTTATGGTTCATGTTGGGGTTTGAATCATCAGATGTCACCATCATTGATGCACTTGGTCTAATAAACATTCATGTAATTTCGCTTGCCCTTCTTTATAAATGGAGATCTAAAAATGGCGGTTTTTGTAGTGTTTCATGCTCAGTAGTGAATTATATCTTCACGTGAATATTGTTCATTTTCTGTTTCTTTTTTTTATTTAATATTGTTCTTCTATTTTTTATCAATGACTGGTCACATCATCAATGTATGGAGCAGAGGTGGCTCAGTCGGTAGCGTTGCCAGACTCATTATCTGCAGGTTCGAGTCCCACCTGGGCCAGCGTTGAGATTTTTCATCGCTGGCCCCTCCTTTTCCCTAGTCAGTAGGGAACAAAATCAGCTTCGAAAGGTCAAGCTGTGGCGCCATGTGCCGGAGAGCCATGTCCTATGCACGATAAAAAAAACAACTAGATGGTGTTGATGGGAGGCTACCACCAGTCTCCTAACAGTTTTCCCAAAGTATCCTTCCCCCAATCTTCTCTGAGACTCGAAGTCTTTGTGACTTGGGCATTTAGCTCACTGCGTACAAAAAAGGGAAGCTCAGAGGCTTAACAATCGAACTCAACTCATCAATGTACCGTCCATAGTAACTTAGATTTCATATTTTATATTAATGTTTATTTAATATACCCGATGGCCACACAACCAAACCAAACCTGATGGCCACGTCAGCAAGAAGTCCTGATAAAAGTGATCCCATTGGGTCACCATCCTTCTACTGATATTATTATCCATTTGGAAATAATTATTGCATGTTAATATAATTGATGCTAACAGCATCAGAGTTGTGTTTTTATTTCTGAGATGCACTTTTTTTTCAAACAGTAGACTAAATGATTATATGCATAGGAGCCCAAGGGCTCAGAGATGGTTGGGGAAAGGGGTTAATTACCTTTAAATTTAATAAAGGCATTATTCCTAATGAAGCCAGGACGTGGAAAAAGTTAAGGGAGGGAGACGGGACGGTTGAAGAAAGGACCACTAAAATTTTATTTTTTAAATATACAAATTCTTATGTTATCCTTAAAAGAACATCGCCAATTCCCTCAATACTATTTTTAATCACCGCAGAAAAGAAAAATAAAATAAATAAATGAATTCAGAATATGATTTAAATTCCAGAATCTTTACAAATTACAATCTACAGTAAATTTGTATACTTATCCAAACTGCCTAACTCTTACCGGAAGCATAGAGCTGTAAAACACATTAACTTAAGTGAGGCTGAATATGGTGCGGTGAGAAGTGGGGGAGGGCGAAAACTTCCTCTTACAATATTTTAATAACTGAAACAATGGTGAAAAATTGTAGCCTACCTATATGTTATAAATTTTAAAGTGTTTTTTAATGGACAATTAAGCAGAGGGAAAAATTATAACATTCTTTGGATCGAAAGGTTTTGAGGAGCATTAACCTCCCACTCCCCTGGAAATACTTGAAACAAATTTATGATAAATATACAAGCGTACAAAAACATACAATCTGCAGTTACACTGTAATGGACTTGGGAACTGAAGATTGCGAAATATACAAGTGTACAAAAATTCAATACCATTCTTCCCTTAAAAAACTGTAATCTTGATTTGTTTTCTGCATTTGCTTTAGTTTTTAGAAGCATACCATTTATTTTTTTATTAATGTGAAAACGCATTTTTGCATGTACTATATACTTCGAATATTAAGTTTCCTTTTTCCTTTCGAGTATCCTTAGTTGTATTATGGTATGATTGCTATATATCTAAATATTTGTGTCTTGAATTATTCATTTGTTTTCGCCCCTCTTCTCCCCTCCTGAAACAATTTCTGCCGAGGCCAGTTTTCTATACTTGGAAAATGTTTTGCTGCTTATCCAATAATACCTCCCTTCCCTTTCAAACATTTTTTCCATAAATTAAAACATAGATTAGGACAGGATTCTTTAGGGAGCAGTAGGGAGAGGAGGTTAATATCCTGCATAATTTAATGTCGATAATGTAGACAACAAAATGCCTATTCTATAATATTTTACAAGTTTTCTTTTAAAGATCACTTGAAAAGAAGTGAAACACATAGTTAATTTCGCGAGAATTTTACAACAAAATTCTTGAACAACATTACGGTTCAATTTATTTTCTAACTCTTCTCCCCAAAATTAAAAATAGTAACCCACACACTTCCAAAAACTGTAATAAAAAATTAGGGAATTAGGACACAGATATAAATGAGAACTAGCAGTGCGGAATTCATTTGTTATGAAAAGATAATTTATCTTTTATTGTTATTTATTACTGCTATTATTTTACATATTTATTATTATTTATTTTATTTATTACATATTATCGTTATGATTTAAAGCAATTTCTATTCAGTTAATGGCAAAATAATGTTTTTAACAAATTAATTCACTTTCGTATATGAATACGACTACATTTATAAACCATATTTGAGATCTTGTATCCATACTATAAACAAAAATAAAAAAAAAGACGTTGCATTAATGTTTAGACTAACGCATTCGATTTCATATTTCAAATTTAAACTCATTTAAGTTCGTTTACTAAGTGATGAAGTGTTATCTTGTTAAAGGTTAATTTTATTTGCAGCATTCAAACGCACCCATTGAAGCATGTTTCGCAGTTGTAAACTCCTCTTTTTGCCTCCTTATTGAGTAGGCTTAGTTTTCGGGTAGGATCACGGTGTATGTTGCCAGTGCCATCTCTATAATGTTAGCTCGATGAGGTTACCAAATAATTTCATCAACAAAATTGCTAAAGAAGTCAAAATTTGTAGTCCAAAGAGAAAAAAGGTGGAAACACGCAAAGGGCATGAGCTCAACGGGTGCCTAAATTAGTCAATTATACAAAAAGGATATCGGACATAAAATGGTTGAACAAAACTGTGAATCATATCAAGAAACCATACAACCATAGAATACTTGTTAAAGCCACCAGTAAAATATTCAATTTGGATAAAAATATGTATAAATAAGTTAAAAAATAATAAATTATATCTTTCTATATCGGCACTCAAAAGTACAAAATAAACTCATTGAATTCGCATTCACTTCGAAGGAAAATTAGGCACAGGCAATCTTCTTGGGTAGGTAACTCGCGCCCTATCTTCTCTTAAGTGGATATAAATAAAAATATAGAAGTATAATAAATTTAGTGACCGACTGATTGCACCATCGATATGTTTTACATTTATATTCTACTTTTAAGGCGCATATAGGCAGATATGTATTTTTTATTTTATTAAAATTTATTTATATCTTTTCTTTGTCACTACAAATACCTATCAGAATTGTCATTTGATGTATGACTCATTAAACATGGATCAGAATTCTCTCAGCTCCCTCCCCCCCCCCCTTCGATATTTGAGGATTTTTTTCACAAGCTGTAATTTCAGATATAACTCGTTAAGCTTGAACCACGCAAAAATTCTTACCCTTTTTTGATGTGAAGCCCAGAGGCATAATTCGAAATAGTCTCCGACTGTCCTCAAATGATCTTTCTAACGGTAGGCCATAGATTTCGTAAGATATAGTAGAAATACGACTTTCACATTTTCCCTTTTTTAGATATATGAAAAAAGGGGACCTACTATTGCGCTCGATAGATAGAGTAGAACAATTCTGTGCATATTTTCCCCTTTTTTGGGGGAAACACCATGGGGAGGAAATATTTATAAGTTCTAAAATATCACACTTAATACAACAAGTATCCGATATAATTGTTGTATTAAGTATGACACTCATTATGATATAAATATTTCTCAGCTTCATTTGAAGCATAGCCGTTATTTTCAACAATCGTGTACAGAAGACATAGCGGAAAAATCGTTCAAATGTTTTACATTTTTTAGAGGTTAAGACATCCGGAGGGTAATTTTTTTGTAGAGTGTTACATTCCCCGCATCACAAGCTTTCAATTGAGACATAAATTTTTATGTTTATCCATTATATTCGAAAGATATGGTGGAGGACTGTTTTGGCAAACATACAAATTGAGAAACTGACAAATGACGAACGAAAAGCCATAGGAAGATAGATAATGACCTTAATCAAACTTAATCAATCAATAAATGACCTTAATCAATATTAAACTATGGCGAATTGTGTAATATGCAATAATCAACTATCTTCTAGAATTAACTCTATTCATTGCAATGGTGTATACAAAAATTTCCTCTTAAAATGCGCATAAGTAGCAAAAGCAATTAATAAGAAAATATCGAATGAATTACGAAATAAGCGGAAATGTTTCAACTGTTCGTCTCAAACTATGCATGCCAATAAGTTAAATCAAATGTTCAGCATCTTACATAGAAATTGTAAGATCCTACATAGAAAATAACATCAGAAATTCATATTAAAAGACAGAGAAGAATTATTGTATACATCGGACACCGGATCTGAAAATGAATCAACAGCTAATACGATGATGACAGCAATACTTGTGATACAAATACCATTCAAAATACTTACAGAGATAATGATATGCGTATAATGTTAACAGAAATTAGATCTTTAAGATCACAAATAAGAGATTTAAAAAAAAATCTGTAGAATTTTTTTCAACCAAATATGATGAAATAGTGCAAAGAATTTCAACTTATGAAAAAAATGAAATCAATTTAACCAGAAAACAAAACGATCTAGAAAACCAAAATGAGATGTTAACTAAAGAGATATAATTCAAATGAAGCTTAGTCAAAATGATTTAGAACAACATTGAAAGAATAAAAGTAATGAAACACATGGTGTACCTTTGGAAAAAGAAGAAAATGAAGAAATATTGACTACTAAAATAGGAAAAATTGATAAATATCTGAATATAGATAATTTTACTAATAAATCACATGAAGCTGTTCACAGATACCTAATAGAAACAAAAATAAAATCCGTATCATATTAGCTCAATTTACTTCAAGACAGGAAAGAGATCAATGGATACAAAACAAGAAGAAAATTATTGCAACTAATACTCACATAAGTAATATGAACACACCTATTTTCATAAATGAAATCCTAACAGCAATTAACAGAGAAATATTTTGGAAAGCAAAAATAGTTGCAAAAACCAAAAAATATAGATATGTGTGGTATAACAAAGGAAAGATATTGTTGAGAAAAGATGATGGTGAAAAAAGGTATTCTCATCAACATGTTCACTGATATCGAAAAAATGTGATTTATTATACAGATTTGAAATAATTGTGTAAAAGATGCTTTTCATTATGATTGATTTATTGATTGAAGACTTGGGGAACAATTTATCTAATTTATACCTTATTACATCTACAGAGGCTGATGATTGGTTTCGTGAAAGTGCAAAATTATAGACTCTAAAAATAGATTAAGAATTTTTCCATGTGATTATAAAAAGTCAAAGGAAATATTGGGACTTATTAAAAATTAATACTGAAAAATATTTAGATATATTGATTTTTTAATTTTAACGGAAACCAATTTGAATAATTTAGAATGCAATTTACATTATTAAGAGTTAAAAAGAGGAATATTATTATAAATGGGAAATTAAGAGCAATAAATATATATTAGAAAAACAATTTGGACGTTGAAATAATATCTTGTGATATACTTTCAGCTGAAACTATTCATTTAAAAATCATAAAAAATAATACTACATGGCATATTTTAGCAATCTGCATATTGCCAAGTACTAATATAAATGCATTATATAAATATTTTGGAAAATGATTAAAAAATACTACGAATGACAAAAATCAAATATTAATTGGTAACCTTAATATAAACACAAAAAATATGGTAGAGATAGTTATTTAATACTATTAACTGAAATGAATTATGAGAACCTGTATAGATCACATTAATATTAAATTAGGCAGAAATTTATTAACTGATTCAATAATTTTTAAAAGTAAAATTGCAGATCATTACAGTATTATTGCAATAACAGGCCCAAAATTAACTGCAAATTTTTCTTTTGACATTTATGAAATTAAAAATGCAAAAAAATATGGTCATATGACCATAGTAATATAAAACATGAATTTCACAAACAAATTGGGATTTAGGAACAATATGATGAAAGTGTTACAATGAAAAATATGATGAAAGTTTTAAACATACATAATTATATAATATGTTAAAAAATATTTATGTAGGTATAAAATAAATTCAAAGAAAAAAAAACTTAAATTGAGAAAATTTTCTAAAAGTTGAATAACTGAAAATCTTTTAGGATTAATTAAAAAAAGAGATAAATCATGGATTAAGTACCAAAACAATGATAAAAATGTTTTATAAAAATTTATTTATAAAGATTTAAGAAATATGGTTATTATTCAAATTAGAAAACAAAAACAAACTTATTTTAAAAATATACTTTTAGCTGAAAAAATGATATGAAACAGACGTGGGAATTAATTAATGAAATAGTTGATGGTAAAACGATAACGTCGATTGATGACATTGCAATTAATAATATGTCCAAATAGGATATAGTATGGATAGAATAACTAATGAATACAACAATTCATGTAGCTCAATAACTAAAAATATTAGAGATCTAATCAACGAAGAAGACCTTAGTTTTATTCATCTGTTCAATTTTTCAGCAAAAATTCTATATATATTCCAGAAATAACTGTTGCACAAACTGATGAACTTATTAGTTCAATGGACAAAATAAATCTTCATGTTATGATAATATCCATATTAAACATATCAAGGAAAATAAAGATTTATTACCTTCAAGAATATCAAAAATAATAAATCAAATTATAACTATAGAAAACTCACCTTTAGGATTAAAAATTGCAATTTTGAGACCCATGTATAAAATGGTACTAAAAAACTGATTTTACTAATTAAAGACCTACATCAATTCTTCCTCTTCTGCAAAAAAATTTGAAAAACATATTTAAAACAGTATTCTTAGGTTTTTGAAAACTCATAATATACTTAATACAGTAGACTCTCTCTTATCTGGTCTCGGCTCAACCGACCTCCTCTTTAACTGGTCGTTCCAAGAAGCGGAGGCAAGTCACCGCCTGTTTTGTTTATTTGCTTTAGCTCCAAGAAGCGGAAGCAAGTCGCCGCGTGTTTTGTTTATAGTACAGTATATATTTGCTTCAGTTCCTCGTTGTGAATATTACAGTGTACTGTGCGTATAGGAGTATGTGTTGTAATCTATTAATTATTGTGTGGTACAAAATAAGAGGGTACAAACGTAAGCGTATTATCGTTACGATGGAGATGAAATTAAAAGCGTTAGCATATTTGTAATGAACTAGGTGTTGGTAAAAAAGCATATTTGTGATGAACTAGGTGTTGGTAAAAGCACGGTAAATGACTGGAGAAGGAATTGACAATCTTTGCAAGATTTTTGCACTCAGTTCGAGTCTGAAAAAACGCTTTCTTCTCGGTGCACTCTTAAAAAGCCGAAAAATGAAATTGTCGATGATTCAAGGAAGAGCGTCAAAAAGGAACGCCAATCACGGCGCCAATCTTGAAAGTAAAAGCATTAATCCTTCATTCTAAAATCGATAATAGGGAAGATTTTTCAGCAAGCGAGGGATGGTTTTCTCGCTGGAAAAAACGGCATGCTATTCTTTACCTTGGTGTTTGTGGCGACAAATTGTCAGCTGATTCTTTAGCTGCACAGGAATTTTCAGAAAAAAAGTTTGGTGCTTATTGAAGAAGAAGGCCTATGCGAAGAACAAATCTACAATGTAGATGAGACTGGGTTACATTTTAAACTTCTTCCAAAGAAAACGTTTGTGACAGAGCAAGAAACCTCAGCATCAATATTTAAAACAAGCGAAGAAAGAATCATCGTGGGTGTGTTTACAAATGCTGCAGGTATGCACAAACTTCTTCTTTTTGTATTTGGAAAATCAGCAAAACCCCAAGCATTCAAGCATTTAAATTTAGCTGCTCTGTCAGTTTATTACAAAACTCAAAAGTCTGCTTGGATAGACTTGTATTTGTTTAAAGAGTAATTCTTTACAGAATTTGTTCCAATAATAAAAAAAAAATTGACGTCTTAAAATCCCTGTAAAGGCCCTACTCATTCTCGACATTGCCCTAACACACCCAAACAAACTCATTTCTGACAACATAAAAGCCACGTTTTTGCCACATAATGTAACATCTTTAGTGCAACCAATGGATCAAGGATGCTTGTAAGCTTTAAAAAGCGATACAGGTGAAGCTTCTTTCAGAAATTCTACAGTGAACCGAAAATGATGGGATAGGATATTTAAATGCTTTAAAAACAATAAATGTCAAAGATGTGATCTACATGTTGGTAAGAGCTTTGGAAGAAATGCTACGTACAATGTTTGTGAAATCATGGAGAAAACTTTGGCCCGAAGTTGAAAACTGTGTAGAAATTACCAAAGACGACAATACGAAAGTATCGAATGAGCCTGCGCCTGACGAAGATATGACGGATAATGACAATATTTCGCTACTTAATGACTTTAAACTGCTGCCTGGATGTGACAGACTTGAAGAAGATGACATTGAAAAATGGTTAAAAAGCGATGAACAGTTGGAAAATAAAACACTGAATGATGACGAAATTATCAATGCTATCTGTCAAATAGAGAACGGAGAAGAAGCAGAGAATGAGGAAGAAGAGAAAGAAGAGAAAGTTAGACACATTAAAGGAAAAGAAGCTTTGATGTTGCAGTAAGATATATTGAACAACAACAGGCCTCATCTGAGTTTGATGTGATGTTTATTAAAAAATGGCAAGACTTTGCAGGTAAAAAAGTGTTAAATTCAAAGAAACAAAGGAAAATCACGAACGTTTTCAAGTGAATGTGAGTAAATTGTTAATATTGTACAACAAATTATTAATTAAAGTACAGTACCGTTAGTATTTTTGTCATTTACCGTTTTCATTTTCTGACACAATTTTTGGATTAACCGGCCTTTTGGTCATCCGGCCAAGGCCTGTCCCGTAAGGGCCGGATAAGAGGGAGTCTACTTAAGTAACCAACTTGGTTTTCAAAAAAAAGAGAATACAATTCAACTTTGCAGTAAAAAATTTGCAGCTAAAACAAATCAGACATTGAATAAAGGGGAAAAGGTGATAGCCATATTTATAGATCTTCAAAAGGCTTTTGATACAATAAATCATTCTTTATTACTTAAAAATTAGAAAAATATGGAATTCGAGGTATTTTACTAAATTGGTTTAAGAATTATTTATTAAACAGATATTCCATAACTAAAATAGGTAATTCTTGTAGCTCAAAAAAATTAGTTTCAATCGGAATTCCTCACGACTCTATTCTGGGTACTTTTTTATAATATTGTTACGACAGAAGGAATCTGGCAACCGAAAGCAAAAAGTTTCAGCCAACGAACAAGAACGTTGGGAGAATTTGGAGAAGAAGAGTGGAGCGTTAACGGTCGTTTTGTTGTAACGGTCGAAGAGTTCGAAAATGGACGGTGAGCTGTTCTGAGACAGTGCGCGTAAGTATCAAGAAGTAACTTGATGTGTTGTGTATACGCGGAAGGATAAAAGTGGGATCTTTTATCGTTAAGTATCAAGAAGTAACTTGATGTGTTGTGTATACGCGGAAGTATAAAAGTGGGAACTTTTATGGCTAACTTCGAATGTCTACACGGACTGTCTTTTTGTTCGGCTAGTGTGTGAAAAGTTATTAGCACAGGACGAGAATTGGTTTACGAGTGAAGATCTTCGGGTGACCTGGTAAATCAAGTAAAAGGTAGTATTTAGTAAAATACACAGAGCTGATATTGTGTGCTCTACGCAGGAAGATTGATGACTTGTGCATGTTAATAGTTGATTTGTTAATAAGATACTTCATCCATATTTCCTTTGTAACAATTTACCTTGTATTGAATTTGGTTTTGAAATATAGCTTTTAATACTCACGCTCAGTGGCTATCCATTTTTGTGATCCGCAACATTTGGTGTCAGAAGTGGGATAATTTATTGAATGCCGTTAACTAGAAGTATGGATGAATTAGTAAAGTTGATAAATAGCTTGAAAGTCGATATGGCTACGCAGATGACTGATATGAAAGCCGATATGGCTACGCAGATGACTGATATGAAAGCCGATATGGCTACACAGATGAATGACATTAAAAGTCAAAATAATGACTTGAAAGCCGATATGGCTAACAAAATAGGTGACCTGGCCGCACAAAATACTGAGATTAAAGGTGATATAGCTGCCCAAAGCGATAAAATAGGTGACTTGAAAGCCGAAATGGCCGCACAAAATACTGAGATGAGAGCTGAAGTGGCTTCTCAAATTGATAAGATTACTGATCAGTGTAAGGACATTAAAACCGAACTTAATAAACAATGTGATTGTTTAAAGGTTGAAATTGACAGTGTAAAATATGATCTTGATAGTGTTAAGTTAGATTATAAACATGAAATAGAAATTGTAAAAACTGATTGTGAACGCCAGTTTCAGATTTTGAGAAATGAAATGTTACCTTCTGCTTGTGATAATAATAATTCTAGTGGAAATAATGTTATTACACATATCGCTAAAAATACAACTAAACCTTCTACATATGATGGTCAATCATCTTGGACAGTATTTAAAACACAATTCGAAGTTATCGCTACAGCCAATGAGTGGAATGAATTCCAAAAGGCCAGTTTTCTTGCAGCTTCCTTAAGAAATTCTGCTGCGGAAGTTTTGCAGTCTGTTCCAGAAGAAAAACGACTTGATTATCAAAGTCTAGTTTCTGCATTAGAACTAAGGTTTGGTGATAGTTATTTAAAACAATATTACGTGACTCAATTTAAACATCGCATGCAGAAAAGTGGTGAAACTTTGCAAGAGCTTGCTAGTGATATTGAGCGTCTAGCTAGATTGGCTTATAGTAACTGTCCACCAGAAATTCAAGATAATTTAGCTCAATTGCAATTTATTGATGCTATTGCTGACCCTGACACTCAGCAATCTCTGAGGATGTTGGAAGGTGAATCCTTAAAGTCAGCTGTGGTACATGCTATGAAATACGAGTGCTCCAGGCTTTCCTCCCGAGCGAACAAACGTGCAGTGAGGTTTGTGAGTGCAGATGAAACTGTAGAAAAGGATAATGAAATGAAAGAACTAACCAAAGCCATACTATCCGTTTTGAAAGATATAAAAGGTTCTTCTTCAAAACCTACAACAGACCTTCAGTGTTGGAATTGTGGCAAGACCGGACACATTCGTACCAACTGCACTAGGAAACGAATGAGGAGTCCAAGTCCATCAACTAGACAACAGAATCAGGGAAACTGAAATTAGTCAGTCTTGCGGGGCAAAGGCTGGCTGTTGATTGGTTGGCCCCAGGGGAAGTCGCCCATGTTTCAACATTACATGGTGATAATAATGGATTAGTAGCTGATGGAGCCATAAATGGAATACCTTGCCGTATGATAGTCGACACTGGTGCAAATGTAACTTTACTCAGAACGGATATAGTAAAGAAAATAATACCTCACCCAAACTTGAATACTACACAGTCTAAAATAAGCCTACAAACAGCCACTGGAGATCGTGCGAAAGTCCATGGAAAAATAGAACTTAACATCCGAGTTGGTAGCTGTCTGGTTCGCCATCCTGTTTACATCGCTGACATCTACGATGAATGCATATTAGGTCTTGATTTTCTTAAGAAACATGGATTCGACATCAGACCCAGTGATAACCTACTCATCTATGAGACAGAAGAGATTCCTCTGCTTAGCCGGACGTCTGATTCTTTATCAAGCGTAACTCCAATATTAGTGACGGAAGACACAGAGATCCCAGCACAAAGTGAAGTTATAGTCCGTGGACATCGGGCGGAGACTTCTGGGGCCTTCCGATTGGCAGTTACTGATGCCTCTGGTAAAGGAGCTTTGGCTCATAATATCTTGGTTGCAAGGACGTTAGTCAGAATAGATAAAGAACAGATCCCTATCAGAGTGATGAACTGTAACAAATCCAATAGAATGTTAAAAAAAGGTGAGGAATTAGCAATATGTGAAGCTGTTACCTGTGTAACAAGTATAAATAAAATAGAAGTTACCGATTCACATCAAAATCATACAGACATCCCATCTCATCTTACTGAATTATGGAGAGAAACAAGACAAATATTAACTGAAAACCAAGCTGTTAAGGCCGAGAACCTATTAAAAGAATTTTCTGACATTTTTTCTGCCACATCAAATGATTATGGCCGTACTAACCTGACAGAACATAAAATCAACACTGGTGATTCTCCTCCAGTCCATCTGCCGGCAAGAAGGCTTCCATTGGCAAAAAGAGAGGAGACGGAACAACTCGTAAAGGACATGGAAGCTCAGGGCATTATAGAACCATCACAGAGTCCCTGGACATCACCAGTAGTTCTTGTCAAGAAAAAGGATGGATCTACACGATTTTGTGTAGATTATCGCAGATTAAATGACGTAACAAAGAAAGATTCCTTTCCTTTACCCAGGATTGACGATACACTAGACACTTTATCTGGGTCAGAATGGTTCTCAACATTAGATTTAAAGAGCGGCTATTGGCAAGTTGGTATACGTCCTGAAGACCGTGAGAAAACAGCTTTCAATACAGGGAATGGACTTTGGCAGTTTAAGGTGATGCCATTTGGACTTTGTAATGCACCTGCCACATTTGAGCGACTAATGGAGTCAGTGCTCAAAGGTTTGTCTTTGGAGGTCTGCCTGGTTTACTTGGACGACATCATAGTTCTTGGAAGAACTTTTGAAGAACATTTGAGCAATCTTCGTCAAGTATTTGAAAAACTTAAGGCAGCCAAGTTAAAATTGGGACCGACAAAGTGTAAACTGTTCCAGCAAGAAGTTCATTACCTTGGTCATGTGATCACTACAGCAGGGATTAAGACTGATCCTAGTAAGATAGAAGCTGTAAGAGACTGGCCTCCACCACAAGATGTTCATCAACTTCGTAGTTTTATTGGACTTTGCACCTACTATAGAAGATTTGTCAAAGGTTTCTCCAACATCGCAAGGCCATTACATCGTCTGACAGAAGAGGGCCAGCGGTTTATGTGGACCACCGAATGCGATATAGCCTTTCAACAGCTAAAGAAAACTCTTTCCACAGCACCAGTGCTAGCGTACCCACAAACTGGAAAACAATTCGTAATAGATACTGACGCAAGTAACACAGGAGTTGGTGCTGTGCTTTCACAGGAACAAGACGGACAAGAGAGAGTTATTGCATACTTTAGTAAAACTTTATCCAAACCAGAGCGGAATTACTGTGTAACACGCAAAGAACTGTTAGCAATAGTAAAAGCAATAGAACATTTTCATCATTATCTCTATGGCCAGAAATTCCTTATACGTACTGATCATGCTGCACTTAGATGGTTATTAAACTTCAAAAACCCTGAAGGACAAATCGCTAGGTGGATACAACGGTTACAAGAATACGATTTCTCCATCGAACATCGAAGTGGTAAAATGCATAAGAATGCAGATGCTCTTTCCAGGCGCCCATGTATTGACAACTGTAAACATTGCTATAATGCAGAACTGAAATTTGGAACTAAAGAGATAATGCCCATAAGACAAATAGTATCGACACAAACAAACAATGACACCCCTAACATCTGGAATCCAATTGAAATCAGGAAGGCTCAACTAGATGATGAAGACATAAAACCAATATTAGAATTGATTGAAAAATCTGATGTAAGACCTAATTGGGAGCAAATCTCGAGGTATAGTCCAACTACTAAAAGTTACTGGGCACAGTGGGACTCCTTAAAAATGGAAGACGGAGTATTATACAGAAGATGGGAGAATCCCACTGGACGGCTGATCCGTTGGCAGATAATCCTTCCTCGATCCCGAGTGGAACTTGTGATGAAAGATGTACATGATAGTGCCACTGGAGGACACTTCGGTGTTAATAAGACATTAGCCAAAGCCAGGGAACGATTTCATTGGTTGAAAAGTAGGGCAGACGTTGAGAGATGGTGTAGGCAATGTGAAGCCTGTGCAGCAAAGAAAGGCCCTAAGACTAGGAGTCGGGGTAAGCTGCAGACGTATAACGTTGGTGCCCCTTTTGAAAGAATAGCCATTGATGTAATGGGTCCGTTTCCTAGAACTGATGATGGAAATCGATATTTATTAGTGGTAATGGATTATTTCACAAAGTGGCCTGAGGTATATCCCATCCAAGACCAGGAAGCAACAACAGTGGCTGAGATGATAGTTAATAACTTCATTAGTAGGTATGGAGTACCTTTACAACTCCACTCTGATCAAGGACGGAATTTTGAATCCAATGTGTTTAAAGGCATCTGTCAACTATTAGGCATTCAGAAAGCCAGAACAACTCCCTTACACCCTCAGTCGGATGGTATGGTTGAAAGATTCAATAGAACAATTGCTCAGCATTTAGCATTATTTGTGAACGACCACCAACGTGACTGGGATCGCCATGTACCACTCCTTTTGCTGGCATATAGGACGGCAGTGCATGAGACAACTGGACAGACACCTTCCATGATGCTTTTTGGAAGAGAGTTACGTCTTCCCTGTGACCTTTTATATGGTCGGCCCGAAGCAATGCCTGTGTCCACTCCACAATACGTACAAGAATTGCAACAACGACTAGAAGAAATCCATCACTCCGTTAGACATAACATCGACATAACAAATGACAGAACCAAAACAAGATATGACAGTAAAATAAATGGAACTATTTTCAATCAAGGAGATCTTGTCTGGCTATACAGTCCACATAGAAAGAAAGGACTATCTCCAAAACTTCAGAAACCTTGGGAAGGCCCATATGCAATAGTTAACAGGATTAATGACGTGGTATATCGCATTCGTCGACGTCCAGCTACAAAGTGCAAGGTGGTTCACGTGGATCGTTTGGCCCCGTTTCATCGAAGAACTGAAGAAACTTTGGAATCCAGAATTGTTCGGGACGAACAAGACCTAGGAAGGGGGCAGTGTTACGACAGAAGGAATCTGGCAACCGAAAGCAAAAAGTTTCAGCCAACGAACAAGAACGTTGGGAGAATTTGGAGAAGAAGAGTGGAGCGTTAACGGTCGTTTTGTTGTAACGGTCGAAGAGTTCGAAAATGGACGGTGAGCTGTTCTGAGACAGTGCGCGTAAGTATCAAGAAGTAACTTGATGTGTTGTGTATACGCGGAAGGATAAAAGTGGGATCTTTTATCGTTAAGTATCAAGAAGTAACTTGATGTGTTGTGTATACGCGGAAGTATAAAAGTGGGAACTTTTATGGCTAACTTCGAATGTCTACACGGACTGTCTTTTTGTTCGGCTAGTGTGTGAAAAGTTATTAGCACAGGACGAGAATTGGTTTACGAGTGAAGATCTTCGGGTGACCTGGTAAATCAAGTAAAAGGTAGTATTTAGTAAAATACACAGAGCTGATATTGTGTGCTCTACGCAGGAAGATTGATGACTTGTGCATGTTAATAGTTGATTTGTTAATAAGATACTTCATCCATATTTCCTTTGTAACAATTTACCTTGTATTGAATTTGGTTTTGAAATATAGCTTTTAATACTCACGCTCAGTGGCTATCCATTTTTGTGATCCGCAACAATATATATAAATGATCTGCTACTTTTAAATTTTAAAAGCGATATTTTCTTATATGCAGATGATATTTTAATAATTAAAAGCAACAAATATTTCAATAAAAGTATTGAAGAAATTGAATTTGATCATAATATTATAAGATAGCTAAATCATAATAAAATCTATTAAAATAATAAAAAACTACATAGATGATAATACATTCTCCAACGTTTAAATCAGATAATATTTTTTTCATTAAAACTCAGACAATAATTTTTCCTGAAAAAGATATTTTTACTAATGACTCTGGTTGTAATTGCACTGAACTTGAACATGGAAATTACATAAAATGTCTAAATATATATATTGATAAGCATTTTAAATGGAATATGCACATTTCTAAAATATGTGAATATCTCAGATTACCTGCTTTTAAAATTAAAAAAATTAAGATATATATTTAATATTAAAACTTGCATTTTATTCTCTAAAACTGTATGTGAATCAATTATATCTTAAAGTAAAACCATTTATAGTACAACAAACCTAACAAATATGAAGAAAATTGAAAATCTTCACTCTATAATAACAATACTCTTTACAACACATTTATTGTTCACAATACAACTATATTTGCAAAAATATTTACACCGACTCTACACCAGGCATTTTACCTGTAAAACGTAGACAACATTATACGATTTTAAGACACAGATTACATTAATTGAACTTGTTAACACACAGAAGCTTATATATTTATAATATGATCTTAAAACTTTATTTTGATAATACGTTTAAAAAGAAAATAGATCATAGTAAAAATAGAAGATAAAAGCTAAAATTATTGCAAACTACCTAAATTTAAAAACAATTATTGAAGATGTATCAGTGAGTATAAAATAACACACACTTTTAATTTGATTCCAAGAGAATTTATATTCCAATCCGTTCACAACTTCGAGGGAATTTTCCAAACTGTAAGCCTCATCAGCGTTTGGTATGTCCTTAGTGGGCCTGCTCTTTCATCCCTGAAGAGTGGAGGGCGTGGGAATGCGAAAAATTTCCTTCCCCGAGAGGAAGCTGGAGATGACCACAGGAATGGTCACCATCCATCACACACGCCGCTGAGCGCATTGCCCGTTTCCGGGGAGTAATAAAAAGAACTGTAAAACTCTCAGCAGGACCATACTTCAACAGTGCCCGCAGTCACAGCAAAAGATGGTTCACATTACACCAGCCACCCATGAAATGGAACCTGCATCGTCAATTAATGAACAGGAGAGGCAAATGCAAACCGCTCCGTCCTATTCTATTGGACTGTTCATACTTTCTGTACTTTTTCCAAGAGCTATACAAAACAATAAAAATTTATAGCTTGATCTACAAATGCTGTCATCCCAGAAATCTAAGACTACGTGGGCCTATGTAAATTTGTGGGAGCCCTCCATTGGTCTCAATGCACGGGACTACGGACGATGGGGCAAGAAGGGCGACCAATGAGGAAAGTTAAAAAAAATCAATGGGACAAACAAAGAATTTTGCACTGAAAACATTTTGAGAGCAGGGAATGGATAAAAAAGCGGACGATAAAGAAGTGTGTGTGTTGTTCCACTCCGGATAGGCGCGCCTGACTTTCCCCAAAAAAGTTTGTATTGCTCTGATGTGGGATATGTCGCTCTGAGATGGTGATTGTGCATCCTATAATGTGACAAACGTCGGAAAGTCGACATCTGGACCTGATACTCGCCCTGATGATCTAATGATCGGAGATGCGACAGACTGAACGGTCGTCCTGCCGTAACGCTATAGTCGTCATCTGTTCCTGCTGATATGTGCCCTCGCTCACTTTTCTAGTGTCATCGCACAGAACTTTGATGGCTTCGCCAACACTGGCAGACACAATTATGGACTAATGATCTCCTGACCTTTGTCCCCTGCTTACATGAGGACCAACAACCGCCATGGGCGCGATGACAATACGAAGTAGGAACTGATCCTGTTTTTCATACGCATAACAAAGTTCTAATAAGCGTTCCAATCAGCTCCGCGCGTAAAGTTAAGAGACAGCAGCAGTAAATGCAGATAGAACTATAATCAGTCATGGGTAAGAGAGAAGCCCTTAAAGATTTTGATCAATGTTGTAAAAGTGTTATTTAAATTGTAAGAGTCAGCATGAGCTCTAACTCAGGAGAGGAGAGTTATCCGTTGTTTCGATGTCCTCTCCTAGGTTTGTAATCATTTCCAATTATTAAATCATTTTTGTTTATAGTATAAGAAAGGATCAGCCTTATTTTGCTAAACTGCACTGATGATATTATTTGTATAGAAAACGAATAATCACGGCTAATATAAGAGATTAAATAACGCAGAAGTATGGTAACAAAAAAATTTAGAGAGGGGGGAAAATCATATTTCTCCTCCTAACAATAGATTAAAAATAAATTTGAAATATTATCTTAAATAAATTTTATATCTATATTAAATTTTGTATATCTCATGAACTTTTGGCATTTTATTTTTTGTCTTATTTAATTTTAATTCATTAAAAAAAGTATTAATTGAGAGAACATGTGTACATGTATTATGAATGTATTATTCAATTACCTACAGATAAACTACTTAGCTTTGTGGGTCCTAAGTACTTTGTACTGTATCATAAATTCTTATGAATGAATAAACAATGTCTTAAAAAACATTACAAAAAGATTGTCACCAGGTGTTTTCGTGGAGATCACAAATTCGTTTAACCGGCATGTGGCTCCCGAACGTTATTTTAAAAGGTAACTAATGCAGCGTATATATAAAGAATAAACGCGAGCTGGGTGGTCGCATGGATCGACAGACGACTGTACCAATATGTACAACACATTTATTGTTCACAATACAACTATATTTGCAAAAACATTTACACCGACACTGCACCAGTGCCTCGAACTGTACTACAAATGTGGCCGAACAATGGCTCCGGCTGGATACTTTTCCGCCGCCGACTTTGCCGCGACAGAGCCTGCTTCTCTGTACTTTCGCTGTTCGCGCTCACCGACGATATTCAAGGAACCCAAGGCTCGCTCCTTCTCTCCAGCACTCAGTCACATGAGATCCTTTGTCCACATAGAGGACAAAAGTGCTGGTCATCGTACCTGTCAAGGGAGCAGATTGATTACCTCTGTGGACTCTCCCACATCCAGCAGCAAGGCACTTTGGTTTTTTCTGGCTCTTGGAGGAGCAAACGGTCATCTGTCCGTTACAACGATCACAAAACAATAACATATCATGGTGAAACAAAAATAACTTTGGAATTAGATTCAAAGAATACCAGAGAGAGATTATACAGAAAATTGGTTATATGCAAGAATCGATATATTGTAGATGTTGTAACGATGAAATTGTATCCAACAAGCACAATCGAAACTGCTAATTGATAAGCAGTAAACCATGTTTTAGCACAAAAATGTATTATCAAACACTCAACAACAGAACATAGAACAAAATAGAATAATGATGAATGACACAAAAGAGCACGCAACTAACATAAAGCAACACGTCACAACTTCTGAAGGAGCATCATATAACCTCCGCCAACGCCGACTCAGGCTTTGCCCCCCCCCCCCCCCGTCCGCCCCGAGCAAGAAGCGATGTGCTTCGAAACATGTCGAAGTTACCGTAAGAATACGGACATTGACAGGTAGTAACAGCGGTATCTTCCTTCCCTTAGCCCAGGCCTGAGTAAATTACGGCAGCCATTTCAGCGCAGCCTGCAAACTACTGATGAAAATTAAATTTATAAGAGAAAATGAACTTGTAGAGGACATGGGGTCTAATTTGGGAAAGCGAATTATCAATAAAATAATTAATTTTACTAAAATTATATTATTTGTGCTTCACTTGATTTATTTACTTATATATTTTGTTTGTTTGCTTTGACTATACATACGTTATTATATATTTCTTTGGCGGACCGCCCTTCTATTTCAGTTTCTTATGAAGTTCATCAGCTAATAAGTTTGCCCAGGTCAGACCTAGACTATGCATATGAAAGGCGACTGGAAAAGATTAAGAATGGCCCATGACGATGCAGACAAAAACTACTTCTGTGTATAGCTTAACATCAGCAGTAGAGAAGAGATTATATAATCAACTGCCGGTAGCTCGGCGATCAGAACACCTGATATCGTGAGTTCAGATCCCACCCGGCTCAAGATAATTTTTCGTCTACACCCATCTTCATCCTGTTATTTAAACAGCTTTTTATGATTAAATACTGCGCAAGTACTTTTTGAACACTATTTTCGACGAATGCTACGTTTTTCTTTTAGTTTCTTGAAACACTACACCCATTGATAAAGGTCGATTAACAGTCGAATCATTTGTGCCGAACCTGAGTGGCAGTGGAAAAGGGAACAGTGACAATAGTCATCATCGTCATCAAATAGCAATGAGCTACCTCGGTCCAACCTCACATAACAATTTATTTCTCCTCACATAACAATCCTGAGCTGCATCTGCTGAATCTGGCCACTGCACTCTAATTCTAACATGGTCCTGTTTGACATTGTCTGCCCACCACATACTAGGTTTCTCCCTCTTCCTGAGGCCTTTAGGCACACTGTTCATAACCCTATTGGTTAATCTATAATTATCCATACGGGTAACATGGCCAATCCATGACAGGATATATGTAGTTTATGTTCAGAAATAGCCAAATTAACTCCAGACTGTGTTATAGGGTCAACATTAAATACAGTAATGCATCCATCATCATTACAAACAATGGGAGTAGAACTAACTACATTATTTAGAACATTTCTGAAACGCTTAGCCCACCTGGCCATGACTTTCTCCTGACCTTCAATAACCTTACCTTGTCTATTCTTCAACCTCTGTATACCTGTTCGTTTCTTCCTACACAGAACATTGACAATAATATATTGTCTTTTATATTGATATGAACTTTTTGAACAACTAACTGTGCTTTATGATTTTGATATTTATATTGCCCCTTAAGAAAATATATCGCAGGTGCCTCTCAATTTAATACGCCAAAAAGAAAATCTGTTCCAAAGGCGAGACCTCAGCAGAAAAACAACAGGAAAATCCATGCCTTACTCGGGGTGAAACCTAGATCTTTCTGGTCAGTAGCTAAACATAACTATATTTCAAAAATATAATTAATCGATAAATTTCATATTCCTTTATGTCAGAGCATTTCCATTAAACACTCGGAGTTTGCCACTGAATGGAAAATCTGCAGCCATCCATCATGAAATGCATATCTCTGAACGATATTAAACAACTGGTTGTGGGTTTTATGCTCTCTCCAGATTAGTATAAGTCTGCCTCTTTATTTACAGAGAAAATCTGGACTCCTCCGTGAACAGAACGTGATTCCATTGTTCTCGGAATTAGGCTACATGATCGCGACATTATTTCTAGGTGGTCTGTCTCTATCTGAAGGTTAAAGTGACACATATAGCGACATACTGACTTTGTGAAATTTTCTGGCCACAGTTGAGACAGATATCTGCCTTTTTGTGGTTGTAGAGAGACCTGAAAGCAAACATGATCCTGATACGGATTTGTTCATATGTGATATATTTACTGTTCTGTCTACTCTCTGTCATCTTGAACTAGAAGACTGAACGATGATGCAGTATAATGTGATGTTTTGCAGAAACGAAGCTTATGAAACAAAACTCAGTTTCTATCCAATCTCTTCCAAACTAAATCTGCAAGACAGGTGGCTGCAGCAATATGTCGGCAACGTAATGTTGACATGAGTAATTAGAAAAAAATTCTGAGATCACTTTTGAATAAATAATATTTTGGAATCGCAGAAATCTTCAAAATATGCGGAACTTAGTTGCAGTGCCCTAACAAAAATATTGAGAATTTCCGAGTTATGTTAAGGGAATCTTACTTCCAAGCTCTGTAACTTTTAAAATATTCATTTAATAAAAAAATATTACTGAAAATAAACGAAAGGTCATAATCCTATCTGTTTAAATCTCGATTTTCAACAGCATTCGTCTGGTATTTAAGGAATTATGGAAGCTAGAATATTTCACAACAGTAATGGGTAATAAGAATTTATTTCAGATATTAATTAAAATTCTAATAAGTATTTTTTCAAATTATTTAAAGAAATATAAATTTTAAAAGTTGCATAATGATTATTTCAATGTTAGATAATTATGAATGATTTTTATGAAACAAGATAATTTATTATCAATTTTTTTACCTTCCACAACTCTTTAAATACTGAACGAATATTGATGATAAATCGAGTTTAAATAAATTTGATTATCTTTACTTTAGTCACAGTTTTTCATTAAATGCATCAAATGTGTACGTGTAAAATCTGAGTTTGTGTTTATCGGCCACCTAGATAGCAGTAGCATCCAAACAAGTACCCTTCTGCACACACGAGCGGCTCGGAAAGAATCTAGCCCTGACGGGTCTACAATTACCGATCTTTATCTTCATCAAATTTCTCTATTAAATGCATATTTTAGATGTTGTAGAACAGAGATGACCAAACAGTCGAACGCGATGGACTGTTTGGTCGATCGCGTAGCTGCCAGTTTTAGTTGGAAAAGATTTTAATTACTATAACAATACCACGTTAATATGTTTAATGCTAAATTTTTATTTTAGGCTTAGCTGGTCAAGCAGTGTTAAATCATTATTATGTATGTATTACTGTATGGTCTATCGCGAATGATTTTCTATCTTAATAGTCGATCGCAGTCTAAAAGCTTGGTCCTCCCTGTTAGAGAGCTTCATAGTTAGATTACCATTGAAATAACATGGAAAGATAATGATATAGCTTTCTTTGAGCATAATATTGTTATTGCCATTTTAAAAATTTTCAGTAATTGAAATAATGTGTTACTTAAAAAAATGTGCTAGGTATAGGAGTAAAAATATCGCTCATTTTCTTCGACCCGTACACTCTTGTACTCCCCCCCCCATCTCTTCTGAAACCAGTCTTGTACATATATGACTAATGGAATGTTAAGTTTATAACACTTTGTGAGATTTGTGAACTGCACAAATATGTGTATGAACCAGGGCGCATTAAGCAATTGGGAGACCTGGAGCCAAGTTCCAAATGGGTGCCCCTGTAACAAAGTTCTGAATTAGAGCCTTAGTGCTTTATTCTGATTGGAGCTCCTTTATCCTTCTAAAGTGAAAAATAATGAAAATTAACTATTCTATATAAAATCATTAATTGACATGATAAAAAATAACATTATTTTAAAACAAGCAAATAAACAGGAACTTGGCCCCGTTGGTCGGGAGAAGTAATTGAAATAAAATGACTAACACATAAAGAGCCAATTCTGCACTGCAGCATAAACTTTGCGCCTATTGCATTTAAAAAACTTTTATCTTTAATTTTTTAGCAAATTTTCCATTTCTTGCTTAATTAAAAAAATCGAGTATTAATATCAAAATAATCTTGCCTAAATCTATTGCTCATGAATTCCCCTTAACAATAAGCTCTATTGCGATAGTAATATTCTAATTATATTGCAATAGTAATAAGTCTAATTTAGTAATTGAAATTACTAAATAATAAAATTACTAAATTAGATAAAGAATTGCTTTGGAAAAAAATTAAATTTTGTTCTTTAAAGAATTACCGTCAAATAATATTACTGGATAAGCATTTAAAATTTTCGGATAACAATTTTCAATTGTAACACGATTATTTTTAAACATATTTTCCTTATGGAGAGTTTAAATCATTATTCCCGTTGTATCTCTGAGAAGGTTCTAGTTTTTGTATTTGATTAGACATCTGTCTGATTCTTTACCATATGACTTTGACCAGCTTGCTAACTTACCGTTAACGTAGGTTAGCTTACCGCGGAACGGTACTGCCTTCATGTGGCAAGTTCTGAAGCTTCCTATGCGCACTTGCTAACATGGAGAATCGTGGAAATTGGCAGGCATTCCCATTACGTAGGCATCGGTTATACAGGGTGTCCCTGAATACATGGCACAAAGGTGAGGGGATGGTAGTACACACTGAACCCACCAATATTCGCCATAGAATATGCAGCCGTAAACGCAGTGAGGAGTCGGAAATGAAGGACAGATACAGAGGTTTCCAGAGTGACATTTATTGGAGATCATTACAACAAATGCTCAAACGTCTGCCCAACAGCTTTGATACAGGCGGCACAACGGCAGAGTAGTGATCGGCGTACCTGCTCGTAAACACCGGGCTTGTCGCGCACATCGTGTCTGTGGAGAATCTGGTAGCCCGACTGGACAGTCGGGCTACCCACCGTGCACAGACTGCACGGGCGTCTCGTACATGACAATCTTCAAATGTCCCCACAGAAAGAAATCAATACAAGAAAGATCGGGCGATCTGAGGAGGGGACATGGGATGGGACCACTGCACCCAATCCATCGGTTCCCAAATGTGGTATGAAGATGCTGACATACGTCCATGCTGAAATGGGTGGGTGCTCCATCGTGCTGGAACCACATAGGGTGCGGATTGCGGCTGGAACATCCTGAAGCAATTCCGGCAAAACCTGTTGCAGAAAAATACGGTACGTTCGCCCATCAAGGTGGTCTGGGGGGGTCCAGTTAAGTAGGGTCCAATTTAATAGGGTCCAATTAAGTAGTCATGCACGATCTCCGCCCAGACATTGACAGCGAACCGTTGCTGGTTCAAATTTCGACGTTTACCATGGGTGCCCACAAATGCGCATTATGGACATTTACTACGCCTTCACGTGAGAATGTTGATTCATCCATAAAGGGGAAATTGGGATGTGCAGCACTTTGTTGCAGGAACCACTGGGCAAAAATCCATGTGCAGGAGATAACCAACAGCTGTCGATGCCTGCATTTGCTGCAAGTGATAGGGGTGTAGCCCTTCTTCATGCAGTGCTCTCCAGACTGTGTTCCGATGCACACCCAGGCTCCAGGCGGCGGATATTGTATCCAGGTTATCTGTCACCATATATAAGATGTCCTCGTTCATAGCTGGCGTCCGTGCTCGTCTGGCATCATATCGACTGACGTGGAAGGTGCCTGCCTCAGGCAGCTGGTGGTCCAGTCGCGCAAGCATTTTATGATCGAGCACACGGAGCATAGGACATCGCTCACGGTAGAGTCTTCGCATCTCTCTATCATTGCCCTCAGCTATGCCGCACATCAGGTGCATATCGGCTTTCTCTGCGTTCGTTAACTGCTCCATCTCATGTCCAGTCGATGCTAAGAATGCTGGAGTTTGGCTGATCCAGTGCTTTTAAGCCGTGCCGCTTCGTCTGCGCCCCCTACCGGCACCGGGCTACGTTTGCGGCCACATATTCTAAGACAAATATTGGTGGGTTCGGTGTGTGCTACCATCCCCTCACGTTTGAGCCATGAATTCAGGGACACCCTGTATATTATATACCACTAGACCATATACTGCACAATAAAATATATGGCCACCTACGTGATTGCTTCGCCAACTTCTAAATTTCCAGCAGCTCTTCATCATTTTGAGTCATCCAAATGGTTTTTTTTTACCATTATGAAGCAATCGGCTCTTCCAGACAATCTAGCGTTTCAATTCGAAGAGATCGAGCTTCTACGAAAATACTTCTTATATAGAGTTTAAGTTTTATTATTCAGTAACGTTACACGGGATTTCAATGTCACTGTTTCCAAGGTGCACATTATACTGCGTAGTAAGTAGGTAGGTTATGTTTTGAAATAGCCAAAATATACTTCAGACAGCGATATAGGGCCAACAACAGATTATGATACAGAAGGGAATAAAATTCTTCTGTTCAGCTCTATCGGCTATTTTTCAGTCACCTATTTATCATCCGTATTAACGTTTGGTCACCATTGTAATATCTAAGAAAATGTACAAACGTTTCAGCAGTTAGAAGGAAATTTACTCACACCTGAGATCATAACCAGAAACAAAGCTAACTCACGGACTCGGTTCGATATACAACGAGAAGGAAATACTCTTACCCAACGACGCTTCTTAAGAACAAAATTTCGCAGGGTAAACACGGATAGATTTCAAAAATTGGAGAAAATATTAAATCAAACTCACACAACAAGCATTTAATGCATAATCTTTCGATATTTTGATTATAGAGAAGAGAGATAGAATGACGTAAATGTAAACATTTGGGTTGATGTGCTGAAACAATTTAACAGAGGTACCAATGAGAGGAGGGGTGAAGGTTTAATTCACTAAAAACAAACTATTTTAAGGTGAGGATCAGAACTTCTGAACAATAGGATAAAATAAATTCAAAGAGCAAAAGGATATACAGCAAATAGTAATGAATCGCATATGAAGACTGTGGAGGTTGGGGGGGGGGGGGCTTATTCGGTAGTACGACAGGCTCATAATCTGTAGTAGTCCAGCTGCGCCATCATTGAGATTTATGTCCTCAGAACGCCCCGCCCTGCCCTTGGTCACTAGGAGACACCCATGGGCTTGTAAAGGCCGCCGTCAATAGGATGGGATGTAAAGACGTGGTCCGGTATGCGAGAGAACAGTTTTTACTCTTTGCACGTTAAAGAACACTCTGGAACACCCTGGCCTTAATGGGAGGCTACCATCTGTCTCCCACAAACTATTATAGTCGGTCCCCTCCCTCAACTTTCTCTGAGCCCTCAGAGTCCTTGTGACCTGGAATTTAGCCCATTGTGTGGAAAAACGTGCTGGTCAGAACTAAAACAACCCATACTTCTAATATTATGCCAAAAGAGAGACAGAATTACCTGTAAAATGAAATTTCAAATTTAAAGAAAATTTATTCAAAGAATCCAAAAAAATATTTAAAACACATACATATAGAACAAACAAAATAAACATGAAAAGAAAGAAAGCTGGAAACAAGGAGCACGTAGTAGCTCGTCCAGATTCCAGATAGAAATGAAATTGTTAAAAATTTAGCAACAGCGGTAAGTACAGGGTAAACCTAAAATATTTTCAGTCTCATAAAAAATACATTTCACATAATCGAGCAAAGAACAAAAAAACAAAATATTATGACTAAGTTTGTAGAATGACAGATTGCATTGAAAAATGAATACTGGGTGATCCAAAAGTAACAGAAAAAGTAAAAATGCAATAATTCGAAAGGTATAGACCAGGGCGGGCAACCTTTTTAAGTGTGCGTGCCATAATCGCCAAATATTTGATGCAAAATTTTCTCACGAGCCAACCGAAATTTTGGGAGCATATTATTATTCGGCGTCTTTTAAGTATTGGGAGAACCTTTTCAAATAATCAAAAATCACACTAGAACGGTTAAATCAAAGAATACTACAAGAATGATTATTGTAAGTCATGTAAGATTGACTGAATGTAAAAATTAGTGACGGAATTTTACTTAAAAGTCCTTCTACTCTGTTGATAGTGTGGATATTTTTTATTAGCCTTTAAGTGTAATTCTAGGTGCCATATACAGTCACGCAATTAAAGATGCAACTTCTCATAATCGTTTTACTTGCCCAAAGCGCAGCAAAAGAAAAGAAAATTAAAGATATTCTTTTATTAATTCTTAATCCCTTACGAGTAATACATAAAAATTACATAGAAAATAAAATGTTATTTTACCTACATAATATATGAAACAGAAGTTAATCTTTACCATTTTTTAGCAGAAAACACCAAATCGAAACTTGAGAAAGAAAAATTGTGGACGTTTTATTTATTTCGCATCAATGAGACTTCTGTTGCTGCATTACTGATGACAGATAATTTATATGAGGTTTATATTTTGTAACCTTTAGAGACATGCATGCGCTACTAGTTTCATCTGAAAGGCTACTCCTATTACGAGATTTAACAAAGCTCATCACTGAGAGCAATGATTCACAAGAATATGTAGATGCAAAAATGGATAGTAATGCTGTTGCTAGGGTTTTTAAACATAGAAAAGTTTCTGGAATAATATTCCAAGTTCTTAATACCTCGTTTTCTGCACTTCTTTCTCTCTGTTACTCCCGTCTCTAATCGCGCCTTTTCAATATTTTCCAAGTCAGCTCTAAGGTCAACAAATTTCTGCCTCCAAATTGAGCTACTTTGAAAATCAACTGCATTTCAAAATTATCCATATTTATCCACGAAAACATCTGCAAGTTTAAATTCATCCAGTTTTATACTAGTATATATAAAAAAATATATATATATACATAAAAAATACATAAAAAACACATAAAAAATATATATATAAAAAAGTATATTATACAGTATATATAAAAAACATCAGTTTACAAACACACACGAGGTCATACATTTCTTTAAAAGACATTTGTTTGAATAGTCGAAAAGAGATTTATCTCCTCCAGGAATTCAACAAATCGTTTCAGAACAAGACCTCGACTTAGCCAACAAACATTGTTGTACATTATTAGTCCTTTGTACACCGAATCCATCTCATTCAATAGACTTGGTCATCGCCATTCAATGATGGTAAAGGAGTCCGGCTGCCTGGCGACTGATGCAACAACTGAACGGGACAAAACTTGTATATCCGTATATCGTGGAGATAGATGGCTTGGAAAGAGGATTTTGTTTCATTTTTTTATAACTTTATTGCTAAAACAGTTGATAGTGTTTCTTTATTGCTTTTTCATTTGATATCGCTCTACTTAATAAAGTTGAATTCTATTAAGTTAAAATATACAACTCAACGAAGAAGTTGGATATTTATTTTTTTTTATTTATTAAGGTGAGCCCTGGGTTGCGTGCTGGAAAAAAGTCGTTTGGAAATGTCGTTGGAAAAAACACATTTGGCATGAGTGCCAAGGGTTCCCCACCTCTGGTATAGAGAATAGCACGATGCGGTTTGCACAGAAAGAAATGGGATTTTTTTTAACAACGGAAAAGTTTATTGCCAGAATAGTTATATTTGCGACCGACAGGTGGCGCTTCAGTTGTGTCAGTTCCTGTACGTGTTGGATTTTGTAAGGATACCTTTTGAGGATGATCCTGAGTGATTGCCACACAGTCCCGTACGAAATGCCAGTTCGTCTTGAAATTCACGCGCACTGCATTCCTCATGTGCGAAAGCTGCCGATTGGTGTCGGCCTCGTGTTTGCCCTCGTGCACAACTATAATAGTTTTTTAGGTCTCCCGCTTCTTGCACCTGCTTCCAAACTGCCATTGTCCTCAAACCATTTCATCATAGCTATCAGTGAGGAACAAGACATCGGTCCCTTTCCACTTCTAATACCCCGCATGGAACGATAGGTGCGCAAAGCCGCACTTGCACATTCTGATTTCTGATAATACAGCTTAACTAAAAGTGCTTTATCTCGCAACGATAACATGCCTCACCTTGGCAGAACGTTTAACTTCGGTAATAAACGTTAAATGCTGAAAGTTTAACTTCAGTATTCACTACATCTGAAATTTACGTACCTCACGGCAAAGTCAGATTGATCAATGTTCGCAGTCTCGCACCATTTGAGGAGCGGCGGCGGCGGATATATTTAAATAGCGACAGGCAGCAGCTCAGGGACCGGTACAGCGTCACCTGTCGGTGACAAATATAACTCTTCTGGCAATAAAATTTTTCGTTATTAAAAAAAATACCATGTCTTTCTGTGCACTTCTGTGAAAACCGCATTGTGCTACTGTCTATACTTTTTCGAAATATTGCATTTTTACTTTTTCTGTTACTTTTGGATCACCTGGTATTTGAAGACACGAAGGATTTTCTCTATTCTGATATCGTAAGATAAAGAGTTAAATAATTTCGGAGCAATAAAAACAAAATGTCTTGCAAAATAGATTTTTTAGCCAAAGGAACACAAAAAAGACATTTTTTTTTTCTCATTTTGCAATCAATTGTTTTTTTGTAGGTAACAAATGTCCAAATTTGAATAAAAATAAAAATACTTCATACATTTGGATGTGTCTAATATCTCTGAAAGAGTATAATATGTATACTGGGTTAGGATAACTGAAACCAAAAACAAGTCTAAAAATGAACAATGGTTAAATTACGAATGTTATGACGTTATGCTCGTATGCACCACCCTAACCACAATTTCAATAATATAGAACTGAGTACACCCATGCATAATATAGAGTTATAAGAAATTTCCTACTAACTATTTTATTAATATTATAAAATCTTAAGAGTATAAATCTTAATTCTTTGTTAATTTCAAGGCACGAGACCTCCATTTTAGGTTAGAGCCAATTTCAACACCTAGGTAACACTACACAACAAATTGAAACCTTTTTTATAAGATTGGTCAAATAGTATGTTTTAACTAATTTTGGGGTGCTGAATTCAAAAATGGCTGTGAAATATCTACAGTACGTACAGCTTTCTTTTTTAAATTACGGATTGATGTATTTCAAATTTCAATGAATACGCATATCTGGGAAATGAAAATAAATATGACTATTTTATCAAATTGCAACTTAAAAACTCATTAATAAATTACATGATTACAGTGAAAAAAATTACAAACATCATAAATATAGACCACTGAATATAAAGTAACATGTGAAATAATAATGAAATGAAAAATAAGAAAACATGGGTAACGAAGGATCTTTTATACTTACAAGAAGTTCATTTTCGTCTTTTATGTGCTGAGGAATCTTCCTTCTGTAAGAACCAGCAGTAGTCACCCATTATTTCTGGGTCCCACCTGCCTTCGTATCTCTCCTTCATGGTTCGGATATCCTGGTGGAATCTTTCTCCTTGCTCATCACTGACAGCTCCTAAGTTCTTGGGAAAGAAGTCGAGATGTGAGTGCAAGAAATGGATCTTCAAAGACATTCGACAGCCAAGATTTTCATAGTTTTTGAGAAGATATTGAATGAGCTGATGGTAGTTTTCCTCTTTGTGATTCCCCAGAAAATATTGTACCAAAGACGTGAATCATTTCCATGCAGCGCGCTTCTTCATATTCAATTTTTCTTCGAAGACAATATCATTCAGTAGCTTACTGATCTGAGGACCAACAAAGATCTCTTCTTTGAGTTTGACATAACTCAATTTTAGAAATTTTTCCTTCAAATGCAAAAACCCTTTTCCAGTTATGTCCATAGCCTTTAGAAAGTTTTCATAAGCCCACTTTGATGTGTAGTGATGGAGCAGAACATCAGAGGGGTCAACTAGAGTCTGATACCTGGCATTAAGATTTCCAGGAATAGAAACATCTCTTATGGGCCAGTCTTTTGTTTTGTAGTGTTCCTTTCTGGTCCTACTGTCCCACAAACACAGAAAACAACAAAATATCGCAAAGCCCGAGCAAGAGAGATATGACTTTTAGGTCACCACATATTGTCCACTTAAACTGGTCATATTTTATAGCAGTGAGTATTTTTTCCATGCTTTAATAAGTTTTCTTCATTTACACAGCGTGTGTCACTGGAATTGAAGGTTTTTGGTTTCCTTTATGCAAAAGGACAGATTTTAAGGTGAATTTTGAGGAATCTATAAATAGACGCCATTCCTTAGGGCCATGAGTTGATCCATTTCTTCCATCAGTCCTGAAATATCTGTGCAGAAACATAAATCATCTTGCATCTCGTAATAAGCAGATAAAGCCAAATTTCTCTTTCTGAACTGTGAAACTCTGGTACACTTGGCCAGAAGATTCCACTCTTGAAGTCTTGAACCAAAAACCTCAGCGTGTTGTTTGGAAAGTCCTAGGTCCCGAACAATGTCATTTAGTCATTTTGCTGAGTCAGATGAGGATCGTCTAACTTTTTAGGGTTGTACGTAGGATCAGGATCTGAATGTGCCTCAAAGTCCACCTCTGATGAATGTGAATCCATCTCCTCCCAGTTGGTTGGAGGTGCTGGTATAGGAAGATCTCCATCAGGAGCTGGTCTTATGGCTGAAGGTACATTTAGTTAGTGTATTTTGCTTTTGTTCTTCTTTGAAAAGCCCGATGCTTTAGTTAAACAAAAATAGCAATCATGCAAGTGACTAGTGGCTCACGTCATACCATTGGAACTGCAAAAGGCATGGATTTTATCTAACCTTTCAACCATTCACTCAGGCCAACAAAGCACGAAATACAGCACACATGTGGAGCCCATGTTTTGTCCTGATCTCTAACATGACATCCAAAATACAAGGTACAGGCTTTTTTCACAATCTTTGTCAAACAACGACTCTGGAATTTTAAAATATAATTTCCACACACATAACAAAACTTAGTGGCACATTAACACATCTGCAACGCTGCCTTTGTGCCATTTAAATGCCAAAATTCAATCTTCAACGTAAAGCACGTTAATTCCTATAATGAAAACAACAAGAATGGCCGTCTCAGGTTATGTTACTATTACATTTTTTCTCCCATTTGGCAATCAGTGTTTCCAGCCGCAAAAAGTAAAATATCTAGTATCCTCCCAGTTGCCTGGAGGTTTTGGTATAGGAATATCTTAATACGAGTCAAAATGACCAATAACATAAAAACGTGACATGCTAGCCATTTTTTCAGGCCAGATCTGAAATCAGCACTTGAAAAATAGTTAAAGGCTACAATTGTTCTTGTTAGTAGTAGTGATATTTTACTTATTTAATGAAATTTACTTATTTAATGAGAGTTCTGGCAGAGTAAAAGGGGCTCGAGAATAATATGAAAATCCATGGGAAAAGTTATGGGGGATGAGAGAAAATGTATGTTTTTTGTGGTTTTTGTAAAAATATGTGTGAAAATTAGAAAAAAACTGGAGTATTTTTTAGCATGTGAAAAATTTATTAAAATATTTTTTAAAAAAATGAGGTTTAAACTAATTTGTGAATTTGTGAATTAGTTTAAATGAATTAAGTTGAAATGAAGTGTGTGTATATGAGATAAAAAATTATGTGTTTTGTTGAGTTATCATACACTTCACTGGATACAGCAGAATCAAAACTTTCTCAGCAAAGTCCAAACTATTAATTCTGTTATCAAAGAAGAATATTAAAAGTTTTATCCAAAGGTGAATAAATTTCTTATCATAGAAAAAATATTAAAACTTTTAATCAATCAAAGTCCAAAGTAATTATTTTGCTACAAGAATATTAAAAACTTTTATCTAAGCAACGTTTAAGTAATAATTTTGCTATAATAATATTAAAATATTTATCTAATAAAAGTCCAAAGTAATCATTCTGTTATCAAATCGAAACTTTGTGAAGTGTATCATAATTCAACATAGAAGAATATTAAAATTTTAATCTAATCAATGTTCAAGTAACAATTTTGCTACAAGAATATTAAAACTTTATCTAACTAAAGTCCACGTAATAAATCCCGTTCCAGCTTTACAATTAAAGCTTTACAATTAAATGTATTTAAATCGTAATTACCTTAGATTGGGACTCTATACTGGAATGGGAACTCAAACTGACTTCGAATCCCTTGAGACCTTTCTTCAATACTCAACCGAAATTTAAAACCAAAACTGAACAAATTTCTTTTCATAGAAGAATATTAAACTTTTTATCTAATCAATTTTAACATTTGATATTTGATTTTTAGCTAATCAAACATCAAATGTTAAAATTTTTATCTAATCAACTGAAAAAATGTAATAATTTTGCTATAAGAATATTAAAACTTTTATGTAACTAAAGTAACTTTTATCTAACTAAAGTCAACGTCATAGTTCTCGTTCCAGCTTTACAATTGAATCTATTTAAATCGTACAGTACTGTGCAAATTAGTTGGGACAAGCGAAGGAATACTAAGTCCCTTCCACTGCAGAGTCTAAACTGCTGCAAGTCTAAACTTGTTCGTAACTTTCTGCTGCAAGTCTAAACTAATCTAACAGATGCTTCACCCCATTGAAGGAATGATGGACAGCAAAAAGTACATGCATAGGCGTTCTGGAGGTGAAAATGGTCCCAACACTGCAGAAGCTGTTTCCTAACGGCGATGGGGTATTTCAACAGGATCTGGCTCCATGCCACAATTCTAAGCTTGCTAAGAGCTTCTTTACCCAGTGACATTTGAAGGTATTGGAGTGGCCAGGAAATTCACTCGATCTAAGCCCCACTGAAAATTTGTGGGCCATTATTAAAGCGCACATATCTAAGATGGATTGCACGACGAAAACCAAAATGATAGAAAATGTCATGAAAGTGTGGTACCACGACCCTGAAGTGAAGGAGATGTGTGGAAAGCTAGTGGCATCAACGGTTGAGAGGGTGAAAGAAGTACTTAAAGCTAAGGGGGTCACATTCACTATTAACTACACTATTAAACAAATAAATATTTTAGTTGTGTCTTTGTTACTGCATTCTCCTATTGTCCCAACTAATTTGCACAGTACTGTACTTACTCTTCAGGAGGGGAAAGTCAAAGTGACTTGGAATCGCTTCAGACTCTTCTTAAATACTCAACAGAACGAAAACTTAATCTTGAAACCAAAACTGAATCTTGAACTTTGATTTTGAATAAAAATTTCGGTTTGATAGCAAAGTCCAAGTAAAGATTTTTGTTATGAAACCTAAATTTTTATTCAAAATCAAAGTTCAAGATTCAGTTTTGGTTTCTGTTGGGTATTTAAGAAGAGTCTGAAGCGATTCCAAGTCACTTTGACTTTCTCCTCCTGAAGAGTAAATAGTTATTTTTGTATGTTTTTTCAAAGTTGATTAGTTGAATCGCAGGTCGCTCATTGCCGTGGGCGGCCAGCGATTCAACTAAATCCAGCATTCACTATAGAAATTTGAAAAGAATGTCTCGTGAAGTGAAAATGATCGTTAAAATTAAGATCAGAATTTTTAGGATCTTCAACAACATTTAAACGGATTAATTGAATTTTTCTCTTAAAAACATTTCATCAGGTTCAATTAGAAAATTAAAAAAACTTTCCTAAAGAAAGAATAATTGAAACACCTATGTTAAAAATATATCACTGACCGCACCCAGGTGCCGCCATGTCAGAACTATCTAGAATTTGGAACTCGATGTAGCAGATTTTCAATTTCGTAATCAGGTCAAAGTTCGAGGTCAAGAGATGAGATGTAATGCAGGATGTTATCAGAACACAGCTGAGAACTGATGAATGAAATGATTAGTTGCGAAGAGTTATAGCAATCTTCTTTTTGAGCAGAATTAAATAGTTTTAAATACTAAGGTTTGTTCAGATAAAGCTTTTTTATTTAAGGGGGAGACCACCCTGACGGTTTTAAAAATAATTTTTTTTTACATTTTTTGGAAATTTATGAAGTGTAGAATATGGTCTTGAAACGTTTTTTCAAAATTTCGAACTCCTTCGGAAGAAAATTTGAACTCCTTCGGAAGTTACAGCGACAAATACGAGGTCGTGTCAATCCCGCTAAAAAGGCAGCTAAATCTTTAAACGCGTTTTTCTCGAAGCAACATTTTTTGAACTGGTAGAGTGCGTATCTTGGGAACCATTCATCCGATTTACATATTTTTTTTTAAATGCGTAGGAACGAATTATCTAAAAGCTAGCGTAGGATTTTTTTGATATTTTAATTATTCGATTTTTAGCGAGCAATTTACTGCCATTTTTTTAAGGAAAAAAATTTTATTTTTTCAAAATGCCGTCATTTTGTTAAATTTTGGAATTTTGAAAAACCTCCTACACTACAATATAGTCAATGTCTCAAAGTTTGTAAAACTGTTAATAATTTTGTTCTCAGATGTTCCTGCGATGTCCGGTGCACTCTACCAGGAGGGCGCGTCTTTCGCGCTAAGGTCAACCAATGAGGAGCCACAAAACGACCGTTACAATATTTTTACTTAAAAAAAGACAATTTTTTTTATACACTAAACATACCTTAACAACATGCAAAACGTTTGGAGTCATCGCATTGTTTATTGTACCCAAAACAATTCTCAAAATTTGACTATTTTCAGAGCGCTCAGGATGGGGTCTCCCATTAAGAGAAAATTTTTTATTTTTGTCTAGTGAAATTAATTAATTTCAAAAATTTAATTAATTCGCTTAATTTTTCGCTGAATGAAAAATTTCAATTTTTTGCGTTATTGAACCATGATTTTTACCTGCTATATGTGTAATAAAGAGAGTACAACTGCTAACTCAAAGATGAGCGCAACTATTCAATGTACCAAATGTGGGAAATCTATTCTCAAATCCAATATGAACCGTCATGTGAAAACTGCATGCACTTTTCGCACATTTGAAAAATGCGAATTTTGCAATTCCAGCTTTAACAGAAAAGACAATTACAATCAACATCTGAATCAATATCATATAAATAAAAGCAGTGCTTTTGGGAAAACGTTTCGCACATATAAAATTGATATCATAAATGTCAGAGAAGACATAAAAAGTTTCCTGGAGAAAAAAAATAAATGGAAGCAAATAATTTGCAAGAAACTCAGTCAACTTCTAAAAGTTAGATTCATATTACAAATAAAATTTAAAAAGCAGACCGATCCTGAAGGACAGAAAGAAATATGTGCACATTTTTCGACATGTAACGAAATAATCAGTTTGCCTACCTATCTCAATCAATTACTAAAAAATGCTTATGAGAAAATTGATAACGACTTTGAAAATTTTATACAAAAGGGAAGTGGATGGGTGTTTGACAAAATAATTTCTATGGAAATTCAAATGTCTCAGTTTAATGCAGTTGGAGCATCTGCTTTCGTAAATTTATCAAAACATTCAAATCTACAAAAGGAATAATGAATGTTAAAAACTACGACAACAAATGTTTCTTGTTTTCAATATTATCAGCTCTACATCCTGCTAAAGACAATCCACAACGTGTGAAAACATATAAAATATTTGAAAACATCTTAGACACATCTTCATTGACTTATCAAGTAACCTTCGATCAAACCCCGAAGTTCGAGATTTTAAATAATATTTCTATAAATGTTTTCAATTCTAAGAAAGATGGTTTGCATACGTTATATATTACACAGAATCCTGTTAAAGAACCCATACAACTTTTACTTTTAAGGCAGCAATAATTCTCACTATTGTTGGATTAAAAATATTAATAGGGTTACAGCATACTTTTGAAGACATGATGGAAATCCTATCCCTGCCCGTACTATCTCCGTAATTTCACTCGCGACGTTTTATTAAAGAATCACGTAGATATTTGCAAATCAAACACTTTTCAAACTATTAAGTTTCCCGAAGCGAATAGTACGAAATTCCATACAATTAAAAACGGTTTGAACCACCCGTATGTGATTTATGCAGATTTCGAATGCTTTTCGAATGCTTTTCGAAATCTAGAATTGAAAATAATCTATGTAGGTTGCGAACTAAGTATTTAGTACCGTCAGGATTTACATATATTATAGTTGGACCGGAAGGTAATCTGATCAAAACCAGAATGTACAGAGGGAAAAATGTAGCAGAACAATTTTTGAATGAAATGATCGAAGCCGAAACTTTGATCAATGATTTGAAGAAAAGAAATATTAAGATGATTGATTTTGATTGGCAAATTTTTACTGGAGCAAAATATTGTAATATTTGTGGAAAAATTCTAGGAACTGATACAGTAAGGGATCACGATCATTTAACTGGAAAATACAGAGGTGCTGTTCACAACAAATGTAATCTTCAATACAAATTCTCACTTGAAATACCAGTGTTGTTTCACAATCTCAAAGGATTTGATGGTCACTTTAGAGTAAAATATTTGTGGAAATTTAAAGATAAGAAGAAAATTTCTTGCATTCCACAAACTACAGAAAAATATATATGCATTAAATTCGGTCAAATTAAATTTATTGATTCATTTATGTTCCTCAGCTCTTCACTGGATTCACTGTCGAAAACTGTGGAAAATTTCTACATCATAAGTCAATACTGTAGACAACATAATCTGAATGACTCACAGAAAGAACATTTGGAAAGCAAAGGAAGTTTTCCATATGAGTACTTGCAAGAGAGTGCTCAGTTTTTGCAAACGTCAGTTCCATCCAAAGAGAATTTCCAAAACAATGAACAATACGAAAGAGCTCAAATTCTGTGGAAAGCGTTTTCTATTGCTACGTTCGGGGAATATCACGATCTGTATATGATCACTGATGTATAACTGCTAGGAGATATATTTGGAAACTACAGAAATTCGTGTATTAATAACTACCAACTCGATCCTTGTCATTATTTTAGCTCTCTTGGCTTATACTACGCTGCCTGTTTTAAAATGACAGAAATTGAGCTGGAACTTATAAAAGGTGATATATATTTTTTCATATAAAGAGCTCTGCGAAGAGGAATATCTTTAATGTCTAAGAGGTTTGCACAGGCCAACAATCCTTTAGTAGATCCATATGAGAGATGTAAACCAGAAACCTATGTCGTGTACTTTGATGCAAACAATTTATATGGCTGGGTAATGTCTCAACATCTTCCAACTGGTAATTTCAAATGGGTAAATGATATTGACCCGTTTAATATTCCAGACGACAGCAAAAAGGGTTATTTCTTCGAAATTGATCTAGAAAATCCGGCACATCTAAACGATTTACACAATGAATTCCCCTTGGCTCCTGAAAAATTGAAACTTTCTAATAGTAGTGTGTCATTCTTGATTCCAAATCTGTTGGACAAGCAAAATTATGTCGTTCACTATAGGTTACTTAAACTCTATGTGGAACTGGGACTGAGGGTGAAACAGGTGCACAGAATCTTGGAATTTGATCAAAAACCATGGCTGAAACCTTACACAGATTTTAATACAATAAAACGAATTAATGCCATAAATAATCTTGAAAAAGACTTTTTGAAACTGATGAACAATGCTATATATGGCAAATGTTTAGAAAATAAGAAAAAGAGAATAAAATGCCACATTGTGAACACTGAAGAAAAGCTTAAAAAATTAATTGCAAATCCTAGGTACGTTTCTTGTGTTAAACTTGCAGAAAATTTCGTAATTCTCCATATGAAAAAGAAAAATATTACATTAGATAAACCATATTACATTGGTGTAACGATTTTGGAGTTGAGTAAATTACACATGTATAATTATTTCTACAATTTTCTGAAACCAAAATTTAATGCAGAATTGTTATTTACAGATACTGATTCCTTCTGCGTCGACATTCAGACAGATAACATATATCAGAAATTTAATTCAGACTACTTTGATTTCTCAAATTACCCCACAAACCATGCATTATACAGTCAATCAAATAAAATGGTTCCAGGAAAATTTAAAGACGAATCAATAGGTCTTCCAATCAAAGAGGTTGTTGCGTTAAGATCAAATTATATTCTATAATCGCGCCAATTCCTAAAAAAGCAGCTACTGGAATTAAAAATGAATTTAGTCACGAAAGATTATCGTCATTTGATGAAAAAATCCTATATACATAACAAACTGAATTTCGATCTGAGCAACATGATGTACACGTATACCAAATTAAAAAAATTGCTTTATCCCAAGAATACACAAAACGACATGTCATCAATGGAACTTATTCTTATGCTTTTGGAAACTATCGAATATCAGATATGTATAGTAAAGTAGGAAATACCATTTACAAAACATTGAACTGAAAACAATTGTTAAAAAAATAAGCGAATTTTTTTTTGCATAATCCGAAGTTGAAATAGACATGACTATAGTGTGTGTCCAAGAGTAAATTTCTAAACAATACCGATGTTATTGAACATAATCTTATGTTCCTTTTTGTCAATAATATCGTTTTTTAGCAAAATATCAAAAAATTCGATAATTTCATTTACTACTTGTGTACTGGTATTTCCAGCTCGTTTACTGGCAACCATAATTGATAATTTTTCGCATATGTCGTCGAAACTCTTGTATAGTCCAGAACCAAACTGTTGACTTTCTATTACAGTGAGAATCATTTTAATCGACTTTAAATATTTTCTAATTGCCTCAATGTGATTATCGATAATTCGATATTTCTCAGTAGTTCTACCAGAGCATTTGGTTTCTGTAGCCCCCAGTTTCTGAAGTTTCCCGATTGTTTGGTAATTCATTTCTTTCAGCTCAGGAATGGGGTTTCTCGCCTGTAAGATATCACTCGGAAGTTTCAGTTTATATTAGTTTAATATTTCATCTTTTCAAGTTGGAATCTGGATTATAAACAAACGTTTTTTCTGGCATCTCAGTGGGCTCTTCTGGCTCTAACCTTTTCACTACATCTTGTATGTTTTTCATGGTTTCTTCACGCACAGTTTCCATACCATTTAACCGTTCAACAACTGGCTTGTGAAATTTTTCTAGCGTTTCCTTAACTCGATCCTCTCCGAAAATAGTGTCTTCCAATTTTCGATTTTGTAGTAGCTCGCGATTTCAAGATTTCATCTATAATACTGTGTAATTGCTTAAGATCTTCCATCTATATTCATATACAATAAAGACATACACCCAGTGATCAAAGTCTCAAACAAGATCTCCAGGTACTTTTCTTCTTTCTTTTGGATCTGGATAGTGTCTAGCAAGTGAAACACTAATGCATAGATGGTAATTATCTTTAAAAAAAGGTTGCGTTAGTAGGTCGAATTTGTGTTTATCTGTATAATTGGATGAGACTGCAATATATCTTTTTTCACTTCTTTATCACCATAGGAAACGCAAATTACAGTATTTTTATCAACGTATAGTTTTGTAGCAGCATCATTGTTTAGAATTTGGGTGCCAACATTCGTAATTCGTTTTCCATTTGCATCGCCATTGAAACTGTTACCACTTGATGCAAAAAGTCCATTTTCATTTCTTAATAGAGCACACGATGTGTTAGGATTTAACTTTGTCAAGTCATCAACGTAACTTTTTTTGTCGCCTTTCTGTTGTGACTCGGTTCCCTGAGGTTTCCTATTCTCTTATTGTTCGCATTAAAGACATCCTCGCCAGTTAATGCGACTTTTTCCAAATATCCCTTAGTTACGGCAGCAGAATCCGACTCGGGACCGGCAATATCAATGATTTGTTTTTTTTTCTACATTGAAACTATGCCCGTCGAATGCAATGCTTCGTGGAACGTAAAGCCCATCTTTATTTCTAACCATTGTATTCATTGGACTGTTTTGAATAGTGGTCAAGTTGTCGACGTAGTGTTTCGTAGTGGCATTGGATGAATCGATCGGTTCTGCAAGATTTTTAATGCGTTTATTGCTTGCATCGTAATTATCATCGTCATTGCAAAGTGCTCTTTTTTCCAGATATCGTTTCGTAACTACTCCAGAATCTGCATCCGGTTCAGTAACATTAATTATTTGTTTATTTCGCGTATCGTAGCGAATGTTCCGAAAAATTAAAGAAGCATTATTAACGTATTGAATGGTAGCGGCATCTCCATTTTCTATAGGTCTGCCTACGTTCGATATTCTTTTAGTATTTGCGTCATAATTTCCCGTGTGATTCAATGTTATAGACTCTTGTTGCAGATATTGTGTTGTCACAGAGTCCGAACCCTCTTCGGGATTGGCTATATTTCTCAATTTTTTTTACTCATGTCGTAGTCCCCATCGCATGTCAATTTAAAACCAACACATGGAATTCCAGCTGGTCCTCTTTCGGAACCGGTCTCAGAGCTGATGACGTCAAACTTTGTCAAGTAATTCATCTTTATTTACCAAAGTTTTTTCTGTTCTTCAGACGCATGTGCTTTGTTTTTTTATCGATTAATAAGAAATCGTGTAGATTTGAAACTGCATAAAAATATCTTTCCTGATTTCTGTTGCATGATCCATTTGTATCTGCAACATTTCTCTCTTGTTCTGCATATTAAAGAATATAAAATAATTACACTGTAGTCGAATGTCTTTTTGGAGTCGAAAAATAACTCTGTGTCAGGTAAATCAATGATATGTTCTTCTTCCTTCCTCTGATGAATTCCCTGAATGACCGTTAGGAAATCGTCGAAAACAATTAAATTTTTCATGTCGGGACCCAGTTCGTTGGCATTGACGATATCTTCTTTACTGGCAAAGAAAGTTGAAATTGAGATTTTTTCGCCAAATGTTTTCTCTAAAATTTCGTGCAAATCGTCGAATATTTCTTGCATAAACTGATATTTCTGCTCGGTTAAATCTTTGGCATATAAAAAGATTTTATTAAAGTAGAAATGTTTAAATATTAAGTTCAACAAAATGTTCGTCTTCCCTGAGCCCGATGGACCACAGATTAAAAGTCTAAAAGGCCAGAGAGGTGCTAATAAAGTTTCTGTTCCAGAATTTCTCATCTTCTTAAATCAAAATTTGAAATCTCCATTTGCTTTATTTAAAAAGATCACATTCTTTGACCCAGGAATTAAATGTATTATCATAACCAAACCATTTAACATAATACTCTATTTTATTAGTCTTCACTCTAGTTTTCAGAATGGTTTCAACTTTATAAATGTCATCTTGCTTTTCGTATTTCACCATTTCTTGGGTGTAAAAACTACCAATGATTGGTTCTCCTTTCAGATCCTTGATTTTATAGGTTATGGGATCTGTATTAAGAACTTGAGCAATTTCAAAATTCTCTCTGTAAAATTCGGCAGATAACTTTTTCCAAACTGTATCTTGTACTTGGCGATTCTCACTCTGTCGCCAATTTTAAATTTTGGTGCTGCAATAGATTTAATTCTTTTACCAAACAGATTAAAATACACAATATCTTTGTTTTTCTGCAAGCCTGCCTCTTTCGGGGTGATTCTTATTAATCTATGATAAAAAGTATTGTAATTCTTAACGAGTTTTGGTAGAACATCGATCCATTTTCTAGTGTTATTAGCAGTGAAATATTTCCACATTTTTATCTTTAGAGTCCTATTAAATCGTTCCACAATTTGAGCTTTAGTCTCAATTTCAGTGGCAAACCAATGGACACCTCGTTGTTTGCAATGCTCGAGTTTCTTTATTGATAAACTCAGTTCCTTTATCAGTTTGTAACTTGGATGGCTTACGTTGTTTAAAAATTTCTACAAATGCTTTGGTAATCTCATTACCCGTTTTCTTTTTAATAGGTATTGCCCAGGCTAATTTGCTGAAAATGTCAATCACGGTTAAAATGTAATTCGTGCGGTTATTGTGAAATTTAAATTTTTGCATATTAATTAAATCACTCTGCCACCGGTCGTCTACATTCGAGACATAAACCCGTCTGGTTGGAATTTTTTATAAATGGGTTTATGTAACGTATACACATCTTGTTGTTGGAGAAATCTTTTTACTTCTTTTTCCGTCAATCCAGTTTTGCGCATTAGATCTTTTATGCCGGAAAATCCCTTTAATGGGTCATAGTAAACGGAAGAAAGCATCTTATTTCTTCAGTCCTAAACCGAACCGTTTCTTTGTTTTAATGATCGGCTTGATTATCGTTCTTGAAATTCTTTTTCCTAAAGTTGGATTCTGAATTTCATCCAAATCATTTAATAATTTTTGGTCGGTTTCGTGTCTCTTTTTAGTTTCTGTAGATTTGCTGTAAGAAATGTCGTGCTTTTTGCAGGCTTTGTCCACACGGTTAATACCAGGATCTCCTCGCATTAACCTTTTCTCCAGTTTCGTAAGAGGTCGACAATACTGGTAACCTGGAATGTGCATTTCGGGTGGATTAAACCTTTCTTGAATCCAGCTTACTATATCTCCTCCTTTTACAAATTTTCCTTTCTCTTTCACAAATTTATACTTCATTTTTCCACACGTTCGACATCTACCTCTCATCATTACTCTTTTATTCTTTGATGTGACATATTCGACGTTATCCGTTAAAGTTTTCGTTTTACACTTTACACAATAAATGCTTAATTTTTATATATAAAATATAAGTGCATGATATTTATAAAAATAAAGTATAATGAATCACAGTTATCTGACTAGTTTAACGCCTGGACAAAAGCAAAAAACTGAAGAGTGCATTTGTATATAAGAATCCTATAACTTTAAGTATTGATCCACAAAAGAAAGGTAACACTTTGAAACTGACAAAGAGACAAATCATTAAACTGCAAAAGTCTACAACGCCAGTTCGACTTCGTTTCAGTAAAACTCAGCTAGCTCGATTTCTACCGTTCTTAATACCTGCACTCATAACATTGGGAAAAGCAGCTGCAGTTGGAGCTGCGGGATATGCTGGTACTAAGCTTGCACAAAAAGTTCTAGGAAAAGGGTTATACATTCCTGGAAAGCAAAGAGCAGCTGGCTTATCTAAAAATAAAAGAAAGAAAAAAGATTTGTACATTCCAGAAAAACAAAAAGCTCAGGGATTTAAAAAAAAAAGAGCCATTAAGCATCTTAGATATCGAAAATATAATGAAAAACGAAAAAGGATTCCGTGGTGTATACTCTATCGATTCTTTACCAACAAATATATTCAAGATCGAAAATGGTATAATGAACTTTGATGTTTCCCGTGGTTTAGGAACTCATAGGGTAGCTTATTTCAATGATGCGAAGTTACCTTACGTCGAGTACTTTGATCCATTCGGTTTATCGCCACCAGAAGAAATAAAACACAATTTACTTACATCTTCAAAGCCGATCGTGTATAACTCTTCGCAAATTCAAGCAAATTACTCTGAAAAATGTGGTTACTCTTGCATCTATTATATTAAACGTAGGAAAAAAAATAACATAAGCCCATATGATGTATTATATCAGTTTGAACAAACTCCTAACGAACTGAATGAATTGTTGGTAACAACTAGCATATAAGTACTACATAGTACTACACTATATTAATAAAGATGGTACTCATAACTATCAATTCCTCTACTGTTACGGCATACAACTCCGAAGATTTGGAAATTAATTATGAAACGCCGATCACACTCAATGCCGAATAAGAGATAGCACTGATCGGTAGCAATATGTGGTATTCCTGGTACATCAGTGATAAATATAACAATAACACTCTAAAATACTTCAATGGAAGGCAATGGAATAAAATAACTTTCCCGAATGGAATGTACGATATAGACGGATTTAATGACGTTCTAAAAAATGTCTTTGGGTATCCTAGCCCTATAATACTAGAAAGCAACCTCCCCACATTAAGATTTGTTTTTCGTTTGGCAAGAGGATATGAAATAGATTTTTCTGAAGGAAAGTTACGAGAAATACTAGGGTTCGAAACGAAAATTATCGATGCAGCAAAAAACGAAGGAAAATTCCCACCCAACATAACGAGAGGGGTCGATCGCATTCTAATTCACTGTTCTATTGCCGAATATTCCTAGCTCAATAACCAGAAAAGCGACATGTTGTACAGTTTCTTGCCTCAAACACCGCCTGGCAGTTTAATCGACACACATCCTTTCTTCCCCATATATTTACCGCTGAATAAAACTGATTACATTTACAACGTTAGAATGAAAGTAACCGATCATAACAATAAAGTAATTGACTTGAACAAGGAAAACTTGACTTATATGTTACACATCAGACCCAAATAAAGATGAAGATACTGAGAAAGCGAATTAAAATATTTTATACAAATCCGTCGCCTATCGTTCGAAAAGACGAGAAAATATCCCCTAAAAGCAGAAATATTTTTAAACGGTTAATTTACGGAAATGGCCTAAAAAATCAGAAAATCATAAAGTAAGTATAGGATGAACGTTGAAGCTACTTACTGGAATTTGTTCGAAGATCCAATAGACGATATAACGACAAAATACGAGTACTTGGAATGTCGAAAAGTATAATTCAACGACAAAATACGGAATGTCGAAAACTTGGAATGTCGAAAAACCAATGTGAAGGTTAAAAATCTCGAAAAATACTAAATATTTACCAAAGATATGGACGTTTTTCTACGTCCGCACAATAGATATATACACGTCAGAGGCAAAATAATGAGATTAGACGGGTCTGATATCGGCGGCAATGATGTAATTACGATGGTCAATAACGGGTACAACACTTTTAAGAGAGCTCAATATTATATAGAAAACAGAGAATTCACAATATAATTGATTTTACTGAAGACTTTTCACACAGTGCTGCCACAAGTATGATGTGGTTCAAAGATACTGCACACAGTTCGAAAATGAATAAGTATTTGTACGACGGAGGCGAAGATAAACTGAACACGAATAATAAAATAAAGGATTTTACACAAGCGTTGAAGAAAAATCCTGAATTCAATCAAGGATTCTCGGACAGATATAAAGTTACAAAAAATAGTCAAAACGTAAGTTTATTCTTACCACTGAATCTGTTTGGATTCTGCCAAGACGTGGATAAAGTGTTTCGTGGTGTAAAACGTACCATAAAACTAGAAAAAAGTGACGACAAAGACATTATTCAGAGAGTTGGGGCTAGGCTGTATAAATTTGAAATATCTCACGTATCTTGGTTTATTCCAAAAGTAGAACCATCACTACAAGTACTTGCAAAACTAGAATCTCAGTTAGCAAGCGGCAATCCACATGAAATGCAAACTGCACAAATCTGATACTCGGATTGACACTCATGTCAGTTGGCGGGTTACTACAACTCAATATAAACCCGTCCATCTTTATGTCGTCTTACAAAAGTCTAACCGATTAAATAATCAAACCAGAAACAACATGGTATTTGATCACATGTTACTAGAACGGATTCAAATCAGAATGAATAGCAAACAGTTTCCTGAACAAGAATTCGAGTGCAACTTTGAACCCAACAGTTTAGATTATGCGCGAGTTTACAACAGCTTTTTAGCTGCAAAAAATATGGATATCGACTTGGGTACACAAGTCAGTTACCAAGATTTTATGAAACTGTATCCGATATTCCACTTCGATGTCAGCAAATATGAATCACGTCTATATGAATTATCAGCAACTGCTGACATCAAAATACGATTTAAATTAAATAGACCGCCAAATGAATTATACAACATATACTGCGTAATTGTCTCAGAATGAAAAGCAACTTTACAACCATTAGAGGGAAAAAGTTTAGTTGTTGGATAAAAAAAACTATTTTATATGCAATCAAAATTTACATCTATTTGCACGTTTAAAAAAAATATGTATGTTCCCCACTTCTAATTGAATCTGATGAAACGTTTTTAAGAGAAAATTTCAATTAATATGTTCAAATGTTGTTGAAGATCCTAAAAATTCTGATCATTAAGATTGTTTAAAGTTTTTTTTTCACTTCAGGAGACATTCTTTTCAAACTTCTCTAGTGAATGCTGGACTTTGAAAAATTGACGGCCTCCCGCGCCAACGGGCTACCAGCGATTCAACTAAGCAACTTTGAAAAAAACGTACAAAACATATGTCAGAAACATAAACTACTTACTCTACAGGAGGGAAAAATCAAAGTGACTTGGAATCACTTGAGACCCTTCTTAAATACTCAAGAGAACCAAAACTGAATCTTGAACTTTGGTTCTGGATAAAAAATTCGGTTTGATAGCAAAATTATTACTTGGATTTTGCTACTGAATCTTGAACTTTGGTTTTGGATAAAACTTTCGGTTTGACAGCAAAATTATTATTTGGACTTTGCTACTGAATCTTGGACTCTGGTTTTGGATAAAAATTATTACTTGGAATTTGCTACTGAATCTTGAACTTTGGGTTTGGATAAACATTTCGGTTTAATAGCAAAATTATTACTTGGAATTTGCTGCTGAATCTTGAACTTTGGTTTTGGACAAACATTTCGGTTTGATAGCAAAATTATTACTTGGACTTTGCTACTGAATCTTGAACTTTGGTTTTGGATAAAAATTATTATTTGGACTTCGCTACTGAATCTTGAACTTTGATTTTGAATAAAAATTTCGGTTTGATAGCAAAAATTATTACTTGGACTTTGCTATCAAAACGAAATTTTTATCCAAAACCAAAGTTCAAGATTCAGTTTTGGTTCTGTTGAGTATTTAAGAAGGGTCTGAAGCGATTCCAAGTCACTTTGACTTTCCCCTCCTGAAGAGTAAGTGCGATTTAAATAGATTTAATTGTAAAGCTGGAACGAGAATTGTTACGTGGACTTTAGTTAGATAAAAGTTTTAATATCCTTGTAGCAAAATTATTACTTGAACATTGATTAGATAAAAATTTTAACATTCTTCTATGATAAGACATTTATTCACTTTGGTTTTAAATTTCGTTTGAGTATTTAAGAAAAATCTCAAGCGATTCGAAGTCAGTTTTAGTTCCCACTCCGGTATAGAGCCCCAATCTAAGGTAAGTACGATTTAAAATTATTACTTGAACATGGATTAGATAAAAATTTTAATATTCTTTTATGATAAGAAATTTATTCACTTTTGGTTTTAATTTTCGATTGAGTATTTAAAAAAGGTCTCCAGCGATTCGAAGTCAGTTTCAGTTCCCCCTCCGATACAGAGCCCCAATCTAAGGTAAGTGCGATTTAAATACATTTAATTGTAAAGCTTTAATTGTAAAGCTGGAACGGGAATTATTACATGGATTTTACTTAGATAAAGTTTTAATATTCTTGTAGCAAAATTGTTACTTGAACATTGATTAGATTACAATTTTAATATTCTTCTATGTTAAATGTTCATACACTTCACAAAGTTTCGGTTTGATAACAGAATTGTTACTTTCGACTTTTATTAGATAAATGTTTTAATATTATTGTAGCAAAATAATTACTTTGGACTTTGATTAAAAGTTTTAATATTTTTTCTATGATAAGAAATTTATTCACCTTTGGATAAAATTTTTAATATTCTTCTTTGATAACAGTATTAATACTTTGGACTTTGCCTAGAAAATTTTGATTCTGCTGTATCCAGTGAAGTGTATGATAACTCAACAAAAAACATAATTTTTTATCTCATATACACACACCTCATTTCAACCTAATTCATTTAAACTAATTCACAAATTCACAAATTAGCTTAAACCTCATTAAAAAAAAAACTTAAATAAGTTTTTCACATGCTAAAAAACACCCCTGTTTTTTTCTAATTTTCACATATTTTCACAAAATTCACAAGAAACATACTTTTTTCCTCATCCCCCATAACTTTTCCCATGGATTTTCATAGAATTCTCGAGCCCTTTTTACTGTGCCCGAACTGTCATTTATGCTACTACTCATGTTATAAAAACCTTGTAAAGCATTGTAATTATAACAAAATGTACTCTCTAGGCTTGGATAAATGCCTGAGTGTGAATCAATGCAGTTTAAATCCTGAAGTGTAATATTTATTTCTGACTAACTATTTTGTAATTAAAAGAATATAAATTTACTCTTAGTTGTATTGAGTTTTAATTTATTTAAATGTAACCATTTTATAACTTCTTTAAATCAGACTCTACTTGAAAAATTAGTAATCATAGTTTTCAGCAGAATATAAAATAGCTGCATCATCTGCATAATAGAAGAGTATACCAAATAAATCCAAGAAACTGAAATTATTGATGTATATTATAAATAAAAGTGGATCCAAAATTGAGTCCTGAAGTACCCCTTTTCAATTAATAGAAAACTACTTAGAGTATTATTTATTCACATAGCTTGGAATATAGTTCATAAATCAGATTAAAATCAATTGTGTGTAGTACCTCTAATGCCAAGAGAAAGCGGTTTCGAAAGAAGAATTTTATGGTCTATAGTAGGGGTTAGCAACGTGGTGTAAGCAGTATAATTTTTTGGGGTACGCCGTCAGACCTCAAAAGTCACTAGATCTAGTAACGAAATAAAAATAACCATTGTTATACTATAACTATAGTTTCATCTATCTATACAAGGGGTACGTCAGTTACATACACATTTCCAGGGCGTACGTGAAGAATAAAAGTTGCAGAACCAATCTATAGAATCAAAAGCCTTCTGTATATTGAAAAATAACACAAGAATCTTTCTATGTTGGTCTACACTTCTAAGAGTTTTCTCAGTGCAACTTAACATACATTGTTCTGTGATCTTTTCTCCCTAAATTCAAACTGATTATATTGATAATATTTTATGTTTTTCCCAAGAAGTTTCGTAATCTGTTTTTAATTGTTTTTTCATAACTTTTGGGGAAAATATAAATAAGTGAAATTGGTCTATAATTTGAAAGCAAATTTGAACCACCAGCCTTATACATTAGGATAATAATAGCCTTTTTCAAATTCCCAAATAAATATACCTGTTGAAATGAAGAGTTAATGATGTTAGTCAATTGATCACTATGATATTTAACAATTATTTGTAACATAGAAATGTTATCTTATCATTACCAGGCGATTTATTCTCTAAAGTTGATGTCACATTATCACTTCCAGTGTATCAATATAATCCATGAAAAAATAGATAGAAAAGAAAAACATGTTAAATTGATAAGACAGATCGCATGCGATAAAATTCTGATTCATTAGAGAGCAAGTAATCTTATTAGACAACCTATTAGACAGTAAGCAACCATTTGATTTAGGCAGAATGCTATGTTGTTTATTTTTACCCAAACTTTTTATTTTTATCAAAAACATTGGGGAAAGAAAGGGCTTTGCATAATGAAATCGGGAAATTGAGGCAGAATAATAGCATTTAACGCAGACTGATTACACATTTATATAATAGAACTAGAAAACTGAGAAAGAGTATTGATATTTAAAGCAAAATAAATGGGAAAATATACTTACGTAAGTCTGGCGGTGATGTTGGTATCTTGGTTCCTAATCAGAAAAATTTTAAAATTTAGATTTTTGATATATAGGATAATTAGTTTTCAAATAATAATGGAATGTATTAAGATTTAGATATATATTATCAGAATATATGAACTACCTTAAACACCATATTTATAGTTTCTTTCATGCTCTTAAAGCAAAAATGAGGATTATTCTTATATAATCCATGTAACCTGTTTTCTAAAAGTCTACGATACGGAATCGAAGTAGTTGGAAACAATGAGCATTTAGATCATGAAATGCTCATATTTAGAACTGATTCACCCTTGTCATGAACATTAATTTTATCACATATATAGATAATTGTGAGTGATTTATGGCTGACGGCTGACTGACTGACAGGGGATCACGCTAACTGTAAGATAATGAGCCTCTGAAACTTTTTACCTAGGGGAAATAGGAAATCGCCGTCCGATATGTTCCTCAAGGTCAAATACATGTCACATAGAGGTCAAATCATGATCTAGAATGTTAGAAATGTGAAAATTGGTGTCTGGGGATGTTTCGGTTTATAGATCTCTGTAGAACCGGGCCTAGAATTTGGCTGCCTGCGTGCAAACATAATTCGGCCGCCCTACGTATGAGTAATTATGGTCATGGGCACCAGTATGGGTTTGGGGGCAAGAGGAAATGTTCCCTTCCCTTAAAAAACTGATCGAAAATTTAATTTTTCGATCAGTTCAGGGGGGACGATAGCATGGGGGATCAATGTTATATTTATGATATCAGATGTATCAAAAAATATTGTTTTTCCTTAAAGAAATGCAAATTTAGATTTTTTTATTTACGTTTTCTTTTGCTATAGGAAGTATTTTATTTTAAATTATTATGAAAAAACATTTTTACATGTATTTTTAACAATAAGTTCATTAATTTTCGTTTTGTTTTCGGTATTCCTAGTTGTATTTTGGTATGATGTATGCAGAGATGGACTTTGTATTTACATTGCATGTAATACAATGTAAATACAATCACTAACCATCTTCTCGAGGTGTTACGCAATGTATAGCTCCCCTCTAGCCTTGTCGAAATTAACAAAAATAAATATATCTTATTTTTGCGATAAACCGTTTCGCTACTATCAGTAATTTTCTAACTATGACAGATAATTTTGAATGCTCTAGAGAGCATTCATAAAACCATTACGAAATTCAAAATGTTCTCTATCGTTTATGATGAGAAATCCACTTGAAGAAAAATTTTTCGGAATATTAGTGGTCAACCTTTATAGTGACTAACAGGTTTTTATTTTTCTATTTTTGTTCCTTAATTTTTCGAGAGTAAAATAAAATCGAAACTCTAAATGCTTTCAGCAAATTTTAGTTTTATTTAATTTAGCTGGTTTAATTGGTTTTTTGGATGAAATCTAGAACTTAGAAAAAACTATGAAAAACATCTTTGTTTAATTTTGATTTGCTATACTAAATTTCCCGTACCTTGGCTTTACTGTAACCCCCTGCATGAAATAAATTATTATATTATTATAACTAGAGCAAGTATGGTTTAGATCAGGCAAGTCCAACCAAAATTTAGTAAATAGCCACTAAGAAAAAAAATATATATCCTATAAGAGCAACAGCAAAATGTATCTTCTGAAAAGTGAAAATATAAATTTCTAATGAGTAATTCAATGAATTCGGAAAAAATATAAATAAACCTATATCGATGGTGCAATCAGTCACTGAGTTCGTATTCACTTGAAAGGAATATAGGGCGCCCGTAATCTTGTTGAGTAGGTAAATCGGCGGCCTATCTTCCTTTGACTCAGCACCATCGACATGCTTTAGTTTATTTTCTATGCTTTAGGGCCCTATGGGAAGACAGGTATTTTTAAAATTTTTTAAATTTATTTATATTTTTTGTCACTAAAAAATTCCTCCCTTTGGAGTCATGTTTGAGGTAACTCATGACATTGACGACGTCACAAGCTTGAATTTGAGATAGACTCCCTTTTTTATCAGGAGGGGAAATTATTGGGAGAAAATTTGAAAGCGTTTACGACAGACATTATACGAGCTTTCATTTTACACCTAACCCTCATCACAATTTCCAATTTTTAGGGCGCTATAGGAAGAGAAGTAGTTTTTAATTTTTTTTAAATTTATTTATATTTTTGCCAATTCATTGGATCACTCATTAGAAATGTATATTTTCGCTTTTCAGAAAATACATTTTTCTGCTGCTCTTAATGAATATAGATATTTTTCTTACATACTCCATACACATTCGTAGCTGTAGATACTGGCGTTCGGAAGATACAGTAGAACGGCTTTCGCCTTTTCCGTTTTTTAGGGTGGGACGATAGCATGAGGAATGAAATTTTTATAGCCTATGACAGTTCCCTCTCACAAGCTTTCATTTAACACATAGCTTGTTACTTTCAGCACCCACATTAAGGAGATGGGTTCACGATAGGGGAACAATCATTTTCGTAATTCCCCCTTTTGTAGCGAGGGAAGAAAACATGAGGGGTCAATTTGTTATACCGAATGACATTCCCCGCTTCACAAGTTTTCATTTGGCATATACATCGTTACGTTTTTCCATCGCGTTCGAAAGATATGGTGGAAAAACCTTTAGCGAAATCCACAAACCGACCAATTGACAAATGTCAAAGCCAAAGGTAGTTGGAAGATAAGTAAAAAATAATGTATATATTCTTCAGGAGTCAAGAAATTTTCTTGATTAAAAATCAAAAATATGCATTTTAATGAGTACTATAAATTGGTAAAAGCGTTTAATTTGCACTTAAAAATATTTGTCAAAAATTGTAAAAAAGAGATAAATTTAGTGTATTGATTATTTGTTTCTTGGAACTATGAGTTGGAAGGACCTGATGTAGATGTTCCTTCCCCTTTTCACTTTTTAATTAAAAAACTGAAAAATTACTTTTTCTGACCCCTGTTTCACTTTAAAAGATTGAATTTAAAAACATTAAAATTTCAAAGTTAAACCTCACACATAGCGAATAATTTTTCGTGCTCCTGTGGAGTGACCATAAAGAATTATTTCCAATGGCTAACCCAGGCAATGTCTTGTTTTCAAATATAAAACTTAAAAAATTACTATAAGAAGATGAAATTCTCTGGTGGGAAATGCGGAAAAAATGTTTTTGAGCTCCAAATTCAGTAAAATCGGTTAAGTAAATAAAAGAAAAGCTTTCAATTTTCTTTGCTTTGATGTACTTGTTCCAAATATGGTTTTAGTTTGTTTCAGACTCAGGTAATTTAAGGCTATATGATTTATTTTTGGTTACACAATTTTTATTCAGTTTTTTAGTTACCACTCGGATGACTGAAATTTTGAATACATTTTTTGATAAAGGCATGGTCCCTAAGGATTTTACCAGAGCTATTATTATCCCTGTTTTCAAAAATGGTGATCGCAGTTCTTGTGATAACTATAGAGGTATCAGCCTACTCTCTGTTCCAGGGAAAGTTCTTTGCATGATTGTGCTTAATAGAATTAAGAATCTGGTTTACAGTCAATTGCGTGATGAGCAATGTGGATTCAGAAGTGGTAGGGGATGTGTGGATAAAATATTTTCACTTAGACAGATTCTTGAGAAATGTTTAGAGTTTCAGAAACCTTTGGTTGCTAGCTTTGTTCATTTCAAAAAGACTTTGATCTGTTGTAGACAAAACTCTGTTGATCGTCATAATTTGTGGTTGATTGTGAGATCATATGGTATACCAGACAAGTTAATTAATATAATGAAAGCTCTCTTTAACCAACTCTCTTACCAACTCTCACACACTGAGTCGTGTGTGAGAGTTGGTAAGGTTTGTAGTAATTGGTTTAGCATGGATTCTGATGTTCGACAATAGTGCATTTTGTCTCCTTTTCTCTTTAGTTTGGTTATTGATTATGTTATGCGAAATTCAGTTCGAGGGAAAGATTTTGTCCTTAAATGGGCTGGAGATACGAAAATTTCTGATTTAGATTGTACTGATGATTTAGTCCTTGTGGCAAATGATGTTGATGAGAACTCTTTCATTCGAGCTGTTGATGGAACTGGTATTACAGTAGGTTTGGTTATAAACAGAGAGAAAACTAAATTGATGAAAATTGGTTCGGCAGGCTGTGATTCAGTTAATCTGAATGGTTGCAGTCTTGAGCAGGTGTCACAGTTTAATTATCTTGGGAGCTATGCAACAGTTACTGATGATTTATTGCAAAATGAGATTAACAGAAGAATAGGGATTGCTGCAGGGACTTTTTAGAATCTGTGGAGAGTGTGGAAAAATAAGCGTATACATCTAAAGACTAAAATTAGACTGTATAATAGTTTGGTTCTTTCTACGGTTAGTTATGGTTAGTACTGGTGCTTCGGGTTGGTTCGTCCCTGGCACATCAAAGTGTCAAAAACAGATCATGCATAGAACAAAAAATGTTTTAAGGCCGGAGAGAATAACAAATGGCAATAGAAGTGAAAAATGTAGGTGGAAGCTTTTATTTATTTCCAGTAAAGCCTAAAAGCACTTCCTACAGAATAAGAAAGAAGATGAAGATAATTCATTAGACACAGGTAACAATTAGATACTCTTATTTTTATGGTATATCTAGCAAAGTCATCTTCGAAAAGTGATAAATATCTTAAAAAGCTCTAAAATAACACAATATGAATACGTTAATTTTATTTAAAAAAGCAAAAAATATTCAAAACGTAAAAAATAACAAACATATAATAAAATAACTTTTAATTAATTTGTCAAAAGTTCACGCTATTTCTATAATAATTTAACAATTTAGTACAATTAATAATACCGAATTTTAAATATTGCAGTTTTCAAATTCCCTATCATATCAACAATAATAAGGTAAATTAATGAAAATTTCTGGCAAGACAGAATGGTTTTCATTTCGTATCAAAAATATAGGACTTTTAAAGGAAAGAACAAAAATATTGGACAAAAGCATCTTTGTCAATCCTTTTACAATTGTAATTTACAAAAATCGGACGAATGGTCAGAGTAACGATAGCATAAATTCCGATAACAGTTTCCTATTTTTGTAAGAGAAAAAGAACGCAAAATTAATCTATTGAAAAAAATTGGAAAAGTCTGAGTATTTACTTTTATTCTTCTTATATAGTTCTCCATTGTCTGGGGTAGGATGACTCCTATAGAACGCTGAATATTTAACTTCAAGATATAGGAAATAGAGCTACCACAACTGAAAGGTTGCTACCCTATATGTCTTGAGGGTTAATGACTCTCTTCCGGTCCCACCCAGCACTCGCAACTCAGCCCACAACATCCCATGAGCCATGAAGTCACTGGAAGTCTCGTCATTTTATTTACCCTAGCTGTTGAGAAATGTCAACAATCAGTAAACTAATTTCTGGAATTGAAGGTTATCATTTAGTAAAATCATCTTGCCGTTTAAGTTTAAAGTGAACCGCTATCGACAACCAACCAGCAAAGCAAGTGTAGACACCTTCTGGCAACGATCAATGTTCTTCAAACAACATCGTGGTGCAGCGTGTCATAAAATAATATACTAAATCACTTTTCCCGTAGTCAACAATGATTTAATTTTAAGATGAGTAATTGTAACACATCTGGCATTTTAAATTCACGAGTTTAATCTATTGGGACAGATGAGTTCGAGAATTCTAATGGTTCCCATACTTCTCGGCGTGCTTTTCGAGATATATTTTTGTTAAATGAACTTGTTAGGTGAATATAAGTCAAACTGGAGTTAAAGAAAAGAAATATATATTCCTAGGTCCTGCCCATCCTCTCAGATCTTCTACTGTGTCATATAAACTAATAGCCTCCTGTCAGACCTCTGTGGCAAGCAGCTGCTTGAGGGGGTATTTATTTTTTATTTGTTTAGTACTTGCCTCTCGGGACCCCCTTGTTATGATATCTAAAGTCTCCACCTGTATTATGTTCCTCTTATATTATTCCTTCTGCTTCTACCCACATTTTTTTAATACTTTTAAATAGCGAACAACGTCATTGTTCATTTTGTTTACTGTTTATATCATATGATTTCGATTGTGGTTATTTCGATATATCATATATTTATATCATATGATTTCGATTAAGGTTGTTTCGATTTTCAAGGTCATATAAAAGAAGTACAGTAGAGTATTATTTAGAACTTTTCACACTCGGTTAACTTTATAAAAAATTATATACTTCGACCATTAAATCTTAAAATCATATTTTCATCGTTCCAAATTTCTAATTCACATCATATTCTCAGTATAGCATTTTACCTAACATTCAGTCTTTCACAACTGCATCTAGACCGGACCTGGCTCTGAACCTTTTGTTAGTGCGGCACCTCGAGCTACTTGTTATTAATACATATATTTATTTATAAAGAATAAAGAACCCATAAAGGAAAAAAAGCCCAACTACGACGAATCAAAATCTCATTGAAATAATAAATTTTAATTGAATTATATTATTATGTCTCGGTTTAGAATTTTTTTATTTTTAATTATATATTTTTTTGCATTGGTTTCATATGGCGTCTTTTAGCTAAAGGGGTCATCAAAGGCTTGATATAACGAAAGAGATTTGCCACATAATAAATATATTCCTGCAGTTAAGCCGACATTGACGTTATATCCATGTTTTTTTTTTAAGTTCGAAATAAGGAGAGGCATTCAAAAAAATTCTTGACATGCATCTGCAGAACAAAAATATTGGGCATTTATAGTCATTTCTTCAGCTAAAGTGTTCACAACCGCTCCTTGGGATTTGAAAATTATTGTGAATCCTGAGTGAAAACGTGAGTGAAAATCTTGTCGGATAATTCGGGGACACGGTTCATCTTCTGCAACCGAAACATAATTGTCGATCTTTCTGGAAGCTGTATCTATATAAAACCACGCCTCATCACCTATGAAAATGTCTGTTAACCGTTTGAGGCTTCAAACATTGCCAGCATTTCTTTGCACAAGTGAAACCTAATCCTTTTTCGTTGTTCTGTCAGTTTGTGGGGTACCCATTTGGCATAGATCATTCGGAATTTTAAATATTGGGGTATAATTGTTTCCATACTGCCAATCGATACACTGACATCTAAACTTATTTTCTGAACTGTGATATGGACCTTTTCCTTAACGAGTTCATTAACAGCAGCGATGATTCTCTCGTTCACTGCCTCCTTCGATCTTCCTGTGAGAGGGAGTTTTTCGAAGCTTTGCCGTCCTCTGAATTTGCGCATCCAACAATAACAGTTCCATGTGAGCAGGCATGATCTCCATATACTTGTGGTAAGTCGGCATGATTTTTTTATCGTCGTCCCCAAACTGCATCCTTGTGAAAATGTAAAATCTGTCCCCGTCTTTAGAAGGGTCCATAGCAACAATGCACAGATTTCGTAGTTTTACGTGCCGCCATCGCAGAGATAAATTGTGATACAGTTTTTTAATACGAAATGACAAGTTTAGACAAGCTTTCAAACAAATCATAGCTCGATTACTTCGTCCTGAACGAGTGCTAATTTACAAACACGTGTCAAAAACATTTTAAACACTCTTCGTAATGTAATTGGCAACCAAAAACTTTACCCCTCGTAAATTGTTTTGGGTCTGTTTAATATTCCACAGAAAAAGAAAATCTGAGAGAAAACTGAGACATTAAAAATAACTGATACGGGACTCGAAACTGGGTCTCTTTGATCAGTAACGAAACACGCTAACCACTCGCTGGTCACTAACAACTTCGAGGTATACAAAATTACATACATACATACATACATACATACATACATACACTGAAGAACCAAAACATTATGAGCAGCGCATCTTTATGCAATCGAAGCAACTGCAAATAAACGACGGCGTGGGTTAAGGTCATGAAACGGTATAAATAACACCTGATACTGAGCTCTGTTAATCAGTGTTATTCTTGTTCTTCAGATGGGAAAGGGCAGCGGACTTCAGTGAGTTTGACAAAGGCCAAATTGTAATGGCCAGACGACTGGGTCAGAGCATTTCTGAGACAGCAAGGCTTGTGGGGTGCTCACGGTCAGCTATGGTTAGACCTTCAAAAAGTGGTCAGAGTAGGGAAAACCCAAAAACCGCCGGCAAGGTGTGGGCCGACCACAGCTACTGTATGATTGAGCTGAGTGAAGGCTATCCCGTATGGTACGAGCCAACAGAAGGAATACTGTGGTGCAACTAATTTGAATGCTAGTGACGGGAGTAATGTGTCACAGCATACAGTACATCAAACCCTGCAGAAAATGGGGCTGTGGCCGTGCTGGTCGCAGGCCGTTCCGAGTGGCCATGCTAACCTCGGTTCACTGTCGCAAGTGCCTAAAATGGGCACACGATCATCAAAACTGGACCTTGAATGACTGGAATCACGTTTCCTGTTGCACCATGTGGAATGCCGGGTACATGTGCGTCGTTTACCTGGGGAACTGTTGGTGCCAGGATGCACCACGGGACGAAAATAAGCTGGTGAAGGAAGTGTAAATGCTTTGTCCAATGTTCTGCTGGGAAATCCTGAGTCCAGTCATTCATGTGCAGGAAACTATGACGTCTACCACCTATGTAAACATCATTGCAAACTAGACACATCCTTCATGGCAACGGTATTTTATATTATATTTTATTATATTGTTCGATAATGGTTCGCAGAACATGAGGATGACTTCCAGGTATTGCTGTGGCCTCCAAATTCCCCAGACATCAATCTAATATCGAGCATCTGTAATTTGTGTTGAAACAGCATATCCGTTCTGCTGCGGTTCAACCACGTAAGTGTTAAAAGATCTGCTAGTAACGTGTTGGTACCAGATAACACAAGATACCTTTGGAAATCTTAGCATCCATGCCTCACTGGGGAAGAGCAGTTTTGGTGACATGTGGAGGACAACATCATATTAGGCAGTGGTCATAATATTTTGGCTCTTTGGTGTATATATAAATAAAAATCACCTTTCAGCCATGGGTTATGTAGGTCAGACCAGACTATGCACTTTCGTTCTCCAAACATGTCTGTCCTGAGTTACAGCTGCTGCATATTTTAAGAATACTTACTAGAATTGTCTGCAGTGGGCACTTTAGACCAATTTTAACAAGGTCCTGTTTGACATTGTCTGCCTACCCCATCCTATGTCTTCCCTTCTTTCTGATGCCTTTTGTCAAATTATTCATAATTGTGTTCGCTAATCTATAGTTATGCATATGGGCAAATGGCCAAACCAGTGGAGTCTCTCTCTGCACAACATGCTGCTCAAAGGAGGTTGCTGACTTCTTCTAACCTCATCATTAGTCACAAATCAAACCAACTAATGACCAAGATACTGCATAGGCATCTAGAATCAGCGGCATTAAGTTACCTATTATCCTGCTTAAAAATCGTTGCTCTTTCGCTACCATAGAAATATACATAGAATACCTTAGAAAGAACCAAAATATTATACTGGCTAATTTTAGTCTTTAGGTGTATACTCCTATTTTTCCCCTCTCCTTAAATTCTTAAAAGCTTCAGCAACAATCCATATTCTTCAGTTTATCTCATGCTGCACATCGCAAGCATCTATTGAACAGCTCCCGAGATAATTAAACTGTAACACTGCTCATGATGACATCCATTCAAAACAACTGACCGAAACATCTGCCTGACCAATATTCATAAGTTTAGTTTTTTTTCGTTTATCACCAAAGCTACTCTATTAGCAGTCTCATCAACAGCCCTAATGAAAAAAATTCATATCACGAACACCATTTGCCAAAAGGGTCAAATATTTTGCATAATTTTATATCGCTACACAAAAGATAGAGAGAACCCAAAAACTTTAATGTAGCTTGTTTCTCATACAACATACAAACACTTACACAAAGATATGCTTGTTGGTTTAGTAGTCAGGAACGCTAGTAGGGTTAGTGGACCTAAATCAGAAATTTTCAAACCTCCAGACTAGTGATTCTCAAAGGTTTTTTGCTCACGGTACACTATGTTTTGCCGTGAATACTCGCTGCACACTAAAAATTCAACTCGGTAACACTACAGGACTCTCACGCATGTCCAGTTTGCCTTGAATAATAGCCATTTCTATGAAGTCGTTTATAAAAGCAGAGCTGTTATGCTCACATCCTGCCATGTATTGAGGTTAGGGCGTATGTCGTACGCGTTATGGACATGATTTGTGTTAATTTTGTGTTGATTTGTGTTAATTTTTAATGTTAAGAATTAACATGGATAAGTTTTCGATTAAACGGAAAAAGTTAAATGAAGAATCAGTTGCAGAAAGTAGCAACAAAATGGTTTATAAATTTCCTCTTTTCTGCAATAGTATCCGAAACTTCGCAGCACACCCTTTGAGAGCCATTGCTCTAGGCCAGGGGTTTTCAATGTGGGGTACTCGGTAAATGTTTTTGGAGTACGCCGTGAGAGCTCAAAAGTCTGTAGATGTAGTAACAAAGTCACTAAGTTGGCATTATTATATCATGACTATAGTTTAATATATCTATATATGGGGTACGCCAGTTACATACACATTTGTACGTGAAGCATAAAAGGTTGAGAACCACTGGTCTAGGCAATTTATAGCCAGAAGTTTGCATAACATAATCAACAACCAAAAAGGAGACAAAATCCTCCAGCAGCACTTCTAAAGCAATCACCATAAGCCTACCAACTCTCACACACGACTCAGTGTTATTAAGTATAAAGAGCTTTCATTATGTTAACAGGTATGGTATACTCCCAAATTATGACAATCAACAGAGACAAAAGCCTTTTTGAAATCTACACAGCTAGTAACCACAGGTTTCTGAAACTCTAAACATTTCTGAAGAATCTACCTAAGTGAAAATATTTGATCTATACATACCTACCGCTTCTGAATCCACGCTGTTAATCACGCATTTGTCTATCAACTACATTCTTTACTCTATTAAGCACAACATCGCAAAGAACTTACTTGGAACATAAAATGGACTGATATACCTTAAGAGATTTGGCACTTAATGAACATAAACCTGTAGTTGAGAAAACATTTGCTTTAGATAAATAAAATTTAAAATAAAATGCTGGAATAAAATCCTTAGGAACAATACCTTTATAAATAAAAGATATAGCATATTTCAGTTAACCATGTGACAACAGAAACCTTCTCAGCTCCAAGCATTTCAGTAGTAATTTCTTCTAGCCCTGGGGATTTACGCAGTTTTAATTTAGATACAGCCAAAGTAACCTCAAAGTAACTTCAATAATATAAGGCCAGCATTAAAGATACTATCATCATTACAAACAACAGGGAATTGAACTAACCACATTACTCAGAACAGGTCCGAAATTTCAGCCCATTTCTGCCTTACAGATTCTTCACCTTCAAATACCTTACTATGTTTATCCTTCAATCCCTGTGTGCCAGCCTGTTTCTTCCCACACAAAAGATTAGCTATCGAATACAGATCTCTGTTGCTGTGCTGTCTAGCTGCTTTCTCTGCATTGTAAACCAAGCTATCAAGCCAAATATTGCTTTTAGCTGTTGACTTATCGTTTACACGTTTAGTAAGCTCTTTGCAACCCTATTTATTAGGACTAGTAAGGTGTTGAATTTCCTTCTCTTTTGAACTTCAAGAAGTTTACAATTTCTTGAAGTTCTTTCTTTCAGAAATAAGCTTCGGTGCCTTATCACTCAAATAACATTGTCTTCTCTATTCCTTTTTTACCCAAAAGAGTATTGCTATTTTCAAGAAAGCCCTGTTTTCTTCACTTTCGGTCCCATTCTTCTTCACTTTCAGCAGTAAGCATACCACAAGGAACAATCATTATCATCATCATCCACAAGCAGCCAAGCTATCGTGGTATGCTTTGACTATATCTAAAGCTCTCAGAGTTTTCGTGTTAAAGGAAGCACAGTCTTAAGCTTAACACAACACTTTTTAAGCTTCAGTTGGAAGACACTTTTGACCAGGAAATGGTCAGATCCAATTTCGGCTTTCCTATATGACCTGCTGTACTTAACAGAACTAGTTCATTTGCTGTTTATTGATATACCAGGTGATCCAAAAGTAACAGAAAAAGTAAAAATGCAATAATTCGAAAAGTATAGACAGTAGCGTGATGCAGTTTTCACAGAAAGACATGGGATTTTTTTTAATAACGAAAATTTTTATTGCCAGAATAGTTTTTGTCACCGACAGGTGGCGCTGTAACGGTCCCGGAGCTGCTGCTTGTCGCTATCTAAACAGATCTGCCGGCCGCCGCTCCTCAAACGGTGCAAGACTGCAAACATTGATCAATCTGATTTTGCCATGAGGTACATAAATTTCAGAGGTGGTGAATACTGAAGTTAAAGTTTCAACATTTAACGTTTATTAACCGAAGTTAAACGTTCTGCCAAGGTGAGGTATGTTATCATTACGAGATAAAGCACTTTTAGTTAAGCTGTAAGTAGTCATGAATACTGAAGCAGAGGGGCATGTCCGAAATGATATCATGCCAGTGTGTTCGGAGGATGCTCTCTGTTGCTATGTTTCCCCATATTTCTTTCCCCCAGTGGCTCCTAACTTGGTTTTCCACTGTTGGTGAAGAGTTTGACATCCTAGGATGCGGCTATGGAATTTATTTGTTGTCCCCCTTCACTGTCGCTGAAGAGATGGGTGTTCTCTAAACGCAATAGCATCAGTGAAAATGTCTTAACACATGTCAGTATTGAAAGGTAGTACTAAGGCTAAAGGTCCAGGTTCTATCGCTCTTATTGTTTCTTGAGTGTCATTCCTATTCTGAAATGCCTATCATTCAAGAGCGAGGCACTATGAGAAGCATTGTGAAAATAGCATGCATTGTATTTAGGAAACGTGACAATAAGAGTGAATGTAACAGTCGAGGAGGTGTACCTCTGAACAGTTCGCATCCCTGTCATCTAGCATCTGATTGTTGTCGAAAAAAAGGGTCGTAACTCACGTCACTTTTACTAAAGGAGAGGGTGTAAGAAAGTGTTCGTTAGTGGTCGGGTTCGTGTAGCAGATAATACTAGTGGATGTACAATAAACCAGGGTGCTGAATGACGCAATGTGAGAGCATGGTGAAAAGTCGTTCAACAGCACTAAACGAGGTGTGTCAGAAAGCCTGTTCTGTCGAGAAATAATTATAGACGAATGGTACTTAGACAGGTATGTGCACTGATAACAATGTCCTTTTGGAACGCTTCTTAGTCAGGTGCCTTCAGCAAGGGCAGCGTTGCTAACCACCTGCCTTCAAGGGAGGGCGTAACGCCCACTCAGAAGGGTCATGACTTGTTAGCGAATCTTATCCAAAGTTTAACAGAAGGGAAACTGGTTACAATGAATGGGAATCTTGGATGCCAATAAGAAAGCAGTAATCGTTTTGAGAAGGCACAAGGGGAGGTCTTCTCGTCTGCACGTTGCTCCATTATAACAGAAGCGGAGGAGGTAGCGTCAGTGAAAAACACATCACTCATGGCAGCATTGAAATGTCATGCTGAGACGATCCATGCTAGGTATACTCTAAACGTGACACTAGCAGTCGAGAGATGTCGTAACACATGTCAGTATACAATGGAAATGCGGGGAGATGCCCTCTCTAGGTGTGACATTTAAGAAGCCTTGCGATCTGTCAACCTCTTATCCAAAGAAATGGTTGTAAGGTCAAAGGTTGTGTGAGAATCTCCTGGAACCTCATCGCGAAACACCAGTACGGTCACAGGGGGCAGGAATTTAAAGCATCCCATTGGAGGTGGGGGCACTCATGCATGCTTATGAAGATGTTATAAACTCCTGCACAGTCTGGAAGAAGTCATTAAGCAATGGATCTCACCTATGCAGAGAAATTGGAAGCCTTAGCCAGCATTCAGCATGAGCTGGATGCTATATTAGAACAGGTGACGCCACCGAAAACTTCACGCCTAAGTTTGAAGAGATCGAAAAATAGTGGGCAGGTTCCATGAGCGAAGCGTCAGAGGACAAGTACTACCAAGGACGGTCTGCCACACAACATCGACGGAGCCTGCACAGAATCTTCCACACCAAGGTCATGTCTCAGTCTCAAGAGATGGTTGGTACAGGCGGTGCCACCGTCGAAATGACAAAGAGTGGCGGAAAACCGTGCAGCGGCCAGTCGAGGGCACCTTCACCCAAAGGAGTGAACGTACCCTCAACGTCTACTGTGCCTGTGCCGAGGCCACCAGCTATTACCATGACAATGGAGCAGCAACCGAGCACTTCCGACATCGTTACCATGACAATGGAGCAGCAACTGAGCACTTCCGATATCGTTACCATGCCAACAGCTGCCATTGCTGATGCACCAGGTTACGTGATCACAAAGAGCAGCAGCTATGGCTCCCTAAAATATAAGGCATTGTCTCACGAGTCACATGGCTCGAATGATTAACTTCGACCACCTTGGTCCACTTGAATTCATGGACACTCTCCTTAACGTTCAAAAGGACATTTTTCAAGAACTTTTGCCAGAGAAGGAATACAGTCATGTCAGACTGTGCATCTGATCAAAATGCCTCCGGAACCCCATCAACCTACCATTGACCTCATATAATGAGGTCACAGTGGAAAATTTTATGGACACAGTGGAGAAAGTTCTTCAATCTAATAATGCGATCGGTAGAGATGAAGATTTATATTTTGATCTAGCCGCTGCCGATCTAGAACGTTCCAGAGTCATCAGTAATGCCCCTGGACCATGAGGCAGAACTCTAGCTGACCTCGTTGCATTTAACAATAGTAAAAATTCCGTTATCAGCATCTTCAACAATGAAAACTTGTGCCTCGCCCGAAGTCTTGTTGTTGGGTGTGCTCTGTGTTTAAAAAAGCAGGATAAGATGTCAGTCGGGGTACATCTGCGACATCAGGTACATCTAGGAGTGAGAGTCTGGTAGACAGCGGAATTGGGCTAATGGCTTAGATCGCGATGCGGGTGTCCCTGAGAGCAAGTGCGGTCTGACCAAAATTCACACCTTCCAGTCCTACTTGTACCCCAAGTACAGAATCATTGTGTTCGGGGCGCAGGACGATTTTCAAGTGATTTACGTTGGCAAGAAAGAGACGGAAAACCTCATTTACCTGCTATATGATGCTGGACACTTTTACGTCATCACTAAACCTGCAGGATACTTCTGAGCAGTGGACTTCTGCATGCCTTGCCTCAAGGTCATTTACCACAAACTGCATGTATGCAAGGGTACCTGTCGCTCCTGCATGTGGCAAAAAAGGGGCGTCCATCTTCTGTGACGCCTGCCGTGATTACTTTAAAGGCCAACAGTGTCTGGTATCATATCTTCTCAATGGTACCTGTGCTAAGCGACACAGGTGTGTCGAATATGGGATCATTTACCAGACCTCCGAGCCACCACACCAGTGTGTGCAGAAAGAACTGGAGTGTGTGAAAGTGGCTAAAGAATGTGAAGTGACTGACAGCTATCTCTATTTTGATATATAGACAGTGGAAGAGGATGGTTTATTAACCCCCATTCTATGCATCGTCACCTACGTAGAGGGGGATCGTAAAGTTGTTCAAGAAAATATCCGAACATTCAGAGTGCGACAGAGAGAGATGTTTCAAAGTCCTATCTGTAAAGCAACATGCAAAAACACGCTAAACGCAGTAGTGCACAAAAGTGCATCGCTGAATCGAGACAATCTCCCTATATTTACAAAGACTGCAATGAGCCTTTCATCGGTCATTTGAAGAAAGCAAAAGAAACGTTAAAGGATGGTGAATCATTGACAATTTACCAGAGTGAAAAGCGCCAACTGGTTTTAGGCGCACTGTGTTTGATTCTTGCGAGTGTTCATGGTGTCTAGAGTGCAATGAGCCTTTCATCGATCATTTGAGAGGAAGAAAAGAAACTTTAAAGGATGGTGAATCATTTACCAGAGTGAAAAAGCGCCAAGTGGTTTTAAGCGCACTGTGTTTTATTCTTGCGAGTGTTCACGGTGTCTAGAGTGCAGTGAGCCCTTCATCGATCATCTGAAGATTTCAAAAGAAACGTTAAAGGATGGTAAATCATTTACCAGAGTGAAAAGCGCAACTTGGCCCTTTTACAAAAACCAAGTGCATCGCTGGATCGAGACCATCTCCCTATATTTACAAAGAGTGCAATGAGCCTTTCATCAATCATTTGAAGAAAGCAAAAGAAACGTCAAAGTATGGTGATTCATTGACAATTTACCAGAATGAATAGGTTTTAAGCGCACTGTGTTTGATTCTTGCGAGTGTTTACAGTGTTTACAAAGAGCCTTTCATCGATCATTTGAAGAAAGCATTTCAAAAGAAACGTTAAAGGATGGTAAATAATTTACCAGAGTGAAGTGGTTTTAAGCGCACTGTGTTTGATTCTTGCGAGTGTTCACGGTGTCTAGAGCTCAATGAGCCCTTCATCGATCATTTGAGAGGGAGAAAGCATTTCAAAAGAAACGTTAAAGGATGATTAATCATTTACCAGAGCGAAGTGGTTTTAAGCGCACTGTGTTTGATTCTTGCAGGTGTTCACGGTGTCTTACAAAGAGTGCAAAAGAAACATTAAAGAATGGTGAATCATTTACCAGAGTGAAGTGGTTTTAAGCGCATTGTGTTTGATTCTTGCGAGTGTTCACGGTGTCTAGAGTGCAATGAGTCTTTCATCGATCATTTGAGAGGAAAATTTCAAATCGTGAAGGCATGCAAAAGGAAGCATGTCTAGCTCTTGGCTAAACCACGAGGACTAATCCTTCCCTCATATCGGTTTAAGTACTCAAGCACAAAATGCGTAGATGGTGAACGAGCTGCCCTGTGGGCACGAATTTCATGTAAGCACGTGCCCAATTTGTCGAGGAGATGAAAACAGGGCATCAAGCGGACTGCTTAATAATTTGCCAAGTGGTTTGCAATCTTGAGGAGGGGATTCCAGTTTCTAGGGTTGGGGTATGCCGCATCCTACTTCCCTCTAATTAAGGGAAAACGAGGCTCCGTCTTTTCACTGAAAACGGGCTGTCAGGAATATTCCCCTTGTGCCTTTGATCACTCCCCTTTTTGATTTGGACGATTTAGAATTAATCAAGTTACAGCCGTGACCATTAGTAAAAATTACTAGCGACAAAATGATTAACTGATAATACAACACAAGGAACAAAGTACGCCCACAGCTAAAAAAAAAGCCATCCGTGTATCGTTCTATACATTGAGTAAGCTGAGCAGCGTGTTACAAAATCTCTCGTGCGAATTGTAAAAAAGATTCACGTTGTCTCACGAAGAGCTGCAAGGAATCCCACTGCGAAGTTGTTCGTGGCGTTTTTGAGCAGGCTCAGACGGCTTTTTGCAAATTTTGTGTCCAAACCGTGAGAGAATGTTCAGCTGGTCGGGAGTCAGCAATTTTGCTAACAGAGAGCTGCAGAGAGGTGTGCGCCTTCGAGGGATCATCTCCTAAATACATTTCTTTCACCGATGTGTGGACGAAATTTTCCGTTGCTTTGTTGGTGATATGGAGATGGTCCCTCAGTCCGTTACAGCCATTCAAAGACTTGTGCTCCTCTCTCTCCATTTGGACAGTAACGCAGCGTCACCTAAAGTAAGGCCTGCTTGCCATTGGTATCATCGTTACTTTTGAGAGGCAGCTATGTTGTTGCGCAAGGTTTTTGGCAATTGGAGTTTTTTTTGCGAAAACTCGGGAATGTTTGTAAAAAATGTGTGTAACAAATTCATCCCTCTTTTCTTTGGTTTCAAGGAAGCTGTTGCTAGAAACCAATAGATCAAGGAGATATTTTCTTGATCGCCTTAAAAGTTTGACTGCACAATGATTACACATTGGCTATATACTTACGTGTAAAAACGAGAGACTCTGTTGCCCCCCTCCTCCGTTCAATGTGCCTAAAAAAGGGCCACAGAAATACTTAGGATGCACGAGTGGCTGCTTGGTATTACCTCCCCTTGTGCACACTAGTTGACCTTGACGGGATCATTGTTCCAAGAGTAAAACCTGGCGTTGATTTTTTGCTACTGAATGAAGAGGCTGGTATCACAACGGTTTTTTGCAACATTCACCAAAGTATTACAAGGAATTTTAACATTTATCGGTTACTGGAAGGCTAACGTCTGAGGCTCTTTTAATTCACAAGGGTAACAAGGGAGTAATGCTGTATACAAGAGGTACACCAGACATTTCCAGGGTTTGGACTGTCAATAAGACTTAAAAGACAAATGATCAAGGAAGCACGGCTTACTGTTTACAGTGGAAGGAGAGTCCTTAACGATTCAGAATCACGAAAAATAAAATGATTAGGCTCCTTTTGTAGCGTGAGTTGCTTTGTACGTGCGATGACAAGACTTGAGGAAGAAAGCATTTCAAAAGAAACGTTAAAGGATGGTGAATCATTGACAATTTACCTGAGTGAAAAAGCGCTAAGTGGTTTTAAGCGCACGTTAGATCCACTGAAAAAGCTGTGGAAACCATCCATCACGAACTTGTGTTTGATCAAGGAATCACGGCTTACTGTTTAGAGAAGGCCGTGAGAGATGGAGGGTCCTTAACGATTCAGAATCACGAAAAATGATTAGGCTCCTATTGATTTTTTGTGTTCCATTGTCTTTATCCGGGGGTATCGAGTAGACTGTTTTCTGAGCGACAAGAGTTCATACTATCAGAAAAGAAGCACTTCTCGCCCCCAAAATTTGAGACTGCTTTATCAATTCACAAAAGGTCATTTGTGGTTTAAGTCCTCCTTCGACGAAGGCACTAACAAGGATCAAAAGAAAATAAATATTTTTTACCTTGTGTCAACTCGTAATACCGCAGTAACCAGTTTGAGTGATGATTTCTCGACTTATCTAGATGTTGGGACTGTTTTTCTGCTTGTGTCGATATTATTTGTCTTTTAACTCTTCATGAGAATAAAAAAGGAGGGGGGGAAGCCATGTAATGACTGATCAACACTGGGATTTCTTTTTGCTCTGGTGGTTTAGCATGCCAGACCAGTCTGCTAACAAAATTTAGTTCTGAGAGTTGTTATTAAATCATTTGTTTGAAGGAAACTGAACTAAATGAATCCTTCTTTTCAATTGGTTCATTACTACCCAGTGCTCACGCTGGTTAACCATGACGGATACCGCCGCCGAGTCTGGGAGTCAAGCTCTGAGACTTCTGTTGATAACTTATTGTTAGGGGAAAACTGTTGTCGCTCAGAAAACAGTATTCCGCCGGATAAAAACAACGGCACACAAAAAAATCAAAAGGAGCCTAATAATGATTCGTGATTCTGAATCGTTAAGACCCTCCTTCCACTGTAAGCCGTGATTCCTTGATCAAAACACGTGGTGGATGCATAGCTTTTCATCTCTAATAACACAGTACGCTTAAAACCACTTGGTGCCTCTGGTAAATTGATTCACCATCCTTTATCTTTGAAATCTTCCACAAGTCTTGCACAAACCTAAAGTGCTACCACAGTGACTGTATACCCAACGATGAGAATCAGTGGTTACTTCCCCCCGTATTGGTATGCAAAGACCTCCACAGTGTATGGAGTATTCCTTGTATAGATACGCTAATATCAATGTATCGTCCTTCTTTCTAGGGGTTTCAAGGAACGTTGTAAACCTGCCTCTTCAAAACAAGATCAACGTGTAGCCTTTAGAGTTTGTGCATCCATCAGGGGCTTACAGTGGAAGTATAACCGTTAAAGGTTTTTGGTGTGTTTTAGCGATCCACTTAGCCATCCTTCACGTGTTTCCACGGCTTACTGCGTAAAACATCGTTTTTCAATAATCACCCCTTCCTCCCAAAAACATTAGCTTTACCCACACTTTTCTGTCTCAAAGAAGATGAAGGGGAAGACAAAGAACGTTCCATCAATGCCGACTTGTCTATTCCGGCACAAACTGGAGCGCTCTGTGAGCTTTAAAGTTAATTTTATGTCAGATGTAAAGAACTATTAAAGGTTGTTTCGCTGGAAAAGAGGCCCCAGCAGATTGGCAAGCTCGCAGAGATGACACGCAAGAAACAAAATGGATCTTTTTTCAACAATCGGAACACCCCCAAAAAGCATTGACCCAGGCTAATAATAAGACTGAATTGCCAAAATTATACATAAGCAATAAGTTTTGGGTGGAAAGAGGGCCGCCTCCTTCCTTTAAACGAAAAATGATTAGGGCTCCTTTTGATTTTTGTGCTATCGGGAAAGAAGCACTGTCATCTCAAAAATTTGCTTCACATGTGGTTTTACTTCCCTTAACGAATAATAAACATTTTTTCCCCAGTTCATACTATCAGGAAAGAAGCATTGTGATCTCAAAATTTGAGGAGACTGCCAATTAATTTGTGGTTTTACTTCCCTTCTTCGACGAAGACAAAGATCAAAATAAATCAGAGGCAACAGTTTTTTGTGTCAACTAAGCAATACAGCAGTATCTAGACGTTGGGACTATTTTTTGTTTGTGTTGATGTCATTAATCTTTTTACTCGTCACGAGGGTAAAAAAAGAAGGGGGAAGCCATTTTGTGTAACGACTGATCAACACTGGGATTTTTTTTTGCTCTGGGGGTTGGTGTGCGAGACTCATCTGCTAATTTAACTTCTGAGAGTTGTTATCATTTGTTTCAAGAAAACTGAACTACATAGTTGAATCCTTCTTTTCAATTAGTTCATTACTAACCAGTGCGCACGCCTGTTAATTGGTAAAGTAAAGTAAATTATCAGTTAATTGGTAAGGTAAGGTAAATTATCAGTTAATCATTTTGTAGCTAGTAATTTTTACTAATGGTCACAGCTGTAACTTGATTAATTCTAAATCGTCCAAATCAAAAAGGGGAGTGATCAAAGGCACAAGAGGAATATTCCTGACAGCCCGTTTTCAGTGAAAAGACGGAGCCTCGTTGCCCTTAATTAGAGGGAAGTAGGATGCGGCATACCCCAACCCTAGAAACTGGAATCCCCTCCTCAAGATTGCAAACCACTTGACAAATTATTAAGCAGTCCGCTTGATGCCCTGTTTTCATCTCCTCGACAAATTGGGCACGTGCTTGCATGAAATTCGTGCCCACAGGGCAGCTCGTTCACCATCTACGCATTTTGTGCTTGAGTACTTAAACCGATATGAGGGAAGGATTAGTCCTCGTGGTTTCGCCAAGAGCTAGACGTGCTTCCTTTTGCATGCCTTCTCGATTTGAAATTTTCCTCTCAAATGATCGATGAAAGGCTCATTGCACTCTAGACACCGAGAACACTCGCAAGAATCAAACACAATGCGCTTAAAACCACTTCACTCTGGTAAATGATTCACCATTCTTTAATGTTTCTTTTGCACTCTTTGTATAAGACACCGTGAACACCTGCAAGAATCAAACACAGTGCACTTCACTCTGGTAAATGATTAATCATCCTTTAACGTTTCTTTTGAAATGCTTTCTTCCTCTCAAATGATCGATGAAAGGCTCATTGAGCTCTAGACACCGTCAACACTCGCAAGAATCAAACACAGTGCGCTTAAAACCACTTCTGGTAAATTATTCACCATCCTTTAACGTTTGTTTTAAAATGCTTTCTTCAAATGATCGATGAAAGGCTCTTTGTAAGACACCGTGAACACTCGCAAGAGTCAAACACAGTGCGCTTAAAACCACTTCATTCTGGTAAATTGTCAATGAATCACCATATTTTGACGTTTCTTTTGCTTTCTTCAAATGATTGATGAAAGGCTCATTGCACTCTTTGTAAATATAGGGAGATGGTCTGGATCCAGCGATGCACTTGGTTTTTGTAAAAGGGCCAAGTTGAGCTTTTCACTCTGGTAAATGATTTGCCATCCTTTAACGTTTCTTTTGAAATCTTCAGATGATCGATGAAGGGCTCACTGCACTCTAGACACCGTGAACACTCGCAAGAATAAAACACAGTGCGCTTAAAACCACTTGGCGCTTTTTCACTCTGGTAAATGATTCACCATCCTTTAAAGTTTCTTTTCTTCCTCTGAAATGATCGACGAAAGGCTCATTGCACTCTAGACACCATGAACACTCGCAAGAATCAAACATAGCGCTTTTCACTCTGGTAAACTGTCAATGATTCACCATCCTTTAAGTTTCTTTTGCTTTCTTCAAATGATCGATGAAAGGTTCATTGCAGTCTTTGTAAATATAGGGAGATGGTCTCGATTCAGCGATGCACTTTTGTGCACTACTGTGTTTAGCGTGTTTTCGCACGTTGCTTCAGAGATAGGACTTTGAAACATCTCTCTCTGTCGCACTCTGAATGTTCGGATATTTTCTTGAGCGACTCTATACGGAAATATTCAGAGTTCGCCCATTTGGACACCTTCGTGGACTGGTTGCTGTCTACCCAGAACAGTAAGGCTAAATTTAGAGTTGTCACTTTGTTAGCACATAACGGTAGAGGATTCGATTTCATTCCCATTCTAAATTATCTCTATCGAAATTGCCCGAGGCCGGAATTGATTTTTAACGGTAACAAAATTCTTCTTAATTTACCTGGTCCCAAAATCAGGTTTATTGATTCTCTCATTTTTATACAGGCTCTTATACGATTTTTTTTCTAAAACTTTCGAGATCACCGAAGTCAAAATAGGTTTCTTCCCTCACGCTTTTCGCACTAGACAAAATTTAAATTATTATGGTCCCATTCCCGATGCCCATTATTTTGAGCCACAGTACATGACCCCCGATGAAACTTCAGAATTCCATCAGTGGTACGAAACAGTGAAGGGGCTTCACTGGGATTTTAAATCTGAAATGATTGCGTACTGTAAATCTGACGTCCACACTTTAATGCGAGGTTGTGAGAGCTTCCGAACAGAATTTTTAGGGATGACAGGGGTCCTTTTTCGAAAATTACTCTTCCTTCGGCTTGTCTGTTGATCTACAGACAGAAATTCATGCTCGAAGGAGTGATTGAAGTTTACCCCTCGAACGGTTATTTCTCGGACGACAGACAGAGTAGGAAAGGGCTTGCCTGTCTAGCCTACGTAGCAGAGACCAAGAATCTCACCCTCCAGACTGCGCACTCTGCAGAGGGTGAAGCCAAGTTGATCCTTATTATTTGGACGGTTTGTGTAGGCAAACCAAGCAAGCCCTGGATTTCACGGGTTGTTGTTTCTACTCATGTCCCGAATGCTTCAATCCCAGCATTACCTACCCTCTCACAGCCTAACCCATGTGGCTAAATTATTTAAGGACCCTCGATAGAGAGCGATGCATCCGATCGCTTTTACCTGATCACTGGTACAGAGTTTGCTGGGAACACGATTTCGACCGGCTACTCGAAACAGATACCACCGCTGTGCACATTTATCAGCAGACAGAAGAGGGGCGGAGAATTAGCAGATGCTCCTTCCTCCATGGTGGGAGAACGGAGACATTCTCCTTGTTTTGTGACACGAAGGTTGAGAATTGTGACGTGAAGTACTTCGACGTGAACTCGCTTTATCCCGCAGTTTGTAAGCGTGGATTTTTTCCTGTTAAGCACCCCAGGAGGATCAGAGAAAATTTTGATTACACTCCCCCAAGCTTATTTAGTCATTATTCACTGCACTGTGCTTCCTCCTACCGTCCTCTACATCCCCATACTCCCCTAACGTTGCCGCAACAAACTGTTGTTTCCTCTGTGCAGCACTTGTGCACAATTAGCACAGGTAGACCAGTGTAGTCAGACAGAAACACAGAGAGTTCTCACAGCCTCTTATGTGTCGCTGGAATTGTATAAAGCCGTCTGTGAAGGCTACAAAATTCTCAAAATTCACGATGTTTGGCACTATTCAGAAAATATTACTTACACTGCCCAGGACCGTGGCTTATTTGGAAAATACATCAACACTTTCTTAGAGACCAAGCAGAAATATTCAGGTTTCCCGTCAAACGTCAACACAGACATCGAAAAATCTAAATTTTGTGAAGATTTTTTCCAGACAGGGGGTGGGTGAGAATTAACCCACGGGAGGTCGTATATAATAGCACTAAAAGAAGCCTTTCTAAGGGCGCCTTGAATAATTTATGGGGGAAGCTGTCAGAAGACCTTTCTAGGTCTGTCTCCCAAGTCATTGACAACCCCATAAAATTATTGGACTTAATGAACGATCGCTCCCAAATTCTCACTGACCTCCACTTGGTCAATTTGGAGCATATCCTAGTGACCTACAGACCTGCTAAAGAATTCACCCCACAAACCCTAAAGGTAATGCTGTCGTGGCCGCATTCGTCACTACCCAATCGCGCCTCACTCTATATGGCATGCTTTATAAAATAAAACAGGGATGCCTCTACACCGACGCAGATTCCTGCATTTTTAAAACCTCACCCAGTGACACATTCATTCCAGAGATCTCTGATTTCATGGGGCATTTTAAAAACGAGATAATTGATCAGTATGGATCCAACGTCAATATAGATTGGTACATCTCAATAGCCCCGAAAAATTATATACTGGAAATTTCTAACGGTGAAACTATTACCTGTGCTAAAGGATTTAAATTGAGTGTGCTTAACAGGGAACGTTACACTGCGAAGCTTCTCCACGACTTAATTCTAGGAGGTCCCCCAGTCACTTTTCATGTACCCTTCAACACCCAAATTGATAAGCATAAAAGCCACCCTCACTAATCGTCCTTTCCGTAAAAAACCATCTTTTAATTTTAATAAGAGGATCTTTAAACCTGGTCAAAGTGACACATTCCCTTTCAGATTCAAAGCTTAAATTCCTGTTAACCATTCAGGTCAAATAAGTAACCACCAGACCTCATTAAAAGTACATTATTATAACCATATTTTACATTCTTTAGACACTTTGACACATTCTAACTCTTTCTGCCGTATGTCATTGCTTTTAACATGCAAGAGTTATTTTAAAATTATGGCATATTTTGATTTGGTATTATTCCGACACTACTAGTTAAATTGGACACACAAGTATTATTTTGTAAATTATGGTTTATTATTCCAGTAGTATTATTTTTATATTATACTATATCACTGCTTTATTATTCCTGAACTATGATTTTTATGTTATGTCACTGCTTTATTATTCCTGCACTACGTTTTAAATTGGTCATGAACATATTATTTGTAAATTCACTCTGGTGTTTTTTTTAATCATGCTATATCGCTGCTTTACTTATTATTTTCTGCTGTATAATTTTAAATTATGTCGTTTTTACTCTGACATCTTATGTCTGACTGTTCAAGTTATTATTTTGATTAAACCTGAAATGTTTTTAAACCCTGAATTGCGTGTACTGCGGTCTATGAGTTTTGTTTTTCTCCTGCAAAGATGAATGATATTACCTACAAGCAGGTTACACTCAGGTGAACTGGACCTCCGCAGTTCACGGTTACCGAACATTGGACACCTTCATAGCTCCTGGCCTTCCAAGTATGGGGGAGATGCACTGCCTGAATTCCACGAGCAGGGGAAGTCAGGCTTTGGAATTCGTGTTATATAATCGGAAGGAAAACGAATCTAGACACGTTAGTATCGAGATACATTCATTTTATTAAGGCGATTACATTATTACTGTAACTACATTAATATTTTCGATGTTTTCATTAAAAACTTTCCAAATTCATTTGCTGTATAAATTCCTTCTGACCGGGTATGTGGGGTTTTCGATTTTTTTCTAACTGCTTGTGTGAGTAGGTCAGGTGGGGTTCCTTCGTTTTAATCCTCATTCCAAATGTAAATAATTTCAGGAGATTCAGAAGAAAGTATTCTACTTCTAAGACGCTGCTCATCCGGTGTTTTCACTCCACAGTCCAGCAATAAATAGTAATGAGGCCTCTGTGTAGCTAGCGTAAATGCATCCAATAATAATTTCGTCTCTCCGGGAAACATTTGTCTTGCTAAATAACTAATCTGAGAAACATCCCAGAGGTTTTCGAATAAAACTAAATAAGGCGAGTTGAGACTGATATTCCTTGCGCATTTACCTTGAAAAAATAATTTCTGAGTGATGAGGACGACCGTGGCATTCAGATGATGAGACCCCTTTGGGAATGGATTAGATACCCTTGTATCATCTGCAGCTTGAACAAACGTATCATCCAGCACGAGCAAAGTAGGTTGCTTTGCATTCAACTATAGGTTGGGAAAGCCTTCCACGAATTCTACTTTTCATTTGAAGGGTTCGAACGCAGGCTGCACACAAAGAATAATAGTAGATGACACTGGCTAGGGCCGCTAAAAAGGATTGTACTTTGCGATTGCACAGTGGAAAGGACTGGCTAATAATCGAGCATGCCATTAAATAGCGTTATCAAGAACTCATTAAATCCCAGGTGACAAGAATAACGTTCCTTCAGGAACCGCTTCAAGGACACGACTCTCGTTCGCAGAAAGAGGAAATAGAGATAGTGAACCCCCGCATGTGATGGAAACTGGCGACTGTAGTAGTAACGCAGGATACAATATCAGGTTCATCCCTATCTTCCTATCTTCGATGCTAGGCTCCAAGCCTAGGGGGTCAAAATGTTCGACTGTTCTCTTGTTCACTAGACAGCTATCCAGTGTTCTCCACTAGAGGTCGAAACATCGGTGTTAAAGATAAAAAAACACGGCTTCTTCGTAATGTTTGGTAGCTGGTCTCTAGCAATCACTCCTAGAAACAAAGGACGAGTAAAGGGGTCATTAGCAAGAACGTGAGATAGTTGAAGGGTATCCATCACGCAGAGAAATCAAATAAAATTTTACGATGTTGGTCTATCTCCAAAAGGTTCTCGAATTCCACATATAGAATCACGCTCACTGTTTCGATTAGAGGGGTGCCGAATTTGATCTCTAATCTACAATTTGCACTCTTCACTAGATTAAAGTAATCTTCACATTGTTTACCATCTGTAGACAGTTCGAGCCCGTACAATGTGTACCCTTTCGCAGAAGCTGAGTGGCCAAATTGTACCTCTTTGCTGTCTTTCCAGACATCTAGTGATTCCAATTATGTTTGATAAGAGCGTATATATTGATGATTTGGATAGTCAGGGGTGAGCACTTGAGAGGGGAATTGCTCGGTGTCAGCATACAGAGATATATAATTTATATTGTAATGCTTCAAGTTGTATGGATTTTTAGTAAAATCCCCGTTCATGGCAGCTGAGTCGACGATCCCTACAATTACTCTTTTAGGTATCTGAGAGCTGAATAAATTATCTCTCGTGCAGAAGTAATTCCAGGGTTGAGAGTTAACGATCTGACTTCCTCACGTCTTAAAGGATATTTGGCCGAGGTCGTGTGTAGCATCTGAGCCTGAGCGAGTAGCGTTGGACTGCTGACTTTGACTTCCCTTACATAGAAAACAGCATCTTCAAATTTCACTTTGTAAGGAGAGTTTGCTTCTCTAGTCATGAGGCAGAATTCTGGTTTTGACCTCGTCATCCTCAATCGAAAGTCTACGTGATTCAGTAAATACCTATCTTTTAGAAATTGATCCGCATGTACCCACCCGATTAATTCGATGCTACGCGAACCTGACAAAGTTTTCTAACCGAGATTAGCATCCCCACATTCTTCCATTTTGCTTGCAGCATACAGATGCCATAGTCCACACGTTAAATGGCTTTTAACTGCATCGGCGCCATAATTAAGTGAAGTTTTCAGATGACTTCTGTAGGGGTAAAGACTGTGGCTTCCACTCACTAATTGTTCGTTGAAGTACACATCCACTTTACTAAACAAGCCGTGTAAAAATTGTTCGATGGAGCAACAGCTTCTGCATCCGTTATTGGTCTTCCTGCAGTGTCTGTTATTCTTGCCTTGATTCTTAAGTGACATCGGGATAAATCGATATATTCGTCACCTCGAACGACTTTAAATTCCAATGGGGCATTTCCTTCTAACAAAGCAAGGGGTTGGTAAGCAACATAAGTAGCTCTTTCAGTCTGTGAGTTGGTTGGAGTTATAGCAAACAGGTCGAGTTTCGATAGAGTGCAATGGCCAGACGAACTGTGGATTCTTTCACTCATTTTTCAAAGACATCCTTCACTCTACAGTGTCTCTTTGACAATCTGACAATTTTATTTTGTTTCTTACTCTTTATATCTCTCCCACGCAGGTTTTTCCTGGCTTCTTCTAACAAGTTAGCCGCGCCATCCTTCAAATTCGATTTGATCGCTTTTTTTGGGTCGTTTGAATGCAACTTCCAAAGCGAAATTAATTCCTGATCTAGCTGCTTGCTTTCCTAGAGAAAACGCCATGGGCTTTGTCAGGCTAGAGGTCTTTTTAGATATTTATTTTGTTCATGCTTTGTATATTATTTTGGATTTCACCAAAATAGGCATATGCTACGTGGGAGGCCCTCTGTCCCAGCATCTGGAAAGTTAATTGCAGTAGCAGTGTCCGGGGAACGGCTAGCATCCGCTGACAAGTGACTCCTAACCCGGAGGCTATCGGACTTCCCAGATGGTCGGGCGGACAGAGAAAGAGAAAGGGTTGGCAACAGCGAGGAGGAGGACAGAGCCAGTCGGAGAACGAGCGTGAAAAGATGCAAAATTGTAAAGTTGGGAAATGCCGACTGGTAATAACGGCATTGGGCTCTGTGAATACAGCTGAACAGGCATAGTAAGCTGGTGTTGTTGTAATGCTATGTAATTGAGCATATGTCCTTGTTCTATCAAGCATGTTTGGAAGGTTCAATAAATATTTGTTATATTTAAGTAAAAGCTGAAGTTGAACCAATTTATTGGGGATGAGCCTCAGTATTGAGTCCCAGCAATTGTGATAAAACCGTTGATTTTATCTGAAAAACTCTTTCACCTGTCGCGTATTGCGATTGAACTGAGGGGACATTCCTAAGTGGTCCCAATAGACCATAGATTCCCAACGGGGGCGATACCGCCCCTCAGTGGGGGCGCTGGAGCCTTCCATGGGGGCGATAGCGGATCCAGAGGCAAATGGGGGGCATTGAGGCAGTCAAGAGGGGCGGTCAAATAAATAAATTTAATGGAATTTTCTGTGACTACTTTTTTATCTCTTCTATTCTGTGGTGTCTTCCAAAAGGTTGGGAATCACTGCAATAGACAAACAAACAAAGAAGCAACATCACAAAGTGGCGCAGCCGCCAGTATGCAACAGAGGTGAAAGTAGCGGTGAAGGTGACGGAAGAGTTCCGACATCCATTGTGAGCTGACCAGAAGAAGGCTGATACTGCCAAGAGTGTCCTGCGGTGTGCTTCAGGTGATAGAATAGCTGGGAAGGTACCTGAAGAATCGTGCATCACGTTCGAACTGTGGAAAAAGCTGTGAAGGTGATGGAAAAGTTCAACATCCACTGGGAGCTGACCAACGCAAGGCTGATACTGCCAAGAGTGTTCCGACTGTGTGCTTCAGGTGGCAGACTGACGAGGCGGTTCGTTCCTGTCGTCACATCGGAGGTAATTATCCTCTTACTGTAGGGGTGAGTAGTTAGATACGGAAGAGGCCTGTACGAGCTAAAATGGAGCTTAGGAGCGGTCGCGATAGGGAAAGGGATGAGTTAAAGCGAGGCTATACAGACACAGAAAGGGATAGCGAGCAGGGTGGTGCTTCAGGGAGTGACCGGGGAAGCGAGGAGGTGACAATAGACAGAGAGTCTGATGCTGCGGAAGACATAAGAGGGTTGAGGAATTATGGCAATGACAACGATACGGATAGGCTGCGGAGCGAGACCAGAAAGCAGAGAGCTAAAGAAAGGATTGGATATGATTTTGAATTAGAGAGGATGAGGTTAGAGATGTAGCTGAGAAGGGAAGAGAGAGAGGCAGCGGAAAGGGAAAAGGAGAGAGAGGCAGCAAAAAAGGGAAAAGGAGAGAGAGGCAGCAGCAAGGGAAAAGGAGAGAGAGGCAGCAGAAAGGGAAAAGGAGAGAGAGGCAGCAGAAAGGGACAAGGAGAGAGAGGCAACGGAAAGGGAAAAGGAGAGAGAGCATGAGTATAGAATGCTGGAACTGCAAATGAGGAATGCAAGCGAGGAGGGGGGTGATGTGCGAACGGTGGCAGTTTCTAGTAATCCAGCAGATGCGCAGCTGGCTAATTATATAAAATTGTTGGGAAATATGTTAGCTGGAAGCCCTAAAAACCCAGAATAGGTGATAAATCTCTTTGAGACAGCGAAAAGGGGTTTTAAGATATACGAAGTACCAGAGGAGTTTCAAGGCAAAGTCATCATTTCTTTTTTAGACGGTAAATATGCAAACCATGTTTTTCGAAAATTAAGTGCAGAGGATTTTACTAATTATAAGCAAGTTAAAGAGGTCGTATTAAAAGAGTTTAAGCTCACTCCCTCTGCGTACAAGAGAAAGTTTGAAACTATCACGAAAGAACCGAGTGAGTCATATAATCAGTTAGCCTCGAGGCTCAGAAATAGCTGGGATTACTACGTCTGCAGTAGGAAGGTGACAAAATTTGAGGAGCTTATGGACCTGATAGTGTCGGATAAGTTACGTGATAGCCTTCCTCAAGACACTCATGCTTACGTAGTACAGAAAGAGGCGGAGTCATGGGCAAAAGCAGACGAAATAGCCACGTGAGCAGAGATACACTCAGTCAGTGTGAGAGACGACAGAAAACAGGCAAAAAGCTTTACTAAAGGGAATGGATGGCCACAGCGAATAGGAGATACCTGTGGTAATAATTTCCAGCGAAGGGAGAATCTTGGGACAGACAGTCGATTCAGGCGCAATATCTCGGATAATTATCCTAGCAATAAAGGTTCACAAGGGTTGATAAGAAGATGCCATAAGTGCGGATCACAGGAGCATTTGATGCGTGTTTGCCCAGTTCGATCAAGAGAGTCGGGTGCTAGCAATCATCATGCAAAGGTGAATCGGGTGAGGGAAGTTGATTCACAGGCGGTAAAGCAGAACAGCGAAGCAATGATAGCCAGAGTTAAAATGCCTTTAGGTGAAGTTCTCAGGAGGGAGAAAAGGTCGAAGTGGGAGAGAACGATTCCTGCTGAGTATAAGCTGGTTAGAGTTAGATGCGGCGAGAAAATGGCGCAAGCAGTTTTCGATTCAGGAGCGGAGATAACGGTGGTCAGAAAAGGCATGCTAGAGGAAGAAAAACATATGGTGAAGAGCCACATAATAGTACGTGGGCCTTTCGAAGAGACGAAACGAGCAGAGGTAAAGGAGCTTGCTTTGAGCCTAATAAAAGAGACTGATTCGCCCAAGGCCAGGAGTGGAAGAGTAAACGTATTATGCGCAGTAGTTGATGGACTACGGGAAGAAGTACAGTTAAGTGCAGAAACATTTTATGATCTTTTAGAGGAAAAGGAAAACGTACCAAGGACTATACAGCCCAAGGTACAAGCTGTTAATCAAGAGGCCGACCAACAGGAAGGTGAGGTACGAGATGAGGAGCCTGAAGATGTAGGAGTGAAAACAGAAACTCCGGAAGAAATAAATCCTCTCGCTACTAGTGATGTGAGACTGTTTAAGATTCAGCAGAGGAATGACCCCTCACTTAGAATAGCCCATAATGAAGCAAAGGAGAAGAATTATAACTATTTTTATTTGGACGATTTGCTATACCATAAGGACAAGGTATTAGGAGAGTCGGTGAGTCAGCTTGTAGTACCAATTGAAAGACGTCAAAAGATTTTAGAACTGGCACACGAGTCCGTATTTGGTGGTCATTTAGGTACTAAAAAGAGTCAGGAGCGGATTAGATATTCATTCTTTTGGCCTTCATGCAAGGAGGATGTTAGAAAGTTTTGCGACTCCTGTCTTAAGTGTCAGTTAAGGGAAAAGGTCAAGAAGCAGGATAGAATCCCCATCACACCTATAGCGCGCCCGAAATTACCCGTTGAAAGGGTAAATCTGGATGCTATTGGTCCGATAGACCCACCATCTGCAAAAGGGCACAGGTTCATATTGTGTCTGATTGATCAGCATACTAGATGGCCTGAGGCGGTATGCCTCAGGCCATCTAGTATGCTGTATATTACAGCAAAGAACGCTATCTAGTATGCTAGTATATTACAGCAAAGAACACCTGCGATGCTCTGTTAGAAATATATCAGCGGACAGGCATACCTTCTGTTATCGCAACAGATAGAGGGACAAATTTTACGGCCGAACTAACTCAAGAAATGGAAAAGAGAATTGGAGCTTCACCACGATTTTCTACTCCGGGATATCCTCAAAGTAATGGTTTAGTAGAGAGATTTAATCAGACTTTGAAAAATATGTTACACCACGTCATTAGAGAGGAACCCAGGCAGTGGCACAAGGCCGTGCCATTTTTACTGTGGGCGTACCGGGAGGTACCCAATAGTACTACCGGTATATCTCCATTTCAGTTGATGTATGGGAGACAACCAACAGGGCCACTCTCAATCCTAAAGAATAGCTGGACGGACGAGCAAGTCATGCCAGTGGGTATTCCAGTTACTGCTGCTCAGTATCTTCAAGAATTAAAGATCAGGCTAGAAATAGCAGCAGCACAGGTTAAGGATCTAGCAGAAGAGAATAAAAGGAAATATGCATATTATTACAATAGGAGCGCTCGGGTTAAGTAGTTTAAAGAAGGAGATCAGGTGATAGCTTTAACGGCAGACTCAAATAACAAGCTGTATGCCAGGTGGATAGCCCAAGCAACAGTAGTGCGACGCATATTTCCGCACAGTTATGATATAAGGTTACCAGACGGGGCAACCAGACATGTTCATGCGAATAGGTTGAGAGAATTAAAAGCTCGCTGTAATGTGGTAGGAGTGATCTTTGATGAAGATACCGAATTTGGAGAAATAAAAGAAATGCCTAGTGCAACAGCACAAGAAAGAGGGAGCAAGGTCAGGCTACAGCCGATGAATTATGCTTTTCCGAACCTGTCAGCAGAGCAAGCAAAGGAACTGCATGAGCTATTGGACGAGTTTCCGAGGTTTTTTTCAAATCGTCCAGACAGATGCAAGCAAGGGCAGCATAGCATTAGATTAAAAGAGGGCTGTCATTTGAAGACGCTACACAGGTAGAAGGTACCACATGCGATGCGAGAACAGGTAGAAAGACAGGTAAATGAATTGCTGGAAGCAGATATGATAGAGCCAGCACAGAGCGAGTTCACGCATCCCATTGTGTGTGTTGCAAAAAAGATGGGACCATGCGGTTATGCTGTGATTTTAGAATGGTGAATGGTTACACAGTACCTGATGCTTTTCCCATGGCCCATGTATCTGATCTATTATACAAGGTAGGCTCTGCTAATTACATCTCTACGATAGACCTGTTACGTGGGTAATGGCAGATAGAGCTGGCGGAGGGAAGCAGACCGCTAACTGCTTTTTCTACTCACAAGGCTCAGTACCAATGGAAAGTTCTTCCGTTTGGTTTGATTGGAGCGGCTTCCTGCTTTCAACGAATAATGAATTCCATATTAGCTGGGCATCAGGATTATTCGGTAACATATCTGGATGATGTAGCCATTTATTCCGAAACCTGGACAGATCATATGAGACATCTGAGAGAGGTGCTAATGGAATTAGAAAACGCAGGGATTACAGGAAACTTAGCAAAATGCTGTTTTGCCCAAAATACGATGAAATATCTAGGACGAAGAAAGAAATCCGTGGAGCTTTAGGGCTGTTTGGGTACTATAGGGATTATATTGCCAGGTTCGCGGAAATAGCAAAGCCTCTAACAGAATTAACTAGGAAAAAGGCTCCCGAACGAATTATTTGGACAGCCGTAGCGAATTAAGCATTTCAGACCCTGAAAGAAAGGTTGTATACCGCTCCAGTATTGGATGTACCAAAGCATGGGGAACCCTACATAATGTATGCAGACGCATCTAATTATGCAGTCGGGGTGTACCTCGCCCAGACAGATGACAAGAATAATATCAAACCTGTAGCTTATGTCAGCCAGAAATTGACAGACACAAAAAGAAGGTGGGCAACCGTTCATAAAGAAGCTTACGCAATTATCTTTGGATTAAAAAAGTTCGAATCGTGGTTATTTGGTGTTCCAGTGAAGGTTATCTCCGATCATAATCCTTTAACCTATCTAACAACGGCGAGTCCACAAAGTTCGAAGCTGCAAAGATGGTCTTTAGCTCTTCAGCAATATCAGGTATCCATTGAGCATCGTCCGGGTTCCCAGCTCAAACATGTAGATGCATTGTCTAGACTCGAAGTCACTGATGAGCCAAATTGTCTAAGGGAGGGTACACTAACACCTTTTACAAATTTAAATGGTCAGGCCGACGCCAATGTCGACGACTTTCAGCCTGTAGAGTCAGAGGGTACGTACGGGAAGGTGATATCTAGGTAGTCACGAAAGGTGTGCATAGCCTTTCACATGGGATGTCACCTGTGAACGAATGAACACCGCCAGTATGGCATACCTTCGTCAAAGACAGTTATTAGTGAGAGAATTAATTTATAAACTGTGTACTCTCGGACAACTACTTCAGTCACCAGGTTTTTTTTTTGTTGAAGCAAAAAGACAATATTTAGACTCAGTACACCGGGATATACCTAGAAGTTCTTTTATATTTAAGTGTAGTGTGCATAGATGTGTAAAAGATGTGCCAATTCGCAGATAATTTATAGAATTCATAAAGCGACTTAGAACTCTGATTTTTAGCATTCAACTTGACTTTTTAGTCGGCAGTTAACAGGACTAACTACTGACTTCTGGCAGGGAAGTGTCAGGCTAGAGGCCTTTTTAGATATTTTTTTTGTTCATGCTTTGTATATTATTTTGGATTTCACCAAAATAGGCATATGCTACGTGGGAGGCCCTCTGTCCCAGCATCTGGAAAGTTAATTGCAGTAGCAGTGTCCGGGGAACGGCTAGCTTCCACTGACCAGTGACTCCTAACCCGGAGGCTATCGGACTTCCCAGATGGTCAGGCGGACAGAGAAAGAGAAAGGGTTGGCAACAGCGAGGAGGAGGACAGAGCCAGTCGGAGAACGAGCGTGAAAAGATGCAAAATTGTAAAGTTGGGAAATGCCGACTGGTAATAACGGCATTGGGCTCTGTGAATACAGCTGAACAGGCATAGTAAGCTGGTGTTGTTGTAATGCTATGTAATTGAGCATATGTCCTTGTTCTATCAAGCAGGTTTGGAAGGTTCAATAAATATTTGTTATATTTAAGTAAAAACTGAAGTTGAACCAATTTATTGGGGAGGAGCCTCAGTATTGAGTCCCAGCAATTGTGATAAAACCGTTGATTTTATCTGAAAAACTCTTTCACCCGTCGCGTATTGCGATTGAACCGAGGGGACATTCCTAAGTGGTCCCAATAGACAAACAAACGAAGAAGCAACATCACAGGCTTCAAAATCGGGGATACGAAACATCCGATACTTCTAAATATGGATCCGAGCCCTCCTCCTGTTTGATACCGGGGTCCCCTGAACACCCCTGTGCCCGTCTGAGCCCTATAGTACGTCAGGTAGATGGAGGGGCTAGGCTCTGTGTAGTTGATTCGCATGACGAAAGTGTAGCTTGACTAAAACTTTACCGTACTTAAATGATAACGGGTCCCCACTATCTGTACGCAGAAATATTCTCACGCTCTCGAACACGTTCCTTGCCAGAAGGTAAATAATAAACACTCGTAAAAGTTTTCACTATAGCCTCGTTGTTGGGAGTTCTTGTAGAGAAGATAATCACATGTAACAGCTCTGAATAAGTGTAGCCTAATAAATGAGGCGCTACCAGGTCGGAGTTCACATAAATACCAGATATACCCGAGTTAATATCAATGGCATACTTGGACACGGATATACTATACAATTATTCGAATTTGTCAAAACCTAGTAATTTTCCCAACCCTTTGGAAGAGACAGGGAACACGATGTAATAACTAGCACTATTGTTGATTTGTGTATGATTATTAGCCAGTTTATTGAGACCATAATGTTTTCTATCTTCGGAAGGCATAGTTTGAAGTATAGCAGAGAAAATAGCTCCACATTTTCGTAACGACCGTGGGGTATCTGGTTCTCGCTTCCGCTTATCACAGAATGGGGTAGTAAGTAAAAATAAAATGATGAATCGGGGTGAAAAAATCGCCGTCATCCTTTCTGACCTTGCTAGCGAAGTAGGCGTAGTGAGGAATTTCCATGTACCACGCGTTGATATTGAAGAATGTGTTGAAACTCTCTCCCTCTTTCTTAAAAAACAAACCGTAATTAGGAGCTCCAATCTGGAACAACCATAAATCATCTATTTTCATCACTTTAATACCTGTATCTGTAGGAATTTGATGTTCAATATTTTTTACAATCCCCGCTCTCTTCATAGCCTTTCCAAAGTATTGCGAACTTAGCGAGATCTTAATGGCATCTTTAGGAAAGGAGGGGAACCATCTGAAATGTGTGGAGAAGGAGCTATTCGAATCGTCGATATTATACCAACTCGTAGGAATGTGAATTTCGGATAGCCCATTTCCCATTCGCCATTCAGCTCGATTGGTTCTGCCAGTCTCGTAGTATTATCGCTCTGAGTATTAGAAAGGTAAACGTCAATGCTGGCGGAAGAAGGGAGCGTTAAGTAGAAAGCCATTTTCTAGGTATCCAGCTGGGAATAGGATAATCTCTCCACTGCACTAAGACGCCTTTTTTGCGGTTCCGGTTCAAGATTTTTTCCACTGCTTAGAGTTTAGGAGGATTTATTTTCTGTAGTTCTTGCTATAGAAAGTTCCACGTATCTTGTTACCATCACTATCTGTCACTTCGTAAACGGGAGGTGTTCTAGGTACGATTCTTTTCACTCTAAATATCTCTCGAGTCCACTGTTGCGACACACCTTTCTTCAATGGAAGCTTCAAACTGCTGAGTCTCATGTGATTTCCCTCTTTAAAACGGACAGGTTCTGCCTGCTTTGGTGCTCCGTATCATCTCTCCCAGACGACACTCTCATTAAAGAGATCCACGTCCTTGGGAGCAAAGCCGTGAGCTCGATGTTTGGAAGCATTATAACCCTTCACTATGGAATCCAGAATGTGTAACAATCAAAAATTTTATGTTTAGTGAAATAATGCCATAAGTTTTCTTTCAGGGTTCGGTTCAATCTTTCTACCAGCGCAGCTTTCTTATCGCTATCAGACACGAAGAAGTGAATGTTTTTTACGTTTAGGAATTTTTGAAAAACACAGTTTGTGAATTCTGTCCCCTGATCGGTGTTTAGAGTCATGGGTTCACGACCCTGCATTAGAATCTGTTCAAATGCTTCTTTCACAGCAGTCCTGTTTTCTTTTTCACAGGTACCGACCATGCATAGCGAGATAAAATATCGATGACGACTAATATGTATCCATAGCCATCATTAAATCCTACAATATTTTTCACGAACATTAAATCTGCCTGCCACTGTTGATCCAGACCTGTCACGTATGTTTTGCTCCTTTGGAATTTGCTCATTGCCGGTCTGTGGAGAGTGTGCGTCTCTTGACCCATTAACCATTCTCTGACTGTCTTTGGATCCTGTCCAGTACTCTGGGATAATCGAGTCACCCCTCCATAGCTTCCAGGGTTCTTGGGATCGTAATAAGCTTTTTCCAACGTGGTGTTCATCGACCAGCAGTAGCTTTCGCTCTTTAATCCAGACCTCGATAGGGAGGGAGTCAGGTACGTCTGTAGATGTGCGGTCTGCAGCCTCTTCACACAACTCTCTCGACGTGTAAATGACCGGATGGTCATAGTACATCGCTTTTGTTCCCACCTCCACCAGACAGAATCGATAACTCGGAGCCCACAACATTTTTCTTGACCCAACCGTCCAGAGTAACAAGTTTCTTCCACTGAGAAAAATATAAGTTAATTCCTTTCACCGTCGGTTGTTTAAGTAAAAATAATCTGATATCCACTGTTTTTTTACACATGCTCAACCAATATTTCTTCCCAAATGTCTAGAATCTCCGCAACGTGTGGGTAAATAATCTGGAGATAACGTAACCCCACAAATCACAGCGACCCCTATCAGCGTACAGAGAACAGCTGTTGCTGATGCTCTCTTCACACGATTCATAACGTAAATGAGTACACAACATAGTGATCGTTAGATAATATCGGACTTTTATTTACAAAACCAATTGTCGCTAGTATACAGGTTGTCTTTCGCTCTCTTTAACACGTCACCAAAGGACAGAGAGGAAAGAAAAAGTGTCGTCTACATAACAGAGCAGGTCTCGAGCCCACGCCGTGTCAACAAATGCATTAGCAATAGCGTCAATGTCCAACGAGCGCACTGCACCGTTCAAATAAGTATTTAAAAAATGTTATTTATCCTCGGGCTCTATAAGCCTTGTCCCGGGTAGCAAGGCTTGAATTAGATCGTGCACTATAATGTCCGTCAATAGCTGCATCAAATGTCCTTGATCCTCTGCTGGGGGTGTCAAAAGAAACGCTAGTAGAAGGTCTCTCTGTTCAGCGATGGCGTGCCGCAGGTGGAAATTAACATCGGACCTGCGGTGGTGGTCCAAGCTGTTCTTCACATCGTCGCGACGGTTTCGAATTTCCTCCCACTGGACCAAGGCGAGATTCACACCGCAAGATGTCGAACTAGGTAGGGATTTGATGATGTCGAGGCGTCGACATCCATCACTATTACAGTAAGCGCACTATTGATGTTGCTCGTCACGAACCAGGTCTCTCTTTCGGTGGAATTAGCGACGTCGATTCTACCCGACACTGCTAGTAATTCCTGCCACTCCGGAAGGGTTAGAGTGATCCTTTCCTTCGTTGGGTAAAGTAGACTTCCTTCACTGAAGCTACGGTAACATCGCACATGGACCTGGAGGCGTTCACAGTACAGTCTAGGCACGACGAAAATCTCATCTCCGAGAGGGCAGGAGTGTTCACTAGCAGGCTGCATGACGACAACTGTTGTGTTCTACAAGTTTTTCAGCCGCATAAATCTCTGCTGGGTAGGGCTGACGTCGCGTTTCTCCATCCTAGGTTGTACAGGCTGCACCTCTAGTGGAGAATCCTCCTATACTATACTACTATACCAATATATATATATATTACTGGGGAAAGACATGCTTCCACGTCATTTTCCGTCTAGGTTTCGTCTTGAGGGGTGGGGGGTGCATTGGAACCGGGGACGGTGGCGGAGTTACGGTTGAGACGGATGGTTCTCTCCGATATTTAACACATGGAGGGCTTTCGTCTTTACTAATAGGAGGAATGCTTTCATTCACAGAAGGATTGTCTTCAATAGGACTCGGATCTTCAATCATAGGTGGAGCGTTCTCTCCAAAATAGTCAGGTTCGTCGAACAAGTCCCACAAAGGAAAAACCTCTAAATGTCCTTGCTGTTGACCAGTTAACGACCGGCACATTGCGTAGAGTGCTTCTCGATATACTCGTTCATCCATATCTAAATGCTGCTGTCTCGGCTTGTGAACAATGCACTCCACAACCTTCGTGATAACTGCACTCAGTTCCAGATATTTTAGGAAGGTCTTTGAAACGTGGACAACCAATTTTTTCTAAATCCAGCGAGGTTATACCAAGTCTGGTCAATAGTCACTTCTCATAGAATCCGCCCTTGTAAGCGATGACAGAGGCAAAAAGCTTGCGACACTTTTCATGGATGCGACGTACAATATCATCCAGGCACCTGTACTCCCACACCACTGCATTGAAACGAGTGTAAAAGGATAGGCCTGTAACGTGTTTGGACACGTAACAAATTGTTTTCCAGTCCTTCTGAGGAATGTCCGTCACAAAGGAAAGGTCGAATCTGTAGACTCCCTTCAGACCCCTACAGTTCGAATAACCTAGTTCACGGGTCAGGAATTTACCCTCCTTCACGGTGAAACCGTCTAAATCTAAGATGCAACAGACGTGACGTATATCCCAATGATCTGGAACACAGCTAATATCTAGCATATCTAGGTTCACCCTGATGAGGATGTTGATCACTGGGAGAGGACGCTGACCGCCTTCACTCTTTCAACTAAGTCTTCAAAGTCGATACGTTCAAGTCCTTCAAGCACAGGGTAACTATATTTGTGGGCTTTCAGCGTAAACGTCAGCGCCACTTTCTCTACAGAAGGATCGGGCAGTAGCTTATGATACTATCGCACACTAGCTGCTCCAGGAGCCTGGGAAACACAGGCACTAATTTCTCATCAGGCTGACCACACCAATACTGCTGAACAGATTCCAGAACAATGTCTGCAAAAGCCATGACTGTGGCTCCCGAACCGCTGCAGTGCCTTTCGATTCGAAATCTCCACCAATGAGCAACACATCCAATCAGATTCCACAAAAATGAGGTCATCCAATTAAAAATTGAGGGTCGTAGGGGTTAATGACCTATTAATCGGCGGTTAATGACCTAGAGTAGGCGGTGAATGACCTAGAGACTAAAGGGGTAACAACCAACGAGACCGCAAAAGGGTAAGAGTGGGGGTCGAAGGGTTGCGCCCCTTAACTTAGCCTAGAAGACGCTCAGGGGAAAAGAAATGGGGGTGGAAAACCAGTCATAACTGAAACCCACCTAGGACGTCACTGGGGAAAGAAATGGGGGTAAACCTAGCAACAGAAAGCATAGAGGAAACACACAGGGATGACGTCATTTCGGATACGCCCCTTCGCTTCAGTATTCATGACTACTACTGTATTATCAGAACTCCGAATGTGCAAGTGCGGCTTTTCGCACCTATCATTCGATGCGGGTTATTTGAAGTGGAAAGGGACCGATGTCTTGTTCCCCACTGATCGCTATGATGAAAAGGTTTGAGGACACTGGCAGTTTGGAAGCACGTGCAAGAAGCGGGAGACCCAAAAATACTATTGCAATTGCGCACGAGGGCGAACACGAGGCCGACACACAATCGGCAGCTTCCGCACGTGGGGAATGCAGTGCGCGTGAAATTTCAAGACGAACTGGCATTTTTCATGGGGGTGGATTTTTCAGGACTGTGTGGCGATCACTCAGGATCATCCTCAAGAGGTATCCTTACAAGATCCAACATGTACAGGAACTGAAACCAACCGATTTCGACCGACGTCATGAATTTGCAAATTGGGCTTTTCAACAGATGGAAAAACAATGCAGACTAGCTGTCAAACGTCCTGTGGACTAAGGAGGTGCACCTTTTGCTTAATGGAAGTGTAAATGCACACAACTGCCGCATCTCGGCGAGAGAGAACCCTTACACGATTGTTGAAACCCTTTTGCATCAGCCAAAGGTGACAGCAGAGTGCCTCCGCACATCACAGGTCCTGTCCAGCACCTGATGCGATCGACATTTGGCGATGACCGTGTCAGTCACTCTTTCTCACACGAATGGCCACCAAGGTCTCCAGTCCTTACACATTGTGACTTTTGGGAGCTACTTGAAGTCACAGGTGTACAGAGGTCGGCCGATGTCATTGGCCATGTTGAAAGAAGCTATTAGCCATCATGTGATAGGAATTACAGCTGAAACCCTCTTCGATGCTGTGCAGAGTGTCGTGCCACGTCTGACGGCCATTCTCATGAATGACGGCTTCACATTGAACATTTGTAATCCTAGCTGTGTTGCGAACTATGCTGCGCCACTGTACAAACTACTGACACAACTGAAGCGGCCACCTTTCGGTAGCAAATGTAACTATTCTGGCAATAAAATTTTTTGTTATTAAAAAAACATCCCATGTCTTTCTGTGCATTTCTGTGAAAACCGCATCGTGCTACTCTCTATAATTTTCGAATTATTGCTTTTTTTACTTTTTCTGTTACTTTTGGATCACCTAGTATAATCGATCATATTCCTATGCAACCCATGTGTATTTGCATATATAAGATGTTTGTAATAAGTGTTAGTTATTCTGAAATTTCATTCATTTTAACTGTTTGAGGGTAGTTTACTTAACTGTAAGAGACGAATAGAACCATTACCGTTGGAACTACCAATGTGAAAGCGACCTATCACTCCTGCCCAAAGGTCAGAGTCTGTACGAACCGTTAGCATTAAAATCACCTAGCACAAGAGATATATCTCCTATATAGAATTCAAAATATGCTGAAGTTGTTTGAAAAACCCATATTTCTCATCCTCATCAGTGTCCTTCGTTGCCAAAACAACAATTCCCTCTCTGAATTATGTTCTTTTTTTTTTTGAAAACTCTTCTTTTCTGCTTATACCTGCCCATCTGATCTCTTGCAAATTCAGAATCATCATCATCATCATCCATAAGCAGCCATGGGTTACGGAGGTCCAACCAGACCATGCAATTTAATTCTCCAAGCATATCTATCCTCAGCTACATCTGCTGCATCTGATCACTGAACACCAATTCTAACAAGGTCCTGTTTAACACTGTCTGCCCACCGCATCGTAGGTCTCCCCCTCTTTCTGAGGCCTTTAGGCATACTGTTCATAACACTATTCGCTACTCTATAGTTATGCATACGGGCAACATGTCCAAACCAGCGGAGTCTCTTTCTGCACAATATGCTACTCAAAGGAGGTTGCCGATTCCTTTGCCTAATCTCATCATGACTTACATAATTGAACCATCTAATTCCCAAGATACTGTGTAAACATCAAGAATCAAAAGCATTAATAATCCAGAATAATTATGTTATAATGAGGGAATTTCTGTGTGAGAACGTCGAGATTAATATCTAAGTAATGTCCTCATATTCCATGTACCTGTGGAAAGAAAATGATTAGTAGGATTGTTAAAGGAATTGGAATTATTGGGAGAGGTATGGCCAAAAATATTAAACCGTCCCTTAAGCATAGGCGTGAGGCAAAGATCCATTTTCTCAATACTAAAGCCACCAATTGTAGCAGAAATTTGAGGCACACCTTTACAAATAGACCTTTTCAAGAGCCAGAATCAACATCGAAACTGAGCCCCAGGGTAGGTTGGAGATGCCCATAGAAGTAAGGGTTCAGGCACCTGCGATGGACTCTGATCAGGATTATCCAGCAGCTGATATAAGGTATCCTGTATCACTTTGGGCTAGAAACGTATAGGCAAACAGAAAATACAGAGGTGGATTTTTCTTCAACTGAGACCCACTAATCTAACAATCCGTAATCAAGCTCAAAGCTTGTCCAGGGGTTTAAATGGTCATCATCAGGACCCTGTGATGTTGCCCACTCAGCAAGGTAAAAAAAGGAAACATTCAAATATATTTGATTAGATATGTAGGCCACACAGATCTGGGCGCCATCCCATTCCGTTCCCTTCCAGAAGAGTATATCTGTTTTGAAATATACTTCCTGCACCACGAGAAGGTGGAGTCGAACTGTAAGTGTTAGGTCCCCCCCGAATAGGAGCCACCTTGCCGAGGTGTGTGTGTGTGGGGGGGGGGGGGGGGGCTTGAGGGCCTTAGCTTAGTGAAGTTGAAGGCGTTGCTGACCGGAGTGGCATCAGTCGGGAAGGGCCGGACTAAGAGCTCCCATCACTGGAGCCAAAGCAACTGGGAATCTATATCCTTGATTGTGGCGATACGGGACACAGATTAAATTTAGGTTTTGACCGATGGATGAACTTTATTTCTGTAGTACTGTTCGCCATAGGTAGTCGTGGGGTGAGCTGTATCTATATGGTTCTCTCTTGCCCTCGACCGTAGTTAGTGGAGATTTTGGCATTATCCCTAAAGATGGCGTGCAGTCTTTGAATTGCGATACATCTGGGTTTTGTCATTCAATTTAATTTCCTGTTAGTGTTAGGCATGGCTGGTTCTGTGTATCATTAGAGGGAATTGGTACACAGCGATTTACATATCAAGCAAATTTACTGATATCAAAAACTTTGGGGCCACTAAAAGTATCCTGACCCCCAAGGCCTGCAGCCTATTTATTCTATCGGTCTGTGTAGTGACGACGTTGCCTCAACCATGTTAGTCAAACTGTCCTGTGAGAGGGATTGAGGGGAATACAAACCATCGGTTGCACTAGTTAGCCTTGTATGGTGAAACCTTCTGCAAACAAGTTGCCTCGAAGCTGTCCACCGAATGGCTGAAAAAAAGCTTTGGAAAGAAAGTTGCCTGGCTGATATCGCTCTATTATATAAGACTCTGCACAAGACAGCGGTCATTCTGCACTATGGTCCCTCTTGACGACCTTGCAGTCGTCTATGGCTAACGGGGGCGGGGGTGGCTCAGTCGGTAGCGCGCCAGGCTCGTAATCTGTAGTTCCCAGGTTCGAGTCCCAGCTGGGTCAGCGTTGAGATTTATCTCCGCAAAATTTCCCCGCCCTGCCCACGGTCAGTAGGGGACACCGATGGGCTTGAAAAGGCCGCCGTCCGTCGGATGGGACGTTAAGCCGTGGCCCCGTGTGCGGGAGAGCCATATCCTGTGCACGTTAAAGAACACACTGGATGGCCTTGACGGGAGGCTACCATCTGTCTCCCAACAGCTGTTCCAGTGGGTCCCCTCCCCCAACCTTCTCTGAGACTTCGGGGTCCATGTGACCTGGCCATTTAGCCCATGGTGTGCAAAAAAGTGCCGTAAAAAAGTTCGTATCTACTGCTTAGAGGTAAACCAACCCAACCCTATGGCTAACGTCTCCTCCTCTCTGTTGGAACCGTTTCCAAAGTCTTCAAAGAACCTGTTTGGAAACATTTGCAGTCCTGCCAGATCGGTCTGGGATTGTCTGGACTCTAAAAAATTGAATACGTTTTACTTCTATAATATCACTTCTGTATTTAGAAAAAGTACACTAGAAATGCATCTTTGAAAATATAGTGCAATAGGCCATGAAACATTTTGAGACCAGGTTTCGTTGATCGCGAGGGAGGAATTTTTTGGTATTCAGGAAACTTTGGTAGAGAAAGTCACTCAAATATTTTTTAATCTTAATTTAAGATTATCATTTAAACTTTTAATAAATTTAAAAATAAGATAATTTTTTTCAATATGTAAAAGTGGCGAATAACTCACTTGTTGTTAAAATGTGATGCTATTTACACATAACCTGTGTGATTACCGAAGCCATGGGTTTTACTTCTGAGAGGCACTTTTTGGAGATTAATGAAATAAAATGGCCAAGTGAAAAAAGGATTCTGTGGACTCAGAGCTGTCTCCTCCGCGTCTTTCCTTGATTTATTTTAGTATTAGGCTTTGTCATACATCATATCTTCATCAAACACAAATATTTGTTTCGCATATCAATACAAAAAAGCACTCTTTTTTGTTGGGATAAAAAATGTACCTTTTTAATGAAGTCTGTCGCTATATGAAATCAATTCAATCAAAGGGGAAATATAAAATAGAAACTACCTGACAGATTGTTACTTCAATCAATCTAAGATCTAACTATTTTCATTAAAAAAATACTTAGCATACTTAATTGATCTTTTTTTCAGACTCAAAAACTCTGACAACGCATGCATACCTTGGAAGCTCGTTATCTTCAAGTACAAATCTTCACAACGATATTTGGAGGCGCTACTTACGCCTGTGCTGCTCTTACTTCATTTATCTTAATTTAGTATTTGCCCTTCATCGGCAAGAACCTATTGCATAAACATGTTTTAATTTGCTTACACCGTTAAAAATCTTTTAAGAAAAATCATCACTCTTCAAAAAATAAAAAAAGTGTGTAAAAAATAGATATATAGCTTGAATTTCGTATCTATTAAACAAAGAAATCGTTATTTCGCTGTGTTTCCCAGCTTATGTTGAATTCTACTCTACAGCATTTTCGTTAAAGAAGTTTCCCACTAATTTTCGATCTATCTTATGCATTGTACTTAAGCTACAAATATTTGAAGAAAGCCTATAAACCGTAAAGTTCTATCTATTTGCCTCTTTAATGACGGAAATAATTTGCTTTTTATAGTTCGCAAACTTTGTTCAATTTTTCTCTGTTGCAGAAGGCTCACTTCCATTTGGAAACTGAAGTTCAACTACCCAAAGCACGAGTTTAATCACACTAAAAGCAGACAAGCTAGACATCTCTCTCCTCTAATACCCGAAGAAAGTCTTTCTTTTCTGTTACGTCACTTGAATAAAATCCATTGCTGAGAAAGGGATAAGTTATACGTCTTCTATCCTCTCTCAAAACTTTCAAAAAGAAAAAAATAATCTAATTTCGTATGACTTAGATAAGCAGACTTCATTCTTTGAACGGGCTTATCTCTCTACGACTGTGTTCACTGTTAGAAATCAGATTTGTCAAACACATCGCTTGCGGCGTTATTTTATTCAGTCCTTGCTAAATCTATTATAAAATAGAAACTGCCTGACAGATTGTTACTTCAATCAATCTAAGATCTAACTAGTTCCATTAATAAAAAAAAATACTTATCATACTTAATTGAAAACTCAGCCCATATGAATGTGGAAAACAATTCCAGATTTGCGCAAATTGAGTTTTTAATTTTATAGTCAGTCCACACAAAAGCTGAAGTTACATTTACTACATATTGTTGTGAATTAAAAATTAAACATGATTTTAAAAATTACATAAATGTGAAAGAAACATTAATATCCAGCCAGAACTCGTATGTTCTGATTAGGGCCAGTTACTATTATATATCTGTTCAAAGCTATCTAGGTGACGATTCACACCTATTTTAGTAAGGCTATGGTGGTAATTAGTTCATATATATACACCCAATTCTCTTTTTACACGGTAGATAGGTTCCCGAAAAAACCGTGCAAAATAAACATGTAAAAAAATACAGTTCATATGAAAAAATAGAAGACTGGCTACAGACGTGAAAACCCAGTACAAATAATAAGTTGTTTTCAAACAAATCATATCAAAATCTTTAATTAGATCTTTATTTGATTTTTATTCATTCAAACACATTTTTTTAATAAACGTATGTACATATATAAAGTAAATTATCCTTCATAAAGAAAATAATATGTCACTAATTTAAGAATTCAAAAGTGGAAAAAAAACATGACTTACATATGCTTATTAGCTAGATTTAATTCGTTGTTACTTTTGACAACAGACACATTCGTTTGCGTAAGACTGGAATTAAATCACTTTCATCGCTTGAAACATTTTGGCCGTCGTGTTCATACTCCAATGGTGAAATGCCCCCTGTGGCATGGGGATGATGAGCAGCGGTTTATTAATTATCACTTGTTTCCAGTAATTCTGAAGTTTGATTAGTTTTGACAACGAACTCTGTAATCAATCGTTGAGATCCTGCTTTAACTAGATCTTTGTATAATTCTTGATAACGCGCCATACATGACGTCAGTTCACCTTTAAACTGCTCAGCTCCTTCGACAATGAACAAAATGACTTTTTCAGTTTACCAGCCATTTGAAGTTCTTTTTTAATTAAACCTGCAGTGAGTGGAACCTCTTCATCACCATCACTTGTTTTTTTTTCGTTAGGAGTCTCAAGGACAACTTCTATAATTTGATCTTTGCTGAGAGCGTTGTCAACCAGCAATTCATCAATATCTGCAAACGATAAATCATCGAATCCTTCTGCACCAAATGTATGTGCTAAGGTGATTAGGATATTCAGTCGTATTTCGGGACACAGGATCTTTGCTTTTTACGTATTCTGGCCAAATAGCTTTCCAGCATGCGTTTAAAGTTGATGGTTTTAATTCTGATAACGTCAATCCAGCATGTCTGCTGCAATCTAAAATAGAAAATTTCTTCTGCACATTAATAACTGTTAGTGTTTTATCCTTATCTAGTTCCATAACATTATTAAATCTAACTCCATAACTTTCATAACTTCAACTTAATATCTAATTCCATAAAATCATTTCCATAAACTTATAACATTCCAATACATTTTGGATAAACTTTATCCAAAATGTATTGGAATGTTCGTCTTACGTAGTAAGTTTTAAATGTGGCAATTATACCCTGATCTAGTGGTTGTATATTCAAATCTACACCTTTCATTGACCATGGTCTTAGGGATCGATTGATGAGCAGCGGTTTTAACCTAGGATCTACTAAAGCGTTGCTGCAAAATAGAAAGGTCACACGATCCTTAGCTGCTTTAAAGCCACCAACTCTTTTTATTTTTATTTTGCTACGTAGATTCTACTCGGATTACTAGAATTCTACTATTTTTCCTAAAATGACCAGTTTCATCTGCATTCCAAACTTGATGAGGAGTGTATCCACCATCTTCAATGATTTGGGCCAATTTTAGACAAAATTCTTTAGCTGCAGATGCAACTTCATCTTTTATCTTTACGTTATGAAACGCCTGTCTTTGAAGAAATCCTGCAAGCCAACCTGTACTTGCAGAAAATTAATAATGTTTTTTTTTAACTGAGCTGATGTGGTTGGTTCCATTTCTTGAATATGTATATATTCGTAATGCCATCTGTTAGATGGTATTTCCGTCTACAGGTATTCTTTTTTGCGAATTATCTTCTATCCACATTACAAGTGCCTTTTCCATCCTCTCTTTTACAATATCTCTCGTATACGGTGACGACTTAACGCTCAATTTTGTTCAAGAAAGCACATATTTTCTAATAGCATCTTCAATTTTCTTGATTGTTCATATGGTAGCTTCGTTCAAACCAAAATATTTACCTATGGATGTCGAACCTTCTCCAGTTGCAAGACGATCTAAAATTTGGATCTTAGTATCCAAAGAGATAGCTTTCTTTTTCTGCTGTTTTATAGTTAAATTATCCGACATCGTGGTAAGGCTTATGGAAAATATTTGAATTGTAGTTAATAAATCAGATGATTAAAAATTGTAAATTACCTATCAGCAAAAGTTAATAAATTTGTATTACGCACACAAAAATTCAAAAAACAAAAATTTTTCCGATTTCTTCTATTAAACATCTAAACAATTCTAACTTTGAACACGAAATGGGAGACCAAGACTAACGTATGTATTGAAGATAAAAATTGAGGGGAATTCCCGGAACTCGATGTTGCCATTTTATTCCGAATGAAGTAGGTTTTGCACAATTTTTCCATAAAATAGAGAAAACTTGTTGTGTAGTTATGTTAGTGTAGCTTTTATTTTGGGGATTTTAGTCACAAAATCTGTATCTATAGTATATTTTCAAAGTTAAAATTACTTCGAAAAATGTGACCAGCAGCATCTTTGTTATAAATGTAAATTCTAGGAATTTTTTCTTGAATGGGAATATTTTTTCGGAATTAAAATCAAATGGAGATTTTTAAAAAGGCCCTGTTTGGTTCAAACACCACGTGTTAGATCAAAATAAATCGTGTAAAAAGAGTAGTGAATTGTTTTTTAAACCGTGTTAAATCAAAATCGTGTAAAAAAATCATTGTAAAAACAGAATTGGGTGTATAGAACATATATCTAGCGACGTTTGAGTTCTCACGGCGTACCACACGTTAAGAACCCTTACTTTAAATCAATGAGGGCCTTGAAAACGTATAAACTAACTCTCACAAAAATATGTAAAATGGCCGCCATCGGCAGGTAACATTAACGCGTTTTTGTATATTCGTACCGATTTTTGCATTTCTAAGGTATAGACCACGGCATTATATAAAAAAATATCAGAATTATATACTTTATTTACTTATGGTGTTATTTTTTAATAATACAGACAGCGAATTGGCTACCGAGGACTATTGCAGCGAATCCCGATAACTGGGAAAGGACGTAGCCAAAAGCCTATATTCAAAAAGTAACCCAAAGTTCAAGTTAACCAAAATATTTAAAAACAAAATATTGGTAGTGATCTGGTTCAATTATTTTTTTTTAGTAATCTGTGAAGCTCTTTCCGAAAAAGCAGAATACAGTTAAGAAATCTAGGATGTCTGATTGGCACAGATGACGTTTACATATCTAAATTATGGTCATGTGAGAATTTAATGTTTCTCGTCGATCAGAATGTTCCTCTGAGTTCGTCTTCTAATATGCATGACAGTGAAAGCGATGTAAAAACAGAAGCTAAAAAGTTAATGATTATTTATTCATTTGAAAAGTTTTAATTTAGGTATCTAATTAGCAGATAAGCTCCCCAACATTTAGAGGGGATGGAAATGCATATGTCATTCGGCAGTTTCAAATCGAACTCGTGTTTGCTATTACAGCTTTAGACAGAAGAATGGTAAGAAAAATGCGATCTAAAATTCTATCTCCTGTTCTATTAAAGATAGAGACTTGATTTTCGCACGCAATACAGTATTACCCAAAGAAATCCCCAACGGAAAATATGGAAAGGATCAGACAATTTTCTGAAAAGTTCTGGAGTCTCCAAAATTGGCTAAAAGTTTTTGAATTAACTGTAATATCACTGGCGCTGATAGCAAACGACCGCTTTCACTGTTGACGCAGACAAATGCTGAAAACGAGGGACACACTTAATGTCTTATAAAATATGATTATTTGGTATAGCTAGTTTTACAAAAAGGTATTTCTCCCTTTTTCGTCTGTTCGTATGCAGGCATTTAGCTTCGTTTTGTTTTAGAAATAAAGTGTTTTTCATAGTGTATAGATAAAAATAATATATTGTGATTTGCATTATCCGATTCATCCATTAATTGAAATTATTGTTATTAGTTAATATTCAAGTCGCAAAACAGTAAACTTCATTGTCTTTGAAAGCATTCGGTATCGCTGAAGTATTTTCTGTTTTTCATAGCTATGTAAATAGTATTATATAAAAAAAATCCTACAAAGTAAAAAACGGACTAGAATCTAAATTCAGGGAGTAAGATTACAAGTAATGAAGGTTAGAGTGCAAGTTGAGAAATTAATCTCCCATTTGTTAGTTTTACAGGAAGTTATTTTATAATGAAATTTATTCTCTTGTGTCGTAATTAAAATCTCTCGGATATTTACAGCGCGCAGATAAACAGTTAATCAATGAAATGTCTATTACGACACAAGAGGATGAACTTCATTATAAAATAACTTTCTGAAACTTAATACTTTATTTTACTGCCTACTAAAGTTCTATTCATTAAAATCTCTCGGATATTTCCACGCACAGAAAAACAGCTACTAATCAATGAAATGTTTATGTATAAAACTTTAGTTTCACATAAGTTAAGAATAACATATTAATATAAAAAGTACATTTGGTGTTTGATAGGTAACGTATAACTAGGCTTGCCGTAATTTTCATTTTCCGATTTATTATTTTCGTCGATAAAACAACGTAGCAAAAATGCAAAAGATTTTTGTGTGAATGAAAAAACCAGCAATATTCATAAAATTATATTTATTTAAGGTTTTAAAATTTTTGCCCATTTGCTTTTCACAGTTCTTTTTCGAAAATATAGTTCTGTTTTTGCAAATTTTGGAAATTTTCAACAGCCGCAGAATATATTTTTACTTCTTATCTCAGCACTGAGTGGTTTAGCATGTAGCTGTTGATCAAAGAGACCTACCTGGGTTCGAGCCCCGGGTAAGGCATGGATATTTGCATTATTTTTATGCTGAGGTCCCGCCATCCTTCTGTCTGATCTCTGTGGTAAACAGATGATTGAGAGGTGTGGGGGGGGGGGAAGAACTTTTATTTATTTTTTTAGTCAGGGCCGAATAAACATCTCATGATGACACAACTAATATTATTATATATGATGACACAACTAATATTATAACGCAAAATAATCAGTAAACTATATAATTTTACTCTCTCTAATTGGCAGTGAAACCCAACATTTCATCAATGCTCGCCATACCTACAACCGTTCACATAGAAGACAAGCTAACTTGCATGCCGAACTGCTCAGTCGTCAAACCTTCCGTTAGACCTGAAGGAAAAACTGACGTTTTTAGGGCCCTTAACAAATCTATAAAGCAGAATTGTGCGTCGCTTAGCTTTTTTCAGTATTCACGAATTCATATGTTCAGTGAACATAATGCAGGACGCGATAGGAATTTAACAATAATTTTAAAACATAATGTTACAATTTTAAAATGGATGAGCACTGAGCGTGAGTATAAATAAGTATATGTTACAAAACAAATTACAATACAATGCAAATTATTACAGAAGTATGGATGAAATAACTTATAAAGAAACTAAATACTATCATACATAAAATAATAATCTTTTTCTACAGAACAGTTAAGACCTGTGCTGTCTGTTCAACTAAATTATTGCCTCTTCACTTTGATTGCGATGTCTCTTGAAAATCTCTACTTCAGGCGTAAACAATCCTTTTATGTCACTGGATTTTACACTAATACAACTAAACAACCACCCGCGCGCTCACTGAATCAAAATCTCTTTTTTTTTATTATCGTGCACAGACTAAAACTATTTATACCTCCTTTCAAATCTCCACAATTTTACATTGTAGTTCTATCATTCTTAATTTTTAAGATCGGTTCTATGTTCAAATTCGTTTGATATATAAATCTCTCGCAGAAGCATACACGAGTGTTCATGTCATGTTTATCATAAAGTCACTGCAGCACGTTTATCTGTCGTAACAATATGTATGAAGTGGGCCATATCGTATTGACTTAAAAATTAAACCTTTTACCTGTAATAGAATACAGATTTGAACTCGAAATTAATTTAGACTATGATGCAAATTCTAAATACAAACTGAGAAATAAAAAACGGAAATATAGAAATGAAGAAGCGTTTTAAAAAAAGTTCGTATGACAATTTTGACATGTTTCGAAGTGTAATGTTTTTCATTCAACTAATATAATTCAAATTTGAAAAAAATAATGAATGAAAAAGCTTAGTCGGGGATAAAGATGCTAATTCGCCATTGCAATCATAAATGAAGTATTGTGCATTCGCGGTCATAGCTAACAATTATGCATAATATATTAATCATCCAGCTAGTTTATGTCAACGTCCAATGACCGAGTGGTTAGCGCGCTTGGCTACTGATCTAAGGGACCTGGGTTCGAGTCCCGGGTTCAGGCATGGATGTATGTGTCGTTTTTCTGCTGATGGTCCTGCCATCCTCTCAGACCTTCTACTGTGGGATATAAACTGACAAGCTCCTGTCAGACCATTGTGGCAAGCAGCTGCTTGAGGGGGTATTTTTTTAAAGCTACTAAAGTAGCTGACTGCAGCCAGGCCGATTTTCTCATTAGGCACTTTAGAAACTAGCATAGGGGCGCCAACATAACCGGAGCACCAACTTTTAAATGCTATAATTTGTTTATTTCAGTAGCAATAAAATAGTATCCTTTCAATATTAACTACCTGCAAGTATCCATGGAGAGCTAGTACTCTCTTTTCAAAGTACTTTTTCTCTCATAATAATGGAAATTTTTAAAAATAATTCGGATTGTGAGTCTGTACACTCTGTTTCCAAACGTATTGGGATGCTTCTATGTTACGTGAAAACAAAATCATATTCAAAGCTCCCTAACTTAAGTTTTTTTCACAGAAAAATGTGGCAAAAATAAATTGTAAATCTCAATCAAATTTATCAAAATATAGATTTTAGAAAATGTTAACTTATTATTTAAAACTGTTGTTGAAGCTGAAATATTTGACAGCTAATGTTACTGTTATATTCGTTCTAAACAGTGTTTCAAAACTGATGCAAAGTGAAAAACTTTACCCAAACTTTTAAGATTACATTTATTTCAGTAAACGAGTTGTTATTATTTCAAGTTTTTAAGTTTCTTAAGAATATATTTTCTTTTAGATTTACTTTTAGATTTTCCATTTCTTGTAACATTTTGCTACAAAAGCTTAATTCAAAGTTATGGAGATTGGAATACAATTTTCTCACAATATGAAAGTGTCTTAATACTTTTAATAATTACTTGTAATTTAATTATTCTCAGAACGCTAAAGCGAGGAAATATTTTTTGAAATTTAAGTTGATAATTTAATTGTGTAATATTACTCATATTGAATACAACAAGTTATATGCCATCTATAATAATAATAATAATTTATTACATTAGTTTCACTATTTATTAATTCCACAATTCAATTAATAACAATTAAATAATAACAATTAAATAATAACATTTAATAATTTATTACAATTTCCACATTCGTTTATTTCGATACATCATTTCCATTATTCGTGGTTGTGAAAGAAAGAAAATATTGTTTACGATATTGAAAAAAAGTATTATCGATAACGGCGGACTGCTACTTCGTATTGCCTAGAAACGCATCAGGTGTAAATTCGTCCCTGTCTAACAAATGAAAGGTCCCTTTCAACAGTAGCCAAGCACGCTAACCACTCTGCTACGGGGAAAAAAAGCAAATGAGTGAAAATTGTAGAACATTAAATACATACACACACCGACCACTGAATTAGTAAAACTTTGTGCAGATATGCGTAAACGTCACTTGCGCAGCGTATATGTAAAATAGGTGGTCACGTGCACCACCCATGATCTAGGCAACTATTTAAGACTTGCTCGTCAGTAATTGTCAGTAGTGTTGATCACAATGGGAAAAACAAAGGATCTTTCGGGGTTCGATAAAGAGCTTATTGTGGTGTCCGTTTGCCTGGAGCGATGATGTTAAACGCAGCAGAGCTGATTGATTTCTGAAAACATGAAGTATCTCAGAATTTTAATCAGTGGAAAAATAACCCACATTAAATAACCCCAAAGAGGCGTAAGTGAGGCACGACGGCAATCTGTCAGGATCGAGATCGACGTCATCTGAGAAGGCTTGTACGGAGAAACAGAACTTCATGTGGGCAGCATTAAACCGAAGCATTCAATGAAGGCTGTTCCCGACCCATATCTCAGTGAACTGTGCGCAGGGAATTCAAGAGGATCGATATTAGCAGTCGCATGCCTATACGGAAACCACTAATTTCTGTAAAGAACCGGAAAATTCGTCTACAGTGGTGACAGGAATACCGTGACTGGACGCTGTAAGACTGGAAAAAGGTCATGTGGTCCGACGAGTCGCGGTACACCTTGCTCTGTACCGATGGTAGGCAAAGAGTTTGGCGGGAGCCCAATGAAGCAATGGACCCAGCTTGCTTTGTAAACACAACATAAGGTTCTGGAGGCGGTGCCGTGGTATGGGATACTTTTTGTTGGTATTGAAAGTGTCCCCTGATGTTCCTGGAAGGTCGGGTGTCCTCCAAGGTTTATCTGAACACTGTTATCGATCAAGTCCATCCTGCAATGTTGACTTTTTATCAAGTAGGTGACGGCTGTTTCATGGACAACAATGCTACCATCCATTGCGCAAGTCGTGATTAGCAGTGGTTCAGCGAGCATGAGAGCGACTTCCATCATCTTCCTTGAATAAATTGCTTGAATAAACTGTTTGAAAATTTCTAACATATCTTTTAAATTTAAACATATCTTTCTAACATATCCCATTCAGAATATATGGGACATGTTACAAAAAGAGATCCGGGAACAAAGTCGTCTTCCGTCAAATCTGTGCCAGCTAAAGGATTGTCCGGTGAACGCTTGATATGCTGGAGAGGTAAAGGCACTATAACACCTTATGGAATCTATGGCAAACCGCATACGTGCTGTAATACGGACTAAAGGAGGTCAAACTAGGTATTGAATAAAGGTTTTTAATTCAGTTGCCGGTGTGTATATAATTTTATGAATAATGTTGGTTTTTCAATCACACAAAAATTGCTTTGGCTTATTTTACTATTTATAAAATACAAGTTTATGGAACATTTTCGACAAAATAACGCTTTCGCACAGCAGTTCAATGAATTTAAATTTTGAGATTTAATTTAGGCTAAATTAATTGAGAATCAAATTATTTCTCTGTCAGTTCTACTTTTTGGAAGTATAGGGTTAGAGAATTAAACTGCACGGTCTGGTTGGACCTCCGTAGCCCATGGCTGCTTGAGGATGATAATGATGATGATGATGAGGGTTCTTCAAAAATATTGTTAACATTTTTATTAATACCAGTCAATGAACAAACGAATTGACCCTCAAACAGCTGCTTGCCCCACGAAATATGACAGGAGTCTGTCACTAAAATATGACATAGAGAAGGTTTGTGAGAAAGGCGAGAGCTCAGTAGAAAGAAAATATTCATGCATTAGAGACGGGGCTCGAACCCAGGTTTCTAAGATTAACCATCACACTTACCACCCGGTCATCGGAACACCGATGAAAAGTATGTTAAAAAAAATTTCTTCAATGACTGGGAGATTACTCTTTTAACCCCCACCCCTACTACCTCCTAGACTATGAATAATGTACATATGTTAGTAAACATTTGATTAAAAAATATAAAACTTCTTTCACTCAACGATTCGAAACCATCAAATACCGAAACGCCATTCCGGTTCAAATATTCGAAAATATCTAATAGCGGAACGGTGTTCCGTTTCAGTTATTCGGAAACAGAGAGTCGCGGAACGGCGTTCCGTTTCAGTGATTCGGAAACAGAGAGTCGCGGAACGGTGTTCCGGTTCAATGATTCGGAAGCAGAGACCAGCGGAACTGTGTTCCATTTTTTTGTAGTAGTGGTTTTGTTAATTCCTTCCCCTATTGTAAATGTCACTCTTCGCCACTTCAAGAGAATAATCTCTGTGCAGAGTCCTCACATTCCAACTACCTACGGACAGAAAATGATCAGTGGGATTTTTACAGAAACTATGTTTATTGAGAGAGGGAAGGCCAACAATATCAAATAGCCCCCTAATCGTAGGCATGGGGCAAAGACTCGTGGAATTTGACGGTGCCGGTAGAAGCAAGAGTTCAGGTGCCTGATGACTTCTGCTCAGGTTTATCCACCAGCTGATAAAACATATCCTGTGAATCTATTCACTTGGGGCAACAAACAGAAAACACACCGGAAGATTTTCCCTCCACAGACGCCCACCAGCGCAGCAAATTCAGGATCCATAATCAAGCTCAAAGCTTTATTCCCGTCCAGTCGGGGTTATATGGTCAGCACCAGGACCCTGTGTGGTTAACAACTTCTCAGCAGGGCGGAAAAGAAAAGAAAAGTAGCCATAGTTGTCTGCCACACTAATCTGGCAGCTGTCCACTTTCGTTCACTTCCTCAAGTGAGTATCTCTTTTGAAAGGTAGTAACGGCCTGCACCAGGAGATGGCGGTGTGCAGGCCGTTAGTATCTTAGGTGCTAGGCCTACCCGTTTCTATGCATCTTCAGAGGGGATTGGTGCATATCTCTCCTTCAAGGGACTATCTAGTAAACATTAACAGACCATTCGAATAAATATATATTTAATATATGAATTACAAATATTTTTTTGTTTTGCTGATGCCATTTTAATACTTTGATTTCAAGTCTGATGATTCTCCATTTCTACACACTTCCTCGTTATATTAAACGTTTCTGGGAAAATTTTAGTTTAATTACATCTTAAAAAGGTTTTGCCACATTTTCTAAATATTGCCTTGATTTTCTCAAGCAGTATATTCGATAATAAAATCTGGACCAAACCTAGTTAGAAGTGAAACAAAGGTTTGATATTTTTCTTATACAATTAATTCTCATAGCACAGACTAGGTTTCGAATAGTTGATGCAATGAGTGGTACAAAACGATTTTGATAAATAGAGGTGAGTAAATAAATATGCCAAGGTAGAAAACAATTTGGCTTGTTTCACACTTTTGATTTCAAGTTTTTAATACATTTTCTAAATTGGCCCAGAAGAGGCAGGGGATCCGCTTTGGTAATTTGGAATCTTTGCATTTTATCGGTTAATTTTTTAAAGAAATTCAACGTATTTTATCAATTTGCATTTTGTGCCTTGAACAGTAAGACTATATTTCAAAAAATACGTTTTGCGAAAAAAATTAGTTTCACATTGAGTGGGACTAAAACCCACGTCTCTTGAATACGTATCAGGTGTTCTAACCAATAAGTTGAAATTTGATGGAAAATGAAGTAGCCGCTTATAATTTAGAGGTTAGAACATCTGGCATATTTTCAGATATGAGTTCGAGTTCCATTCAAAGCGAAACTCGTTTTTTACGCTAAATTATTTCTAAACATATTTTGTTTTTAATAATAATAACATTTGTTTAACGTGATATAAAAATAATATATTATATTTTGCTTGAACTAAGTCATCAAGTGAAGTACATGCATACATAAATACACATTTGTCAAGCAGCCGTGGACATCGGTTTCCAACCAGATTCTAGAATTTAGCTCTCCATACACATTTATCCTGAGCTCAAACTGTTGCATTTGACTGCAGGTGAAATCTAACAAGATCTTGTTTGTCATTGTCCACCCATCGCATTCATCATGGCAATCGTCCACATAATTTCTAGGTGCTGTCCTTAAAACCAGTGATCACTGTTCACAAAAACGATTATTATAATAATCACAATAATAGTCGCATTTGATATAAGTGTCTATTATTGTGATGATTGCGAGTTTTATAGGCTCTGAAAACTGTGCGTTATTATTATATCAATTTCAGTCCTTATAGGCTCTCAAGTGACAATAATTAGAGGCCCTATATAGGTAGAGGTTGGCCATCTAAAAATTGGTCACTATGTTATGTAGTCGCTCGGATTGTTTGACGTGAAAGCTGAATGGTATTGCACGGATAGTTATGGATTCTGGAAAAAGGTAGGGTAAAATGTGATACAGATTTCAGTGTTCACGATAGGGAGCACTTTAGAAAACGGTTAAGAAGGAAAAGTAAATTTTACGACTTTTTTTTAAATAAGACATTAATATCGCTTTGTTTTCTGTCCGCCTATAGACAATGAACTTTTTGGTTATACAGAAAAATAAAAAAATATTTTTGTGTTGGATAGTTATTAATGAAATATTGCGATTTGCATTTTTCGAATCTCTTAAAAGTTATAACTGCGCCATCTAACGGTGAAAAAATTAGGAAATTCCAAAATATCAAACAAACATAACCAAACGATGTAGTTATGTCAGAAATTTGAAATTTTGGTGTTGAAAGGTTACGAAGTTACCACTGGCAACAATCATTTCACCCTTTAAACCCAGGGGATGGAGTAGTAACTTTTTTTGTTTTAACAGAAAATTGTACGTTTTTGGAGATAAATTAAAAATTCTTTTTGGGTTGGACAGGTATTGACGAAATATTACAATTTGCATTTTCAGAAACTCCCGAAAGCCATAATTGCGCCCTCTAACGGTAGAAAAAAAATCGAAAAATCCCTAAATTTATTTCACATGATGTACACAGTAGATAAAATGAATATTCCAAACGATGTACACTTTAGATATGTTACGGGATGTTATTATTATGTTAGAAATTTGAAATTTTGGTCGTGGAATGTGATGATCTTGAAGATTCCATTGACAACAATGCGTTGACCTCTATGCCCAAGGTAGGTAATTCCAAGGTAGGATCAAGGTAGGATCTTTTTTAGTTGGTACTAATGAAATATAATTCGCATTTTCAAAGGTAGTTTTAATTTATATCATTAGAGATTACTAAATATCCAAACAGCTTGCTCTTTGGATATTTAGTGATCTCGTTTGTAGGTTCTGCTATGGTTATATAATTACTAATAAATATACTATTCTGTGCATTTTCCCCATCATACATCAAAAATAATAAAAATAAATAACCCCTCAAGCAGTTGTTTGCCACAGTGGTCTGACAGGATCCTGCCAGTTTATAAGCCATTGTAGGAAGTGCATGAGGATGAAATGACCTCAGCAAAAAAACACGAACATCCATAATTAAAACTTTTAAGGAGTAAAAAAGTAGGCAAAGGAAGAACTTTATTCTCTTTGAAAACGAGATTCCCATATGCGCCAGAGGCGATATGCGTTCTTCTAATTATTTTACATTTGCAGCACCATTTAACAGTGGAAATTTGAACTACTGTATAATTGAGAAAATAAGTTTTAGCGCCTTCTTATGGCGCCATCTATGACTCAGGTGGCAACTATTCCTTTTTTAGTGCTCTGAGTAAGATGGAAATAAAAAATGAAGTCATATCACGCTATTTAGCCTTATTATACTATTTGTTGCCAGATGTTCAGCAACCACGGCAATCCCCAGTTCCGTCTCACGACACTACAAAGTTAACGGAAAGCAGTGACTATCTAGAGTCGGGGGCAAGAATACACCATATAGATGAATCTCATCCCCAACCTCACATGGCAGCTGTCCTATAGAAGGAAAGCTAACCACCGGTAGAAACCTGAAATTTAATCTGTTCCCCGGTTAGCCACAAAAAGGATATGTAGATCGAAGTTCGCTCGGCACCCGGGGTAGAGAGTCTTAGTGGGGCCCAGACTTTGAAAAGAGCTCGTGCCTACTAGGGGACCAAATCCGTTCAGACGTGCCCTTGAACTGCTCCACAGAACGCCTGATGTTGAGGTCTGGACACTGTCCAACCGGGCCACTAAACCAGTCAGCGATGTCTTCGACCTCGGTTGGTCTTGGCTCTGTCGAACCAGGGACCCAATCCGGTCAGAAAAGTCTTCGACCGGTTGCTGGGCCCGAAGCCCCCCACCATGACAAGGTGGTCCCCTATCGGGGGGGGGGGGGGATTTAGCGTTATTACTGATTTAAAAAATATTTGATATTCTTAGCGTTACCTGTAGACGTTTAAACATCTATATATCAATAAACTTTTTTGTGAAAAGAGCCGCCGTTAGTTCAATAAGTTAGAATACTCTAACATGTTTCTTGAGAAAATGCGGGTTCGAATCATGTATGTCGGCGAAATTTTTTTCCACAAAAAAATTAATATTTACGTTTTTCGAATCTCCATCAGTTGGAATTTCCAATGTTAGAGAGTGCAAAACGTGGTAAAAAAAAAGCTGGAAAGGCGACCCAAAAAGCAAGAAAAGTCGTAATCTTTAATTGAATATTGCAAGCGATCTATTTTTTGCTAGAAACTTAAATTTTTGGACATAGAGTGTAATGGTCAACTGGTTTATCCTAACAATAATGATTTGTCCCGTTTTTAAAATGAAATTTATCTGGTTTAAGAAACAAGTGAAAAAACATTTTTTGTGCTTTACAGGTACTGATAAAATATCAATAGTTTATTTTCTCAATTACACAGTAGTTGAAATTTCCACTGTTAAATGGTACTGAAAATGTAAAATAATTTGAAGAAAGCGTATCGCCTCTGGCGCATATGGGGATCTCGTTCTCAAAGAGAATAAAGTTCTTCCTTTGCCTACTTTTTTACTCCTTAAAAGTTTTAATTATAGATGTTCGTGTTTTTCTGCTGAGGTCATTTCATCCTCATGCACTTCCTACAATGGCTTATAAACTGGCAGGATCGAGTCAGACCACTGTGGCAAACAACTGCTTGAGGGGTTATTTATTTTTATTATTTTTGAGGTATGATGGGGAAAATGCACATAATAGTATATTTATTAGTAATTATATAACCATAGCAGAATCTACAAACGAGATCACTAAATATCCAAAGAGCAAGCTGTTTGGATATTTAGTGATCTCTAATGATATAAATTAAAACTACCTTTGAAAATGAGAATTATATTTCATTAGTACCAACTAAAAAGATCCTACCTTGATTCTACCTTGGGATTACCTGCCTTGGGCGTAGAGGAAAACGCCTTGTTGTCAATGGAATCTTCAAGATCATCACATTCCACGACCAAAATTTCAAATTTCTAACATAATAATAACATCCCGTAACATATCTAAAGTGTACATCGTTTGGAATATTCATTTTATCTACTGTGTACATCGTTTGAAATAAATTTCGGGATTTTTCGATTTTTTTTCTACCGTTAGAGGGCGCAATTATGACTTTCGGGAGTTTCTGAAAATGCAAATTGTAATATTTCGTCAATACCTGTCCAACCCAAAAAGAATTTTTAATTTATCTCCAAAAACGTACAATTTTCTGTTAAAAAAAAAGTTACTACTCCATCCCCTGGGTTTAAAGGGTGAAGTGATTGTTGCCAGTGGTAACTTCGTAACCTTTCAACACCAAAATTTCAAATTTCTGACATAACTACATCGTTTGGTTATGTTTGTTTGATATTTTGGAATTTTCTAATTTTTTCACCGTTAGATGGCGCAGTTATAACTTTTAAGAGATTCGAAAAATGCAAATCGCAATATTTCATTAATAACTATCCAACACAAAAATATTTTTTTATTTTTCTGTATAACCAAAAAGTTCATTGTCTATAGGCGGACAGAAAACAAAGCGATATTAATGTCTTATTTAAAAAAAAGTCGTAAAATTTACTTTTCCTTCTTAACCGTTTTCTAAAGTGCTCCCTATCGTGAACACTGAAATCTGTATCACATTTTACCCTACCTTTTTCCAGAATCCATAACTATCCGTGCAATACCATTCAGCTTTCACGTCAAACAATCCGAGCGACTACAAAACATAGTGACCAATTTTTAGATGGCCAACCTCTACCTATATAGGGCCTCTAATTATTGTCACTTGAGAGCCTATAAGGACTGAAATTGATATAATAATAACGCACAGTTTTCAGAGCCTATAAAGCTCGCAATCATCACAATAATAGACACTTATATCAAATGCGACTATTATTGTGATTATTATAATAATCGTTTTTGTGAACAGTGATCACTGGTTTTAAGGACAGCACCTAGAAATTATGTGGACGATTGCCATGATGAATGCGATGGGTGGACAATGACAACAAGATCTTGTAAGATTTCACCTGCAGTCAAATGCAACAGTTTGAGCTCAGGATAAATGTGTATGGAGAGCTAAATTCTAGAATCTGGTTGGAAACCGATGTCCACGGCTGCTTGACAAATGTGTATTTATGTATGCATGTACTTCACTTGATGACTTAGTTCAAGCAAAATATAATATATTATTTTTATATCACGTTAAACAAATGTTATTATTATTAAAAACAAAATATGTTTAGAAATAATTTAGCGTAAAAAACGAGTTTCGCTTTGAATGGAACTCGAACTCATATCTGAAAATATGCCAGATGTTCTAACCTCTAAATTATAAGCGGCTACTTCATTTTCCATCAAATTTCAACTTATTGGTTAGAACACCTGATACGTATTCAAGAGACGTGGGTTTTAGTCCCACTCAATGTGAAACTAATTTTTTTCGCAAAACGTATTTTTTGAAATATAGTCTTACTGTTCAAGACACAAAATGTAAATTGATAAAATACGTTGAATGTATTTAAAAAATTAACCGATAAAATGCAAAGATTCCAAATTACCAAAGCGGATTCCCTGCCTCTTCTGGGTCAATTTAGAAAATGTATTAAAAACTTGAAATCAAAAGTGTGAAACAAGCCAAATTGTTTTCTACCTTGGCATATTTATTTACTCACCTCTATTTATCAAAATAGTTTTGTACCACTCATTGCATAAAAATATTTCTGTGAAAGTTTTAGGGTATGTTTCCAATAAATAAGTAAAAAAACTGATTGGACACTGAAACTGAAATGATAGGATTTCTTGTAATCCTCTACTAGTTTATGGCATTCATTTGAATGAAAAGAGCTATTCTACAGTTTCTGAAACATATTTTAGGAACCCTGTACCTCTTCTCTTCATGAAAACCTTAAGTCTCTATGCTGTCCTGTGAGTGTATAGTTCTAACTGTACATTTGTAAAAAAAATGTTCCGAAGCCAATATCATATGAATCAGGCTGATTATATTAATATTTCTTGTTAATTTCGCATATTACGTGGGTTTCATTTTCTTTTCTGAGAAAGTTTGATGAAGAGAAATGAATGCAATGCCAACATGATTTCAAGATGTCCGTCACATATGTACACTTTTGGGTACATATGCATGGAAGTGGAAAGAGAGGGAGATGCCCTATCGCTTGAAAACTAACCGACGTCACAATCCAACCCAATCCAAATCAAATCCACAAATGAAAATTCCTGCATCTAATAACTTGATAGAAGTAGACTCATTCTGACTCTCTCTCCGGTTCTGAAAGAGACAAGAAGTGTTTGTGCTAGCTCTGTGAAGGAGAATAAAGACGCCAAAATGGATTACGCTAAAGACGACCGCCTACGCTTGTCATTCAAGATCCAACATGATGGTCTCGACTATACTGCTGTAGTCAGACGCCTTGCAGATTCCTTTGGTTCTGCTAATTTAAATGTGGTTCAAAACGTAACAATCGCACTACTGTTGTCACTTTTGTTTCAGAGAGTAGTGCTGAACTCTTTGCTACAAACCCCTTCAAGGCATTTGAAAGACACACAGTTTCAGTGAAAAGGCTTGCCTTGCCAATTAAAACAGTCTTTGTGTCTAAACTTCCCTTCTTCATCCCAAAATCTGAGATTGAAGCTACTCTTGCCCAGTTTGGATCCGTTAAAAGCTTAAGTGATGAATTCCTAAATGAACCGGGCTTGGAGTCCATCAAAACTGGCACTAGAGTGGCAAAAATGGAGATGAAGGAAAACATCCGAACTTTATGAAAATTGGAAAATTTACAGCAGTCATCAGCTACTCAGGATTCACTAAGGTATGTAGATGGTGTAAAGCTTCCTCCCATTACATTAAAGACTGCCCTGTATTCGCCACTCGTGTCAAAAATTCTTCTCCTATTCAAGAAATTATCAAACCTGAACTTGAAACTTTGCTAGATGCAGGCCTGGAGACCCCACCTCCAATTCCCGTGTCTGTCAATCAGAAAGTCCTTGTTCATACGACATTTCAATCATGTTCTGATACACAAAATGTTTTAGATTTTACTGACTCACATGCCACAAAAAGGAAATGCGTTTCTCGTGCTTTCCAGTCTGAAAACAAAAGTGACAGTGCTAGAGTGAACAAAAAAAATCTCAATTGTCAATCTTGACAAATCAAGTCTTATATCAAATATTCACCAATTCCTGTCTTCTTCTTCACCTGTGAATGTGTCAGACTTGAGTTTCGATTCTGAAGAAGAAAGAGAAACTTTTGAATATATTGTTGACATCCTGAAGTTTGTAATTAATCCTGTCTTGCAAATGCTGAGTGAGAAGTCCCCAGCTCCTATAAAGTTTTGAAAAAGACTGTCTCCAAGAATGGAACAGTGCTTCACAAATTAAAAAAAATTTTCATTTCTGCCCTGTTGAATTGTCCTCAACATGAACTTTTCTCTGTTTGGGACTTTCTGTCAAATGTTAAGCAGCTTTGGTTACATCATAAGTAATTCATAATTGGCCATCTTTAAATAATTTACTTTGAGTTTTATATACTCTAAATTAAGTTTATTTGGAGTTTTTCCTCTTTTTTCTAAATTAGTTCTATTTTGTTCTAATTTTGTTATGTTTTTACATTGTTCTCATGTAACCCACCTGTGGAGTCTCTCGGCCAATCACAATATTTCTCTTCTCTCATTGGCCGAGAGCACTCTTCTCTGAATCTGATCAAAAGACACCTATTCTTGTTTAGGCCTTTTTGACTTTACTGGCACTTTTGCCTCTTTGATATTAATTATTTTTATTGTTTTCTATTTTTTTATGAATTTCTTTCTACACCTCTGCGTGCCATTTTGAGATTTCTTTATTTACTTTGTGTTTCGGTTCCTTTGCCCAATTGTTGGGCATTGAACCTTTAATTTTTTCTATATCTCACGACTTTCGATTGGGATGTCATGAATTCTAAATTCTTCCCGCTTTAATTTTGTTCCCTATTTCAGATTTATTTTTATTTTTAATTTTATTCTAATTTCTCAAATTCTAAATTTTTCTGACTTTTGTAATTGAATTTTTGGAAGCCATGCTTTTTGTTGATTTTATTCTATCCAGTGTCCTGGCGCGCATGAATAGTCCCCCCATCTTGGAAAGGACTTACAATAGTGCCATTTTTTTTTCAAATTTTACCTTGACCTTGACCTAGACTCATTCAGACAAAATTTTAGTGAAAAGAAAATTTCTCTTATATATATACATTTTCTATTTTTTTATCTATCCTTTATCTATTTTTTTTATCATTTTTCTCTATATATAATTATTTTTCATTTATATAGGTATATTTAAATTTCTTTTACAATTTATCTAAAATATTAATATTTCTATTCATTCATTCAACGTTACAGAGAAATGGGATGTCCTTGCTCAGACTTTCCCAATTAATATTTCTAAGAAATTGAATTAATAATTTATATAGGATAGATTTAAGATTCTTACTGGTAGGTTCTAAGATATTTTTAAACCTATATATATATTAATATTGTATCCTTTTAGTTTATTAAAATAAGATTTTCTTTCTGGTTCGTAATTTTTACAATTAAATATTATGTGTTTTATGGTTTGTTTTACATTACATTTATTGCAGTTTGGAGAATCATTTTTTTAAATTTATATAATGTTGAGTTCGTGAGAGCTAAGTTAGCTTCGATTCTGAGTATTATAATTAATTCTCTTTTACTTAAATCATAGTTTGAAAATTTTTCAATTTTATTTGATATTTGATAACGATGTGTATTAATTGCTTTTTGTTATACCAATTCTGTGTTTCAATTAATATTTTAGATTTATTTGATTTTTTGTGTAATATAAAATGAAAAGGGGTAGTGATTGTATTATCAAGATGTTTTGCCTTTTTAGCTAATAAATCTACGTATTCGTTATGGGTTTATATTCACATGAGAGGGCAGTCATTGTAAAGTTATTATATTATTTCTATTTAGGTGATCATATGTCAGTGAATAAATATCATTTAAAAAAATGGGGAAGTTGTTTTTAAATGAGTTTTGTTGAAAGATGTCTAGAGTACTTTTACAATCAGTGAAAATGACTATATGTTTATTACTAAATTTCAGGGACCAATTTATTGCAAATATAACTGCTAGAAGTTCTGCTAGAAAAACAGGTTCATTAATCTTAAATTTAAACTGTTGTTCGTATTTTTCAATTGGGCAGTATATTGCTCCAGAAGTAATGGTTTTATCAGAATTTAATGATCCATATCCAATCTGTATAGATTTGAAAAAAGTTATTATATTTTTCATTGATATAATTCTCTGATAATATTTTTATGATAGTTGGATCAAATTACTTTTTTAAATCAATTTCAGGAATTTTATCAATAATGATTGGAGTTGTTGAAATCCAACATGGGAATTTAGGAATCAGATCTCCACTGAGGTTATTGTTAAGCATATATAGTAATTGTTCTTTTTCATAAAAGTTATAAAAGGTTACATATTGGAAGTTATTAATAAATTTTTCGATTTTAGGGTATGAATAATTTTTGCTAATTATTCTAAATATTAAATTTGATAATAAATATATTTTTTTATATCAAGTGGTGGAATTGATGTTTCATCATATATGTTTAAGTTATTTGAAGTTTGAAATTGGCCAAGACAATAGTTTAAAATTTTTGTTTGAATTGTACTAATTTAATTAGTTTGGTTTTAGAGATTTGATTAATGAGTTCAATTCCCTAAGTGCACTTTGGTAATATTACAGAATTGAAAATTAGTAAAAGATTTTTAATGGAGCAACCCCATTTTGAGCTGTTTATGTTAAGGAACGAGAAATTGTGCAAAAAAAGTGGGGACTTGTATAGCATATTGCTGCAGAAATTAACCTGCGAAATAGATAAAAGGAATAAAATTTCATTGGTAAGAAATAAATAAAGTTTTTCTTCCGGAATTTTTAAACCTTTCGATATTTTAATTAAATTGGAGAGTAGCGTAAATAACTGTTGCTCTTGCAATTGCTCAATTTATAACAGACTTGTTAAATTTACTACAGGTAGCTGTATTGATAAAATTACTACAGGTTTGAAATGTTCCCTCACCCCCTTTTTGCCAGAAGGGTATTATTGTCGAATTGCTTTTATTTGATACGTAATTTATTATGATGACATCCAATAAGGACATCAACAACAGTTTTTAGAAACGACACAGACAAATTTGATCATGGTGTTTAACTACAGTTTTTGCAAACACACTCAAACACAAAAAAGAAACAAAACGAAAACAAAATTCCCATGTATCTAATAATAATACGGTTATTAGGAAATATTACGATTTAATTGTGCCACTATTCGTACAAAACATTCACACAAGCGATGAAACTGTCTTTCAGCGTGATTCTCAAGGTAGACGTAACATGGCAGTTCGGCTACACTAGCCAACTATGATAACTGCAGAGGTCCTATAGTCAGAGGCTGGCCATCTCGGTGATTGACTGCTATTGGTTGATTGAGTCAATGGTTTATGGGCGCCATGTGTGAGTCGAAAGCCTATGAGTTAATGTGTTTAAACTTCTCAGTTGTTATAGTTTTATATATTCTACCACTTTTTCTTATCTATAAAAGCTTCCATATTTTATCAATGCCTCATTGCGTTTCATTTGTGTGTAAAAATTTCACTCAGAAATAAATTAATGAATATTTTTTTCCAAGAAACTCTCTGAGAAGACGGCAATCGGTTGTAAAAGTGAAACGAGCTAACTGAAAACCAAAACTAATTTCTTTTAAGGTTCGTTTGTAAAACGAGTTAATATTTCCACGTTATTGTCTGCTTATGCCAATATTTGTTCGTCTGTCTGTCCGTCTGTCTTTCCACGTATCTGTCCATCTATAATAGACAATCAACTTTTTTTACATTTTGAGATTCTGTAAATGGCAGCTAGGTAGTCACTGGAAGAAGAGCTATGCACCAATCCCCTGTGATGATGCATAGAACCGGCCAGGCCTAGCACCTAATGTCCGACCCCGTCTTCTCGTGGTGCAGACCGTTAATACCTTTCAAAAGAGATACTCTCTTGTGGAAGTGAACGGAAGGGGAGGGCTGCCAGATTAGTGTGACCTACTGATCTGGACAACTATGGCTACTTTTCTTTTTTTTTTCTACCCTGCTGAGGAGTGGTCAACCACACAGGGTCCTGGTGCTGACCATATAAACCCACTGGACTGGACAGATATATGGCTCTGAGCTTGATTATGGATCCTGATTTTGCTGCACTGGTGGGCTTCTGTGGAGGGAAAATCTTCCGCTGTGTTTTCTGTTTGTTTGTGGGTTGACAGCCCCAAGTGAATAGATTCACAGGATATGTTTATCAGCTGGTGGATAATCCTGAGCAGAAGTCATCGCAGGCACCTGAACACCTTGCTTCTATTGGCATCGTCAAATTCTACATTGGAGGAAGTCTTCCAGTGTAGATGGCTTCAGCCTTTAGTAGTGGGGGAACGGGTCTTTGCCCCATGTCTGCGATTAGGGGGCTGTTTGATATTGTCGGCATTCCCTCTCTCAATAAACATAGCTTCTTTAAACATCCCACTAACCATTTTCTCTCCATAGGTAGTTGGAATGTGAGGACTCTGCACAGAGCTTTTTCTCTTGATGTCCTCACACAAGAATTCCACCATTATAATTTAGATATTCACGGCTTGCAAGAGACCAGATGGACAGATAAAGGTCAGATTCTTAAAAATAATCTTAAATTTCTCTTTTCAGGGAGGGACGACAATAAGCATCACCAAGGCGTGGGTCTGCTTCTCAGCAGACACGCTAGTGATGCTCTTCTAGGATATGAGTGCATTAATGAAAGATTTCTTACAGCAAAATTTCAGACAGGCATTAAAGATTTGAATGTTATCTGCTGTTATGCCCCCACTGAGGATGCCGATGAGGATGAGAAGGATAGGTTTTATGAACAAATTCAGGATATTTTAAATTCTGTCAAGAAAGGTGATATTATCCTTGTTCTAGGTGACTTCAATGTCAAAGTTGGTACTGACTCTGACCTTTGGGGAGGAGTAATAGGCCCTTTTGGTATTGGTAGCTGCAATGGCAATGGGCAACGTCTCCTACAGGTAAGTAAACTCAATGGATTCAGAATAACTAACACTTATTACAAACACCGCGACATACATAAGTACACATGGGTTTCACCTGATGGGCTGCATAAGAATATGATTGATTACATATTAATTAACAGCAAATGGGCTAGTTCTGTTAGGAATACCACGGCATATAGGGGAGCTGAAATTGGATATGACCATTACCTTGTTAAAAGTGTGTTGCAACTTAAACTTAAAAAGTGTTGTGTTAGGGTTAAAAAATTTAGTTTTAATACTGAAGCTCTGAAAGATCCAGTTATAGCCAAAGCTTACCATGATAGGTTACTTTGTCATTATGACAGTCATGGTTTGCTTACTACTGAAGTTGGGGAAGAATGGGATCATTTTAAACAGGCTTTTTTGGACACTAACAGTACTCTTTTAGGAAAAAAGGAGCAGAAGAGACAGAATTATCTTAGTGATAAGGCACTTGAGCTTATTTCGGAAAGAAAGAACTGCAGGAATGTCCTTAATCAATACCCTACTAGTCCTAATAGGAAGCATTACAGAGAACGTAATAAACGCGTAAAAGATCAGTTAGCTGCTGATAAGAATCTTTGGCTTGATGGCTTGGCTGACAAAGCCGAGGAAGCAATTAGACAGCACAACAGCAGAGAGCTGTACCAGATTGTCAATGTTTTTTGTGGTAGAAAACGGACAGGTATACAAGGATTGAAGGATAAACAAGGTAAGGTTATAGAAGGGGAGGATTCTGTCATGGCTAGGTGGGCTGAGCATTTCAGTGATGTTCTGAACGATGTAGTTAGTTCTACTCCCATTGTTTGCAATGAAGATAGATGCATTGGTGGCTTTAATGCTGACCCTATATCACAATCTGAAGTTATTTTGGCTGTTTCTAAACTTAAACTACATAAATCCCCAGGGGTAGATGAAATTACTACCGAAATGCTTAGAGCTGGGAATGTTTCGGTTACCACTTGGATGACTGAAATTATGAATATCTTTTATGATAAAGGTATGGTTCCTAAGGATTTTACCAGAGCTATTGTTATCCCTATTTTCAAAAAAGGTGATCGCAGTTCTTGTGATAACTATAGGGGTATCAACCTACTATCTGTTCCAGGTAAAGTTCTTTCCATGATTGTGCTTAATAGAATTAAGAATCTGGTTGACAGTCAGTTGCGTGATGAGCAATGTGGATTCAGAAGTGGTAGGGGATGTGTGGATCAAATATTTTAACTTAGGCAGATTCTTGAGAAATGTTTAGAGTTTCAGAAACCTTTGGTTGCTAGCTTTGTTGATTTCAAAAAGGCTTTCGACTCTGTTGATCGTCATAATTTGTGGTTGATTGTGAAATCATATGGTATACCAGACAAGTTAGTTAACATAATGAAAGCTCTCTATAACAATACTCAGTCGTGTGTGAGAGTTGGTAAGGCTTGTAGCAATTGGTTTAGCATTACTTCTGGTGTTCGACAAGGGTGCATTTTATCTCCTTTTCTCTTTAGCTTGGTTATTGATTACGTTATGCGAAATTCACTTCAAGGGAAAGATTTTGGCCTTAAATGGACTGGAGATACGAAAATGAAAATTTCTGATTTAGATTATGCTGATGATTTAGCCCTTTTGGCAAATGATGTTGATGAGATGAACTCTTTCATTCGAGCTGTTGATCAGACTGGTAGTAGAGTAGATTTGGTTATAAACAGAGAGATAACTAAAGTGATGAAAATTGGCAGGCAGGCTGTGATTCAGTTAATCTGAATGGTTGCAGTCTTGAGCAGGTGTCACAGTTTAATTATCTTGGGAGCTATATAACAGATAATGGTGATGTGCGGCATGAGATTAACAGATGAATAGGGATTGCTGCCGGGACTTTTAAGAATCTATGGAGAGTGTGGAGAAATAGGAGTATACACCTAAATACTAAAATTAGACTATAATAGTTTGGTTCTTTCTAGGGTTAGTTACGGTAGTGAAACTTGGACACTTTGTAAACAAGATAACAGGAAACTAGATGCTTTTGATTCCAGATGCTTACGCAGTATCTTGGGCTTTAGGTGGTTCAACTTTGTAACTAATGATGAGGTTAGGCAAAGGAGTTTGCAACCTCCTTTAAGCAGCATATTGTGCAGAGAGAGACTCCGTTGGTTTGGCCATGTTGCCCGTATGAATAATTATAGATTGGCGAATAGGGTTATGAACAGTGTGCCTAAAGGCCTCAGAAAGAAGGGGAGACCTAGGATGCGGTGGGCAGACAATGTCAAACAGGACCTTGTTAGAATTGTTGTGCAGTGGCCAGATGCAGTAGATGTAGCTCAGGATAGACTTGCTTGGAGAACTAAATTGCACGGTCTGGTTGGACCTCCGTAGCCCATGGCTGCTTGAGGATGATGATGATGATGATGATGATGAAATGAATTTTCGACACCTATCCCCCTTTTTGGATTGTATAGGTGTCGAAAAAATATTGCGATTCGCAATTTTGAAATCCTCCTATAGCTTTAATAGCGCCCTCTAACGGTGGAAAATGCAAAAATTTCAAAAGAATATTGCAAACAAACTATTTACATTAGAAATCTGAACTTTTGGTAGTAAAGTGTTATGATCAGAAGGTTTACAATGGCATCAAAACTTTACCCTCTTATCCAAAAGGGGGTGCGAAAATGAAACTTTTTTATTTTATGAGATAAACGAAACAATCTCTTTTTTTTTGGTTTTACACGCACTAACAAAATATTAATATTTACATTTTTGGAATCCCTGTCAGTTGCAATTTCCACTGTTAGAAAGCGGTAAAGGCGGTAAATAAAAACCCGAAAGGCGGCCTCTAGCGGTTGAAAAAAGCTGGAAATACCAAATCTTTAAACGAATATTGCAAACGATCTGTTTATGAGAGAAACTTAAAGTTTTAGTCATAGATTGTAATGATCAAGTAGTTTACACTAATAGTAGTACCATTTGATCATTACACTTTGAATCGTTAATAGTAATGATTTGTCCCGTTATAGTTTGTTTATGTTAATAATAATGATTTGTCCCGTTATAGTTTGTTTATGTTAATAGTAATGATTTGTCCCATTATAGTTTGTTTATGTTAATAGTAATGATTTGTCCCATTATAATTTGTTTATGTTAATAGTAATGATTTGTCCCATTATAGTTTGTTTATGTTAATAGTAATGATTTGTCCCGTTATAACCAGGGAGTATTGATAAAATGCAACTTTTCTGCTCTAGAGATAAAAATATTTTTTGTGTTTACAAGTACCAAGAAAGTATTAATAGTTTATTTTACAATTATGCAGTAGTTCGAATTTCCACTATCAAAGGGAAAATAATTAGAAGAATGCATATCGCCTCTAAAGCATATGGGAATTTCGTTTCCAAAGAGAATGAAGTTCGTCCTTTGCCTACTTTTTCATTCCTTAAAAGTTTTATTTGGGGATGCTCATATCGTTTTTCTGATGAGGTTCCACCATCTCATAGACCTTCTAGTATAATGTATATAAACTGACAGGCTCCTGTCAGACCTCTGCAGCAAGCAGCTGCTTGAGGTTTTTTTAATATATTGATGGGGGAGTTTATTAGTAATTATACAACCTAAAATGTATTTGTCTTTTAGTTCTTAAATTAGAAAAGTTTTTTCCCCTCACCTCTGAAAATAGTAGGCAGATCATTGCTATCAGTGGAATTTCTACCATAACAGAACGCTACCGCCGAAATTTCTACCATAAACTGATCATTTGAAACATTCGTTAAAAGTTTTGCCATTTCGATATTTCGTGATTCCTAATAATATAAAATAAAACTACCTTTGAAAATGCGAATTATATTTCATTAGTAACAAATAAAAAAAGAGATTTCCAATTATCTCCTAAAACAAAACTGTTCTGTTTCTTACCTACCTTGGGCGTAGAGGTCAACTCATTGTAAATAGAATCTTCAAGACTCTCACATTCTACCACCAAAATTTCAAATTTCTAGCATAACTACATCGTTCTCAATATTCGTTTTAAATTTTTTGGATTTCTCGATTTTTTCCACCGTTAGAGACGCAATTATAGCTTTTGGAAGATTCGGAGAATGCAGTTTGTGATATTTCATCAATACTTTTTCAACTCAAAAAGAAGTTTTAATTTATTTCTAAAAAAAATGCAATTTTCTGTTAAAACAAGAAATATTGCATTCACCCCCCCCCCCCCCTCCACACACACTGGGTCTAAAGGGTCAAGTTATTGTTGCCAATATATAATTGTTGCCAAATAATAAAAAAAATGAGAAAATTATTTCTTCGTAACCTTCACATTTCAACACCAAAATTTCAAACTTCTAACATAACTAAATCGTTTTAAATATTCGTTTGTTAATTTGGAATTTTCCAAAATTTTCATCGTTAGAGGGCGTAGTATAACTTTTGGAAGATTCGAAAAATACAGATCGTAATATTTCATTAATATCTGTCCAACTGAAATATTTATTTTTTTATTTTTCTGTACAAACAAAAAAGTTCGATGCTTACAGACGGACAGAAAACAAAGCGAAATAATATCTCTTTTCTAAAAAAAAAAAGCCCTAAAATTAACTTTTCCTTTTTCAGCCGTTTTCTAAAGTGCTTCCAATCGTGAACACTGAAATCTGCATCAAATATTACCCTACCTTTTTCCGGAATCCATAAGTATCCGTGCAATACCATTCAGCTTTGCACGCTAAGCAATCCGAGCGACGACAAAACATGACGTCCAATTTTGAGATGCCCAACCTCTACCTATATATGGCCCCTAGGCAACCTTTTACTAAGGGCGTCTCCCCCAATTCCTACGACCATGCACATATATATTTCAGTATTGCCAATTGTGTAAGATGAACTCCGGCTATATAAATCACAGAAAATCATTAAAAACTACAGAACAGTTCGTTATAACGAACGAAAAAATCCAGCTTCATTAACCTACATCATTTAGGTCTTGCTGAGAAAGAAATTAAATTTTTCCCGAGTTACTTTTCAACGTGATGCAAAATGTGAGTAAATGATATGAATGGAAAAGGAAGATTATTATTTCTAAACTTCAGAAAATGACAACAATAAATTTGGCAATGATTTCCGCTTCCCTTAGGAATCTTAGAACATAAATAGAGCAGACGGAGCTTCCCTGTAGTAGCGTCGGGAGCAGAAGCGTGCCGATATCGGAAAACTCGTTTCTCACGTGACAGATGGCAAGAGGTAATCTACACATAGTTTATTGTAACGGGTATGACTCTTTTTTTTTTCATTTCCAGTACCAAATTATTATGATAAGTGTTATGAATGTTTGGTAAATAAAATACACACAACATATCGGAGTAAATCATTATTCAAAATGCAACGAAAGAAATAACCTCTTAGTAACATTTACAATAAATGGTCATTCAATTCTGACTACTCCAGTTCATTCATACGAATATGAAAGAAATTTTGAATTGCTTTCACTTCTAAAATACGCTTTTTATGAAAAAATGTGACTGAAGATAATTACAAAATCGCAATCAAAACTATTTAAATCTCGATGTTCAACAACATGTGTTCAGAGTTTAAAGAGTTATGGAAGCAGAAACATTTGACAAGTTAGCTCGTTCTGCGAAAAACAAATCAACATAATAAATTTAATATAGCGGTTATTGCCCTCGTTTTAACTTCTTTTTTATTAATTTATCCGAGCAATTAAATTGTTATTTTACTGTTGAACATTCCAAGTTCTGTAACTCTATAAATTTAATATGCTGAAAGGTGTGGTGGAGGTGACTCAGTCGGTAGCGCGCCAGGCTCATAATCTGCAGTTTCCAAGTTCAAGTCCCAGCTGAGTAAGCGTTGATATTTATCTCCGCAAAATTCCCCCCACCCCTGCCCATGGTCAGTAGAGGACACCGATGGACTTGGAAAGACCGCCGTCCTTCGGTTAGGACGTTAAGCCGTGACTCCGTGTGCGTTAAAGAATACTCTGGATGGCCTTGACGGGAGGCTACTATCTGTCTCCTAACAGATGTTCCAGTGCTTCCCTACCTTCTCTGAGACTTTAGGGTCCTTGTGACCTGGCCATTTAGCCCATTGTGTGCAAAAAAGTGCCGCTCACAGGTAAAATTACTTAACCTATTATGAAAAGCGAAATTTAAATACATAGATTTGACTGGATATGTAAATTACTTTGGGTCACATTTTTTCATAAGTATTTTATTTTAGAACCAACAGCTATTCGAAATTTCTGTCCCATTCACATAATATGCAATATGATATCATAATTTAAAGACTTGGGAAATTTAAGGACTATAAGCAAATTATTCCCTATGCTTTCTTCCCCCATAAAAAAGGGGGTTATGCATGACATGGAGAGCGTCACAGGTTATAACGTCCACCCCCCCTTCCAAAAAAAAAGGTGGCGATAATATGTGAAGGATTGTTCTACTCAGGGGAAGCTAGGAGGAGAAAAGGGGACATGGCCTCCTCCCTGTCAGAATGCTAGTAAGGGTAAAAGAGCTAAAAATTATTCAACTTATTTATATATTTCTTGCATTTTTGAAGTAATTTTTTTAAAGACCTGTAAAACGTTGGGTGGAACGTTATACAGAAATGGAAATCCAGTCTCTTGTCCCCCTCGTTTAAAATTTTCTGCCTTAATTTTGTTTCTTGGCCGCCACCAGACTCTCGATTGTTTTGTTTTAGATCTCGGCTCGGCCTGGTGAATATTGTCGGTCATAAAAATATACCCCTCCCCTGCTTTCTTCCACCCTAAAAAAGAGAATGTTTGATGAAAGCTACTATATCTTTAGAACGCATCTTTCGCACTCGCATTTACGAGTTAGGTGTCAAAGGAAAGTTCATATGAGGACTGTCATTATGTTTCCCACTATTTCCCCCCTCCTCCAAAAGGGTACGGAAATTTCGCAGGGGTTTACTCTAAAGAGTTATATCTCAAATTAAAGCTTGTGATGTCTTCAATATAGTGGGCACCTTCAAAGGTGACATCAAATAAAGGGGAAGAAATATGTTGTCCTTGTTTATGAATATTATGTTTATGATTTGCTTGCTGAGCAAGGTTTATCAAAGGAGGAACAATTGCAGTTCACAGGTGAATAAAGAAATTTTAACTTAGATCGTTAGGCCAATTATTTATGACTGTACATTATGACTGAAAAATCCATACATCAAATGAAACTTTCGGAAGATGTGTTTTTAGCGAAAAAGAAAAATACAAATTAAAGAAAACCTTATCTTCTTAAATGCACCCGAAAAATCAAAAAAAAAAAAACTTCAAACGTTTAGATGGTTCACAGAGACGTACCCAGTGTGGAGGGTGGTGGTAGGGTGTTCGAACCTCCCCCATTGGAAAATCCAGTCGTCTTATATGAAATCTCAAACTTGTCTACTTGCTTTGAAATCCAAAACAGTTATCTTCGTATTATTTTATTTTATCTTCATGGTATATGTCCGACACTAAATAATAATAGATTTGAAAAACAACTGTAAAAATTTATTCCATATAGAATATGGTTAACTGATTGCACTATCGGTATGTTTTTGGTTCATTTTCTACTTTTAGGGCACATATAGGAATTTAGTAATTTTTTTAATTTATTTATATTAGCAGAAAGGAGAAAAATTCGTAAGCATGTGCTCCAATAAAAATAGGGCATTTACAGATAACTCCAAACCCTGTTTAACAGAAATAAAAATTCAGCGCCAAAAACAAACAGCACAATAAATGTTAGATGTATGTCAAAATGTTAGATGTATGTCTGATTAGAATGCTCACAGTTTAGTATTCCATTATTAAGAGATCCAGTCACCATCCATTTCGCTTACTTCCTGAGAAAATAATTCAGTAGTCAATATTTTCATGTTTACTGAAATCTACAGCCATGTTAAAAGTAACGTCGAATGACTAAAGCAAAAGTCTTAATAATTTTTATTTTAAGTAAGTAATTCAACAATACCAGGCATAAATAATTAACATAACGATCTACGTTAAAATTGCTTTATTCAGCTGTGAAACGTAATTGTTCCTTCTTTGATAAATCTTGCGGAGCAAGCAAATCCACAATACGGCAACACCATTCCCAAAGCTTTCTTTCCATCAGTGACGTGATACATAGCTTTTGATGTTGGGCGTTGCAACATGACGAGCATGCTCCGTCTACTCTATTTATGGTCTACGATAGGAATAGCATGGTAAATATATATTTGCTTTTTGAAAGCCGACCCCCTTCCTCCCCATTTTGGCATTTTCGCGAAACTGACCACTATGTTTTGAACGACAACCAAAATCACTTCGTCAAATTATGAATCGCCTACAACGATTTCCCGATGGGTAGCTGAAATGTACCCGGCGCTATCTGGGTCTCTCTTAAGTGTAACGTCGATATCAATTTTAGAGGAAAAGTTGTCTTGAGCTGAGGGGAATACGAATCCAAGATCGCCTGATAAGATGTCAGGTGCTTTGACCGCTGAGCTACTGCCGCCGATCAAGATCTCCTCTAATTGATGCTATGAACTTTCCTATCTGCAGTACACAACTCTGTGTCGCTTGCAGGCAGTCGCCCAGATTCAACACATGCTATGTTGGTAGTATAATCATGGAGGTAACAATAGGATGGAGATCCCTAAGCTGAGAGATTTGTGGTAAGTTTTCGTAGGGACAAGACTTATGCTACAAAAGCCATTGCCGGTTTGAGTTTATTTGCATTTATTGACCAATAACTCCCCAACAGTTGTTGTGAAGGATGTTCCCATCTTGGAGTTTGCATGCATCCCCCTGTAATTACATTTGGTTAGGCGAGAACCATGGGCTGCACGTATGACCAGCCAAGGGTATGCCGACTGCAGAACTCAGAACCGGGCCCCTCAGGGTGTCATGAACAGAAGCAGCCCTAACGTGGTCTGCAGCCATTTGTGCGAAGGGGAAAGAGAAGAGAGGGACACTTCTCCCTTGACCGCCGAACGGATCAGAAGGAGAGTGGGACGTTGACGCTGGGAGAACTTTGAAGTAAAGAACTTTGCAGTAAAGTCTAGTGTCAGCATTCAGGGAGTGCTTGACTTTTATTTTATCGGTGGGACAGTGTCGTATGCCGTGGTAGGTGAACGACGCAGATTTTTATTTCGTCACGTGAAATTAGATATTTTGCTCAAACTGCGCCGAATGTGGTGGGCATCAATGGCGAACGATTAACTCACTCTATAGTAGAGGAAGATCAATTAGTCCCTTGATTAAATTCATCATTGCCGAGATCAGTGGTTCTCAACCTTTTACGCTTCATGTACCACCTGGAAATGTGTATGTAACTGGCGTACCCCAGGTATAGATAGATAAAACTATAGTTATAGTGTAACAATGGTTATTTTTACTTTGTTACTAGATCTAGCGACTTTTGAGCTCTCACGGCGTACCAAAAATTTAACCACGTACCCCACGTTGAGAACCCCTAGCCTAGATGAAATAGCAGGTTCGTGGTTTGTTACACCCGTACCGACGTATGCCTCAGACTTGGTGCGCCAAGTGATGTATAGAAATATGTCCAACAATTCACGCACGAGAGTTGTATAGGGAAGACAGAGGTTTATTCACATTTATATAAAATCACGTTTTATATAAAATCACGTTGCTTATCTGGACTCCTTAGGTCTTTGCTGCTTTGCTGGTGCAAACAATTATGCAATAAGGTGGAGAACCGCACTCTACAGATTCTCGCTTTACCGACCTCAAACTCGGCGAAAGGATATCCAACCTTTGCCTACAATGTGGTTCACTAAGAACCGAACCTTGATTCTCACATAGAATCGAACCATCTCAATTTCATTTGAGTAATAGTGGCGTCCCTTGACGCATGTTCAAACGTCCTTCCTGTTTGACAGTGACGCTCAAGACTGTTGTTTACTCTCGCTGCCATAATCTCCAGCACCCGAACTCGTGCCCAAAGCCATAAAAGGGCTTTTTGGACTTGTCGGCATGTGCAGGCAGCCAGCTCAGACCCGAAAACAACATCTATGAGTCACATCCCCACAATAGCACTTCCAAAAACATATTCAATACATGAAAATATTCACAACAACAAAAATACAATAAAAATGCAACAATAAATAAAAATAAATAAATTAGAGGGACGTGACAGGCAGTGAACCAAGGCTGTGCCCAAGTGTTATATATGTTTATGTAAGGTGAAGTGTGTGATATTAAATGTTATATCTAACCAATAGATAACAAATGCTTGGTTTTCTTAATGAACATATTAGCTATAGTCTGAGTCAAGTTTAGTAGAGATATTAAGTCAACAGGTCTCTCACTTAAATAAGAAAGATCTTGACAGTTGCTGTAATCATCTTGATATTTGGTACACTGCTTCTTCATGTAAAAGTACATGTCATATGTCTCTGTATCATTGCAATTGCAACACCAGAAGCGATGGAAAAATTCAAATGTTATCCATGTATGGAGTAGCGCGAGAGACAAGGAAGACATGGTTAAGTTTCCAAAAGAATTGGACAATTTTAATACTAGAAAAATGAGGCACAGCTGTAGAAGGTACAAATATTAATCTTTACAATACATTGATCATTGCGTCGTGACAAGTGAATCGTAGAGACTGACACGACGCATTTGAATGCGAAAATTAGCTGTAGGAAGCATGATAGCCAGTACCTCAGGAGGCTATCCAGCATCGTCAGGTACTGTCTACCACACTTCCTACAACTAGTTTTCGGGGTGGCTGTTGTCTGCTTTGGGTGGATGTTGAGATGTTGTCCAATCATGTCCCATACATGTTCTGTTGCGGACAAATCCGGGACTCTTGCTGGCCACTTCAGGATAAAAGCTCTTAGTCGTTCCCAAGCGATGTTTGGGGTTTGCGAAAGCACATTATCTTTCTGAACATGCTGCCAGGCACCCTCTTATTAAAGAGATAGAAACAGTCTCCAGGACGTGCTCTACGTATCGCCGAGCTGTCAAAGTGCCTGTGAGCTGAACTAGAAGCTGTTCGGCTGCCATATCTGATTGATTCCCAAACCATGATGCCTACCTACCGTTTATGCTATATGTTGCTCGATAATTATTCTTGAATCAGTCTGTTCTTCATGTCTTCTCCATATGTGAACCTGGCGATCATCGGACCCAAAACAAAAGCAAGATTCGTCGCTGGACACCACACGATACCATTCTGTGATCCAGTTCACTTGTGATGGGAAGACGTAAAGCAACATTAACCGCTCTTCGATTTTAGATGGAGTGGCTATAGGTAATGTAAGCTTGTTGTGGATCAAACGGTCCTTCCGTGATATTCTTGTCCTCCCAAATGTTGCGTAGCGAGGCGAATCCACCATCTTACTTCTCGGAGGCCAATAATCCGTCCTTTCTCAAATTCGTTAAGTTGGCGATGTGGTCGGTGAATCTTTTGCCTTGACATTCCATACAAACTTCACTTGTTCCTACAATTCGCAGCTCGAATAGGGAAGAATCTTCTCACGAGGAGACCGGTCTTAATTGCATCGTAATGCCAGAGGCGTTCTCGTTGATATCGGCAAAAGATGCAGCCCGATTGGTCCCATATTTAAATCATTTGCGTATCTTAGGATAAAAGATAGGTCGCAACTCAGTCGCCTGTTGATTTGCATACATTTCCGATCATTTCTTCTAGGTGTTGCATTTTCAATGTTACACAGTGTATATCCGTTGATTAGAAGAAAATGTATAGCGTAATTGCCTGAATAAAACACAAAATTTATAATATAATTCGTTTAACTATAAATGTTAAACCAGTACAGATATTTTTCTATAGTATATTTTGTTCTTTTCTGATAATTTCATCCGCTTTCATTACAATGTTATCTTATCAAATATGTGACTTGCAACAGACCGAAAATTCGTTTTGAACTGCACCAACGATTTCGCGTAATTTTAAGCCATCAGTTTTTCTAGAATTTTATGTAAATGATAACAGCACGAACTGCGTATTATTTTATCTGTGATTCCTCAGCTTTAAAAATAACTATCAATTGATGCCCCAAGAGGTCAATGCATATGAAATTCAAAACTTATACATAGTTCGAAAACGTAATTTTTGATCTGTTGCTAAGTCGCCTATTTGATAAAATATCTCCATACCGTAAGCGGATGAAATAATCAGAACAGAGCGAAATATACGAACCCCCCCCCCCTTTATCAAATATCTGTAGTTGTTTAGCATGTAAAGTTAACCGAACTGCATTATGAATTTTGAATTCCGCTCAGACAATTGCCGCTGGGATTTTTGTTCTCACCAATGTCATTTCATCTTGCCCTTACCTTTTATTTCATGAATTGTCTCTTTAAATTTATAGACTATATTCGATTATTATAATCATCTTCTAACTTTATATTAGCATTATAATAATCTGTTTCTAACTTTATATTAGCATTATAATAATCTGTTTCTAACTTTCCTACGAAGTTAATGATTTGATTTCTGAAATCTAGATAGTCTCACTTCTCTTGCAGTTTACCGTATTTTTTTCTATATAATTTATATCTATATAATTCTATTCTTACATTCATTCTGTATAATTATCTTAATTATTCCATATAGTTCATTTATCTCTGATTAATTTTATTAAAGACTCAGTGATCCAAAGTTTAATCTAAGATTGACCTTGGTTTGTATGAAGACTTAAATCATTTGCAACTATTAACGAATCGCGAATTCTGCAATATAAAATCCTAAAAAATCAAAAGAGATAAAAATAGACAATCAGACTGGTCAATTTTAAATTTTAATACTGTATCTCCTCCTCCTAAAAACGGTTCTGTTTTCTAGTGCCCCACTACGTTGACTCTTACTGTAGCTAAAACGCACAGATCTTGCCGTTGTTCAAACAATACTGATAACAATGGAAGAAAATTGGGATAATATAGTCCGGAAAACGTGCGTTGGTTGCATATCTTCGCTTCTGATGGCTCTGGTGTTTCCACAACCACTCCGTTATCTACGGTAATCATCCTTAGATACACAGGTGTTATGGAAAAGTCAAAAGAATAGCAAATGACAACAGCCAAAGATTCTACGTTTTATGCGGATCCTGCACAGGAAATCTATGAATTTACCCTGAAATGGAGAAAATGGTGTATGTATTATTTATCGCTGATGAGATTCACAGTTTGATGATCATTAATATTGCACTGATATACACCCAAGGAGTCGTCCGGTTGGTCACCTTACAATGAGAAGTGGAAAATTCACACAGTTAAAATGTAATTTGGCGAATGAAAATTTAATAGTCTCTTGAAACTTTCCTCAAAGTTGTAATTTTGCTCTCGTTGCCATTGAGCAGCTAAAATGCGATAAATAAAAAAATTGCATTCATACGTAAAATGTAATTTGTTTATTATTACTATATGCAGTTATTCAGATGAGAAAATATTGTATTTGTATTAGATATATGATTAATTATTTGCTTTTGGCAAAATTTCTCATAGTTCTCATTTTGGAGATAAACCTTCACGGCAATTAGGTATTGTTTGGACCAATAACTTCAACATGTCCACTATTAGAAATGGATCTCATTCAAAGTACAAATGAAGATTAAGCTACAGAAAAGAAGTGTTGGACAGTTGCGATTTTCTTTAGGTGAAGAAGAAACAATTACAGAACCGAAACACGAAGAACGACGATCACGAGGTGGAAATAAGAAACCTAGCAAGTGAGAGAGCGAATGACAGAACGAAGGCGCAGCACAGAAGATGATGGCAGTGTGCCAAATAGTATCGTGTCTTTGGGCAGCAGAATAGAAGAGATCCGTGCAAGTGTCCAAGGACTCTTATCGACCGAGCCAGACAGACGCCAAGAGCCACGGTTCGCTCTTCAAGAGCCGAATCAACTAAAAAATAAAACGGAGAAGAAAAATCGTCAGCATATTAATATAATACTCTCGCTTACCACCAAACACGAAACAATTTTAGACCAAAACGTTTGATTTTAAACAAACGTTTAGGGGTTTTTGTAACCTCGTTAAGATAAAGTGTCATGCTGAGTAATACGTTAAGATAAAGTGTCATGCTGAGTAATACGTTTAGTTAAAACTTATTAAATAACAGATTTACTTGCAAACCTAATTCGTAGAATCGGTTTCATTTGCAGTCTTCAAGAATCTTCAAAGCTTATTTGAATGCCATAGTACTTGGTTAATAACTCTTCCAGATTTACAATCTAAATTTGACTTTTCTCTGAGTATGTAAATTTATACCCGACTCCTTTCTAAGCTCTTTATTAGAGCTTGTATACATACATACATACATACATACATACATACATACATACTCTGGTGTACAAAAATTTAGCATAAGATGCAAATTCTGAAAGATCTCTCAATAATATATTAACCAAGGTTAAGAAGAACTCGAAATTTCCACTCTTCTTGAAGCTAAATTTAAAAATTTTGCTTTTCGTACATAGAATATGATGGAAAGCGCAAAGATTAATGACATATCATCTGACACGAAAATGACATATTATGCAAAATAATTAATACCAATTTCACATTTTTTTATATCTTTGCACCTACATATAGATCCATATTTTATCTAAAATAGTATCTTGTATTATAATCAAGCAGTTTTTGTTAACTCTCCCACTAATTAGAATTTTTGCTAAAAATTATTACACATTAAAATATTAGATGTTTAGAAAGAGTGTACCTGAAGATTTTCAAGGCAACAACCCTCTTGCACATTTGCAATCTAAAAATGGACTCTTCTTTGAGTGTGTCAATTTATATTCGATTTCTTTATAAGCTCTTTATTTGTCTTTACATGTCGGACATAGCTCTTGAATCTTCACTTTCACGCTGCTTTGAACTTGACGGCCTGAGAAAATGCACTTTAATTTTCGCTACCATCAGTTACTGAACTTCTTACTCTTGAATATAGTTTGAAGTTTTCTAACAGGTGAAAGCATCAGTACTTGGGTGCAAACTAGTTACGTGAGTGATACCATTCCTCTTCTAGCAAAAAAATTATTCAATTCATTTTGCTACAAACTTTCCTAAGTACTGTTAACGTGTTTTATTATACTCCTGAATTTTACATTTGATGAAACATAAAGGCTATACATAGATTACAAGCATACAAATCCACAGACATTCATACATACATATACACATATACACACAGACATACATGTAGATAAACATACATACTCAAATATATAAATACATATACTTAGATACATACACACACGCCCTACATGCATAAAAACATACACCGCATACATACATAATATATATATATACAAAATCCTCATGCAATCATGAGCTATGGAGGCCCAACTAGACTGTAATTTTCCTCTCCAGACGTGTCTCTTTTGAACTACAGCTGCTACATTTGGCCACTCTAGGCCAATTCTTGCAAGGTCCTGTTTGACATTGTCTGCCCATCGTATCCTAGGTCTCCCCCTTTTTCTGAAACCCTTAGGCACACAGTTCATAATCCTGTTTGCCAACCAGTAGCTTTACATAAGGGCAACATGGCCAAACCAACGCAGTCCCTCTCTGCACAAAAAATGCTGCTCAAAAGAGGTTGATGACTCCTTCCTCTAACGTCATCATTACTTACAAAGTCAAAATACTTAATGCCCAAGATATTGCGTAAACATATAGAATCAAAAGCATCTAGTTTCCTGTTATCTTGTTTACAAAGCGTCCAAGTTTCACTACCATAACTAACCCTAGAAAGAACCGAACTATTATACAGTCTAATTTTAGTCTTTAGATTTATACTCCTATTTCTCCACACTCTCCATAGATTCTTAAAAGTCCCAGCAGCAATCCCTCTTTGTGTGTTAATCTCATGTCGAACATCACCAGTATCTGTTACATAGCTCCCAAGATAATTAAACTGAGACACCTTCTCAGGACTGTTGCCATTCAGATTAATTGAATCACAGCCTGCATCACCGATTTTCATCACTTTAGTTTTCTCTCTGTTTATAACTAAACCTACTCTACTACCAGTTTCATCAACAGCTCGAATGAAAGAGTTCATCTCATCAACATCATTAGCCAACAGGGCCAAATCATCTGCATAATCTAAATCAGTAAGTTTGAAATCTCTAGACCATTTAAGGCCAAAATCTTTCCCTTGCAGAGAATTTTGCATAACTTAATGAATAACCAAACTAAAGAGAAAAGGAGGTAAAATGCACCCTTGTCTAACTGCACTAGCAATGCTAAATGAATCGCTGCAAGACGTACCCTCATACACGATTCAGTGTTATTATAAAGAGCTTTCATTACACTAACTTCTCAGGTATTCCATATGATCTAACAATCAACCACAAATTATGTCGATCAATAGAGTCAAAAGCCTTTTTGAAATCTATAAAGCTAGTAACCACAGGTTTCCTAAACGTTTCCCACGAATTTGCCGAAATGAAAATATTTGATCAATACATCTTCTACCACCTCTAAATCCACACTATTCATCACGCAGTTGTCCATCAAGAAAATTCTTAATTCTCTTAAGTATAATCATGCAAAGTACTTTACCTGGAACAGAAAGCAAACTAATTCGCCTATAATTATCACAAGAACTGCGATCACCTTTTTTAAAAATTGGGACAAAAATAGCTCTAGTAAAATCCTTAGGAACAACACCTTTATCTTAAAAAATATTCAAAATTTCAGTCTGCCATGTGCCAACACAAATGTTCCCAGCTATAAGCATTTCAGTGGTGATTTTGTCCACCCCTGGAGACTTATGCAGTTTTAATTTAAAGATAGCCAATGCGACTACCGAATATGATATAGGGCCATCATAAAAGCCGGTAATGCATCTATCCTCATTACAAACAATTGGAGTAGAAATAATCACATTGTTTAGAACATCTCTGAAATGCTCAGCTAACCTAACCATCACAGAATCTCACCTTCAACCACCTTGCCATGTTTATCCCTCAATCCCTGTGTACCTATATGTTTGTTTCCACATAAAACGTTAACAATCTGGTACAACTGTGCTGTCTAACTTCTTCCTCTGCTTTGTCAGCCAAGCTATCAAACCAAAGATTCTTATCAACTGTTAACTGATCCTTTACACGCTTATTAAGCTCGTTGTAATGCCTTCTGTTAGGACTAGTAGGTGTTGATTCATATTAATTTTGCACTTCCTTCTTTCAGAAATGAGTTCCGTAGCTTATCACTCAAATAATTGTGTTTTCTCTGTTCTCTCTTATCCAAAAGAGTACTATTGATTTCAAGAAAATCCTGTTTAAAATGATCCCATTCTTTCTCAACTTCAGCAGTAAGCAAACCACGATTGTCATAAAGAGTAAGTAACCTGCTATACATATATATATACACATACACACATATACATACATACATACATACATACATACATACATACATACATACATACCCTGCTGTACAAATCTCGTCATAATATACAAATTCCGGAAGATCTCAAAAATGTGACAATAAAATGTTTTATGATTTGGAGTGATAGCGCATTGTTATAGGATGCAATAAACATTGCGTCATAGAGCAAACCAATCGCCTAATTTCATGGGTTGTGCATATGAATATAGGAGTGTTCATAGCTAAGAGACCTGTTGCAGTTCAGTAGAACGTATGACGGAGATGTAATAGAATATAGAATATAGAATAGAAAATAGTTTAGTGTAGTAGAATATAGAATACAGAATAGAAAAGAGTTTAGAGTTGTAGAATATGAAATAATAGATTTTAAAAGTTTAGTGTAGTACAATACAGAATAGTAGAATACGAAATAGTTTAGTGTAGTAGAATATAGAAAAGAAATTTGTTTAGTGCTGCAGAATACAGAATGGAAAAAAAATTAGTGTAGTATTATATACAATAGAAAATAATTTAGTGTAGTAGAATATTGAATAGAAAATAGTTTGGTGCAGTAAAATATAGAATAGTAGAATGGAAAATAGTTAAATGTAATAAAAAATAGAAAATAGTTAAATGTAACAAAAAATGGAACATAGTTAAATGTAATAAATGTAATTCGAAAGGCGACCTCTAGCGGCGGAAAAATGCTGGAAAATACCAAATCTTTAAATGAATATTGCAACGATCTGTTTTTGCTAGAAACAAAAATTTTTGGTCATAGAGTGTAATGGTAAAGTGGATTAAATTAATAGTAATGTTTTGTTCTGTTGGCAAAATGCAACTTTTCTGCTTTAAGAGATAAATGAAAAACATTTTTTGTGTTTTAATGGTACTAATAAAACATTAATAATTTGTTTTCTAAATTATACAGTAGTTCGAATTTCCAATGTCAGAGGGTACTGCAAGTGTAAAATAACCAGAAGAACGCATATCGCCTCTGGCGCTCATTTTCAAGGAGAATGAAATTTTTCCTTTGCCTACTTTTTCACTCCTTAAAAGTTTTAATTATGGATGTTCATGTCATTTTTCTGCTGAGGTCCCGCCATCCTCATGGACCTTCTACTCTGGCGTATAAACTGACAGGCTCCTGTCAGACCTCTGTGGCAAGCAGCTGCTTGAGGGGTCATTTATTTTTATTTTTTTAATGTATGATGGATATTTTAATATATACACAGAGAAGTATATTATTAGTAATTATATAACCATAACAGAATCTACAGTCAAGATCATTAAATATTCAAAAAGCAAAACTTTTAACATTCGTTAAAAGTTTTGCTGTTTGGATATTTCTGATCTCTAATAATATAAATTAATACTACCTTTGAAAATGCGAATTATATTTCATTAGTACCAACTAAAAAAGAGATTTCCAATTATCTCTTAAAACCGTTCTGTTTCTTACCCCCCCCCCCCCCCCCCCAGTTCCCAGGTTCGAGCCCAGTCTGAGCCAGGGTGTAGGTTTATCTATGCAAACCTCCCCGTCCTCCTTTGATCAGTAGGGAACACTGATGTTAGAAAGACCGTCTTCTGTGGGATGTGTTGTATTGGTACACCTCCCTGTAACATTTGACCTTGAAAAGTCCCCAAGGTCATGGGATATGCCTCGCCCACTTCGGGTCACTCGCCCTTATGACGTCATCACCCTCACCACAAACTCCTCCGATTTTTCCGTTCGTCCGCCATCTTGGGGGACGATTGGATTCTGACGTCATCCCCCTCACCATAAAGTCCTTAATTTTTGCGTTCGTCCGCCATTTCGGATTGTGAGGTCATCCCCTTCTCCCCAGAAACTCCTCAAATTTTGCCGTTCGCCCACCATCTTGGATTCTGATGTCATCATCCATACATAATAAACAACTCTCGAAATATTCTCACGATTTCATCATCACTGAAACCCATTGGCAACTAATTCTGAAATTTACCAAGTCCAACTAAACTTTCAGTGGCAACGTTCAGGGCATCTCCTCTCAGACCTGCCGCAAAAAGGGTGACGTCATAGACTAGGAAGCAATCATTTTGTCCAGACCTGTTCACCTCATTTTGCAAAGTACTGCAGGGCAGCCCATTAAACAGTGACCGTATGTGCTGGAGAGCCATACTCTGTGCACGTTAAAGAACACACTGAATGGCCTTGACGGAAGCTACCATCTGCCACCCAATAGGTGTCCAGTGGGTCCCCTCCCCCAACCTTCTGTGGGGCCTCGAGGTCCTTGTGACCTGGTCACTTAGCTCATTTTGTGCAAAAAAGTGCCACTTAGTAGTAAAACGACTCAACCCTATCTCCACTAACTTTCCATCCTGCACACGATTAGAAAGGAGACAACAACGGGCTTGGAAAGTACGCCGTTCGTTGGATGGGCATATCATACCATGTTCACGTTGAAGAAATTAATTCTTTGATTTGATGGACATTTGAAACCTACATTAGTATGCATTCCGACGTTAAAATTTATATTTGAGCTTACCACAAAAACATATATAAACTGAAAGGACACATTATTATATAAATAGAGGATGATGATGAATCTACTGGAGACCTTATCGTTTCTATGGAAAAACTGGCTTCATAGCTAAAAACTGGAGCGTTTAGTGAGGACTGGATTGGTGCGATACATTGTGAATGAGAAAGAAAACCAAGAAAGAGAGACAGTCTCGTGTAATACTGGTACAGTTTAAGAATTGGAGATTAAAAACGCTTGAATTTAAAAGAAAAAGATGCGATTAATGAATGTTATTTATTTCCCGGAAAGGCCCTTAATTACATAAACAAAAATTTGACCCAAATGAAGAAAAATTAGTTTTCGCAGGCAAGAAATCTTGCTGGAGATAGGATGTAAAAATATATTTTATTTAAAAATAATAAATACATATGAGGAAGGATGATAATGATAAAGTAAGAGCTCACAGGATATGGTTGAACTGGGAGCAAAAAAATATATTTCTTTTATCATTAATTTTATATATCTTTGTTTGATTTTTATGGCAGATAAGCTTTTGGATCGTTTTAATGATGCTAATGTGGACGTTTATTGGGATGATACTAAGAATGTTAAAACATGGTATCCAGCGGATGGGGTAATACATTAATAAAGATTATATATTATAATATTGGTTCGCTCAAGAAATACTGGGATAATTTTATTGTTTATTTGGCCTCAGTTGAGGTTCAAATTGATATTATTATTTATGTGGAAATAATAATGGAGAAGGAGGATGCTCTGTAATATTGAACATTATGAAAAAATCGTTTTAGAATCCAATATACTAAATAAACGTGGTATTTTGATCTTTCACTTAAAAAATGGATATTAATATGGTGTGTGAGAAGATTTTTACTGAGTCTGCAGAGGTAATATCTGCGGATATTAAAATTAATTTTCTTGAAATTGGATTAACAGTATTTAACAGATATCCTAGCAAAATTGTCAGAAGGTTTTTAGAAAATTTGTATTTTACTTTGAGAAAGTAATAGAAATTAAAAGTATAATTATGTTAGGAGGTAAAAATATTAATGTTACAAATATGCAGAAATTCGGATGTTGCTAATATTTGAATATATTAATGGAACATGGATATGAACAAATTTTGAAGGGATTTACAAGAGAGGAAGAAACAATTGCAAGAGACTCAAAAACACTAATCGATCACGCCTTTATTAAAATGAAAATCATTTAAGGTAACAAACAGAGTATTAACGAATAAGATAACACATCATTATGGATTAATGATCAAAGTTAATAAACTATATAAATCCGATTTTGATGTGAATTTCTCAAAAATTATGGCTCTCTGGGTATTCCTGATACAAAGAAAAGTCTTAATGATTACAATATAACACAATAAATAGTTTGAGAGCGGTTTCGTGGGATGAAATTTTCTATGAGAAGGAGGTTGACAGGGTTTATGATAAAATTTTGGGAATAACAGTTGAAATTAAAACAGGTCAGCATATAATAAAAGAGTAGAAAAAAGAGAATTAATAGAATGACAAAAGAATGGATAACGGATGAAATAATCCATGCCACAGTTTACAGGGATATAATCTGGAAAAATATAAAGAAAATACTCATAATCAACTAAATTCTGATTTTTATAAGAAACAATGAAATAGGGTGAATATATTAATTCGGAAACGAGAAATGGAATACTATTCTAGAATAGTATATTCTATAATATATTCTAGAATACTTTCGGATGTGGGATGTGGTGAATGAAATAATCGGCATGAAAAAGAAAGCTTCTATTGATGATACAATAACTAAAAATATAATTGAAGATTAAGATACAAAGGAAATAAAAACGAGTTTGTAAAAAATTCCTCTGATTTAACTATTACAAGGAGCACAGATGTACCGAAAACTAATTCTATAAATAATAAGGTTTCCCGAATTATGTTTTGTCAACAATATATATTAGATAAAAGAAATGGATGTTGCAAGAATAATTGATTCTTTAAAAACAAACTCATCTTTAGATATTGATAAAATCAGACCAATATATATTAAAGAAAATAAAATGAGTTTGAAGAAAGTTATTGCATTTTTAATTAATTTAGTTTTTGAGAAGGGAAAAATTCCTGAGAAAATGAAGATTGGTGTTATTAGAGCCATTCATAAATGAGGTTGGAATAAATATTTTGAAAATTACAGACCAATTACAATATTATCTGTTTTGGATAAAATTATGGAGAAATTCATGGGAAATATTTTACGGGATTACATGGCTAAGATTAAATTTTTAACCAAAACCCAATGTGAATTTCGTAAAGAAATTGAAAGAGTAAACTTGTTAGAAAATTTTCGTAATTTATTAAATCAGAATTTAAACTAAAGTAGCAAATGTGTAATGATGTTCATGGATTTAAATAAAGCTTTTGATTCCGTTTATATTAAGCAGATTATTAATATCTTAATATATAAATTATGCTAAATCGGGATTAGAGGTCAAACTTGTACATGATTTGAAAGTTATTTATAAAACAGGGAGATAATAATGTGAATCAACGAATCATAGAGTGACAAATTTTCAGTTCATTTGGAAGTTCCAAAGGCTCGGTATTGGGAGCACTGCTTTTCCATTTTTTTTAATGAATAAATTTTCATGTATGCAGATGAGGCAATACTAGTGAACTCTCATAAACATTTGCAATGTGCAATTAATAATTTACAAAGAGATTTTAATCAAGCAAAAACTTGCTTTTCATAAAACAGATTATTTGAAATTATTAATGAAACTAAATTTATGTGTATGAGCTTAAGAAATATGGTTAAGATGTTGCATTCAAAAACAAGTTGAAAATTGCTTTATAAGAAACAACGAACTACATAATGTATCATAGTAGTAACATAGAAGAAGATGAATTCATTTATCTTTTGCAATTTTTTTCCAGCGTTAAATGGGTCTGTCATATTGACTTGCTATGTAAGAAACTACGATTCACGGCTTACAAAATTAAAAAATTTCAAATGGTAGTAAACCAAGAAATTATTCTTTTAGTATGTAAAGCACTCTTTGAGTCCATTATTAGGTACGGAATTTCTCTCTATGGAATGACTTATAAAACGCAATTTAATAAGATTAAAAAATTTACGAGTCAGTTTGCTTACAGGTCTGTATCATCCTGATATTAAAAATTGTCTAGTTAATAAAAATGATACTTTTAGACACTTTGGCGTTTTATCTGTTGAAATTATATATATATAATTGTATGATACAGAATTTTTAAAATGGTGAATGTAAGAAAAATATTTTATATGGTAAATTAACAAGGAGGTGAGTAGTAGGATTGGATATATGGAGATGGAAGTGATGTCATTAAAAATGGCCGACCGGAATTGACGTCATCGCCCACGCTGTCGTCGGTGTCAACGACCCCCAAAAAGACCTCTGGGGAGGGCTTAATTTTGTTGATGGCGTCTGGGCAATGGTACCCAAAAAAAGCCCCTGAGGAGGGCTTAATTTTCTTGATGGCGTTGGGGTCAACGGCCCTCAAAAAAGGCTCCTGGGGAGGGCTTAAATTTGGAGAAATTAAAAATAGTCAACCGGAAGTGACGTCATCGCCCACGCTGGCGTCGGGATGGGCTTTGATGGGGAGGGTTTAATTTTCTTCATGGTGTCAACGTGTTAGGGAGCCCGAAAAAAAGGCCTCTGGGGAGGGCTTAATTTTTGGGAGGGTTTCCACCCCATTTCCCGCACGTATGCTTTTCCTGGTCCGTGACGGTGAGGGCTTAATTTTCTTGACGGCGGCGGTGTCAACGTGATGGGCTTTGATGAGGAGGGCTTCCTCCCCCATTTCCCACGCGTATGCTTTTCCTGGTGCTAGACCCACGCTTAGAGGTCATTGACCTCTGTAATAGGGAGGGTTTCGACTCCCATTACCGGTCGTTGTATATTCTAGGCGACCTGGGTAAGAATTTACTCTACTTCCTTTGACAGGTTTTCCACCCCCATTTCCCACGCCTGTCCGTGTTTTTTTCTCGTGCAAGACTCCCGCATTTGTCTTGCGTTAACCCTTGAAAAGGCCCCGCGGCACTATGGTGTTCACATCCTGAAAATGTCCGTTGACGGAAACCAGTTCGCCCACGTAGGGAGAATTGGTCACCAGGAAGGTTCGAAATTTTCAATAAAACGGCCGCCATTGGTGGGAGGTGGGAGGACTCGCGCATGCGCATCACGCACAGCGTGGCTGCTACCCTGTATGTGGAGACGACCTAGAGAGGGTTTGATTTTTGACTCCCCCATTCCTGTATGAGCCGACGTGTTTCACAGATTTTTCTCAAATATTCTTCAGTGGCGTCCTATCATTTTTGAACTCTCATTTCTGGCCCCCTAAGCACCTTTTCCATATGACAGCATTGCAGAGTGTGACGGACGAGTTACGCGGAACACGCGAAGCATGACGTCATAGGAACGCATCGAGAGTGGTTTGACCTGGGCGGAAGCGTAGGCCGTTAGAAAGTCAAAGAATTTAAATACTAGAACATAGGCGTTTGGAATTATACATTTCTAATAAACCTGTACGAGGGTTGTGGCGTGCAATGCAGAAAGCTACATTCACGGTACCTAGAATAAAAAAAATGTAATATGTACATAATTTATCGATCAAAATACGTGCAGCGCACAAATACTATCATTTAAAATATTACGTTTTAAAATATACTCACAATGTATGCATAAGGGGGTGCATAAAGGTATGCATAAAGTGTGTGCTTGTATGCATAAAGGGGTGATTCAAATATATTTTACGTTTAATACATAATTTATCAGTCGTTTAAAATACAGTCACGATATAAAGGTGTGAATAAATTTTACATGTAAGTGAAATATATTCACGTGTAAACGTACGTTATATATCCTCGTATTATAACTTAGGTTCTACACGCCAATAGTCGACACGCTAATAGAATAAAAATAAGATAATATTTAACAAAAAACTTTTTGAGTTCCAAGTCAACCAGTACTTCTTGAATATTCTGTCCAGCAGAAATACACTTAACCGTTACCCATGTACGGTTACCATCCAATGTAACACACTTAACCGTTACCAAGTTTACAGATGTGATAGCATTAAGCAATTATGGGTAAACTTCTATTCCAAAACACTGTTACCTTTATACGTTCCTACAAGAGAAATAAAATTTCACAGGAAATAAAAATCTTAAATTTTCTTCCAACATGAACAAAATATTTCTTACAAGTGTATAACCCCCTAGAGTTATAACTCGTTTGCGCGTGTAATTTTAAGTCCCGATATGAAAGAGATTAGTGTTCGCAGTAAAACATTCTTTACCAATAGCGCAGTCCATACGGTTGCACTACGTCAGTTAATTTCGGGTTAATAGCAAAGATTCAGTATACTACCCGAAGAAAGTTCGTTGACCTCGGGAAACCTGTTTTAGAGCAGTGAGCGTCACAATTCTCATTTTATTCACACTACAAGTGTGCATGCGAAAGTTTTTATTAGTTTCAAATGTATCAAAGACAGTTTGCTTTTCCAACGTTTTTTCGAAGTATGACCGAATATTTCCTAAACTTTAGATCCCTACATTACCGAAAATGTGGTCACCAGTTAAGATTCAGAGCATATATCTCGCCATGAGTTATTTGCACACGGACTTAAACAAAAGTTTGGCATAACTACCAGACTTAATAATTCATTCCATGCAGGGGGTAAGGTAATTCTGGATATTAAACGTTCAAGTGGTTTGACACCCCAGTACATATAAATAAACATAGTAAACTTAGGAGGAAGGTCGTCAGAGAGTAATATTAAAATGAACAGGGCTAATCCAGATAAAGATGGAGAATAGTTTCTGAATTTCAATAAATGATATCGTTCAAAAAATTCCACCATTCCTGATTTATCTCAGAATATTTGTTATGCCTTAGAAAATAACCGGTTATCTAGAGTGAAAAGCCACATAATTCTAGGTAAAACATTCAGGACTTGAGTTTTTCAAATCCTCCACTGACAGGGTACCCACGGAGCTGCGGCTTTCAAGGTCCCCCCGTCTGCCTCCATATTGGTTGGTCGATCGCGTGACCGAGGCAATGGGCGACTATTGTGGCTATAATATGCCTAGTAAAAAAACACGCGTCCTGTGGCAACTTGAAACGCACAGATAATTATACCGATGTTTTAAACTGAAAGCACGGCCAGAGTGCAAGACCTCAGCTGTAAAATCTTAACCCGTTGATGTCCGCACATTTCACACGTGTACGAGCAACTTACTCATCCGAAAGTGTATATTTATGTCGTTTTTGATTTTAATCATCAGAGAGTGAATATAGCGTGTGTATTTATGTAGTTTTTGATTTTAATCATCAGACAGTGAATATAGCGTGTGTATTTATGTCGTTTTTGATTTTCATCATCAGAGAGTGAATATCCCAATATGGACTTTGACAGGTTTTTCAGTTCGCACTAAGATTATGGAAGCTGGTTTGTCCTCATATCGATGTCGTATCATAGAAAAAAAACGCTGTGAATAGGTTTGATTTTGTACCCCTGGAGTGTTGTATTGCGGGAGAGCGCGCCATCTCGGAGCCCGTGTCACGCTTGTGATCTTCGGTGTCTAAACTTTTGTATAAAGGTTTTCGAAAAATAGAGCATTCCCGTCGTGAAGGTACATTACGGTCTCAGCTTTGGTAACGGTTAAGTGTGCTTCTGCTGGGCAGAATATTCAAGAAGTACTTGTTGACTTGGAAACTTTTTCGCATTAAACTACCAGAATTATTTAGATGTTAACTGGATTACTAAAAATTTTTTCCCGTCTGATGTTTTCAATTGTTTCTGTATGCAGATCTCGCGAACTCAAAAAGTTTTTTGTTAAACATTATCTTATTTTTATTCAGTGACTATTGGCGTGTAGAACCTAAGTTATAATATGTGGACATACACTTCTGGATTACTAGATTTTTTTTTTTATATAATGTCCCATCTGATGTTTTCAATTGTTTCTGTATGCAGATCTCGCGAACTCAAAAAGTTGTTTGTTTTTTTTGCTTATTTTTATTCGGTGACTATTGGCGTGTAGAACCTAAGTTATGATACGAAGACATATAACGTAAGCTTACACGTGACTATATTTAACTTACACGTAAAATTTATTCACACCTTTATATCGTGACTGAATTTTAAACGACTGATAAATTATGTATTAAACGTAAAATATATTTGAAACACCCTTTTATGCCATACAAACATCGTGAGTATATTTTAAAACGTAATATTTAAAATGATAGTGTTTGTGCGCTGCACGTATTTTGATCGATAAATTATGTACATATTACACAGTTTTTTTTTATTCTAGGTACCGTGAATGTAGCTTTCTGCATTGCACGCCACAACCCTCGTACAGGTTTATTAGAAATATATAATTCCGAAACGCCTATGTTCTAGTATTTAAATTCTTTGACTTTCTAACGGCCTACGCTGCCGCCCAGGTCAATCCACTCTCGATGCGTTCCTATGACGTCAAGCTTCGCGTGCTCCGCCTAACTCATCCGTCACACTCTGCAGTGCTGCCATATGGAAAAGGTGCTTAGAGGGCCAGAAATGAGAGTTCAAAAATGATAGGACGCCACTGAAGAACATTCGAGAAAAATCTGTGAAACAGGTCGGCTCATAACGGAAATGGGGGAGTCAAAAATTAAACCCTCCCTAGGTCGTTTCCACATACAGGGTAGCAGCCATGCTGTGCGTGATGCGCATGCGCGAGTCCTCCCACCTCCCGCCAATAGCGGCCGTTTTATTGAAAATTTCGAACCTTCCTGGTGACCAATTCTCCCTATGTGGGCGAACTGATTTCCGTCAACGGACATTTTCAGGATGTGAACACCATACTGCCGCGGTGCCTTTTCAAGGGTTAACGCAAGACAAATGCGGGAGTTTTGCACGAGAAAAAAACACGGACACGCGTGGGAAATGGGGGTGGAACACCGGTCAAGGGAAGTAGAGTAAATTCTTACCCAGGGCGCGTAGAATATACAACGACCGGTAATGGGGGTCGAAACCCTCCCTATTACAGAGGTCAATGACCTCTAAGCGTGGGTCTAGCACCAGGAAAAGCATACGCGTGGGAAATGGGGGAGGAAGTCCTCCCCATCAAAGCCCATCACGTTGACACCGCCGACGTCAAGAAAATTAAGCCCACCCGTCACGGACCAGGTAAAGCATACGTGTGGGAAATGGGGGTGGAACCCCTCCCAAAAATTAAGCCCTCCCCAGAGGCCTTTTTTTCGGGCTCCCTAGCACGTTGACCCCATGAAGAAAATTAAACCCTCCCCATCAAAGCCCATCCCGACGCCAGCGTGGGCGATGACGTCACTTCCGGTTGCTATTTTTAATTTCTCCAAAATTAAGCCCTCCCCAGTGGCCTTTTTGGGGGCCGTTGACACCGACACCAGCGTGGCGATGACGTCACTTCCGGTCGGCATTTTTAATTACGCCAAAATTAAGCCCTCCCCAGGGTCCTTTTTTGGGGGCCGTTGACCGCGACGCCATCAAGAAAATTAAGCCCTCCGCAGAGGCTTTTTTGGGGGCCGTTGACACCAACGGCAGCGTGGGGATGACCGCATGGCCGACACTTCCTGTCGGCCATTTTTAATGACGTCATTTCCATCCGCATATCTCCAATCCTACTACTGAGGTGTGCTGAGAAAATCAAAAATTATTGATAATTATGGACGATGTTTTAAAGAATTTCAAATCCCACTCGTGCTCCACCAAGTACCTGGAGAAATTTTGAAGCTAACTAAAATTCCCCAAATCAGAAGGGAATTGATTATGTTGTTAAAATAATATATCTATAAATATGAAAAATAAGATCGATAATTTTGTAAACTATATAGAATTAATTTTCATGATTATTATAGTTTACGTTAAATTTTGTTTAACAACATATGTATCACATGTTAATCGTATTTCACTCTGAATCTTGGCTCATTTCTAATATAATATGAACCTGATGATAAGCCTTTGATTTGGCAGGAACAAATTTATGTTCCTAATACATGTAGACAAAATTGAACAAATAAACTTTGAGAAAAAGAACACACCTACCCAATAACCTGCTGCTGCATTTTTTGCCCTAATAACAGCAGCCACACCTCTTGGTAAGGACTCAGTGAGGTGTTGAAAACACGGAGGTGGTATTGCTGCATCATGATGTGAGGATCGCCTGTCGTAGAGCATCCAAAATTGCTGGTTGGGGTTGTTTGCGGCTGTAATAGACCTTCCCAATTCGTCTCACAAATTTTCGATGAAGTTGAGGTCTTGCGATCGAGGGGGCCATTCAGGTGTGATAAACTCTCTTGAACGCTCCTGCAACCAATTGGTAGCTTGTGAGGACAGGGCCTCACTTCCCCCTTTGTAATTATGTAAATAATAAATATTTCATTTGTATGTAATTTTCATTGAATGAATTTCGTGTAGATGCTCATCATTGTACAGAGGCAATAAGTCATAGGGGGAGGGTTTGAAGGAAGTGACCTCGGTTCTCACTGCCCAGTTGTTCTTGCAGCTCCAGACACAAGCCCTCGTCCTTGAATCCCTGAGGGGTGTTAGTCAGAAGGCTGTGTGGGAGAATACAGTGGAATGCAAAAAGAACGGTAGTAAGGGTTTGACTGCGGGGCAGTGCGGACGTGTGACGAGATTTGTCAACGTTGGATTCTGCCGGATCTAGGCAGAAATAAAATGAGCTATGGAAATCATTCTTGAGAGAAAATAAATTAAATGCTTGGATTAATTTCGCCCTTGGAATTCAGGTTGTTTTGAGACTGCTCAGTGGTAAGAAATCTCCCCTTGCATAGTGAAAGGTATAGTGTTGCAGCAGGCATAACTATAGCCAGTCGAGCTATGTGTGAATATGTAATAAAATTGTAAATATCTCCAACAGTGAAATGCTTTATTGTTTTGGTGAAAGGTTAACTCCGTCATCTCCAGCCTTTTTAGCAACTTGAAGTGGAGGAAAATGCTTAAATACTGGCCGCAACCCATACACACTCTTCACCTTCTGAAATATATCAAGTGGGGATCGCCAAGGCGTATCTGGAAGAAGAAATCCGTACGTAGCCACTCGGGAAGTATGCAGTGTGGCGTTGTGCTATTGAAAGATGGCGCTATGGTCTAGAAAGAGAATCGTTATGAACTTGTTATGATGGTTAGCGATGATGTTCACATACCTTGTGCAAGTTACGGGGGGGGGGGGGGTCTCGACGGGTACGAGGGGCCCCAAGGAAGCCCATATAAACGCACTCCAAACTGTTACACTGCTTCCACCTGCCTCTACGACCCCACTTGGCAAGTTGGATCCATTGCGATGTGTGGTCTTCCATTGGTGTGATAGAGTTGCATCCGTGATTCGTCAGACCAGATGACATGTTTCCAGTACTCCACACTCCATTTGCGATAGACTTTGCAAACTGCAGCCTAATCTTTCAGTGCCTTGCAATGAACAAGGGGACACGATGTGGACGCCGACTGCCATAGCCTACATTTTTTCCATCGTATGACGGATAGTCTTTGTGCATAAGCATGTGGACGCGCCCTCATTCAATTCCAACATTATCTGCTCCACAGTAGCCGTGCGATTCCTTGTAATGATGCGGGACAGTCAGCATTCACCACGAGAACCCATTGCACGTTTACGTCTACATTTCTCCGGTTAGTTGACATGGAAATTCCAACAATTCAGCAGTTGCGATGGTAAGTGCCTTCCTCGCACTTACTACCTGGCCATGATTAAACTCACTTGAGTCTCTGTCTTTATCCATGATTACTTCTCCGTAATTGGTTTCCAATACGTAGTCTTCCAATACTGCATATTGCTATCGGAGTGTAAATAATAATTTGAATTTGTCCATTCAGTGTGTATGGCTTGTAAGAAATGTAATTATATGGAGTATATATATATATTTTTTATTCATAACAGTAAAGAATACAAATACATTTACACTTTGAACCTCAAAGCTAAATAGCTTATCTGCAGGAAAATGAATAAATTATATTAAACATAAGTCATTCAGCCACAAAAATGGTGTACATCAAATAAATCCACAAAACACAACACATAAAAATCAGCTAACTAGAAAATACCAAATAATTTTTTAATTCCATTTTAAGTCTTCTAAAAGAATCTATATTTAGTAATTATTTTGGATTAGCATTAAATATAAATGGTACTTGATATTCGAGGTATGTTTCCCGTAATTATTTCGAAAATTTGGCAATTTGTAATAACCTTGGTTTTGAAGTCTTGTATTTTTATTATGTTGAATTTTTAGTTTGTAAGTTTCGTCAAAATGTTTTTAATTATTACATTATATTTATATAAATTGCTGTAGGATAAAAGGTTTAAAAATTTTAATCTATCGGTAGAAGTTTTATAATTTTTTTGCAAATGAGACGGAATAATATTTTTAGCTATTATAGACTGCAGTTTTTCTATTTTATTTGTGTTAGTTAGGTTAGTTGTTCCATGCACAATTATTCCATAATTTAAAATAGATTCGCATATTGCTTTATAAAATAGTATACATGTTTCCATATTTAATATGTATTTCAATTTTTGAATTTTTATCGCCGATATTCTCAAGCTTTCACACATGTGGGATATATGGGCATTCCACCTAAAATATTCATCAAAAATGATTCCTAAGTAATTTATTTTATTTGCTTGCTCAACAAGTGGGCAACTGCATAATGATTCATAATTTGAAGCATCCTTTTTTTTGCAATTTATTTTATGAGTTTTGATAAAGAGGTTTTGATTGAATCCTGGTGAATGAATAATCATCAGTTTTGTTTTCTTCTCATTTAAATAGATTTTATTATGATTTAACCATCTAATAATATTATTGTAATCTGTTTGAACCTCTGAAATGCTATCATTTAAATATTTCTGACTGTTTATTAAAACAATGTCGTCAGCATATAGATAAATAGCACTATTTAATTTTGTATTGAACAAATCATTTATGTATACTAGGAACAATAAAGAACCTAAAATTGAGCCTTGGGGAATTCCACATCGTGTAATTACTTTTCTGCTGTAGCAGTTTTTTATTTTAGTAATTGTGTATCTGTCTGATAAATAATTTCTAAACCAATCTAACAATATACCGCGAATACAGTAATTTTCCAATTTATTTAGTAAAATGCTATGATTTGTTGTATCGAAGGCTTTCTTTAAATCTAAGAACATAGTTACAATTTTTTCCCTATTATTCAATGATTTATTAATATTATTTGCAATTTTGGAAATTAGTTGAATTGTGTTTTTTCCTTTTTGAAAGCCAAACTGATTTTCATTAATTATTTGTGTTTAAGTAAACAGTTAAAAACAGTATTATAAATATATTTTTCCATTATTTTCGAAAAAATAGGCAGGATTGTTATTGGTCGATAGTTAGAAAAATCCTCCTTAATATTACCTTTAAAAATAGGTCTTAAAATACCTGTTTGAGTTCAGTAGGTAAGTTCCCAGTAAATATAATCTGATTTATAATTTTTGATATAATATTTAGTAGTGTCTCTTTATTAAATTTTGTATGTTTAATGCAAACATTATCGTAACCAGGTGATTTATTGGTGTCTAATGAAGTAATTATTACATCAGTTTGTTTTTCAGTGATTTCATGTATATAGATAGATTTCAAAACTCTTTGTATCATGGTTGGAACATAATTTATATCGTCTTGGTGATTTGTATTTGTTATCTGTAAAATTAGTGTATTATAAATGTCATTGTAATTATTTGCTATTTCTTCCACAGATAATTTCTTTTTGGCCATATTGTCAATTATTACGTCGTCCGATGATTTTTTCTGTTTTCCTTCTAATATTTCATATATTAATTGCCAGGTAGCCTTCATATCATTTTTTTTTCATTATAAGTTTATTTCTACAATAAAGTTGTTTCTGATTTCTAATCTGAATATTAACCATATTCCTTAATTTTTTATAGTTATTTTTATAAGCATCGCTTATATCATTGTTTCTAAATTTAATCCAAGCTTTATCTCTTTCTTCAATTAATTCTATCAAGTTTTTGCTATCAAGTATCAATTTTTGCTATGATTTCTTCTTACCTTTCCAACTCTCCTCATATATATTCTATTTTTTCCTAAAATTCCATCATAAATGTCTTTAAATATTTTATATAGGTTTAATTCATCCATTGGGTTGTCTCCATAATTTTCTAAAGTCCAATTCATTTCAGAAATAGCTTTGTTTATATTGTAATGGTCAAATGACCAATTCTTATTTTCCTGGTCTGTTTCACTATAATTAGTATTATTCAAATTGTTATTGGTGTTCCTAATCAGTGTTAAAATCATATAGTGATCTGCTATTTTGCTTGTTTGAATTATTGAATTTGCTGACATATTTTTAATCAGTTTAATATTAATATGGTCTATAAAGATTTTGGTAATTTTATTTTTTACTATTTCTTCTCTTGTAGCTTCCCTTATTAATCTTTCAAAATTCATTTCAGCCAATAGTGTGATATATTTTTCTGTGCCATGTTTTTTAGTATTCAATGTATCGATATTAAAATCACCTATTAAAATCTGATTTTGATCTTTTTCTGTATTTTCCATCCAGTTTCGGAAATTCAACAGAAAAGAGTTCACATCTGTACTAGGCGATTTGTATAGTGCTAAAACATGATATATTATATTATTTTTTTTTTACTTTTATATATATAGTTTCCGCTGGAAGTGTTTGTTGTGAAATAATTTTAATATCTAGATTTTCTTTATAGTATACTGAAATCCCCCTAATATTTTTATTTATATTATCATTTGTGATTTTATTAAACTTATCAATATTATATAAATAATTTTCATATTTATTTACATTTGTTTCAGTTAAAACAAGCAAATCAATGTGTTTCATGTAATTGTTAATACTTAATTTTAATGAATCCCAATGTTTTCTTTCACTTCATATATTAACATGAGCAATTCCTAATTTATTTTTGTGAATAAATTTACTATAATTATTTTCGAACCAAGCCTCCACTTCTAAACCTGTAGTTACATAAGCAACATCATAGTTGCTATCAAAACCTTCAAAATTCAAATCAGACATAGCTAAAAAAATATTTATTAAAAAAAAGCAAAAGAAAAGAGCAAAAAAAAGCAAGGTTTAACGGACACATCTAAAAGTTCAAAAGTCATCAAAGTTTGTGAACATATCCACATTGATAATTCTTTCACCATTTGATTTCCTCATTAGAACTTTTCTATTTTTGAACCAAACATACTTATAATTCTTTTCTTTTGCACACATCCTAGCTCTCCAGAAAAGTTCTCTGTTAATCATAGTCATGTTTTCAATAATATATATTGGTGTTCCTATATCATTAAGGTCTGCAATAGTGGTTGTAAATTTTTTTTTCCTGTTTTGTATCCAAATGTCTCTATCTTTCCGTGTAACGAATTGGACAATTATCTTTGGGGTTTTGCGTGTATTAAATATATTCTAAATTAAAATAATTCTGTGTGATAAATATATTATATATCAAAATGATTTTGTATATTAAATACATTTTTTATTAAAATAATTTTGTGTATAAAGCAGAAACTTGCTCCATACACATTTTTACTGCTTTCTCCATAAGGAATGTCCTCAGTTCTGTGGTCTCAACAACAGCAACCTTTTCCTGCGTAGCTCAAACACCAACTATACTGAGAATTGTTATGTGGTAGAATAGAATATGGATTAGTTTCCTGATGAGGAAATATTGTTTCTGCTTTTTTTCTACTGTGGAACGAACGGAAATGAGAAAATTTATGTTCCTGCAGAACATATTTGCAGTTGGTTGCGAAATAACTCTAATTAAAGTAACATGAGTGGTGAGGAGCTGAAATCGAAATCGATTGCAGCAAATCCGTCCGAATTAGCCAAAACCTACAAGTGCTATTGCGTGACTGGTAGAAATTAATATTTTCCTGGAAACCTACACGTACATTTGTTTCTAACAATATTTCGGGCAAATGTAACAGTCTTACACAAAAGATAAATCGCTTGAGACAAAATGCAAAATTTTACTTTGATTCCAATTATTTCCCGATTTCAATAATCTGAATAAACTGATATTTTAGAATTGTGCACTTTAATTTTATACTTTTGCAAACACTAGCTGAATGAAATTACATGTTAAATATGCTACTTGATAAGTTATTCATAGGTCATGGGTTTGTATATCACTCTGGCCAAGACAATGTTCCTTCTTAAACTGATATCTTTATAAGAGTGAATTATTGATGCTTTTTTTTATCTAGAACATCTAAAGCTCTATCATAATAATATGCATTGTTATCATCACAGTAATTGCCATAATGAAATCACTAGTGCCCAAAATCCTTTACAAGCATCTATGTACCTTTGAGCATGAACGGTGCCACCCTGAAACACATGAAGTGGCTTATGGCCATCCAAAATTCTGCCTCCCCATACCAGAACTCCTCCTCATTCATAGTGGTCTCGTTCACGGATGTTGCGGTGATGGCTGCTCGTTCTGCATTCTTTCCAGATGAGCTCATGTCGGAAATCCATAGTCAAACAGAAACGGGACACATCGGTGAAGAGCACATGCACACACTACTGTTTGGCCCAGGTATGAAACAGCCTGTGTGAGGCCAGGTTTGTTTCCCCCATTGTAATTATGTAATTATTAAAATTTTTGTATCTTATGCAATTTATCTGTACGAGTTAGTGTAGCTTCACCATTGTAGCATGGCAATATAAGCCGTGGGGGAGGGTCTCAGGGAGTGGCCTCGGTTACCACTGTCCAGCCACTGTTGCAGCTCGGGACACCGTTCGTCACTCTTGAAAACCCGAGGTGGGTGAGTTGGGAGCAAGAAGGTTGCATGGGTTGGGTTGTTTTACCTCTGAGTGGCACTTTTTTGCACACCATGGGTTAAATGGACAGGTCACATGGACCCCGAAGGCTCAGAGAAGGTTGGTGGAGGGGACCCACTGTAATAGCTGTTGGGAGACAGATGGCAGCCTCCCGTCAAGGCCATCCAGCGTGTTCTTTAACGTGCACAAGGTATGGCTATCCCGCACATGGACCACGGCTTAACGTTCCATTCAACGGATGGCGGCCTATCCGAGCAAATCGGTGTCCTCTACTGACCGTGGGCAGGACGGGGAATTTTTCGGAGATAAATCTCAACGCTGACCCAGCTGGGACTCGAACCTGGGAACTACAGATTACGAGCCTGGCGCGCTACCGACTGAGGTAGCGCGCCCGCCCCAAAGGTTGCATGAGAGAATACTGTGGGAATGAGATAGGAGTTATTGTAGTGGTTTGCCGGTCGAGAGTGCGTACGTAGGGATTTGTCAATGTGGAAAAGCTCAGAAGGATTCTGCCGAACCTAGGTGGAAAGATCACTCTGGAGAAGGGTTGAGTTAAACGGTGACATTAATTTCTCCTTTGGAACTGAAGTTGTTATGAAACTGTTCAGAGTAAGTGACCTCTCCTTGCATAGTGGAAGGTACAGTGATGCAGCGGGCATAACTTTACTAATCGAACTATTTATATATATATAAAATATAATATAAACTGTAAAAATCTCCAACAGCGAAGGGTTTTATTCTCTGTGAAATGATTCACTCCGTCATCTACAGACTGTTAGGCAAAAGAGTGGAGAAAAACAATCATCAATCGGCCAGAACCCATAAGCAATCTTTACCCTCTGTAATATATCATGTAGGGATCGCCAAGGGGTGCATGTTGAAACTAGAAATCCCTAAAGCTTGCATCACGCCCTTCAACCTCTTATTTGAGACGGGGCGAGGGATAGGCAAACCATTGGTCTCCTAGTATACAGACCCTTCTCATGAAGTCGTCTTCTGAGAACTGTTCTTCACACCATCATTCATGAAGTACAGGAGCGCTCGACATCGAGTTGCCTGGCTGTCATCTCCCTATGCTTTCTCGCTCTTAATGCCAGATATCGGTTCTCTTGCAATGTTGTGACCCTTGGTCAGCTCAGAACTAGTCGTCGAGATATTCCTATATATCTGATATTGCCACTAAAGCCTGGAGATGACCATCCGAGAGACATAATATGCTCTGGCTTTGATAGCTTGGGTCTGTCCTGATAAAATTTTATAAAAGGCTTTCATCCTCTCCGAATCCTACAATGATTTGTATTCGTCTCCAAGTGTTCGTCTGCATGTTATCTAACACCTCGTGCAAACTGAGAGGCTTCGGAGACTGACAAGCACGATAGGAGGACGAATGTCGCATATACGCTCTCTTTTGAAGCATGCCTTATGTGCGTGGCGTTTTGCATATGTCCGCGCAAACATTGTTCATATGGCATTCTATATTTGATTATCTTCTTTGTCATGGTCTGATGTACCTGTGTACCGAAATCAATTGAACTGTAGCTAGTTTTTAGTTGATATATCAACCTTTTTGTGTATAACTGAGCTTTTGTCTACCAGTGTACTGATGTAACCGAATTAAAGGACTTTATCCAAAGAAAAATCATTCACAGTAATGAAGCCCCACCAACCATCGCCGTTTTCATCCCCTTCTGATTCATGATGTTGATCACGAAATCTCTCTTATTAATAGTCTAATCAATAGTTCTAAAGAACAAATAATCCCGAATATCCTAAATGCAAAAGTTCACACCTGAGAATGGAAAAAAATAAAATAAAAATAGAAATATAAAATGAATTATAATATAATCTAAATATTTGCCTCATCATCGTCGTCGTCGTCATCATCATCCTCGAGCAGCCATGGGTTACGGAAGTCAAACCAGACCGTAATATTAAGTTCTCTGAGCATATCTGTCCTGAGCTACATCTGATGCATATAGGCCACTGCATACCAATTCTAATAAGGTCTTGTTTGACATTGTCTCACCATCAATCCAAGGTCACCCCCTCTTTCTGAGACCTTTAGACACACTGTTCATAAGCCTCTTAACTAATCTATAATTATGCATGCGGGCAACATAGGCAAACCAACGGAGTCTCTCTCTGCAAAATATGCTGCTCAAAGGAGGTTACCGACTCCTTTTCCCACCTCATCATTACTTACAAAGTTGAAGCAACGAATGCCCGAGATACTACGTAAACATCTAGAATCAAAAGCATCAAATTTCCTGTTATCTTGATTACAAATCGTCAAAGTTTCACTACCATAACTAACCCTAGAAAGAACCAAAATATTATACAGTCTAATTTTAGTCTTTAGGTGTATGCGCCTATTTCTCCACACTCTCCAAAGATTCTTAAAAGTCCCGGCAGCAATCCCTATTCGTGTGTTAATTTCATGCCGCACATCACCACTATCTGTTACATAGCTCCTAAGATAATTAAACTGAGACACGTGCTCAGGACTGTTGCCATTCAGATTAATTGAATCACAGTCTGCATCACCAAATTTCATCACTTTAGTTTTCTCTCTGTTTCTAACCAAACCTACTCTACTACCAGTTTCATTAACAGCCCGAATGAAAGAGTTCATCTCATCAACATCATTTGCCAAAAGGGCTAAATCATCAGCATAATCTAAGTCAGAAATTTTCGTATCTCCAGACCATTTAAGGCTAAAATCTTTCCCTTGAAGTGAATTTCGCATTATATAATCAATAACCAAACTAAAGAGAAAAGGAGACAAAATGCACCCTTGTCTAACACCAGAAGTAATGCTAAACCAATTGCTACAAGCCTTACCAAATGTTACACACATACTCAGTATTATTATAGAAAGCTTTTATTATGTTAACTAACTTGTCTGGTATACCATAAGATCTCACAATCAACCGCAAATTATGACGATCAACAGAGTCGGAAGCCTTTTTGAAATCAGCAAAGCTGATTAAGTTTAGTGATAGCTGATTAAGTTAAGTTAGTTTCCTGAAAAGTTTAGAGTTTCAGAAACCAAAGGTTTCTGAAACTCTGAACGTTTCTCAAGAATCTGCCTAAGTGAAAATATCTGATCTACACATCCCCTACCACTTCTGAATCCACAATGCTCATCACGCAATTGCCTGTTAAACAGATTCTTAATTCTATTAAGCACAATTATACAAAGAACGTTCGCTGGAACAAAAAGTAGGCTGATACCCCTATAGTTTTCCTAAGTGGTTTGATCACCTTTTTAAAAAAAACATGGAAAATAATAGCTCTGGTACAATCCTTAGAAACCATGCCTTTATCATAAAAGATGTTCAAATTTTCAGTAACCCATATGATAATCGAAACATTTTCAGCTCTAAGCATTTCCATAGTAATTTTATTAATTTCATCTATCGTTGGATTTATGTAGTTTAGTTTAGAAATATCCAAAATAATTTCAGATTACGTTATAGAAGCCATTCCGTGGCCGAGTGGTTAGAGCGTTTGGTTACTGATCTAAGGGACTTGGATTGAGCCCTGGATAAATCATGGATGTTTTTGTCGTGTTTCTGCTGAGATCCCGACATCCTCACAGACTTTCTACTATATCATATTGAACTGATAGGCTCTTGTCAGACCTCTGTGGCAAGTAGATGCTTGAGGAGGTATTTATTATTTATTATATTTATGTTTATAGGGCGAATCATTAAAGTCAGTAATACATCTATCATCATTACAATGAGAGTAGAACTAACTACACTGTTTAGGACATCACTTAAATGCTCAGCCCAACTAGCCATAACAGAATTCTCACCTTATTTCACTTCATGTGAAACAAGGTGAGACATAACAGAATCCTCACCTTGTTGTCACCTTTAGTCCCTGTACACCTGTTCGTTTTCTACCACACAAAACATTATCTATCTGGTACAGCTCCCAGCTGTTGTGCTTTCTAACTGCTTCTTCTGCTTTGTCAGCCAAGCCGTCAAGCCAAAGATTCTTATCAGCGGCTAACTGATCCTTTTCACTTTTATTAAGCTCTCTGTAATGCTTTCTATTAGGACTAGTAGGATATTCATTAAGGACATTCCTGCAGTTCTTTCTTTCTGAAATAAGCTCGAGTACTTTATCACTCAAATAATTATCCCCCTCTGCTCCTTTTTTCTTAAAAAAATAGTACTGTTAGTTTCAAGAAAAGTCTGTTTTTAACGGTCCCATTCTTCCTCAACTTCATTTGTAAGCAAACATGACTGCCCTAATGACTAAGTAACCTATCATCATATCTAACTGGGTCTTTCAGAGCTTCAGTATTAAAGATAAATTTCTTAACCTTAGCACAACACTTTTTAAGTTTAAGTTGCAAGAGACTTTTAACAGGGTAATGGTCAGATCCAATTTCAGATCCCTTACATGACCTGGTATTTCTAACAGAATTAACCCATTTGATGTTAATTAACATATAATTAATCATATTCTTATGCAGCACGTCTGGTGAAACCCATGTGTACTTATGCATATCGGGGTGTTTGTAATAAGTGATAGTTATTCTCAAACCATTAAGTTTATTTTCTTATAGGAGACGTTTCCCATTTCCATTGCAGCTAGCAATACCAAAAGGACCTATCATTCCTCCCCAAAGTTCAGAATCAGTACGAACTTTGGCATTGAAATCACCTAGAAAGAAGGGTAATATCTTCTTTCTTGACCGAATTCAAAATATCCTGAAGTTGTTCGTAAAACGTATCGTTCTCATCGTCATCGGCATTCTCAGAGTGGGGGCATTGCAGCAGATAGCATCTGAGTCTTTAATGCATGTATGAAATTTAGCTGTAAGAATCCTTTCGTTCATGCACTCATATCGTAGAAGAGCATCACTAGCTTATCTGCTGAAAACCAAACGTACCTCTTGGAGATGCTTTTTATCTTCTCTTCCTGAAAAGAGAAATTTAAGATTAATTTCAAGAATCTGACCTTTATCTGTCATCTGGTCTCCTGCAAGGCGAGAATATGTGAATTTTTACGGTGGAATTCTTGTGTGAGGACATCAAGAGAATAAGCTCTGTGCGGAATCCTCGCATTCCAACTACCAATGGAGAGAAAATGGTTAGTGGGATGTTTAAAGAAACTATGTTTATTGAGAGAGGAAATGCCGACAACATCAAACAGCTCCCTAATCGCAGGCATGGGGCAAAGATCCGTTCGCCCATTACTAAAGGCTGAGGCCATCTACACTGTAAAGCTTCCTCCAATGTAGAATTTGACGATGCCGTTTGTAGATGCAAATTCTGACCGCGATGACCTATGCTCAGGATTATCCACCAGCTGAAAAAACATATCCTGTGAATCTATTCACTTGGTGCTGTCAACGCACGAACAAACAAAAAACACAGCGGCAGATTTTCCCACCAGAGAAGCCCACCGTGCAACAAATTCAGGATCCGTAATCAAGCTCAGAGCTTTAATTCAGTCCAGTAAGTTTATATGGTTAGCACCAGAGACCTGTGTGGTTGACATAAAGCTCTGGTGTTCAGCAGGATAGAAGGAAAAGAAAAGTAGCCATAGTTGTCCAGATCAGTAGGCCACACTAACCTGGCAGCCCTCCACTTCCGTTCACTTCCACAAAACAGTGTCTTTTTTGAAAGGTACTAACGACCTGCAGCACGAGTAAGCGGGATCGGACATTAGATACTGGACCTGTCCGGTTCTATGGATCATCACAGGGGATTGGTACATAGCTCTCTTTCCAGGTACTTGTTATTAGTTATAATTTACCGTCATTGTAGAATTTTAGGCCATTGCATTATTTTGTCATCAGTATTTCCTTATGGGATTCAAATTGCGGGTTTTTCATCTCTAATCAAGAGAATAACATATGATGGATATGAAGAGTAGTAATAACTGTAATTCGCAGTTGCATTTTCCTAATGTAATTCCCTAATGTTTGAAGATTTTCCTAATGTAATTCCCTAATGTTTGAAGATAAATATTCGCAAACAGATAAAAAAAATAATAAAAAGAGATTTAGCAAATTTTTCACCATTCAGACTTTACCTCCAGACCAAAAATATGTACACAAATAGATAATCTTCACTTAAATTAACCTAACACTAGCTCACTGAAAGGAACACAAATGCACACTATCAGTCAAAACCGAAAACTTTTCAATCTCTCTTTAAACTCAGTTATTGTTTTCAGGTCTGTCTGTTCCAATAGGCTAGTAACATAATTCTCACCCTGAGGTACAACACAAGCGTCAATGGTTTTATTGTAGCACGTTCATCTGTTGTAACAATAAAATCCTAATTACCAGCAGAAATCATTTTTATATTTCTGAAAACTTTTCATTGCCGTCTGAATTTTGTTAGAACTAGAAGCGATCTCGTGCATTTAATTCGCTTACAAACTGTTGAAGCATCCCTTCCGTGGATGAAACAAATAATACCTTCGAGTCACTGAGCGGAATTGTTTTTTGTAACCCACTAAAAAGGGGGGGCAAATAATAACTTTAACACAAGGAAACAATATCAAACAAATACACGAACAAATATATGAGAAGCTAGTACAATAATAAATATGAAAGCACTTTATCATACGAAAAAATATTTATTAAAAACAAAAAAATAGAAGTAGAATAATAATTATAAAAGTACTTCCTACAAAATATACGAAAAAATTATGAATTGCCTGTATCGGTGGGAACGTTTTCACAAATGGGGCAGAAATATTGCTTACTTCTCTGTAGAATGCAAATGTACACCGAAGAGCTAAAACATTACGACCACCGGCAAAATGTGATGTTGGTTCTCCACATGCCGTCAAAACAGCTCTTACCCGGCGAAGCATGGACGCTGCAAGATTTTTAAAGGTGTCTTGTGGTATTTGGTACCAACACGTTGCCAGCAGATCTTTAACTCTTGTAAATTACGTGGTTGAGCCGCTGCAGATCGCATATGCTGTTCCAACACAAACCACAGATGCTCGATTGGATTGATGTTTTGAGTATTTGGAGGCTAGGGCAATACCTGGAAGTCTTCCTCATGTTCTGCGAACCATTCTCGAACAATCCGGGAAGTGTGGCATGGCACATTATCCTGCTGAAAGAAGGCATTACTATAAAGGTATACGGTTGCCATGAAAGCATTTCCGACTGCTGTCTGCAACGATGTTTAAGTAGGTGGTAGACGTCATAGTTTCCTGCAGATGAATGACTGAACTCAGGGTTTCGCAGCAGAACATTGCAGAACAGCAGAACACTTCCTCCACCTGCTTGTTTTCGTCCCACTGTGCATCCTAGTGCCAACACTTCCCCAGGTAAACGGTGCACAGGTACCTGGCTGTCCACATGGTGCAACAGGAAATGAGATTCATCAGACCAGATGACTTTCTTCCAATCATTCAAGGTCCAGTTTTGCTGCTCGCGTGCCCACTGTAGCCGCTTTCGATGGTGAACCGAGATTAGTTAGCATGGTCACTCAGAGTGGCCTGCGGTTACGCAGCCCCATTTTCAGCAGGGTTCAATGTATCGTGTGTTGTGGCACTTTACTCCCGTCACCAGCATTCAAATTACAGGCGAGTTGCACCACTGTATCTCATCTGTTGGCTCGTACCATACGGGATAGCCTTCGCTCACCGATCAGATAGCCCCACATCTTGCCGGTGGTTCGTGATTTTTCCCTCCTCGGACCACTTTTTGAAGGTAGTAACCACAGCTGACCGTTTCCGAGCCTTGACGTCTTGGAAATGCTCTTACTCAGTCACCTGGCCATTAGAATTTGGCCTTTGTCAAACTCACTTAAGTCCGCTGCCTTTCCCATCTGAGGAAGAAGAATAGCAGTGATTAACAGAGCTCAGTATCAGGTGTTATTTATACCTTTTCATGACCTTCACACGCGTCCATTTTTACCTGAAGTTTGCTTCTATTTGCGTAAAGACGCACTGGTCATAACGTTTCGGTTCTAAGGTGTATTTCTTGAAAGTTGAGTATGAAAAATCTGGACATTCTGTTTTAGTTTCAGGGACAGAAGCTACACCTGCTAGCAGTGCTTGAAGAAGACGATTTTCAGGAGGAAGAGCATAGGCGTATTTGATGTTTCGCCTAAGAATAGGTCCATAGCGCACATTACGTGTCTTTGGTAGTTATGACTACTACTTTTCCTGTCTGAAATATTTGGTTCTGCTAATTCTATGGCAATTCACGGAGAAATAATTTTCTGTCATTACATAGGTAAGAAGGATTTTTTTTATATCTATATAACATAAGCATTGCGAGCTGCAATGTCTACTAACTCCATGAATAGTCTGAAGGGCCATCTTTTTGTTCCTCGCACTGAACATTCTTTTGTCAGTTTGTTGCCTATATTGACTACACATTTTATTTGAATATAGTGAAATATCATTCCTGGTTTATACTATTGATCTGAATTAGCTGCTTTATTTCCATGGAACTGAGATGACAGTAAAATTACGTTCTTTGTTTTTGGTACATATGAAACAAGTGTCATATCATCAATAAATCCAAATATACTTGAACTTTCTTCTCTTTTACGATTTGGAAGAAATTATTTTCTTTGAGTTTACAGTTGCAGGCATATTTTTCTTTAGTAATTTTTCTACCGATTCCACTCATATGAAAGAATTGTCCGCTGTCACACTTCAATGTCGAAAATAGGGCTCTCCCAATTCCATTACCACTCGTTGCCCTTGATTGATCTCTCTTTTGCCGTCTATCATGCAAGTGTATACTTGTGGATTTACTACATATGCTATTTCAGTATCTGCGCATACCCATATTTTCACACTAGCGCTGACCTGCTTGCTCTTTACCTATATTATAAAGGGACTTTTTACTCTAAAAATAGTCAATCGCTCGCTTGTGTTTATATTGCAGCCGGGTGAGTAGTTTTGAGTGAAAGCATTGGAAAATTGGTCAAAAATTGACTGAATTGTTTGTAATTTTTTACTGCAATTACTGAAGCACGCCGTGTTTCAGGATTGCTAAATCTAATATGCAGAATATTGGATTTGAACTTCACACGTGCCACGGTAGCTTTAAAAAGGGCTGTGAAAAAAATTTATTAGTTGTCCACATTTGATCTAATCCAAGTTTTCTTTTGTTTCTCGATTTCGTCGTGTTGCTTTCCGAAACCCAATAGATGAATGTATATCATTAAGTGAAATGTTTTTCCAATTTTATTTTTGGTGTTTTCACTACTTTCTAAAACTGCTTTACCTTTATGATTCGTTTTAAAACATATTTAATCTACCATTCCATTACTGATAAATAGTTGAAATGTTGTTAGAATTCCTTTCAAATCCGATTTTGCAGCAACTAATATTACAGGTTCATCCTCTAGTAGAACCTGATGGTGTAAATCTCCACTGCATTCCAGATTTTGTAAAAAATTGAATATTGGTTGGATGACCAACATAAATTCCATCTTCTTCGATGGAAAATTCAAGGATTTCAATCTCGTTTTCAAAGTTACCATCGTTTTCTGTATCTTCATCTATCACTTTCATCGTCGTCTTGATCCAATATATATATATTCTTCATCCTGCGAATTGTGTTCCACTGCTGCACGTAGTTCATCCTCCGTCAAATATCCTCTCTGGTATCCTTTAGCCATATCAGTAATTATTTACTGACATATAAATTGCTAACATCTATGAAATATTTTATATTGCTGGAAAATATACTACATAGTTGGGTTGTTTTACCTCTGAGCGGCACTGTTTTGCATACAATGGGCTAAATGGCCTGGTCAAAAGGACCCCGGGCTCAGAGAAGGTTGGGGCGAGGGGACCCACTGGACAGCTGCTGGAAAACAGATGATAGCTTTTCGTCGTGGCCATCCAACATGTTCTTTAACGTTCACAGAATTTCACTCTCCCGCACACGGGGCCACGGCGTAACATTCCATCTGACGAAAGGCATTATTTCCAACCCCATCCGTGTCTCTACTAACAGAGGGCATGGCGGGAAGTTTTGGGAAGATAAATCTCAACGCTGGCCCAGCTGGGACTCGAACCTGAGAGCTGCAGATTACAGGCTTGGCGCACCACCGTCTGAACAGTAACCCCTCCCCCTGTACAGTAGCAATTCTGAATATATTCTAAAGTTGCACAGATGACTAACAAGCACAAAAAGATCACTTGACTAATTACACGCTGTACGTAATCGCACTTGTTAACTAACAGCAATGCAATACATTTTATTATTGTATATTAAAAACTTTCTGGATATTCATTAATGCTGTACTGGCGACCGATAAGCCCAGACAAGTCGTTTGACTCATGACATGCACAATTTCGAATTGTATAATCTATGTATAATCGTTCCCGTTATGGACTAAGCAGGGTATTGTTGTATTCCGATCAGTATTTATTTAATAATTACTTTTATGTTGAGAAAAAAAACTGCATTTTTTAAGACAACGAAATATATTATGTCTGCCAGGCATACCTAAATTTCAAAACAAAAAGGACGTATATTTACAAAAATATCAACAAAAGACGTTCATGGGGTTCAAAAATTCTCCCGCTTTGCCACGGAAGGGTTAAGGGTGCCAAAACTGGTTCTTTTACATCTAAAGTGTTTCTGGCAGCCGGAAATCCTTCTGAAAAAGTTGAGATTCTTAATTAGTAGATGAATTATGAAGCTACAAATATAAAAGTATTCGACTTGGATTCTCAAATATCCTTTAATTCCAAACTTCATAACCGGTTTATATCGAAACCACGTGTTAATATGCAACAATTGCACATAAAAACATGCATATTGCATTACGAGGTACTCTACATGCTGTGAAGAATAAGCCATAACTGAAATGAAATAGACAGTTAAGTTTGAATTGTAAATTGAATTCAGTGTTGAATTTTGGTTAGTGCGCTGATAGTAGGTTTGTAATACCTTGTGCAAGATTTTGATGAATTTGATGAGAAACATTCATCCTATTAGTTTTTGCGTGAGTCTAATTAATAAGTTTGTTTAGATTTTGCTTAAAATGAAGCCTAGTATCACTGATGATGATGATCATCATCATCGTCATCCTCAAGCAGCCATGGGCTACGGAGGTCCAACCAGACCGTGCAATTTAGTTCTCCAAGCAAGTCCATCCTGAGCTACATCTACTGCATCTGGCCACTGCACACCAATTCTAACAAGGTCCTGTTTGACATTGTCCGCCCACCGCATCCTAGGTCTCCCCTTCTTTCTGAGGCCTTTAGGCACACTGTTCATAACCCTATTCGCCAATCTATAATTATTCATACGGGCAACATGGCCAAACCAACGGAGTCTCTCTCTGCACAATATGCTGCTTAAAGGAGGTTACCGACTCCTTTGCCTAACCTCATCATTAGTTACAAAGTTGAACCACCTAATGCCCAAGATACTGCGTAAGCATCTGGAATCAAAAGCATCAAGTTTCCTGTTATCTTGTTTACAAAGTGTCCAAGTTTCACTACCATAACTAACCCTAGAAAGAACCAAACTATTATACAGCCTAATTTTAGTCTTTAGGTGTATACGCCTATTTCTCCACACTCTCCATAGATTCTTAAAAGTCCCGGCAGCAATCCCTATTCGTCTGTTAATCTCATGCCGCACATCACCATTATCTGTTACATAGCTCCCAAGATAATTAAACTGTGACACCTGCTCAAGACTGCAACCATTCAGATTAACTGAATCACTGCCTGACCAATTTTCATCACTTTAGTTTTCTCTCTGTTTATAACCAAACCTACTCTACTACGAGTTTCATCAACAGCTCGAATGAAAGAGTTCATCTCATCAACATCATTTGCCAAAAGGGCTAAATCATCAGCATAATCTAAATCAGAAATTTTCGTATCTCCAGCCCATTTAAGGCCAAAATCTTTCCCTTGAAGTGAATTTCGCATAACATAATCAATAACCAAACTAAAGAGAAAAGGAGACAAAATGCACCCTTGTGGAACACCAGGATATGGTAACTAACTTGTCTGGTATACTAACTTGTCTGGTATACCATATGATTTCACAATCAACCACATTATGGTAACTAACTTGTCTGGTATACCATATGATTTCACAATCAACCACAAATTATGACGATCAACAGAGTCGAAAGCCTTTTTGAAATCAACAAAGCTAGCAACCAAAGGTTTCTGAAACTCTAAACATTTCTCAAGAATCTGCCTAAGGGAAAATATCCGATCCACACATCCCCTACCACTTCTGAATCCACATTGCTCATCACGCAATTGACTGTCAACAAGATTCTTAATTCTTTTAAGCACAATCATGGAAAGAACTTTACCTGGAACAGAGAGTAGGCTAATACCCATATAGTTATCACAAGAACTGCGATCACCTTTTTTTGAAAATAGGGATAACAATAGCTCTGGTAAAATCCTTAGGAACCATCCCTTTATCATAAAAGATATTCAGAATTTCAGTCATCCAAGTGGTAACCGAAACATTTCCAGCTCTAAGCATTTCGGTAGTAATTTCATCTACCCCTGGGGATTTATGAAGTTTAAGTTTAGAAACAGCCAAAATAACTTCAGATTGTGTTATAGGGCCAACATTAAAGCCACCAATGCATCTATCATCATTGCAAACAATGGGAATAGAACTAACCGCATTGTTCAGAATATCACTGAAATGCTCAGCCCACCTAGCCATGACAGAATCCTCACCTTCTATAACCTTACCTTGTTTATCCTTCAATCCCTGTATACCTGTCCGTTTTCTACCACACAAAACATTAACTATCTGGTACAGCTCTCTGCTGTTGTGCTGTCTAACTGCTTCCTCGGCTTTGTCAGCCATACCATCAAGCCAGAGATTCTTATCAGCAACTAACTGATCTTTTACACGTTTATTAAGCTCTCTGTAATGCTTTCTATTAGTACTAGTAGGGTATTGATTAAGGACATTCCTGCAGTTCTTTCTTTCTGAAATAAGCTCAAGTGCCATATCACTCAGATAATTCTGTCTCTTCTGCTCCTTTTTTCCTAAAAGAGTACTGTTAGTGTCCAAAAAAGCCTGTTTAAAATGATCCCATTCTTCCTCAACTTCTGCAGTAAGCATACCATGACTGTCATAATGACTAAGTAACCTATCATGGTAAGCTTTGGCTATAACTGGGTCTTTCAGAGCTTCAGTATTAAAAGCAAATTTTTAACCCTAGCACAACACTTTTTAAGTTTAAGTTGTAAGACACTTTTAACAAGGTAATGGTCAGATCCAATTTCAGCTCCCCTATATGCCCTGGTATTTCTAACAGAACTAGCCCATTTGCTGTTAATTAATATATATTCAATCATATTCCTATGCAGCCCATCAGGTGAAACCCATGTGTATTTATGTATGTCGCGGTGTTTGTAATATGTGTCAGTTATTCTGAAACCATTGAGTTTACTTACCTGTAGGAGACGTTGCCCATTGCCATTGCAGCTACCAATACCAAAAGGGCCTATTACTCCTGCCCAAAGGTCAGAGTCAGTACCAACTTTGGCATTGAAGTCACCAAGAACAAGGGTAATAAATCCTTTCTTGACAGAATTCAAAATATCCTGAAGTTGTTCATAAAACCTATCCTTCTCATCCTCATCGGTATCCTCAGTGGGGGCATAACAGCAGATAACATTCAAGTCTTTATTGCTTGTCTGAAATTTTGCTGTAAGAAATCTTTCATTAATGCACTCATATCCTAGAAGAGCATCACTAGCGTATCTGCTGAGAAGCAGACCCACGCCTTGGTGATGTTTATTGTCTTCCCTCCCTAAAAACAGAAAAAAATTAAGATTATTTTTAAACTGGCCTTTATCTGTCCATCTGGTCTCTTGTAAGCCGATATTATCTAAATTATAATGGTGGAATTCTTGTGTGAGGATATCAAGAGAAAAAGATCTGTGCAGAGTCCTCACATTCCAACTACCTATGGAGAGAAAATGGTTAGTGGGATGTTTAAAGAAACTATGTTTATTGAGAGAGGGAATGCCGAAAATATCAAACAGCCCCCTAATCGCAGACATGGGGCAAAGACCCGTTCCCCCACCACTAAAGGCTGAAGCCATCTACACTGGAAGACTTCCTCCAATGTAGAATTTGACGATGCCAATAGAAGCAAAGAGTTCAGGTGCCTGCGATGACTTCTGCTCAGGATTATCCACCAGCTGATAAACATATCCTGTGAATCTAGTCACTTGGGGCTGTCTACCCACAAACAAACAGAAAACACAGCGGAAGATTTTCCCTCCACAGAAGCCCATCAGTGCAGCTAAATCGGGATCCATAATCAAGCTCAGAGCCATATATCTGTCCAGTCCAGTTGGTTTATATGGTCAGCACCAGGACCCTGTGTGGTTGACCACTCCTCAGCAGGGTAGAAAAAAAAGAAAAGTAGCCATAGTTGTCCAGATCAGTAGGCCACACTAATCTGGCAGCCCTCCCCTTCCGTTCACTTCCACAAGAGAGTATCTCTTTTGAAAGGTACTAACGGTCTGCACCATGAGAAGGCGGGGTCGGACATTAGGTGCTAGGCCTGGCCGGTTCTATGCATCATCACAGGGGATTGGTGCATAGCTCTCCTTCCAGTGACTACCTAGCTACCATTTTACAGACTGATGATAGTAATAAGAAAACAACAGAAAACAAAGACAGTGTAATTCAGTTATAGGATGTTAATTAATAAGTTATCTTGTGTGCTCAAGTGTAGTAAATTATTTATTATTAACAATTGAGATTAAATCTCTATTGATTATTTCGTGGGGTACTGAACCTCAATTAAGATATTTTGATTTATAGCTAATTTGTTTGATGTATAACTAGTTGGTTTGAGTGTCTCATAACAGAAGTTTCGAATGTAGTTCTATTTTGCAAATGTTGAGAAGGGTTAATCTGTTGCTGATTTTATATGAGTGCAGTTTAATTATTTACTCATTAAGCAAATTATTTAAGTTTTGGAAATTAATTGTCTTATCGTTTTTCTTTTATTTGCGACATACCAACAGAGAAGAATCCTATTAGCTATTCCTAGCTTTTACAGGCCTTCTCGTACAAGGACATGCCCTACTAAGATCGAAGTCACTGCTGACCACTGCCTCAGTTAAGCGCTTCCACAGCACACAAAGTTTGCCTTGCTGGAACCCTGTCTGGTTCCCTAACCACTATGCCAGTTAAAGCTAATTTATTAAATAAGTTAATTTATTATATTTTTGAATATTTCGAACCCACTGCACAGTGGGTCGCACAGTGGTCACTCTGAAATAAATATTACTGAAATTCCGTAACGATATTCATTAGAATGGTAAATATTGATCTTATTATTTCCTTAACTGACAGGTGGAGTCGATTTTACAGTCGGTGAGAGCGAACTTTAAAGAAGTTTGAAAAACGTACAAGATACCTATCTTCCTCGTCATGTAAAATAATAAAACGGAAGCACACCGAGAGTGAAATCACCCTCTCAATTCGCATTCGCTTCAAAGGAAAGTAGAGCACAGGTGATTTTTGTTGAGTATAGGTCATTCAATGTCCTTACCCTCCTTCGAAGTAAATAAACTGAGCGAGTGATTTCATCATAAGTTATAAAGACGAGACGTCGTGAGAATGGAATATGGTCACAATGAAATATCTTAGACTCATGTCAACGTGAAATTACACAATATCTTAGGCAAACAAATCAACTCCGCATTTCCGTCATGTTTCGATCTTCTTATCCTGCCAAAGGACGTTTACATTTTTTTCAAGGAATGATAAATGCTGAGCATACTAAAAAATGAGCTTACTAGAACTTTAAATCACAGAACCGAATCTACTATTCCGCCTAACATATGCTATAATAGTAGGTAGGGGGAGCTTTTGTGTCTCACAAATGTTGAGGCAAATTATATTTTCTTATTTTTTACGCATAAAAATTTTTAAAATAAAAGAATTAAAGTTCTACTCTGATAAGAAAGCTAATTTGTTAAGAATTCAGTAGAAAATATATGGAATGTTGTACAACGATTGCAGGAAAATTATCATTCTCAAAGCAAGCAAGTGTCATTGATTCAAATTTTATGAAATTGGAGCTGATTTCTATTAAATTTCTGATAACAGATAAATCTTACCTAACGGACTGCTGGTTAATAAGTACGTATTCATATTTTTAAATCTTAATGGTATTTTTAATTTATACTATTTTTCATATTTTTTAATTTATACTATATTCCGTATTTCTTTATGATATTTAATTAACTTTATTAATCATTTTACAAATTACTTTTCATTCAGTATTAAATGCTTAATTTTTGGAAAATTAAGAATAATCTTACTACAATTTTCAAGAGTTCAGTGCAAAGCAAAGAGACCTATGTCCGACCGATTCCTAGATAGGGCATGAATGCTCTCTCTTTCTGGTTTATGTTCACTCCTTTTAAGCTTTTTCCATATAGGATACAGTATGGTGTATATCAAGGAAACTCAAATAGCTGACAGCAGGCCTCAGTGGGCCCGAGAAAAAGAGTTGTTGCTCGCGAAGAACATGTAACAAAAAGTAAAGAAAAAAACAGAAATCTATCTGTTTTCGTAAAAGAATTATTGGAAGTAAGCAAAGGAATAGGATAAAATATTAAACATTGTATATAAATGAAAAAAATGGTTTCACAGTTTCCATCTCTGAGCCGTGAATATATTCAAATACGGAAGTAAGTTGCAAACAAAACCGTCGGTTACTCAAAAAGGACTTGGGGACTTTAAGGAAAATTTTTTAAAATAAAAATTTCCTGCCTGAATCAATCTTGACAAAGTTCAGAATACTGACCCATGGGTGAGCTTAATGTTCTAGGGCATTATAGTCATTAAAATGAACCCCGAGCACATTGGACATGCAAATGGATGAACATAAGATTAGAGCCCTATTCTCAACTTTTCAGAGCTTAATGTCTTTTTTAAGACAATCTTTTTTTTTATTTTGGACTCCCCCCCCCCCCATCAATGTATGGAAATCTATGTCAATCTATGAAGTATTCGATTTCTATCGTTGGAGACACCAGATTAGACCCAGGGGCAGTAAAAGATGTGGCCATTGATATCGATGCTTGTCAAAGTTCTGTGACCCCTGAAAGTTATCTCTAGAAGTTGTGACTATGGGGGCCGGCTCCTGTTCTTGTACCGTCAACGTCTTTATCCTGAATCTGTCTCCAAAGCCTGGAGATCATTTGAAACAGATTCAGCCAACCGCCTACAATAGTTTGACACATACCAGAGGCCATTATTCCAATGACATACCACTATCTATGTCATCTAAACGATGACATTGAGACATTTTTCAACCAAATGGAAATCGCCAATTTGCAGTTGGGAGGCAAACAATAAATAATAAACGGAATTTGTGGGCTAACAATGCACAAAGCCCGAACTTGTTAAAGCGTTTCTTTTGTCCCCACGGTTCATTTTCATGTTTGAAGACTTTGAAATGGTTTTACCGGAGATTTATACATCGAAGAGCCAAAACATTATGACCATCGCGTCTTTATGCAAATTGAAGCAACTGCAGGTTTGTTTGAAGCGTGTGAAGGCGCGTGTGAACGGGGCGTGTGAAGGTCATGAAACGGTATAAATAACACCTGATACTGAGCTCTGTTAATCAGTATTATTCTTGTTATTCAGATCGGAAAGGCAGCGTACTTAAGTGAGTTTGACAAGGGCCAAATTCTAATGTCCAGATGATTTGGTCAGAGCATTTCCGAGATGGTAAGGCTCGGAAAAGGTCAGCTGTGGTTAGTACCTTGAAAAGGTGGTCCGAGGAGGAAAGAACCACGAAACACCAGCAAGGTATGGGTCGACCATGGCTCATCGATGAGAGACTATCTGATCGGTGAGCGAAGGCTATCCCGTATGGTACGAGCCAACAGAAGAGATACTGTGTTGCAACTCGCCTGTAATTTGGATGCTGGTGACGGGAGTAAAGTGGCACAACAAACGATACATTAAACCCTGCTGAAAATGGGGCTGCGTAGCCGCAGGTCGCTCTGAGTGACCATGCTAACTAACCTCGGTTCATCTTCGAAAACGGCTACAGTGAGCACGCGAGCAGCAAAACTGGACCTTGAATGATTGGAAGAAAGTCGTCTGGTTTGATGAATCTCATTTCCTGTTGCAGCATGTGGACAGCCAGGTACGTGGGCATCGTTTACCTGGGTAAGTGTTGGCACTAGGGTGCAACGTGGGACGAAAACAAGCAGGTGGAGGAAGTGTTCTGCTGTTCTGCAATGTTCTGCTGCGAAACCCTGAGTTCAGTCATTCATCTGCAGGAAACTATGACGTCTACCACCTACTTAAACATCGTTGCAGACAGCAGTCGGAAATGCTTTCATGGCAACCGCATACCTTTATAGTAATGCCTTCTTTCAGCAGGATAATGTTCATGACCTTCACACGCGTCCATTTTTACCTGAAGTTTGCTTCTATTTGCGTAAAGACGCACTGGTCATAATATTTCGGTTCTTCAGTGTATTTCTTGAATGTTGAGTATGAAAAATCTGGACATTCTGTTTTAGTTTCAGGGACAGAAGCTACACCTGCTAGCAGTGCTTGAAGAAGACGATTTTCAGGAGGAAGAGCATAGGCGTATTTGATGCTTCGCCTAAGAATAGGTCCATAGCGCACATTACGTGTCTTTGGTAGTTATGACTACTACTTTTCCTGTCTGAAATATTTGGTTCTGCTAATTCTATGGCAATTCACGGAGAAATAATTTTCTGTCATTACATAGGTAAGAAGGATTTTTTTTTATATCTATATAACATAAGCATTGCGAGCTGCAATGTCTACTAACTCCATGAATAGTCTGAAGGGCCATCTTTTTGTTCCTCGCACTGAACACTCTTTTGTCAGTTTGTTGCCTATATTGACTACACATTTTATTTGATTATAGTGAAATATCATTCCTGGTTTATACTATTGATCTGAATTAGCTGCTTTATTTCCATGGAACTGAGATGACAGTAAAATTACGTTCTTTGTTTTTGGTACATATGAAACAAGTGTCATATCATCAATAAATCCAAATATACTTGAACTTTCTTCTCTTTTACGATTTGGAAGAAATTATTTTCTTTGAGTTTACAGTTGCAGGCATATTTTTCTTTAGTAATTTTTCTACCGATTCCACTCATGTGAAAGAATTGTCCGCTGTCACACTTCAATGTCGAAAATAGGGCTCTCCCAATTCCATTACCACTCGTTGCCCTTGATTGATCTCTCTTTTGCCGTCTATCATGCAAGTGTATACTTGTGGATTTACTACATATGCTATTTCAGTATCTGCGCATACCCATATTTTCACACTAGCGCTGACCTGCTTGCTCTTTACCTATATTATAAAGGGACTTTTTACTCTAAAAATAGTCAATCGCTCGCTTGTGTTTATATTGCAGCCGGGTGAGTAGTTTTGAGTGAAAGCATTGGAAAATTGGTCAAAAATTGACTGAATTGTTTGTAATTTTTTACTGCAATTACTGAAGCACGCCGTGTTTCAGGATTGCTAAATCTAATATGCAGAATATTGGATTTGAACTTCACACGTGCCACGGTAGCTTTAAAAAGGGCTGTGAAAAAAATCTATTAGTTGTCCACATTTGATCTAATCCAAGTTTTCTTTTGTTTCTCGATTTCGTCGTGTTGCTTTCCGAAACCCAATAGATGAATGTATATCATTAAGTGAAATGTTTTTCCAATTTTATTTTTGGTGTTTTCACTACTTTCTAAAACAGCTTTACCTTTATGATTCGTTTTAAAACATATTTAATCTACCATTCCATTACTGATAAATAGTTGAAATGTTGTTAGAATTCCTTTCAAATCCGATTTTGCAGCAACTAATATTACAGGTTCATCCTCTAGTAGAACCTGATGGTGTAAATCTCCACTGCATTTCAGATTTTGTAAAAAATTGAATATTGGATGGATGACCAACATAAATTCCATCTTCTTCGCTGGAAAATTCAAGGATTTCAATCTCGTTTTCAAAGTTACCATCGCTTTCTGTATCTTCATCTATCACTTTCATCGTCGTCTTGATCCAATATATATATATTCTTCATCCTCCGAATTGTCCTCCACTGCTGCACGTAGTTCATCCTCCGTCAAATATCCTCTCTGGTATCCTTTAGCCATATCAGTAATTATTTACTGACATATAAATTGCTAACATCTATGAAATATTTTATATTGCTGGAAAATATACTACATAGTTGGGTTGTTTTACCTCTGAGCGGCACTGTTTTGAATACAATGGGCTAAATGGCCTGGTCAAAAGGACCCCGGGCTCAGAGAAGGTTGGGGCGAGGGGACCCACTGGACAGCTGCTGGAAAACAGATGATAGCTTCTCGTCGTGGCCATCTAACATGTTCTTTAACGTTCACAGACTTTCACTCTCCCGCACACGGGGCCACGGCGTAACATTCCATCTGACGGAAGGCATCATTTCCAACCCCATCCGTGTCTCTACTAACAGAGGCTCAACATCGGCAGCGGCTCAACCACGTAACGTACAAGAGTTAAAGGATCTGTTGGTAACGTGTTGGTACCAAATACCACAAGACACTTTTAGAAATCTTGTAGCGTCCATGCCTCACCGGATAAGAGCAGTTTTGGCAGCACGTGGGGGACCAACATATTAGACAGTGGTCATAATGTTTTGCCTCTCCGTGTATATTCACCATAATATACTACATCGCAATATTTCAATTTCCGATTTTTAATTCTATGTATTTTTCAAAATAGTAAAGAAAATGGTAATGTAACTTTTGTTTCTTTTTAAATCCAGAAATCGGAATAAATGTATTTTTGTCTCATGGCAACAACCAGTCCAAAATAAAGAAAATGTTTAATATTAAGCAGGCAATTCTTTGATATCAGCTGAAAAACTGAAGTGCTGCCAAATACTGAAACAATTTTCTGTACATGTTTTCTCATTCTACTCCATTTGAACAGATCAGAGCTGTTTCTCTTTCCGATATATTTTTTCAATATAGTTAATAGTTATGCATCGGAATTTTTAGATTATATCTGCTTCCAATTATGTATACGCAAAAACAAATATCCGCTTAATTTGAGCTTTTCTTCTACTCTTAAATATATGTTAACATCACTTTAAATGCCTCGTTGATTTTCAGTTTCTTCAGGTACTATTTTATATTTGTTAAATCACTGCTATTTATTCATGAAAACTGTTTTCTACTTCCAATAGAAAATTGTTTTTCCTAATTATCCGAAGAACGCAATTTGATGCGCAGTTTGGCTTCGGACTGGCGAGCCTCCTTGAAATTTCGAATCTTTCGGTCAAGTATCTAGAGAATTGTAGGGGAACAAAATATGTGGACATTTTTACTAATTACGTTATTATTATGTATAAAATAATGTGTTTTATGTATATTACGTCTAATGTAATTTATAAAAGTGTGCAACTGAAATTGTATTTTCTTTCGTTATCTTTTTTTTGTGTGGGGGGGGGGCTCTAAAGTGCACAGTGAAGCATAATTTCTTTTACACCAGTATTTATTAGCAACTAGAAGCTATATATTAATGTATTAGCTCTAGTCGCTATATATTAGCGAATAGAAGAATTGCCTAGATGTTTTCATGTCGTTGGCAGTGGGACGCTTAATATAATAGTTCTTTTGGGAATATGTGGAGTCTGGGAAATTCCCGGATTCCTTATTTATCCGATTAAACTAAGAGTGATTAGATACCTCTCTGTTGGTGATTTCGTGATTAGAAATTGCGAGCGAAGAAACTACGAATAGAGAACGGAGGAGAAAGACGTTTATTCCAAGTACCGTTTTATTTTTAATTACTATTGTACCTAATATAGGTAATATACTGCTCACAAAAATTAGGGGATATTTCAAAATGAATATGAAGTGATAAAATGAATATGAAGTGAATATAAGTTGAGGATTGATACATTTTCAGGTGTCGCATCTTGCTTGTCTTTGGCTTTCATGGTTAAGTGTAATAAGCCACGATTAGAGAAGAAATTCTTTCAGACAGATTTATCGCTCCATTCCTTATGTGAAACGGAGTATAGTCATTAAGTGATGTAGTTTTCATACATTTTTAACCAAATGACAAATCATCAAATCAATGTCGTCAGATAAACTAATCTGTTTAAATGGAACACAATCTGAGAAAACGTGTACAGGAAATTGCTTCACTATTTGACAATACGTACAGTTATCGTACTAGCTGATATTTTCAAAGAATTGTCTGCGTAAAATTAAGGTTCTCATTATTTTGAAATGGAGGTCTAACAGCTCTGATCAGTATCTAAGAAGTCGATCAAGGTTTCTCGGTTAAATTCTTAAAGAAGTAAGATTTCTTCATTTTTTAAATATACCTTTTCCAGTGGTTAGCATATCTGACCGCTACGGCAGCTGAAGGGTCCTTGTATACGGACATGTAATCACTCTTAGTTTAAAGTCGATATCAAATTTAGAAGAAAAATTGTCAGTTTAATGGATCCGAACCCAAATGTTCCATTAAAGGTTTCCTCTTAATTTGATATTCACGTTAACCTAAGAGCGATTTCTATACATTTCTGTTGAAATTAGCGTTGAGAAATTTGCTAAATTTATTAAGTGGTTGTCCTTGTATAAATGTTTGCATTTTTATGAGAAACCAGGGCAAACTAGATAGAGATTCTAGATTATTTCCACCTTTTGTGTCAATTAAAAATAATAAATATACGAATAATTACAACTTCATATTTGCTACAGGGATAAGTATTTTCTTGCAATAATTGCAAGGGGATCAGTCCATTTTCTATTCTAGGTCGAGTTATTTGCATTGTTTTGCATAGTAGAATTCAATGTCTTTTTGGTAAAACATAGATCTAAACCATGTGGAATAAGAAGTTTGTTTTTAGTTTTAACTTCTCATTCCACATGGTTTATCTTGAGAATGCTTAGAGTAGGGCTGTTCAACCCGAACTTAGCGAAGAACCACTAGGGAAATGTTTTATTCTTGTACAGACTCGGGCAAAACTCTCTACTTAAAAATGAAAACATATGTTTCTGAACCAGTAATTTTGGGTGATTGGTTTAGTATTTCTCGTAGAGCTGGGGTAAGGCAAGGCTGGGTAACAGATGTTTTAAAATGATAGTTGGAGTTAGTTTTGCAATATTTTCTTTGTGATTTGGTAACCTATTACGTTATAAGAGGAAAGCTTTGCAAATGAAAACTCATACTCTAGGGAAGTGGTGTTCAACTTTCTTAGTATGGCGAGCATTTTTTTAATTGTAATCCCGCTATGTACGAGCATCGTTTTTATCAAGTGAAAGTAAATTATTGCACTTTTTTTTATCATACCTTTTGACATAAGTGCAGGTTGTGGCCAGGATACATCTATATACGCACCGCAAAATAAAATTAATTGCAAGCTTAGAAAAAAAATCATCGGAAGAATTAAACATAACAACAGGTAAAAATCTTTAATTACAGTAAAAGACAAATGCCTTTGAAAATATGATCAACCTTTACTTCCTGATCGACGGATCTGAAAATATGTCACCTGGATTATGTTAATGGTTTGTTCTTTTAAATATGATTTTGCTCATATTGAATCTTTCAAAAGAGTTGCGTACTGGTAAATAAGGTAATTTTCGCCTAGCAACCTGTGAATTGGCGAAGTTTTCACAGATCGAATCTCGAGTAGACTAATCGATTCCCGATTCTAAAACTAATCGAATTTCGAATTCTGAATGCACTTTAGCCTGGCTATGAGTATTTTCTGAAGGTTATAAAGTAATTATTAAAACTACGAATCTAATAAATCGATGTTTATAATGAAATTGTTTTAAGAAAAGTAAAATAATTTCGTTTTAGGATCGAAATCTTAAAATTTTTGCCTAAAAATTAACTTTCGGAAAAACGTAATGATGAGCAAACCTGATTTTGCGGTTGATAAAATTGTTACAAATAGCGTAATATTTCTTCTAAGCAAGCATTTCAAATAAAACGTGTTAAATAAATATTAAGCAGAAGCTTTAACAATTATATTCTAAATTCTTGACTAATGATAATCCTTTTTATAATCTTGCAGAAACATTAAATCCATTGGAGAATGCTGCATCTAAGTCTATAATCACCACTAGCACTATTCCCACTTCGTTTTCAATTTTGGTTTAAAATATCTAATTTAAATTCATATTTTTAAAATTAATTGAACTATTTTATACTAAATTAATTTAAAATTGAGATTTGAAAATAAGTAACACAGTGGTAGTAGTAGTTTCCTAAGAACCAGTTGCCAACTCCTGAATAATCTAGATTTCCAAAACTATTTGCAATTCGGATGCGATTATTCAGCAGTTTGATAGAGTGAAAGAAATCAGTCATATTGAAAAGCTCAATGAAATGTCAGATCCGAAATTTGAAAGCGCCTTAATTTGAAGAAGAAAGCGATTCAAATATACTGCTCACAAAAATTAGGAGATATTTCATCGCTTCATACTCACTTTGAAATATCCCCTAATTTTTGTGAGCAGTGTAGAATCATCAGGTGCTATTAAAAAAGCAAATCGAGTCTCGAAAGTTTCGTTGGTCTCTGGTTTGCTGATAAGAGCGAGAAAGCGAAATTAATTTAGTTCCTTTGAATAGTTGTTACTTTGAGGAAGTTTCTTGGTTTTCATGTCTCTGAAGCTATTACAGATACTGGTAATGTGTGCATTATGCGTACATTGTACATATGCACTTAAAGATTGAAATTAGAATATGTAATATTTTTTCTTCTCTAATTAGTGCTTTGATAGTAGAACTTGAACTCTGTAAGACTGACAACAAGAAGATTGATGTTCTTGAGTCCAGATGCTTTTATAATATCTTGAGTATTGGGTGGTTCAATCATATAATATCAAATAATATGGTTAGATCAGGGCTCTCAAATACTCGGTCTGCGAAGTCATTTTGTGTGGTCCTCAAGAATTACATTCTATCATAATCAGTGACGGTCTCAAGGTAGGGGGAAAATAGGGCGATCCCCCACCACCAAAGGCTAAGAAAAGGAGTCAGAGAGAACCATTGCACAGTTACATTGAGTTCCGTTATGAGGGTTGCTCAGTAGTGACCTTTCCTCCCTCAATCTTTCCTACCTCGAACAGCCTTGATCTTAATCAAGGAACCGAACTATGGCTTACTACCTTGGCCTCGAAGGAGATGATCTCACATGAATATGAAGAATATGGTCGAGTTTAGCAAAAGATGAACCCACTATAAATTAAATTTAAATTTTTGTTTTGCATTAAAAGTATGTAGCAATTTATTTGATGAAACGGTAGTCGCGTGGATTAGCGAGGAGCTTCCTTCAGACCTCGATATGACGGTTTGCTTGTTCACTAAAATTTAGTTTAATATCGACACCCAATATCCATCAGTTCATATGGAACTCGTGAGTACCTTACCGATGCTCTGCAGATGAGGCATTACAGTTGTTTGTGAGCAACCAAATTCGGACGAGAGCCTGCGAATACTTGTCGATGGATCAGCTTCAACATCGTGGCACAGAATGTTGCCATCTACCGATATTGGCTGTCCCGATCGCGGCTGATTTTCAAGGCTCGTGTGTACGAAAACGACACACTTGTCTTGTGTGTTCAAGTTCTACGAAACTCGTGTGTTCAAGGCTCGTGTTTCTTGTGCATTTTTGAACTCCTTGATCCAGCTTGAGCAGCGCGAATGGAGACTCCCTCTCATATTCGACTTCGCATATTTCTCGGGCAGCTTCGGTAGTTTTTAATCCTTGTTTGATTAATGACGCAAAATTACACTAATTTTAATATTTATCTCGATCAGTATACAATGTTTCTAACGATGAAAATCAAGACTCCGATATTTGTAATAGTTACTGACTGACAAGGTAGATTTTATACTTTCCTTTAGTACTACATTCAGAGATATGCAAATGCAACGTAGTGATGTGTCATCGTACACATTTTACATGGCGAAAAGCGCACAAACTTACGAATTAACCTAATTTTAAACAGCTGCCATTCAGTATTTAAGAAAAAAAAAAAGAGAAACTTTTTCTCTCCGATTAACTTTTGAAAATACCTGTATTTTGCATTTAATGTGTCTTGAAGAAAATATATCAGACTTATTATTATTATGAAAGAAAAACAACTTGTCTACAAACAGTAATGGGTGGTTCGAGAAATCATTCAATAAAAGATTACACTCAAAAATGAATGGATTAGCCTTTTAAAGTTGCTTTTTCTATTTCAGTTCTTTGCACGATCTTTAACTGTGCAGTTTACTGAACTACGCGTTCTGCATATGTAATAATTTTTCGTTCCCTCTCTTCCATAATGCATCATGATATTTTACCCTTGAATTTGCCCAGTTCTTTAACTGCTACCAATCAGGCTCGCATCTCGTTGCCTGAGTCAGCAATACATACAAAATATTCACATGTGATGAAGATAATCTAATAAAGCTGTGGTGCAGTCTGTGCCACCTGCACCAAGGGAGTAAATGAAAATTCGCTGCATAACATCTGGTCTCAGATCAATCTCCTCGGACATCGCTTTAGCGTTTTCGTGTTTGCAAACTCACTTAGCAATCAGTTGTTACGTCACGTCGTCATGGGAATAACCTAATTTTACACTATGAACAGTAAACATCAGCTGCAATCACCAACTAGGTAAAACTACATTGCCTCTAGATCTGTGAACTGTACAGGTTCGAAAATGGTCTGTAATCAACCCAGCTGTTGAAAATATGGAATTAACTTAGCATACTCTTAAAAAATTTTAGAGAATAAATTTTAATATATTTCGGACACATGAAGGATAAAATTGATTATGTGGGTGAAAGAAATATATATATATGCAATGCGATGATAACATATGAAAATCTCAAACTCAAACTCAAGTCCAGTGTAAGAAGTTAGTTCATAACTTATTAATATCGCCAAACATTATTTTCATTGAATCGAAATCAAGGATAATAGAGAAACTTGAAATATTAAGATTAGATGATTAGACAGCATTATTATTCAATTCAGTATAATGCATCTACTGTCAGTAAGCACTTATTTTTTTCTATACTTTAGAAAAATATTCAGAAATTTACCGATTTCATATGAGCGCTGATATAAACATATCTTCGATCACTTTTCGGTTCACTTTCTTCTTCCTTATTGACGAGTAGTCAACTTCACGAGGCCTTGGAGCTCACCATTTATACCCACTGGTACGCATTGGGATGGCAATTTATTAGGTACACCTACGTAGTAGCGTGTTGCATATCCTTTGGCCCTCAGAACAGCCCGAATTCGTTGGGGCATGGAATACAAGATGCTGGATGCATTGTGCAGAAATGTTCTAGCATGCGGAAATGATTGTGTAGCGCAGTTCCTGAAAATTGGACAGAGGCACAGGTTTTACCACATCACCCCAAAGATGGTGATAGTGTTTAGATATGCAGACTAATGAAGCAAGAAAACTCTTTGCCTTCGTTGGCATGTTCCTGGAACCATTCGGTGTTTATACGTACCTTGTGAGCAGGTGCATTATCATGCTGAACGTGTCCATCCGAGTGAGTGACATAGGAATTAATTTGGTCAGAAACGATGTTCAAATCGCGCATTGGCATTCAGATGTTCTTCGATGGGTATCAGGAGGCCTAATGTCTACCAGAAAAACATTCCCACACCATCACACCTTCCACCATCAATCTGTACTGTTGACACCGGGCAAGGCGGCTCCATGGCCTCATGCACCGAATTCTGATCCTTCCATTAGCATGATGCAAAAGGAATCTTGATTAGTCTGGCAAGGCTACCTTGTTTCCGGTCCTCAATGGTCCAGTGTCGATTCTCTGCGCTGACTTTAGACGTGATTTCGTGTTCTTCGCTGGCAACATCGACACGACATGGTCGGCAGCTGTTGTAGCCAATTCGCGACAAGGTCCGATACGTGGTGCGTTCGGAGATGACCTTCAGCTCCGAATTGCTGTCAATTCTGTTCATTGCACGATTCTCGCCAGTCTCCTCTTACTCCTTTGATCCTCAAGTTGTTTTCGTGTACAGAATCGCCGATCACTGGCAGTTTTTGCTTTTCACACCATTCTTGGTAAACCCTTGAAACGATTGTGCGTGAAAAGCACAAGAGAACGGCCTTTTGGGAGATGCCAGAACCGGCACTCCTATAACCAACTATCATGCCTCGTTCAAAATCGCTCAGGTCGCCCGTTTCTGCCATTCTGATGTTCAGTCCAACTATAACTGATACTCGAAAACCTGGTCAGCCTGATTTACACCACACACCGCAGTCACGTCACACAGATGTCTACTTTTTGTAATGAACCATTTAAGTGACAAGGGGTAGTATACCTAATAAACTGGCATCTTAGTGTATATGTAAATATACACTAAGTATAATGGCTTTCAGTACAATTATGGATCCTGAACTTGCTGCACTGGTGTGACTCTGGTAAGAGAAGATTTACCACTCCGTTATCTATTGATTACAGGTTGCCGAGATCCAAGTGAAGCATATCTCATGGTTCTGGGAGGAGTGATAATTCATCGCAGATACCTGAAAGTTTGCATCTAGGGCATCGCCAATCACACTCTGGAGTAATGTGTCTCAGGCAGGTCAGTCTCTATGTTGATTCTGGTTCTTGAAAAGATCTACTTGGTGGTGCCTGAAGTTTCTGCAAGCATTGGTTACTTAAGTCTTTCCTGGTGAGCGGAACATTTGCCTACTGTATGTCTGTGATTATAGAGAGATTCGAAATTCTTGGCTAAACCTCCCTCAACAAACCCAGGTTCGTTAAAAATCCTACCATTTTCTTTCTGCAAGGTATTTGTAGTGCGAGGACTCTATAAACATTATTCATTTCATGTTCTAGCAGAAAAAATTCTACATTATATCAATCCAGATGTGCAGATGTGCAGATGTATCCAGATGTGCAGGTAAATGTTAGATATTTAAATGTATCTAAACTTTCACTTTTCAGGATAAAAGGAAAGATAATATTTGCAAGGAAGAAATTCCAGCGATGGTCTTTTATTATGTGATTCTAGCAATGAAAGATTTCTTACAGCTAAACTTAAAACAGGGATTAAAAGTTTTCATGTTAGATGTTGTTATGCATCCACTGTGGAATATGATGAGAATGAGAAAGGTTGGTTTTGCAGGAAATTTCAATATGTTTGGAATTCTGTCCAGGAACGAGGATTCTTGAATTGTGTGACTTCACTGTTAAGGTTGGTACTAACCAGGGCCGACGTAAGTAGGTATGTGAGGTGTGCGTGGCACACTGGCGGACGATTTTAGGGGCGGCAAGAAGACACGAAGAAAATTTTGAAACCTTAATGTTAAAAATTATATTTCTTCGTTTTTGCTAACTGTAGAAAAAGATAATAATTTTAACTATAATTCATTTAATGAGTAAGTGCATCCGTATCAGTACTTTCAGTCATATTAGAGACAATTTATCATCGAAAGTTAAGAGCAACATTATCTTTTCCTGAACTAAGTCGACTCCTCATGGCTGCTTGAGAAGGAGGAGAATGATCCCCATCAAGTCACTCAGGGCGGAGCAATTACTCCCTACGACTTCTGAATGTCAGCAGCTTTGTCTCTCTCTTGTGTCTCTGTTTGGGAAGGAGATTGGAATGTTTGAGCAATCTCACATCTTGCATTCCTTAAGTTTCTAAGCAGGAACTTCAATCTTTGTTGTGGTTACCACGTGGCCATAAAGTGAACTCATTTCTTCAGATTCGTTCAGATATTAGTAGTGTTCTTATTTCAATTGTAGCAGTAAGTCTTCATCTGACGGATCTGTAGATAAGCACGGAAAGAGACATCACGAGTCTCTGTCTATTTTTCCTATTATTAATTCTTTTAATTTAATTTTTGTGTATTACATTCCACAAGTTTATTTTGTTCCGTATTAATATTTTAGAGGCAGAATATTTAAATAAAAGCGCATTTTGTGATTTTTTTCCCAATTTCGTTATAAAATAGCGAAATTTAAAAATCTGATAATTTCTCTTTCATTATTTTGTTTTACTTACTGTAATTATCTCCTTGCTTCTGCTCTGCTTTATAAATAAAGCATTATGGATTTTTTTTATTTATTTATCCCTTTTTCTTTTTTAAAACAATAGAAAGTATCTAAAAACGCACTTTTCCGTTCTATATTTTATTAAAATAGATTAAACTTTCATTTAGCATATCATTATTTTATTTGGTATGTCTCATTACATTATATGTTAAATAAAATATAAAAATTTTTACAGTAAAAAATTTAAATATTTTAATAAAATTATCACAATAAAAATTTATTGTGAAAGCAGATGGGTTTCAGAGTTTAAAACTCACCCTGAAGTAAGCTAAAAACACAAGCAAATTTTCTTCGCATAAATTTCAGCAGAGTGTAGAAATTTAAATTTTTTAGTTAAATTTAATTAGTTAATCTTTTATAGGGCTATCCCGTGGCCGAGTGGTTAGCACCCTTGGCTACTGATCTAAGGGAGCTGGGTTCGAGACCCGTATAAGGCATGGATGTGTTTGTCGTTTTTCTGCTGAGGACCCACCATTCTCTAAGATCTTCTACTATGGCCTATAAATTGACAGGCTCAGGTCAGACATTTGTGTCAAGCAGCTGTTTGAGGGACGGTATTTATTTTTATAATGCAATTGGGATCTGAAAATATGTTTTCTTGAGTTAATATAATAGAGAGCACTCTAATGAAATTGGGTTTGAAAATGTGCTTTTATTAATCATTTCCCTCCCTAATATTTTTGCATATTTATTTTCTACATTTTTGTAAGCTACGTGGCTAGGTGAAATTCACAACCAAGAGGATGAGGGTAGGGTCAAGACCACCTTGATACATCAGGTCTGAACAGCCTTGCACAAAAGGAGGGAAGAAAGGAGGAAAATTAATTATGCAAAAATATGTAAATGATTTAATTTGTTTAAACTTAAGTTATAGCCATTTATTTTAAAACCAGTTAAAATAAGGTAATTTATTCATTAGGATTTTATTAAAATATTTGTAACAATGTATTTTAATAATAGCATCCTTTATTTTTGAAGAACCTCTCCAAAGTAAAGTGAAGCTATTGTCAAATGTTTGAGCTTCCACGATCGATGGTGCAATCAGTTGCGGAATTCGTATTCACTTAAAGCGAAGATAGGTCGTCGACAATCTTGTTCAGTAGGTGATACAAATTCAACAACTAATTGTACCATCGATATGATATAGTTTTATTTTCTGCTTTTTAGGATGTATATACCAAGATATATTTCTTTTCAATTTTTTTGCAGCTAAAATTTCGATTTTTCTGAAAACATGAAAACACCAAACTATTTGTTTAGCCCATAAACAAATCGTCATTTAAGCGACTTTGCTTTGCATCTTGGAACCATTTTTTGAATAAGGTTGTTAATGAAATTTCCTTCTCGGAATAAACGAAATTTGTTAACACCAAAGAACCATTAAAAATTATTTAGCATTTTCTTATCTCTTCAAAATTCATGTAACGATTATGTGCTAATACATTATTCCTCATAATCGGCATTGTTGAGAACTGTTACTTGCAAACGATGTGGCTGATTATGGTTATGGATTTCCATTGTGTTCTGTTGAGTTTAAGCGGTATTTTTGCATATAATGAATTTGCAATGAAAATATTATAAGTTAAATATTGTTTCACCAACAAATTTTCTTTAGCTGTCTGAATGAAGAATCAAATGGATATCTGGTTACGAACATAGGAAAGGAAAGTTAATAAGAGAAGAAGAAAAAATAATTATTGGATCTGTGACAAAACGTTTGCATTCCAGTTTCAACGAAAACTATATAATGAAATTTCACGCGGCGAAGACACTGTTGAAACCTAAAAGAATATTTCTAAAAAATCAATTATAACAAAGGCAACATTCCATACTCTCATTCATACATAACTCTTATTCAGGTGAAAATTTATCTGAAATATTAGATGAACATTAAAATAAAGAAGGCAAAAAGAGTGCAAACTTTAATAATGAATGACCAAAAATCTTGGCCAGAGAAGCAACTAACACAAATACAGAAATTTTAATTGAAACTTCCCGACCCAAATAAGTACATAAATTTTCCAAACGACATTTCGGGAAAGAAATTTTGTGATATTATCAACTTATTATCAACGTACTTTAACAAATGGAGGAAAAGAATCCATTTGGAATTTGTTTTGTATTCCATTTCACCGTATTCTCTATTTTGTTTTTGTTGCAAAGCATTTGGAGGCGGAAAACATAATAATGAGAATTGTTTCAGTGACTGAAAGCACTTGTCGCATACTCTAAGTAAACATAAAAAAAAAGCTTTCGTGTGCTTTGAGAATCGAAATAGAAATGATGCTGCCCAGCAAATAATATTAAATACCTCAAAAAAATTTCATGGAGAATTTTAACCCATCTTCAGTCACATTTTTTGTACGTTTACAAACATTTTCGTACTTTTCATACGTTTTCAAAGTTCGAACATTACAATTTTCGATGTCAGTTTACCCATTGATATAACATTGAAATTATCTAATAAATTAGCAGGACTCTACTAAAAGTATTGATTTTTTGAATGAAAGCCACATTCAAAACTTCTTAACATAAAAATAAGTTTTCAACAGAAATATGTCAGTGATGAGAAAAATCAAAGTTAATTAAAATATTCTCGATTTATTGTTCATTTTAATTTCTTTTACTTTATTCATTTTATTCGTGAAAAAGTTATTGAATCTGAAACATTTAACTGCAGACTGCGGTTACGGTCGTTCTCGTTGATGTTTTAAGGGGAAAGGGCTCAGCCGGAGCCGCTTAAGGTCAGAAGAGGTCCCAAATAACCTCGGATCAAGGATAATTTGGATAGTCTTTATTATTTGATTTTTCTACGCACTTATAGAAGTATAGTTCGATTACTTATACATTGTTTAATAACTTGTAAATCAAACTATATTTCTAATATTTAATTTTAATCATACATCTCTATGTTGGAAAGGGATCCATAGTAGTGAATCGCCAAGGGCCTAGATAATCCTAATCCTGCTGGTTCTTAAACACATTTTTTAAACTGACGAATTCTAAGGGGATCATTATACGTAATTTGTACAAATATATTTACTAATTTTGAAATCTAAAGGAATTCTAAAGTAAAAATAATAAACTGATATCTAAAGGAATCATTGCATGTAACTTCCACAACCATGTTTAGTTTAATTAATTATTTGCTCTAACAGTTCTTGTGCTTCAACTGACTTTTCGAGTAAATTCTTATGATAGCAGTATCGCTGTTAATAAGTCTGTTTAATAAGTCTATGTCTCTACACAGTTCTACAATCAGATCATGTTCACTCGCATCCGGATGTTAATGTTGTCGGAAAAGAGTTATCATTGTATCTTCTATACTTCTCCCTCAATATCTGTTATTGTTTCCTTCGAGATCTTCTCTATGACGTATTTTAGAGACAATTGTTGTCAGATCTCCAACACAAGTGGACTGTCTGACGAGTAGTGTTTTTTACTTCGTTTACAAGTCGTAAATACAATAGCCATTACTAGTATATTGTGTAAAATCGTGAGTTGTGAAATTTGATTAAGATCTTTGTTTTATTCCCAGTGACATGTGATTTATTTTGTGTTGATGTCACTACTGAAACAGTGGTTAGTAGAGACTTCGTTCTTAGTAGGGCATGTCCTTAGTAAGGCCTGTAAAAACTAGGCGTAGCTTCTAGTATTCTTCTCTGTCTATGTATTGTGAATGAATAAAAGAACAACTGTGCCAGTACGTTTGGTAATATAGTGTATATTGAATGTTGTTTGCACACCATTTTCAACAGTATTACTGAACGACTTTATTTTAAGTAAAACAACATTTGCCTCGTTTGAAACTAGTAGAGATCATTCGCCAATCGTCAAGAGACTTCCGATGATAAGGTATTATTTACTCTCTTAAGTAGCATAGCTAGAACAAATGTCTAATGTCTAATTAAATATAATTGAGGATATCGGAAAATTATAGTGAATATAAAATGTTTTTATTACTGATCTTTTATTATTGAGTTCTTTTATCAAACTCTTATTTATTCCGATTCCAGCTAATTTACAATTTTTATTGCATATATTTTATTACTTTTCTTTTAATTTCAATTCATTGTGATTTCTTTCTTTATGATTCTATGCATTATTTGAATTGAATGAAGGAAGTTTTATGAACAATATATTTTCGTGTTGTAAGATCCTAGATATGTTTAAAAAATATTAAAAAATGATTTATTTCTCAAATTGATATTTTAAAGAAATAATATATAAATAATTTTTATAATTAATAATTAATTATTATAATTAATCAGAATCTAAACGTATTTTACATTCCCTTAAAAAGTGCCATCTGCTCTTTGAAATATACTTATGATTACTATAGTAGAGCGGCACTTTTTATCTTGTACACCGACTGCACTAAGCTTCTCAGCGGCTCTGGTACTGACTCTAACCTTTGGTCAAGAGTGATATAAGCCCTTTTGGCATTGGTAGATGCAACAGCAAAGAGGTTACAGACGTCGCCTACAGATTAGCAAATTTAATGTATGAGAATAACTAACAATCACTACAAACACCGATACAAACGGGAGACTTTTCATCTCCTGAGGTATAAAATGACACCCTTTTGGTAGGTATTCATTTCCCCCCAAAATCCAAAGCGAGATTATAGCTTAAATCTAGCTTTAAATTTTTAAAATGAACAAAACATAGACTAGGGTAAAATATAAAAAAAATCTCATGTTTTCAAATTGTATGATTTAATCATACAATTTGACAATTTGTCATACAATTTCATACAATCATACAATTTTGTCACAACAATCATACAATTTGAGGTGGCGAAATTTGATTACAGGTACTTGCAATCTCAATAAGAAATTGAAAAAAATCTTAGCACTAAAATATTTGGTTGCATTTGTCATGCTCAAAACGTTAAGTTTTGAAAACCTCTTTCACCACCATCAACAGTCATTGATAAAGTTAACAAAATTGACAAAATGATTTCAGTGATATCTGTGCTAAATCATGAATGCGGGATATTGTAATTAGGAATGTTTCTGTTGTCATATGACCAACTGCAATTTTGAATATCTTTTTCGCTAAAAGTGTTTTTCCTAAGGATTTTATTGGAGCGAATTTGAAGAAAAACCTAATTTCAACTCTTCGGATAACATAAAAGGCACAGTCTATTTCCACCTATTGTATTAACATTAATCACATTAAATATTGTTTCCTTTAAACCTTTTTTTCTTACCCTTTCAATTCCAAATTTGATTTCGTAAATCTGAAAGGTTTTATCAATATACTGCTGTTTAAATATTTTTATTCAAAATATGAAAAAAAATAAAAAAAAATGCTTTAAAAGGTTAAAAAATTCCATTAGTTGTAATGATATTTCATAAATGAATGAGATTGTAATGCAAGTTTTCTGTTTTAGCACATATAGCAAAATAAAATAATAAGCGATAGTTAAAGTTAGACGTTAAATGTTTCAAAATACATAAATGAAGCTAACAACGTTTATTACAGAGGTCGAAAGAAACTATCAAAGTTACATTTAATTAAACAGATTGAAGTGGGTTGACTCATTTGATAGTGCACCAGGATCATAGCTTGATGTTAAACCAAAGTCTAGATCCCAACACTGCTGCCTGCATTACGATTCCGCTAAAATGCACTAGGCCCTCGCTGAGAAAGATGACATCTATGGCCTTGAAAAGTCTGCTCATCCTTTCGGCCGTAGTAAGTGTGCTGGAGAGCCATACACTCTGCAAGCTAAAGAATAGGATGAATGGTTTCAATTTGAAGCTTTCATCTGCCTTTATGACATGGCCATTTGGTCCATTGTGCGGATACGTTTCAGCTCAGAGGACGAACAACAAATAATATTGCCTAGTAGTCTGATAAATATGCAATCTCACAAATACCAGGTCAAAAACTTTAATTTTGCATCATACATTTCGAAAAGAAAAAGTTTTGTTTTACAAAACGCAACATTTCCTTTTGCTCGAAATGTTCAGGAGAAGAATAAAAGATTTAAGAAACTATAACATTTCGTTAAGTTAATGATAATGACTTATAGGAGACAAAAGGGGAAGTTTAAACGAATAACACGAAAGCTACTGGCACGTTTAGAGGTACAGTATTTTGAAGGGAAAACTCTCAGATATTCCATTGTCGAAAGACTAGAAAAAAGGTTGGTTACGATTTGTACAAATCTGTTTCTAATATTCCTTGAGAAACATACCGACAAAGAAAAGAATTTTTAAGAAACAATTGATTGTTTAAGAGTGGAGTTCGAAACGTTTTCTCAACAAAAACTATTCAAAACTATTCTTAAACAATCCAATACATCTCGATAATTTTGCCATAGAATTAGCATTCATAGCTGGAATTTTTGTTCACAAATACTTCAAACATAGATGACACCTGCGGAAGACAAAAACCTGTTTCGGCATCGAATTTAATACTCCAGTGCCACTTATCGTCTGAGTACAAGAATCACACAAAGAAAATCTAAAAATGGAATTGGATTTTGGTCCAAAGTTTACAATTCACGCCTTTGTTTATGCATCACTTATTTACTTTTGATAACAAAAAATGATATTCGTCCGCATAGCGCAAATATTTACTTTTGATTCAAAAACTATTATATATGATTTGTTCAATTTGACATGAAATTATGTCTAATTCCTGTTTGTTGCAAAACTTTCCGTGAACCTGAAGGTCTGAATTTTAATCCGAAACAGAGATGTCCAAGTTTGTAGAAAGCTCCTCAGTGTGTGCTTGATTACCACGTCATTTCAAAAAGCTTGAATTATTTCGAAGAGACAATTAGCGCCCTCAAGAGTTCACTGTTATAGCAATGATTTCCAAGCTTTTTGAGATCATGGTTTTTTTGCCATGAGTGGGACCAATTTTTTTTTTCAGCTTAATATTTCATGAGTTCCATGTCTACAGGACACATCCTGTGATTCTTTACTACTGGGGGCGGGGGTGGCTCAGTCGGTAGCGCGCCAGGCTCGTAATCTGTAGTTCCCAGGTTCGAGTCCCAGCTGGGTCAGCGTTGAGATTTATCTCCGCAAAATTCCCCGCCCTGCCCACGGTCAATAGGGGACACCGATGGGCTTGGAAAGGCCGCCGTCCGTTGGATGGGACGTTAAGCCGTGGCCTCGTGTGCGGGAGAGCCATACCCTGTGCACGCTGGATGGCCTTGACGGGAGGCTACCATCTGTCTCCCAACAGCTGATCTAGTGGGTCCCCTCCCCCAACCTTCTCTGAGCCTTCGTGGTCCATGTGACCGGGCCATTTAGCCCATGGTGTGCAAAAAAGTGCAGCTCAGAGGTAAAACAACCCATCTCTTTACTACTGATTTTTTTAGATCTCTCTTTCCCATTCAGTTTACAAGTATTTTTGCGGGCATCTTTTCTTGAGTTTTTAAGTATTCATACAATCCCTGCGTCTTCGCCGAATGGATTCTTCAAGTGTAATACTAAATTAGCAAGACAAAACAGTAACAGACCTAAGCAAAAGGCAAAAACATATTTTAATTTTAAATTTAATAATTCTAGTTAGTTTGTAATTAATATTATAATTATTAATTTAATTATTATTATATTAATTATTTATTATATTAATATTATATCGTAGGATCGGTAGCGCACCAGGCTTGTAGTCTGCAGCTCCCAAGTTCGAGTCCCAACTGTGCTAGCGTTGAGATTTATCTCATCTAACCCCTACACTGTTTTCGGTGAGAAAGGAGACAACGCTGGGCTTGGAAAAGCGGCCGTCCGTCAGATGGAGTTTACAGTCGTTGTGCCGTGTGCATGTTAAAGATCACTCTGGACAGCCATGATGGGGGTTCCCATGTATCTCCTAACAGCTGTACAGTATATTCCCTTCCCCAACTTGTCTGAGCCCTAGGGATCCTTGTGACCTGACTGTTTATCCTATTGTGCGCAAAACATTACCTCCCAGAGGTAAACCTCAAGGATGGCTGACCAGCTTCATTCGTTACAGCAGCGTCAATACATCTGCCAAGTTTAAAAACTTTAATATACTGCAGCAATCAACGGTTGGCTTGGGGTTGAATCATTAGGCTATAAGCGTATACGTTTAGTAAGTGTCTAATCGTTGGTCGTGTGATGATCTTCTCTCTGTTTTTAATGAAGAAAATGTGTTCAATGATTAACTAAAGGTTTCCTTCATCATTTTCTATGATTTTAAGCATTTATTCGGCATTTTCGACGATTTGAACTGATTTTTCAATAATAAACCAGTTTTCCCATTCTATTTGTGTGAATCATGTTCATGTATTCCATGATCAGTTTCGTTGCATTTTGGATGTAAATAGACCGAAGTATCAGAAAAATATCAATTTCATAAAGAATATAATAACTGGTAATCTTAACAAATTTGTTATAATGATTTCTGATAAAATTCATTATATAAGATAGCTAAATGGATATAATGAATTTTTTCATTCCGAAAGAAGAGATGGAACGAATATTATCTCAAAAATTTCATTCCGAAAACCTAAAAATCTCAATTTTGGATCCAAAACACAGACGTTTATTGAATAATAGAAATTTACAGGTTTATTACCTGTTGGAAACATAAATAATTTTAGAAGGAAAATTGTCATTAGCCATTTCTCTAAATTTTTTTAATGTATAGAGCTCTTACAAGATGCTTACCTGTGATTGTTTATTATTCAACATACCATCCTTACGATTGATAAAAAGCTTAAGCTAAAACAATATTCCATGCCTTTTGACAGTGTGCACTGATCTGGAAAGTGCCTTCTACGTCAGTGTCTTCAATTGCAGTCAGATAGATTTCCAATGACTAAAATACCTTAAAGCCACCAAGAGAGATCTTATCAGCGACGAGTACCTGACATGTTATCAGGAGGTTATGGGTTCGGATCCCACCCGTCTAATTACAATATTTAAGAGAGTGTTTAGATTTGTAAAATGCTAAACATTTTTGTTTTTAAAAACTAATTGCTTGTAAAAATCAACAGTCTAGTGTAAAGTATTAATACTAAGGAGCTTTTAGATTGAGTAAAATTTGATCATTCCAGAATAAATGATATTTTTAGTAAATATCATATCATCCCAACTTCTTAAAATTCGTTACGAAGGTAGGAAGCATGCTTCTGTTGGGGCACCTACGAAAAATTCTATTTGACAAACAAGAATATTATGTAGGAAGCAATTATTATCTAAACTGATTGTAATTAGCATAAAATATTAGTAGCAACGCTAATATAGTGTACAACAGAAAATTTTTATCACCAATTATTAGTATCAAAGTAGAAAACCGTTGATATTTCAGCTATTAGCAGTGGTGATTTTTGAATATAAACTGTGAGTTATTAATTTCAGAGCTAATTGTATATTACAAGGCAATTTCGTATCTCACCTGCTGCGATTCCTGAACTTGTTTGACCATCTGTAGACCTTTCAACTATAAGGAGACTTGGAGTGGCTGTTGTCACAGACTTATTTCCTTCGCTGCATCCATCCTGGTGACTGGAGTCTTGTTCATTGCTCGAAGTTCCTCCAGTTGCACATACGCCGTTCAGTTTCAAGTCCTCGCTGATCCCCGCTGCAGCCTGCCCCGCAACCTGAGCTGCAGCCGCAGCCAACACTAAATTTGCAACAGGACTTCTGTCCACTGACGACTCGGAATTGCTCTGTCTCAAGGGCATATCCAAGTCATCTGTGACCACAACGGCTGGTGGTTGATGAACTTTAATAGGCCGCAAAGCGGGTAGCCGCAACCGGGTGTGGGCGCTTTCCTCGCTGGCCATGGGAACAGGACCACCGGCTGTCATAGGATGACAATGATGTGTAAAGAAATGGAAGAAGCAGAAGATCAGCAACGAATTTACTGTCTACTTTTAACACTTTTTCATCATTGATAACTCCACGTTAAAATTAATAAATCAAACTTATTAGATGCAGAGATATCTAATTTCTTTCTCCGGCCTTTTCCTACAAAATGCTGCTCCCACTTTCAATTTGGAAAGCAAGGTTGAAATTGAATATTAATGCAAGATTATGTAATCGTAATATCTAGGTCTAGTGTTCAGTAGTTACTATACTTCGTTGTTTAGAATCAAATTAATCCCTGCCGAAACTACGAATTTCTTGGGAGAGGTCTTTTTGTTTGCTTTATTTTTGCCAATGAATTCTTCAAATTTTCTTAAAACAGAAAAGTGTTTTTATTATTATGATTAGTTTCTATTTTCAATTTGTACACCTAAAGGGTAAAGTAAAACAAGCTGACTGTGAACTGTTTTCTAAGGTGAAATGTCACAACAATTCTGTGCAAAGCCATTTATTTTCTCAGTTCTGTCCCATGGAAACTTTTGTCCTTAAAAGTGACATTATAGCTTAAATTTTTTTAACAATACGCAAAACAATTAATCGCAGGACTTCAGTAAAAAAAATCCTTCTAATACATTTCTGGAAAGCAATATTTATATCATAATACACTAACAGCATTCTTTGATCAACTTTTTCACATCTGTGAAAAGGTCTCCAGACTTCGCACAACCAATTCATATACTTTTTGCTTGTAATATTTATTCCTATTTTCTCTTATTTTTAAAACATTGAAGACTTATAAGTTTGAAATATGATTTTAAGTTTAAATCCGAGCGTAATTTTCTGAAATATCTGTTAATTCAACACAATTGCTACGGTTCACAATGATATCAATCACTATAAAAATTCTTCGCTCACTTCAATTATTACGTGTCCTCTTATACTTTCCAGCTCTTCCCAATGAATATTTATCCAAAATGTATATATATTGTTATAATTCCTTGTAATGATTTTAACACACAATAATACTGACTCTCACGGTATTGTTTACAGTCAGACTTCTAAGCCTATTGAACATTTTGGTATCGATATGCAGTCTGCAAGTGTTGTCGAATTTATGCTCCATGCATCGTCAGTTAGACCAAAGGCATCAGGTTTTTAGTGTTCAATTTCACGTTATGAATCCTGATCGTCAATAGCGACGGATAAAAATCCCTCTAGTATCTACTTCACGCTGGCGACCACGATTCGCAATATCTCTCCACTTGGCTAGTCATTCGACCTCGCCCAAGCCGACTGTGGCTTATCACCGGCACGCGGCCACGGGGATTGCTTTGCCCAGCACGGTTTAACTGCCAAGGGTCGATTGGTGCTCGCCATTGGCCACAGCTACGTTCCCTGACTGCGCGCGCTGCTCATTCTGAGTAGCGCTATCGCCGCGTGGTTCCGGACATGTTTCATGACCAGGTGCTGATATTCCCAGTTAAAAGAAACTCGCAACACTTTTATGTCATGCCGACTGCGACTGAAAATGAACGACTTATGAGTATGAAAGGTGAATAGCATTTTTGAAAAAAAAAATGTTTTGGTAATAAGTAAGTTTTTGCTGATGTTAGAAGAGCAGTTTTAAATTAGTACACGGATCGGATCAATTGATCCAAAAAGCATTAAAATGGCTCAAAATTCTAAAAATATCTGGATTCGTTAACTAACTGGAGCAATGGATCTGACCATCTGACAGAATTTTTTTTATGAACTTCACACAAAATGATTATCAACAATTGTCCGTTTCATAAAAGCAAAATCACATCACATCATATATGAGAATGCGAAAATGACTCGGATTAAAAATATTACTGCTATAAATGCAGAGAACGTACAGAAAAGTAGCGAATGAGACTGATTCATAAAATTCCCGGATCTAGAAAAGAAATAATCGAGGAACTCAATAGAGGACGAAAAACGTAAAAGGGGCGGGCCAAGAGACGGGATTTTCGCTGCAGTATAGCATTTTCCCTCCGTTTAGATCTGTGAAAGATACCTAGTGTATGAACGAGATACCTAAGTTTAATATTTTTTGTTTCCCATTACTACCCTTACGAGTATTCTCGGAGAGGGGAGGCATGTCCTCTTGACACACACATCCTTGTTATTCATTTGACTGAAAGCCGCTTACGGTGACAAATTTTACTTTATTTATTTGGATCATATAATCTTATGTTCTCTAATATACTCAAGCAGAAATAATTGTCTCAAAAATTTGTTTTAATTGAAAGAAAATAAATTAAAAGCGCAAAAAACTTGAAGAAAATTATTTTCTTTAGAATTTGAACAAACGATTCACTTTGATCCTTGAAGGTTTGTAACATTGCTTACGTGCTCCATTTCTCTAGTAATATTTTCAATATTTAACATATGCCGTTAAATTTGTCATAATTGATTTATCATCATCATCCTCAAGCAGCCATGGCCTACGGAGATCCAACCAGATCGCGCAATTTAATTCTCCAATCATATCTGTCCTGAGCTATATCTGCTGCGTCTCTCCACTGCACACCAATTCTAACAAGGTCCTGTTTGATATTGTCTCCCCCTCTTTCTGAGGCCTTTAGGCACACTGTTCAGAACCCTAACCAACTTAGTGATTGTTGTGACTTACTGACTTTGAAACTTACACTTACTTTTTGACAACTTTGTGACTTACTGACTTTGAAAATGGAATGATCACTCACTAAATTGCTTACTGAGTGACTTACTCGCACATTTACTGACTGACTTACACGCTTACTGATTTACTCACACACTTACTGAATTACTTACACACTTATTGAATTACTTACACACTTATTGAATTACTTACACACTTATTGAATTATGTGCTCACATTCTTACTGACACATATACTGACTTATTCGCTCACACACTTACTCACTTACACATTACTTACTGAATACATACTCACACACTTAATTTTCTCACTTTCTCACTCACTCAGTAAAACACTTATTGATTTCGAAAAAGGAATTATCACTCACTAAATTACTTATTGATTCCTCTCAGACTTTCTACTATGGTAAATAAACTGACAGGCTCCTGTCAGACCTCTGTAGCAAGCAGCTGCTTGAGGGGGTATTTATTTTACTTTTTATTATTTGAAAAAGGAATCATCATTTACTAAATTGCTTACTGACTGACATATCTAGAGAGGGGAGAAAATAAAATACTTAACATACGAAATAGAGTAGGCTATGTGACCAAATAAATGATATAACAATTACTGAAAAAGAATACCAAGTACTCAGGGACTGAATGATACATTTTTGGAATATTTGAATATCTGTTTCATGACCTTTTGTATGGAGAGCAGAAATCTCTTTCCTTGAAAAACCTTGATATTCTCAGTTTACTGACTTCAGCTCTCTGTCAAATCATGAGATGAAATTTTATATCGAAACAAATTATTAAAAAAATCGCCAAGTTTCAAACGCTGTAATAATAACGCTTCTTATCCATAAAAATATTTTTAACACGAGATATCAAAATTCTTTATTCTGTTTTCTTTCTTACGATAGATTTCTCTTATGGAACTTTTTCTAATCAGACTTGCGTAGTCTATAATGAAAAAAAATTCTTACAGAGGAGAGAAAATACAAGAGTTCGCATGAGGAACAGAATGTTAGCTATCGTCATACACTATCAGTTAAAAAAAACTCATAGAGTAAGTAGTAGTGAAACGCAAGACATCTTCCTTTGAATCAGTAGGAGCTATTCAAGAGAACTAACTTTATAATAATAACCGAACGAAGGTCCGAGAAACTTTAAGGAGGTTGAAACGCTTATGACAGTGAAACATCGCTTACTGTAGGAGTTCGCCTAAATGAACATCGCAAACACTTATCAGCCTAGCTTCTCACATGTCACCTAGAAAAGCTTGAATGTGATTTTTTTATATAAAGCTGATGGGTAAATACTGCAATAACGATGATTACAATAAAGCTGATGGGTAAATACTGAAATAACGACGACAACGATTGTTACAGATACATCGCAATAGGGCACTTGGACAGAAAATTTCAGTTGGTTGGCAATTTTAATGAAAGAGCATCAACGAAAATAATTTAGAAACATCACACTCAGATGTATACAAATTGATTTCCGAAGGTTGAAATAAATCAAACCTCACCTGCCATGAATCGCAGCTTTATCCAAAAAGCTTGTAGACGATAAATCTCGAAATACATTACCCACGCATGAAACTAATAAAGAAGGTTTGTTAGACTCTGTATAAATGTTCTCTTTCTGTTCATTCACATGAACGGATCACTTAGAAATTATTGCAACATTGATTTCAAAGGTTTTGATCTGATCATCGTAACAACATCTGTTTTACTAGTATTATTACTAATCGATCATTAAGTTTTTTCATTTATGATACAAAGGGTAGAGAAGAAAGCTACTCCTGGCTTTTGTACGTCTTCTAATACATGCCCCACTAAACCTGAAGTCACAGCTGGTCATTACCTTAGTTAGAGCTACTATATAACGTTTTCTCTACCGTTCCTGTAGTTACCTTTGTTGTGTTTCCCAGATAGAGTTCTGTATCACAGAGTCTGATGTATATAAAAAGGAATTTTAAGGTCCAAATATTTTTTATACGTGAAAACAAATTTTGCAAAAAAATCAGTGTGTTGTAATTGAAGTTTAAATATATATTCCGTAGAAAGTTACTATGCAATAATTCTTTTTTTAAGGAATGTTAATTAAATTATGCCTTGCTCAGCCCACCTAGTCATGACAGAATTTAGCCACTGTTCCAGTGGCTATCTCCCTAACCACTATGTCAGTTAAGGTTTATCGCTTTATCGCTGAGTTTGATTATATACTATACGTACCATTCAGATGAAAAAACTCAATAATTTTTAAAAAAGAAAAAAGTATTATTTATACTTAGATTGTGATTCGTATTTGCATAGGAATATCTGGAGTTTGAACTTAGTCTCAGTAAATATCCCTTTCCCACAAAATTCGACAGTGCTAAAGTACAGTATGACTGCATTCACTAGCTGCACGAATATAGTGTATTACTCATACAGTTATTTGAAGAATTTAACCTAGGCGGTTTTCTACATAGAGCTCACTTGAAAAAAAAATAGCTTTACGATAAGAATGGTTAGATAAAACAGGACAATCGACAGGTACTCATCTGAAATGCGTTAATATCGTTTGTTCCTGATGGCAGTTCTCCGGAACAAAGTCCATGACCCAACCGCATGCTGCTCGATCCCATTGAAAAGACATAATTTAATTAACATTCTTTGAAAAGGAAATTATTGCATATTAACTTTCTACGGAAAATATATGTAAACTTCGGTTTCAATTGCAACACACTGATTTATTTCAAAAATTATTTTCACGTATAAAAGCTATTTTGACCTTAAAATTCCTTTTTATATACATCAGATTCTGTGATACAGAACTCTATCTGGGAAATACTATACAGAGCAGTTCTGAAACGTAACGAAAAAAAAACCTTTATTGGAAATTATGCAGAGGTTTATTTGAAAGAACTTTTCCTGGAACAGAAAGTAGGCTGATATCCCTACAGTTATCACAAGAACTGCAAGCACCTTTTTTAAAAATAGGGATAATAATAGCTCTGGTAAAATTCTTAGGAACCATGCCTTTATTTCTAAGCATTTCAAGGTAATTTCATCTACCCTTGGGAATTTATGAAGTTTAAGTTTAGAAACAATCAAAGTAACTTCATAGGGCAAAACTTATTATCATAGGGCAACATTTATTACAAATACCGTGACATACATAAGTACACATGTGTTTCATCAGATGGGTTTCATAAGAATATAATTGATTACATGCTAATTAACAGCAATTAGTCTAGTTCTGTTAGGAATACCAGGTCATATAGAGGAGCTAAAATTGGATCTGACCATTACCTTGTTAAAAGTGTCTTGCACTTAAACTTAATAAATGTTGTGCTAAAGTTAAAAAAATTACCTTATACCATGATAGGTTACTTTGTCATTATGACAGTCATGGTTTGCTTACTACTGAAATTGAGGAAGAATGAGACCGTTTTAAAAAGCCTTATTTGGAAACTAAGAGTACTCTTTTTGGGAAAAAAGGAGCAGAGGATGCAGAATTATTTGAGTGATAAGGCACTTGAGCTTATTTCAGAAATAAAGAACTGCAGGAATGTCCTTTATCAATACCCTACTAGTTCTAATAGAAAGCATTACAGGGAGCTTAATAAACGTGAGTAGTACTGTCGAAGGTTGAGCGTGAATAAATTATCTCCGGTCCACTGCACACGGTGGCGTCGGGGCTTAATTTTTGAGGGGGGTTTAATTTTTGTGGGGGATGTCGACCGGAAGTGGCAACCCCCTCGCAGGTGTGCGGGATGGGGAGGGCTTAAATTTTGGGGGTTCTTAATTTTTGGCTTCCCACGCTGGGGAGGGTTTAATTTTTGGTTTCCCCACGTAGGGGAGGGGTACGACCGGTAGTGTCGACCCCCACACGTGTGTGCTACCCTAGCAGTCGTTGGTTAATTTTCTACCGGATGTGTTGGAGAGGTCTTTGACCCCTTAGGTGAGCAACGGTCGGTATCACTGGGAGGGCTTCTGATTTTGTTACCCTGCTGATTGGGCATTCACCCCTTCTGCCCGCAATTTGTAATAGGTTGACCTCATTTTTCTGTATTTTGGTTGGGTCCTCATTGGTGGAGGTTTCGAACGAAAAGGTGCTGTAGGGGTTCGGGAGCCACAGTCATGACGTTGTTTTGTGCAGAATTATGGATATCCGTGGCTTGATGGGATCGAGAGTGACGACCTGGTAGAAACAGTGAACCCAGGTATGCTAGACATTAATTGTTCTACAGATCCGTGTGAAATCTGTTGTGTGCTCGATTTAGACGGCTTCATCGTGAAAGACGAATTCCTGACCCGTGAACTGGGTTATTCGAACTGTAGAGGTCTGACTGGTGTCTACAGATTCGACCTTTCCTTCGTGACGTACATTACGCAGAAGGACTGGAAGTGCATCCGGCACGTGTCCAAACACGTCACTGGGCTTCCCTTTTATCCCCGTACCGGTGAAGTGGTGTGGGAGTACGACTGTCTAGACGATATAGTGCGACACATCCACGAAAAGTGTCGTAGACCCTTTTCTTCTGTCGTCGGTTACAAGGGTGGAACCCACGAGAAGCAGTTATTGGACAGGCTCGGTATACCCTCGTTCGATCTAGAGAAAATCGGCTGCCCCCGCTTCAAAGACCTTCCTAAAATTCCTGGAACGGAGTGTGGTTACCACGAGGGCCTTGACGTGCACTGTGCCCAAGCTGAGACAGTCGCATTCAGCACATGGATGAACGCGTATATCGAGATTACGAAAGGGTCCGCTCGTTAATCGGGCAGCCACACGGACAATTAGAGGCTTTTCCTCTGTGGGACTTGTACGACTATTTTTCCGAGGATGTAGAACCTGTTAATGAAGAGCCTGTTGAAGAGGTACCTCGTTTTAAACTGGAGGTCGTTCCTGTGACACCGCCACCAAGCCCAGTTCCGACGTGTCCCCTGCCTCTCAAGCCCAAACCTAGGCGTAAGATGACCCGGAAGCCTATACCTCCCAAGTACGTGGATTCACCGCTAGAGGCGCGACCTTCTCCACCTAGAGGGGAAAAACGTGGTGACACCCCCTCACAGCAGAGACTTAAACGCCTGAAAACTCTGTAGGCCAGTTTTCGCCATGCAGCCTGTGAGTGCACACACCTACCCTCTCGGAGATGAGATTTTCGTCGTGCCTTGCCTGTACCGTGAGCGGCTCCTGATCCACGTGCGCCGTTACCGTCGCTACTGTGAAGGAGGTCTACTTTACCCGACGAAGGAGGGGGTCAGTCTATCCCTTCCGGAGTGGCAGGAATTATTAGTGTTGTCGGACAGAATCGATATTGTTAATACCACCGAAAGAGACACTTGGTTCGTGACGACCAACCTGCAATTGTGTGGATACTGTCATAGTGACGGGAGTCGACGCCTCGACATCATCAAATCGCAACCTGGTGAGTCATCTTGCGGGGTGAACCTTTCCGTGGTCCAGTGGGATGAAATGCGTAACCGTCGCGACGACGTGAAGAACAGTCTGGATCACCATCGCAGGTCAGATGTTAATTTTCACCTACATCACTCCATCGCCGAGCAGAGAGACCTTCTACTAGCGTTCCTTCTGACTCCCCCAGCGGAGGGGAAAGGACATTTGATGCAGTTATTGACGGACATTGTGATGCACGAACTCATTCAATCCTTGTTACCCGGTTCAGGATTATAGAACCCGAGGATAAAGAACTTTGCCTGAACACTTATTTGAGTGATGCAGTGCGTGCATTGAACATTGACTCTATTGCTAATGCCTTTGTTGACACGGCGTGGGCCCGAGGCCTACTCTGTTATGCAGACGACGATTTCCTTTCCTCTCTGTCCTATAGTGACGTGTTAAAGAGTGCGAAAGACGAACTGTATGCTTCCGACAATTGGTACCGTAAATAAAAGTCCGATATTACCTAACAATCAGTGTCTTGTGTTTTATCTGTGACGTTAGAGGTCGCTGTGGGTCTACTTAACGACAGAGTGGTGGGGAATTGCATCATTTGGTGCGGTACATTTGCCTGTGTGAACATCAGATTATTTTTAATGCGGTGGAAGAAAAAATGCTGTGGGCACCGAGTTACCGATTCTGCCTGGTGGAGGGGGGAACAAAAGCGCTGTACTACGACCATCCGGTCATTTACACGTCGAGAGAATTGTGTGAAGAGGCTGCAGACCGTACATCTATAGACGTCCCCGACTCCCTACCTATCGAAGTCTGGATTAAAGAGGGAAAGCTACTACTGGTCGATGAGCGCCGCGTTGGAAAAAGTTGATTACGATCCCGAGAACCCTGGCAGCTTTGGAGGGGTGAATCGATTATCCCAGAGTACTGGACAGGATCCAAAGACAGTCAAAGAATGGTTATCGGGTCAGGAGACGTACACCCTCCACAGACCGGCCAAGAGCAAATACCGGAGGAACAAAACATACGTGACAGGGTTGGATCAACAATGGCAGGCGGATTTAATGTTCGTGAAAAACATCGCACGGTTTAATGATGGCTACGGATACATATTAGTCGTCATCGATATTTTATCTCGCTATGCATGGGCGGTTCCAGTGAAAAAGAACACGGGTACGGCTGTGAAAGAAGCATTCGAAAAAATTCTGGCGCAGGGACGTGAACCCTTGACTCTGAACACCGATCAGGGGACAGAATTCACGAATCGTGTATTCCAAAAATTCCTAAAAGAAAAAAACATTCACTTCTTCGTGTCTTATAGCGACAAGAAAGCTGCTCTGGTAGAAAGACTGAATCGAACCCTGAGAGAAAAATTATGGCGTTATTTCACTAAACATAAAAATTTTAGATTCTTGCACGTACTGGACGCCCTAGTGAAGGGTTATAATGCTTCCAAGCACCGAGCTCACGGCTTTGCACCCAAAGACGTTGATCTCTTTAACGAGAGCATCGTCTGGGAGAGATTATACGGAGCTCCAAAACAGTCAGAACCTGTTCGTTTTAAAGAGGGAGATCCCGTGCGGCTCAGCAGTCTGAAACTTCTGTTCAAGAAAGGAGCATCACAGCAGTGGACTCGAGAGATATTCCGTGTTAGTAGAATCGTACCTAGAACACCCCCTGTTTACGAAGTGTCAGATAGTGACGGTAACAAGATACGTGGAACTTTCTATAGCCAGGAACTACAGAAAATAAAACTTCCGGAACTCTACGCCGTGGAAAAAATCTTGGATAGCGACCGGAAAAAAGGCGTCTTAGTGAAGTGGCAAGATTACCCCACCCCTAGTTGGATACCTAAAAAATGGCTTTCTACCTAATCCTCCCTTCTACGGCCAGCAGTGATATTTATCCTCATAACACGCAGACGGATTACACGATGCAGCTGGCACAGCCTGTGACCCTAAAGGGGGAGTGGGAAGTCGCTCTATCTGAGATCCACATTCCAACGAGCTGGTATAATATCGACGAGTCGAATAATACCTTCACCACCCAATTCAGATGGTTCCCTCGCATCCCTCAAAACGCTATTAAGGTTGCCCTAAATCCCCAATACAACGGTCAGAAAACGAAGAGAGGCGAGATTGTGAAAGCCATCCAGAGTCAGATACCTACCGATATCCAAGTGGAGGAACAGGATGGTTTGTGGGTGTTCCATATAGGCACCCGCGATTATGGGATGGTGTTTAAAAAGGAAGCCACGAGCTTCAACTCTTTCTTCAACATCGCTGACGTGTACATGGAGACGCCTCATTATGGAGGTTTTGCGTGTGACAGTGGGAGAGAGAGGGAGAGAGAGACAGAGGGAGATGACTTTTTCATCCCTGATGCGTCCACATTTTATTTTTATTTGGTGCAGCACCCCATCGTACGAGGTCAAGAACATCACATTCCCACAGGACGTTACGAAAATGCAGAAGCGATATTTTCTGTCATGTTGCAAGCTATACCTACCGAGGATAGAATAAATTACGCCTTCAAGAAGCAGGCTAATAACCACGTGAAAATCGCCACCCAGGAGGGTCATTATCTGATGTTCCCGCCTCATTCCAAAGGTTTGGGAGAATTGCTTGGCTTTGATAAATTTGGACAGTTGTACAGTAACGACGTGTCCAGATATGCCATTGATATTAATGCTGGTATATCGGGTATTTATGTATACACCGACCTGGTCGCACCTCATTTACTAGGTGACACTTATGCAGAGCTGTTACGTGTGATTAACCCCTCCACGGCGAATAACGAAGCCATAGTAAAAAATTTTACGAGTCCCGATTATTATCCTCTGGCTAGGAACGTGTTCGAGAGCGTGAGGATATTTCTACGGACGGACAGTGGTGAACCCCTATCTTTTAAGTACGGAAAAGTGTTAGTCAAGTTACACTTTCGCCATGCGGGTCAAATTCACAGAGCCTAGCACAGCCAGCTATCTGAGTTATTACAAGGCTCAGTCGGGTGCAGGGGTGTTCAGAGGACCCCGATATCAAAGAGGCGGAGGTCTCGGTTCGTTTTTCAGGAGTATGGGACGCTTCATATCCCCGATTCTGAAACCTTTAGCGTTCTCACTCGGTAAACAAGCAGCCAGGTCGGGAATGAAATTCGCATCCGAAGTCGCGAGTGGGCGTGACCCAAGAGAAGCCCTTAAATCGAACTTGAAGGATGGCGCCGCGAGTCTGCTGAAAGAAGCAGGGCAACATTTACGAGGCAGAGGTATAAAACGCAAGAAGCAAACCCGAATCGCCAGATTGTCAAAGAGACGTTGTAGAGTACAGGACGTTTTTGTAAAATGAGCGAAAGGATCCACAGCATGTCCGGCGACTGCGCCCTGTCGGAACTCGACCTGTTTGCCGTACCTCCTACTAATTCGCAGACCGAAAGAGCCACGTACGTGGCCTACCAACCTCTCGCATCGTTAGAAGGAAATACCCCTCTTGAATTTAACGTCGTGGGCGGCGACGAATATATCGATTTATCCAGATGTCATTTACGGATCAGAGCAAGAATAACAGATACGGCGGGGAACCCTATCACTGACGCAGCGATGGTTGCCCCGACGAATAATTTCCTGCACTCTCTGTTTAGTCAGGTCGACGTGTATTTGAACGAGCAGTTAGTGAGTGGAAGCCACAGTCTTTACCCCTACAGAAGTTACCTGGAAACATTACTGAATTACGGTAATGACGCAGTGAAAAGTCATTTAACGTGCGGTCTGTGGCATCTGGATGCCGCAAGCAAAATGGACGAATGTGGCGATGCTAACCTCGGCTGGAAGACACGTAGAAATTTGACGGGATCCCGTGGTGTCGAATTAATTAGTTGGATACACAACGATTTATTTCTTCAAGACAGATCTCTACTGAACCATGTTGATCTCCGGATACGCTTGACGAGGTCAAAACCCGAATTCTACCTGATGACCGCTGAAGAAGACCCTGGTTACAGAGTGAGGTTTGAGGAAGCAGCTTTCTACGTTAGAAAAGTCAAACTCGGTAGCAGTACGTTGCTCGCGCATGCGCAGATGCTACACACGACCCCGGCAAAGTATCCCCTAAGGCGTGTGGAAGTGAGGTCTTTCACCCTAAGTCCCGGAATCACCTCTAGCACGAGAGATAATTTATTTAGCTCCCAGATGCCCCGAAGATGCATTATAGGCCTGGTGGACTCTACAGCAGCAAACGGTGATTTCGCTAGAAACCCTTACAACTTTAAACATTTTAATCTGAATTACATGGCCTTGCACGCCGATTCAGAACAATTTCCGTCTCAACCGTTGACTCCCGACTTCCCTAATAATCAATATATACGGTCCTACCAGTCGCTGTTGGAGTCACTAGACGTGTGGAAAGATAATAAAGGGGTTCAATTCGGTCGTTCCGCCTATCCGAAAGGGTACACCCTGTTCGGGTTTGAATTGGGTTCCGATGGAAAGCAATGTGAAGGCTACTTTAACCCCATCAAGACTGCAAACTGCCGTTTAGAGATAAAATTCGGTACACCTCTAACCGAAGCCGTGAGCGTGATTCTGTATACAGAATTCGACAACTTGCTCGAAATTGACCACCAACGTAAAATCCTATTCGATTTCTCCGCCTGATGGACGCGTTACAGCTGACGCAAGTACTCCGCAACGACCCCTTCACGAACCCTCTGTTCTTGGGGGTGTATGCCAGAGACCAGTTACCGAAAATCAAGAAGAAACCCTGTCTCTTCATTTTTAATACGGACGTTTCCACTTCGAGTGGAGAGCACTGGATAGCCGTTTACGTGAACAAGAGAACTGTAGAACATTTCGACCCTTTAGGATTCGAACCCTCCGTAGAAGAATATTACAGCTCTATAGGGGCGAACCGTGTACTGTACCCCACGTTACCGCTGCAAGCTCCGACCTCCACAACCTGCGGAATTCACTGTCTGTATTTTCTCTTTCTGAGATCACGAGGAATGTCCATGAAAAGATTCCTGAAGGAACGTTATTCATGCGACCTCGGATTTAATGAACTACTGATGGCGTTATTTAACCAACTGTTGGAGTATTAAACCGCCTTTAACGATCATGCAGTCCCCGAGTTCAATTCTTGTTTGCGGCCCAAGTCAGTGTGGGAAAACAACGTTTGTCTTGGACATCATTCGTCACGCAGAAAATGTATTCACCCCCAGCCCCACCAGGATCATTTACTGCTACTCGTTATGGCAGCCAGCCTTTGAACCTTTCAAGCGGAAAGTGGAATTTGTGGAGGGCTTCCCCGACCTACAACTGAATGCGAAACAGCATACCCTATTAGTGCTGGACGATATGTTCGTGCAAGCCGCCGGTGATACGAGAGTGTCTGATTTATTCACGAAAGGTTCCCATCACCTCAATGCGACCGTCATTCTCATCACGCAGAATTTATTTTTCCAAGGTAAATGTGCGAGGAATATCAGTCTCAACTCCCATTATTTATTTCTGTTCAAGTGTCCCAGAGACATGTCGCAAATCGGGTATCTGGCTAGACAGATGTTCCCGGGGGAGTCTAAAATATTATTGGATGCATTTAAACTAGCGACACGGAGACCCCACGGTTATTTGCTGTTAGACTGCACGGTGAACACGTCAGACGATCAGCGACTAAGGAGCAGGATCCTCCCCAACGAATATCCAGAAATTATTTACATGAGGAATGAAGATTAAACAGCAGGGCCCCTTTCTTCGCTACCTGTTGAGCGCACCCCCTAAAAAGCGCGCATCATTATTAAAAAACGCCAGTGACAGCGAACTCCTCGCTCTGTGTGAGATCTGTTTTAATTTAGTGAGAGCCAATCTTCCCATCTCGGGCTCCGTGCTTAAAAAATTAGCGAAACATAAGTGCGTCATCAGAAGACTCGCGTCGAAAAAGATTAGCTTGAAGTCTAAACGAAGCTACCTGAATCAGAAAGGGTCGGGATTTTTATTACCTCTACTGGCTTCAGTCGTGCCGCTCATCGCAAATTTATTCAAACAATGAGCCTCACAGTGAAAGCGGTAGAAAAACGCCATCTGAAGACGAAGACAGAGCAATTAGACACCGACATGCAACGAATATTGAATACCCCCGATAATGCTGACGATAAAGCCTCTGCTTATCTCGCCGTTTTGAGGAAATATTTACAATACGCTCGAAAAGTCGAAAATCAGGACGAAATAATATTGACGCCAGGACTGTCGCAAAAGGATATCATTGATATGGTTCCTAAGGGGTTCAAACGTAAAGTTCAAGAGAGGATAAAGGCTCTACCGAAAGCAGTGCGATGGGATTCAAGAGGTCGATTGTTACATCAGGGGATTCCGGTGTTAGGATCTCACATGACCGACTTACTGATGGAACCGTTCAAGAAACAACAAAAATCTGATCTACCCGGTCAGGAACATTTACATCAAATGCTCGACTGGGAAATATTTTAATGTGTACGGTTAAATAAAAATGTGTGAACGTTGATATCGTCTCGTTTTTTCATAAGCAAATACACCCAACCTTTCAATAAAATCATAAGTAACTACAACATGGATCGAATATGCGTTCCCACACTGGGACCGGATGTCTGTACATCTGCTAGGGGCCCAGTTCGGGTTCGAACCGTGGTCTGGAATATACGCGTTCCCACACTTGTATCGGATATCTGGACATCTGTTAGGGGTCCATTACGGGTTCGCCCGCGGTTGTTGAATATACTTGGAAGCGTTTTCGCGCTCATTCACCATGCAGTACACTGTTGAGTCAAGACGTCTGACGCTCCATTTCCCAGAGGGGTCTCTACCCGTGGGTCCGTGTGACTGTAGCTGCCACCGACAGCCACGGCCCCGTACCCCCGATGGAGTCAGAGGCGGAGTGAGGCAGCCGTCCCCGATCCCTGAATACGAAGTGATGGTTCGGTGGGATTTTCGTCGGCGCGAGTGTACATTGACTTTCGGCGCCGACGCTCTAGCAACGCTGCGCGGGGGTACGCAATGCCAGTGCTCCTGCCATCGCGTTCGTTCTCAGCCATCCCCTCGTCGTCCGCAACCATGCATCCGGGGACAGAGTGCTGCTGATATAGCGTTAGTTAATGTGCCGGATGATGCCGTAACGCCGCCTGCGCTACGCAGGCAGTTGTGCTAAGCGTCGGAGATCTCGTGAGGTCTTCGCCGCCTGTGGTGTTTCTGTCTTCAACCCTCTAGTCTTGCTTTTCTTTCCCACTTCCGACTTCGCCTTCCTTCTTTAAAAAGGCCTTTTTAAAGGCCACCCAATTTTAGTAAAGGATGCCCTATCGTACAAATTATTTTACTAGGTAGGATCGTTCAGTTTTTATATCTCTTTAAAAAGTTTTATTCATTACTAAAAGCTTTCGTAGTAAAATGGTTTATGTACAGCTTTATAATAGTCTAGAGCAAAAAAGAACGTCCCTTTGCGTTACACTTTAAGAATTTATACTTGTATATTAAGAATTTTATATATTTACGTTTGATATATTTTTCTGGTATTAATCATTTTTTTTTATACTTGTGGGTTATTACGTTTTCCCCCTTTTCATATATTATTCTTATATTAATCATTTTTATACTTTCATATATGATACTTGTGTATTATTACACCTTAAGCACTTTCATATATTTACGTTTGATATATTATGTTTTCAGGTATTAAGCATTTTATACTTGAGTGTTATTAAGTTTTTTTCAGCTTGATTATTAAGAATATTTATGTCTTCAGATATTATACAGTCGGATTATCCCACAGGTGCCACCATGTGAGGCTTCAAAAGTAAGTGAATTTTTCTTTGTAGGAGAAACTCATAGATCACATGGGTTTAAACACATTTATTTCAGATTAATAACAAACAGCGTATAACAATCATTCGTGAACATCGTAGTATGTTGAATAATAGTAGAAGTATGACATATTTACAAAAACGAAGCATTATTTACAATAGGTGAACCTGAGCCTGTCCATAAACCCCCATCTGCAAGGCATGACTTAATTGTATGATTAACAAAAACCTTATTTAAAATAATAATAACAAAAACCTTATTTAAAATATGTGTCTGTCCACATTTAAAATAATAACAAAAACCTTATTTAAAATAATTACTTGCCCACATTTAAAATATATACACAATTTAAAAATATGTGCCTGCCCACATTTAAAATAATTGCATGATTTAAAATAATTACCTGCCCACATTTAAAATAATTGCATGATTTAAAAATATGTGCCTGACCACATTTAAAATAATTACCTGCCCACATTTAAAATATATACACAATTTAAAAATATGTGCAGAAAAGTCTGAAAGTGGCTAAAGAATATGAAACATGAACTGGTGGCTAGCTGTCAGTAATGGTTAACAGGAATTTAGACTTTTGTAACCGAAAGGGAATGTGACACTTTGCCCACGTTTAAAGATTCTCTTGTTAAAATTAAAAGAGAGTTTTTTATGGAAAGGGCGGTTGGTGAGGGTGGCCTTGTGTTTGTCAATTTGGACATTGAAGGGGACGGGAAAAGTGGTTGGGGGGCCTCCTAGAATTAAATCGTGGAGAAGCTCCATGGTGTAGCATTCCCTGTTATGCACACTCAATTTAAAGCCTTTCGCACGGGTGATAGTTTCCCCGTTCGAAAGTTCCAGGATGTAATTTTTCGGGGCTATGGAGATGTACCGATCTATAGTGGTGTTTGGACCATACTGATCGGTAATCTCGTTTTTAAAATAACCCATAAAATCGGAGGACTCTGGAATAAATGTGTCGCCGGGTGAAGTTTTAAATATGCACGAATCCGTGTCGGCATAGAGGGCTCGCTGTTTTAATTTGGAAAGCATGTCTAATAGAACGAGCCTCGCCTGGGAAGTGACAAAAGAGGCTACGACTGCACTACCTTTCGGGTTGGTGGGGGTGAATTCTTTTGCGGGTCTGTAGGTCACTAGGATATGATCCGAATTGACCGCATGAAGGTCGGTGAGAATTTTGGAGCGATCGTTCGCTAAATCCAATAATTTTATGGGATCGGTGATGATCTGGGACACTGGTCTAGAAAGATCTTCCGATATTTTACCCCACAAGCTGTTCAATGCTGTCTTCCCTGAACTTCTTTTGGTGCCGTTATACTCAACTTCCTGGGGGTTAATTCTCACTTCTTCTGCCTGAAAGAAATCTTCACAGAATTTTGCTTTTTCTTCGGCTGTGTTAACGTTTGAAGGGAAACCTGAATATTTTTGTTTGGCTTCTAAAAACGTGTTGATGTATTTGCCAAATAAACCGGGGTCCTGGTCGGTGTAAGTAATAGTTTCCGAATAGTGCCAAACATCGTGAATTTTGACAATTTTGTAGCCTTCACGGACTGCTTTGTATAATTCCAGCGACACATAAGAGGCGGTGAGAGCTCTCTGTGCTTCGTTGTGAGTACATGGGTCTACCTGTGCTAATTCTGCACAAGTGCTGCACAGAGGGAACAACAGTTTGTTACAGCAACGGTAGGGGAGTACAGGGATATAAAGGTCGGTAGGAGGAAGCACCGTACAGTGGATGATGCCGAAATATGCGTCAGAGGTGTAATCAAAATTTTCGGTGATCCTCCGGGGGTGTTTGACAGGGAAAACTCCTCTCTTGCAAATTGAGGGGTAAAGGGAGTTCACGTCGAAATACTTCACCTCACAATTTTCGACCTTGGTATCGCAAAACAAGGAGAATGTCTCCGTTCTCCCACCGTAGAGGAAGGAGCACCCGCTAATTCTCCTTACCTCTTCTGTCTGCTGATAAATGCGCGCAGCGGTGGGATCTGTCTTGAGTAGCCGGTCGAAATCGTGCTCCCAGCACACTCTGTACCTGTAATCAGGTAAAAGTTGACGAATGCACCGCTCTCTATCCAGGGTTCTTAAATAATTTAGCACCATGGGCTGTCCTGTGAGAGGGTGAGTAATGCCGGGACTGAAGCATTCGGGACAGGAGTGAAAATAACATCCCGCAAAATCCAGAGCCTGCTTGGTCTCCCTACACAGACCATCCAAAAAATAAGGGCCAACTTTGGCTTCACCCTCTACAGAGCGCGCTGTCTGCAGGGTGAGATTCTCGGTCTCTTCTATGTAGGCTAACCATGCAAGGCCTTTCCTACTCTGTCGGTCACCCGAGGAATAACCGTTGGAGGGGTAAACGCCAATCACTCCTTCGGGCATGAATTTCTGTCTGTAGACCTGCAGACAAGCCGAAGAGAGAGTGATTTTAGAAAAAGGGTCCACCCCGGTCATCCCTAAAAATTCCGTTCGGAAGCTCTCACAACCTCGCATTAAAGTGTGCACGTCAGATTTACAGTACGCAATCATTTCAGATTTGAAATCCCAGTGAGTCCCCTGCACTGTTCCGTACCACTCGTGGAACGCTGAAGCTTCTCCTGGGGTCATGTACTGTGGTTCAAAATAATGGGCTTCGGGGATGGGTCCTGAATAATTAAAGTTTTGCCGTGTGCAAAAAGCGTGGGGGAAGAAACCTTTTTTGACTTCGGTGATGCCAAAAGTTTTAGCGAAAGAGCGAAGAGGAGCCAGAATGAAAGAAAGAGAATCGATAAACCTGATTTTGAGGCCGGGTAAATTAAGCAGAAGAATTTTGTTGCCGTTAAAAATCAATTCCGGCCTCAGGCACTTACGATAGAGGTAATTTAGAATCGGAATAAAATCGAATCCTCTACCGTTATGTGCGAGCAAAGTGATATCTTTAAATTTAGGCTTACCGTTGACGACAGCCAGCAACCAGTCCATGAAGTCGTCGGTGTGGGGGAACTCTTCATATTTCCATACACCGTCACCTTCTTCGTAGGTGACGATGCACAGAATAGGTGTCAGCACCCCGTCTGCTTCTTCCACCGTTTCTATGTCGAAATAGAAACGGCGGCCTGTGACTTCACATTCTTTAGCCACTTTCACACACTCTAATTCTTTCTGCACACACTGATGGGTAGGATCCGAGGAGGTAGCGTAGGTCTCCCCACAGTCGAGGCACCGGTGCCGTTTTGCACAGGTGCCATTTAAAAAATGTGTGGTCAGGCACTGTTGACCTCTGAAATAATAGTGGCACAGGTCACAATAAATAGAAACCCCCCTTTTCCCACAGTCAGCCGTCAGGCACGAACGGCAAACACCTTTGCAGATGTGAGGTTTGTGGTACACAGGCTTCAGGCACGGGACGCAGAATTCCCAGGCCCGAAAGTATCCCGCCGGGCTGGTGACGACGGAGAAGTGACCGTCGTCGTGCAGGAGGTAGATGGTGCTAGGTGCCTCCTGCTTCCCGGCGAAGATGACTTGGAAATCATCCTGTGCCCCGAACACGATGATCCTGTATTCGGGGTACAGGAACAGTTGAAATTCTTTGATGTGGGGCAACCCGCACTTGCCCTCTGGGACCCCGGCCTCACGATGAAGAACCTGTGCCTCGTGACGTTGACGCGGCTGCCGACGGTCACAGATGCACTTGTAGGTGCCCTGTGTCATCAAACCTTTCTTCTTCATACACAGGGCCCTACCGACGACGAGGCTCCGGGCGAGGCACAGGTTGTCTTCGTTGTTGATGGTGACCACGCTCCCTTTGCTGGCGTTAAACGCAGCCAGGTCCGCCAGGGGTCTGCGGCGTGGACCTGGTGTATTACGTGCGCCTCCGGAACGTTCCAAATCAGCGGCGGCAAAGTCGAAGAATAAATCTTCGTCAGTGCACACCGCTTCATTGGAATTTAGCACCCTTTCAATGCTGTCCATGAATTTTCCTGCCGTGACCTCGTTACGTGTGGTCAACGGCAGGTTGATGGGGTTCCGGAGGCACTTGGAGCGCACGCAGACCCGCACGTGAGTGTACTCTTCTTGGGGAAGCAGTTCCTCAAAAATATTCTGATGCACAGTCAGAAGGGTGTCCATAAATTCAAGAGGGCCCACACGGTCGAAGTTGGTCATTCGAACCGTGTGGGACGTAAATATGGCTTTGTATTTGGCGGACCTGAAGCTGCTGGAGCGCGTCACTACATAGCCGGGAGCCGCACTTGCCTGCGCGATGTCGGGCGCAGGCGCAGAAGATGCTGCAGCGGGCCTCTGCTGCTTGGCGTCGGGGCCTTCTCCCCGCATCTGGCGACGCCTCTTTAGGCTGAGGCGCCACGTACGGTGCTGGGCGGTGGTGCTTGGCAGGTCGGTGGTCCATGGCTGTCCGGTGGCACTTGACTGGCCGGAGATATCTCTTGGCTGGCTGGAGGTGCTCGGACATCCGCAACCTTCTCCACGCATCTGGCGACGCCTCTTTAGGCTGAGGCGCCCCATACGGTGCTGGGCGGTGGTGCTTGGCAGGTCGGTGGTCCGTGGCTGTCCAGTGGCACTTGACTGGCCGGAGATATCTCTTGGCTGGCTGGAGGTGCTCGGACATCCGCAACCTTCTCCACGCATCTGGCGACGCCTCTTTAGGCTGAGGCGCCCCGTACGGTGCTGGACGTTGGTGCTTGACAGGTCAGTGGGCCGTGGCTGACCAGTGGTACTTGACTGGCCAGAGTTATCTCTCGGCTGGCTGGAGGTGTTCGGACGGCCGGAGGCATCTCTCGGCTGTCCGAGGGTGGGGCTCGAGGTAAGCATAGCTGATTCCAACTCGATTCGACGAAGGATATCCTCGAGCTCTCCCTGAATGCTGGTGAGTGCGGCAAGTTTCTCGTTGTATGACATCTCCATGATGGAATAACGCTTACCGGACTGTGCGGGAGATTATAAACCCCTACAATGCGCATGCTCGGGTACTCCCACCAATGACATTCATTTTTTTTTTAAATTTCGTTCCCGCCTGCGTGCTCGCCAACGGTAATTTTCAGTAAGAATCTGAGTTTCCCACGTGACCTCCCGTGGCGTCCTTTTTTTAACATCCCGACTGCGTGCTGATACGCATGGGGATAAAAAATGGGGGGCGTCATTTTTTAAATTTCGTTTCTACCTGCGTGCGCGCCAACGGACATTTTCAGCAAGAATCTGGGTTTCCCACGTGAACTTCCGTGGCGTCCTTTTTTTTAACATCCCGTCTGCGTGCTGATACGCACGGGTTGTCATTACAAGAATCCCACGGTCAGCCCGACGCTAGGAAAAGCATACGGGTGGCAGCCCTAGACCGTTGCGTGCCTAAGGGGTCAAAGACCTCTCCAACACTTCCAGTAGAATATTGACCAACAACTGCTAGGTTAGCACACACGTGTGGGGGTCGACACTTCCGGACGCGCCCCTCCCCAACGTGGGAAACCAAAAATTAAACCCCCCTCAAAAATTAAACCCCCCGCCGTCAGCGTGTGCAGCGGAGATAATTTATTCACACAAGGACGCCACCGTGTGCATTGGACCGGAGATAATTTATTCACGCTCAACCTTCGACAGTACTACTAACGTGTAAAGGATCAGTTTAGCTGCTGATAAGAATCTTTGGTTTGATGGCTTGGCTGACAAAGACGAAGAACCAGTTGACAGCACAACAGCAGAGAGATAATGTTTTGTGTAGTAGAAAACCGACTGGTATACAGGGATGGAAGGATAAACAAGGTAAGTTTGTAGAAGGTGAGGATTATCTCATGATTAGGTGGGCTGAGCATTTCAGTGATGTTTTAAACAATGGAGTTAGTACTACTCCGATTTTTTGTAATGATGATAGATATAGCAACCTGGTTGATGGGTTATTGCGTGATAAGCAATGTGAATTAATGACTGCTAGTCCATGTCTAGATCACATATTTTCGCTCAGTCGGATTCTTCAGAAATATACAGTTTCAGAAACCTTTCGTTACTACCTTTGTTGATTTCAGAAAGGCTTCCGATTCTGCTGATCGTCATAATTATTGGTTCATTTTGAGATCGTATGGCATGCCATACAAGTTAGTTAACGTAAGAAAGCTCTCTATGATAACACCGAATCTCCTGAGGAGATTTGAAAAGGCTTCTAGCAGTTGGTTTAGCATTGCTTCTGTTGTTCGACAAGGGTACATTTTGTCTCCTTTTCTCTTTAGTTTGGTTATTGATTATGTTATGCGAAATTCACAACAACAAGGGAAAGATTTTGGCCTTAAATGGGCTGGAGATACGAAAATTTCTGATTTAGATTATGCTGATTATTTGGCCCTTTTGGCAAATGATGTTGATGAGATGAACTCTTTCATTCGAGCTGTTGATGAGATTGGTAGTAGAGTAAGTTTGATTATAAACAGAGAGAAAACTAAAGTGATGAGAATTGGTCGGGCAGGCTGTGATTCAGTTAATCTGAATGGTTGCAGTCTTGAACAGGTGTCACAGTTTAATTATCTTGAGAGCTATGTAACAGATACTAGTGATGTGCGGCATGAGATGAACGGATGAATAGGGATTGCCTCTGGAACTAGGAATCTATAGAGAATATGGAGAAATAAGTGTATACACCTAAAGACTAAAATTAGACTGTGTAATATTTTGGTTCTTTCTAGGGTTAGTTATGGTAGTGAAACTTTGACGATTTGTAATCAAGATAACAGGAAATTAGATGCTTTTGATTCTAGATGCTTACGAAGTATCTTGGGCATTAGGTGGTTCAACTTTGTAAGTAATGATGAGGTTAGGCAAAGGAGTCGCAACCTTCTTTGAACAGTATATTGTGCAGAGAGAGACTTCGTTGGTTTGGCCATGTTGCCCGAATGAATAATTATATATTAGCGAATAGGGTTATGAACATTGTGCCTAAAGGCCTCAGAAAGAGGAAGAGACCTAGGATTAGGAGGGTAGACAATGTCAAACAGGATCTTATTAGAATTGGTGTGCAGTGGCCACATACGCTTGGAGAACTAAATTGTATGGTCTGGTTGGACCTTCGTAGCTCATGGCTGCTTGAGGTGATGATGATGAAAAGTGGAACAATTAAAAATATAAATTTTTAATGATTGAAAAAGAATTCTGGAAATGGAAAAATTAAAAATTTACCAAAGTTTTAAAGTACAAAAAAACTTAATGATGAAAAATATTAAAACACAAAATTCAAAATAAGACAAAGTATAAAATTTTTAAAAGAGGAAAAAGTAATTTAAAAATTTTAAAAATTGAAATAAAAAAATTATTATGTATTAAAATTTTTTAAAATGCAATATATTAAATGTAGTAAATTTGACGCGTACATAAATTTGAAAGTATAAAATTAAAAAAATATTATGTATTACTAATTTCTTTGAGAAAACATAAAAACTAAATAAAAACGTAGAAAAGTTTAAAACGAAAAAGTATTTATGTAGTACAAAATGTTTAAAACAAGGAAAAAATTCAAATAATGTAAAAATGTTACGATTGAAAAACAAATTATTATGTATCACAAGATTTTAAAAAATGAAAAAAATGTAATTGAAATCTCTAACAACGAAAAGAATTAATCATAAAATATTGAAGAGATAAAACTAAAAAAATGAAACAATCATAAATGTAAATAAAATTTCTTAAACTCCTATTTTTTTTTGTTAAAAATATAAAGTGAAAAATGAAAAATGAAAAATGAAAGTAGGTATCATTTACAAACTAAATTTGAAACTAAAAATAAAACAAGGGTACAAATAGTTTGTATCACTATTAAATCAGAGAAAGCTGAGGGTCTGTTTTGTAATCTTGTAACATTCAGATGACGTTTCTACCCTTTGGGAACTGATATGTCCTGAGTATTTTATCACACATTTAGCGTATATTAATTTTGCAACTTGACAAATAAAATTAACAAATGCAATATGCATGTCTACTATTGGTTGGTTTTAAACATTTCATTCATTGTGCATTTACAAGAGATCGAAATTTGATGTGCCATTCCCAAACTGCTTCGTTAAGAAAGTAAAGTGTGCAAAACTTTGACTAAATCTTAAATTGGAACCTTAAGATATAAAATTAAAAAAAAAGTATAAAATATTCGAAAAAATAAAAATAAAAAGTTAAAATGATAAAATAAAACATCTGAAAATGGAAAATATCGGTAAACAGATTAAATATTTTTAGAAATTAAAACTGTTTATTAAGCGAAAATTAAAAGTTTAAACGGAAAAAATTTTATGACCTAAATCAGCAGTAAAGAATCACAGAATAAATCCTGTAGACATGGAACTCCTGAAATAATGTGACAGACAATCAGACAATAAACATCACCAATGGTGAGTCTGCTTCTCAGCAGACACGCTAATGATGCTCTTCTAGGATATGAGTGCATTAATGAAAGGTTTCTTACAGTAAAATTTCAGACATGCATTGAAGATTTGAATGATTTTTGCTGAAATGCCTCCACTCAGGATGCTGATGATGATGAGAAGGATAGGTTTTACGGACAACTTCAGGATATTTTGAATTCTGCCAAGAATGGAGATATTACCCATGTTCTAGGTGATTTCAATGCCAAAGATTGTACTGACTCTGACCTTTGGGGAGAAGAGATAGGCCCTTTTGGTATTGGTAGCTGCAATGACAATGGACAACGTTTCCTACATGTAAATAAATTTAATGGTTTGAGAATAACAAACACCATTTACAAATACGATCTGTAAATGTTAGCTAGGCATATACTGGAAGGAGAGCTAGGTCGTAACCGTCGGGACTCAAGGCCATTTCACTGATGACGTCATATGTTCTGACGTCAGCATTCGTGGATCTAGCATCTTGACACCCCGTAGCTACTTGTATGTTTGTTGGCGGGATTTTTTAATGTTGTGTTGTTTTCAAAGTGGCGCTTTATTTTTCTGTGATTAAGTTTTTACTTGTGAATCGTAGTTTTTGAAGAAATGCCTCATCCTTGTTATGTTCCTGGCTGTAGAGGAAACTATGGAAGTTCAAGTAATGTGCGGGTTTACAGTTTTCCCCAGGATGAAGAGTTCTGCAGAAAATGGCTTCTAGCAATAAGAAGAGAAAACTTCACAGTAACAAAATTTAACAAGGTATGTCAATTGTTTTTTTCGCCTTTTTATAATAGCAAGTATATTTGTGATAAAATTTTGAGATTGCTGAAATCGTAGCAAATTTGCAATATTTGGCAAGAGTATATAAAACGTTTGAATGATAATTGTGAAGAGTATATTGTGCCATACATTCATATAACTTAACTGCTATACGTTTAGTCACAATTAGTTGTTTATTTATCCTTTTCTATTTGCATCGTGGTTGTTTTTGCTGAGGGAGGGTATTGAATATGAGATTTTTATATAGTTATGTGAAATAAGATTTAAGAAATAGTGATCATAAAACAACACACATATATATATATAAATAGAGTACAGAGCATTAGTCACTCATTAATAGTTTGGATGACCTTGGGAAATATCAGGAATAAACTATGCATCTATAAACCCATATCTCTTTACTTTTACTTGAAAGTGTCTCAGGTTTGTGTAAATCTGATTTTCACATTTTCCTCAGAGGTTTAATGTGTTAGTTTTAATCATTTTCAAGAGAACAGGTTATATACCATTCATTACTTAATGTTTGAATGCCATAGTCATCAGGTAAAATTTGTGCATTATGAATAAATAAGGAATGCCTGTGTAACATAAATTATATAGTGATTGATCATTTCACCTACAAATATACATAGCATAACAGAATTGTTTATATACAAAAATCATAGAGTTGAAAAAGGCAAATTATTATTGGAAACGAAATGATTTACTAGATCATTATAAGTCAAATGTAAAATATGTCTCAAATTAGGTTTTTGCAAGATATAGAAAATTTCTAGTATTGGTGTTTCATTAAACAGATATCATAAATACTGTAGGAATGAACTAATGCATAATAGAAATTCATCATTGCCTTATATTTGTAATTCAAGATATATTTTAATGCGTCCAATATCTTTTGCAATTATTCTACTCACTTGAACAATATAATTCAAGTTTGCATCTCTCGAAACACAGAGAAACTTGATTTGTTGACATATTTGGACTTTTGACCATTTACAATAATTTTTACTTTTCTTACTATTTCTATAAAGCATATATAACTGGAATAACACAACAGTGTTGCAAATTAAGCTTAATTAATCAGTAACAATCAGACAAAACAAACTTTAACATATAAAGCACAATACACTTAATGCCTTCATCTTTCTCTCTAGGTTTGTGAATTACACTTCAAAGAGAGTGATTTTCAAAGATGTTCAAGTGCATTCGATGAGAAAACTGGTAAGACGGTTACTGTGCAATTGAAAGTCCCCAGACTAATTCCTGGTATCCTTCCATCAAAACTCCAGTTCCTATAGTAAAATTTTATGTTGTTAATTCTGATCTTATGGTGAGAGCATATGAAAAAGATAATGAGCAATCCAAAGTTGGAAAATGTACTTTTCTTCTGAAACATCAGTCATATTGATGTTTTAAATGATCTTTTAAATTGTTTAATAAGGGTTAAAACTCCTGAAAGTAATATTAGACATAGTATTGATTAATGTGTAATATTTTGAAAGTACTTTGCACATCTGATGAAAGTAATAATCATTTAAAATTCATTGAGAACAGTTGATACTATTTGGGTTAAATAAGTGTGGTTCAAGGTATTCATCAGATATGATGATTTTTGCATCACCTTTTTTAGCATGGCTCCTCATGCATATATTTTTGTTAGAGAGAGTGGAAACATTAGATTACTACATTCTAATACAATTCGACGCATTTGTCTTCGGTTTAATGTCAATCCTGCTATAAAGTAGATTCAATTTTTTTATCATATGTCAGGCAGAAATATAGTTTTTTGAGTGATACAGATAAAAAAAAGTGATTTTAATGCTTGATGAAATTCATCTCAAACAGTATTTGGATTTCAAATGTGATAACCTTGTTGGTCTGTCATTTGACACACAAAACATGGCAACTAATGCCCATGGGCACTATTATTTATAACTAGTTTGCTTTCCAACTCTAAAGATGTAGTTCATATATTACCAGCCAAAGCAAAAATGCCGATATTCTTTACAGTATTATTTAAAAAAATTATCATTGGTTTGGAAGAAATTGGTTTTTTTATGATATGTGTGGCAGCTCACATAATTCTATCAATCGTAAGAGTATGTCATTATGTCCTTTTCCCCCTAAAGTTCAAATTGTATGTCCTCATCTATCAGATAAATCAACACCTTTATTTTTTCTTACTGACCCAGTTCATTTGTTGAAGTGTATCAGAAATAACTGGCTAAATCAAAAACATTTTGAAAAATGTATGTACTATGGCCGAGTGGTTAGCACGCTTGGCTACTGATCTAAGGGACCTGGGTTCGAGCCCCGGGTAAGGCATGGCTGTTTGTGTCGTTTTTCTGCTGAGGTCCTGCCATCCTCTCAGACCTTCTACTATGGCATATAAACTGACAGACTCCTGTCAGACCTTTGTGGCAAGCAGCTGCTTGAGGGGGTATTTATTTTATTTATTTATGTACTATCCACATTTTGTAAATAATGGATATAGTATTTCATCGTTCAAAATTGCATCCTTATCAACCCTTAAAGAACTGCATAAAATTGAAGCAAACTCATTGTTAAAATATGGATTTAATCTCTCGTTATTGAACTCAAGTAACCTTGAGAGACAAAATGTTAAATTAGTCTTAAATATTTTTGATGACTTTGTAGTTAATGGACTTTTAGAAATAGGAGAAATGCACAAATTGTTACATTACCATGATACATCAGATTTTATTAAGATTATTTTAACATGGTGGCATATTGTAAATGTAAAATCACCTTTTAAAGATGAACGCTTGAATAACAAACACCAAATGCCATTAACGTGTTCAAAGTCAGATGAAAATGTCTCATTTCTGAATTCTTGAATAAATGTAAGCGTCATTTTTCTGCTGAGGTTCTGCCATCCTCTCAGACCTTCTACTATGGCATATAAACTAACGAGCTCCTATCAGACCTCTGTGGCAAGCAGCTGCTTGAGGGGGTATTTATTTTACTTTATTGTTGGCTAGATAAATGGGAACAGATGAGTTGCACAACTGGTATACTAACGAAAGAAACCTATTCTGCGTTAAGACTTAGTACATATTCATTGCTGGAAATTGCTTCATATTGTACCTCTGAACTCAAAATATATTTTACCTGGTATATCAAACTATTCAAACTGAAATTTTAGAGAGTCGTTTCAAACTGATAATTTAGTGAGTCGTTTCAGCCTCTACAGGCAGTTAGCTGGAAGCCAATATAATATAAGTATGTCAATTATTTGAATGTGAAACAAAATTAAGAGTGCGGTCACTGTAGAAACTTCCCACTAAGTCAAGTGGTAAAATTGACTTGGATTGGAGACCGATTTGGATTTTAAAGATGATTTTAAGGAAATGAATTTTATGTCTATTAGCTTAAAATTTAACATTACAGTGCTTCCTTCAGATTTGTCTGATTGTGATAACTCTCTTCTTGTAAATGCATATGTAGCAGGTTATTGTGTATTTTCAGTTTTGAAAAGTTTGAAATGTGATCATTCTAAACATTTACTATTAGGTGATAAAAAAGTAGAATTGGATGTAAAATTTAAGTATTTACAAAAATTTGATAGAGGCATTCTTTTTTTGCTCAAATGAGATAGTAATTAATGTTGTATTACTAAATTACATTACTATGAAAAGATTGTGTACTGAATTTAAACAAGAATTTATGGAAATGGCAAATCAAAGAAATGTTACTTTAATCACAACCAGTCTTTTATGTGATGCAGAATTACTTGATTATCATACAAGTTGTGAATTTGGCCACTGTATTGGAAAAACTCTAGAAATGATTATTTGGTGTTCAACAAATATATTTAAAAAAAAATGATTGTTTATTAGAGAATTTGGGAAATAAGAAAAAATGTCTTAGTGCCAAAAAAAAAAAGTTGTCTACACTCAATAATAGTATCCACAGAGTTAGACTCCACTGTTGGCTTTGAAATTAATAGTTTTGTTGGCATGTGGGATTTGAACCATATCTCTCCAGGTACAGGCCACAGTGTTCTAAGACCACTAAACTAATAAGTTCTATTAGTGGAAAAAAGGCAGTCTGTTAGTTTAGTGGTTTTACACCACTGGCTTATATCTGGAAAGATGCATACCTAAATGATTTAATCTTTCTTTACCAGGCTGCATAGAATTATATTATATATATTTATTACTATATTTAGATGCGCTTTTCCTGCTAGTTTTTGAATATGTATTCCATCAAAAGGTTGTATCTATGTCCTATAAATTCAGTTTAATTACTAAGAAAAAGTATTTCAATTAAATCATAACTCCAATTGTTACAGTGAAAGCTATTACAGTATATCATTAATTTGTAGTTCACGTTTGTCAATAAAATTGTTCTGAAGAATTTTTGCGTGTTTTTTCTTTCCTTTTAATATAACACTCTAGTTTTCCATAACAATTTATGTCATGATTATATTATCGATGGTATAAAAAACGATCAATTATTGACAGCATTTATCAGGAAAAATATGTGAAGGAAATGATTTTATTTTTGTTAATATATAACCGAATAATTATTCGCATTTTACCTTATTTTTAAACATATTGTGTCATTGTAATTATATGTAGAACCGATTATGACGCTCCTGGTAATTTATATATGGTTATACATGTTCAGAGAACGTTAAACGACGATTACTCTGCATTTTCAGTCATCAATTTAGCACAATTACAAATCAAGATCTATTTAAGTTTCAACGTCTTCCTTATTTTAAAGTTTGCCATAGAAATATTACATTAATGTACATATATACAATATAATCATACGATGTCAATCAGTTTTCGAGCACAGTATCAAACAAAAATGCCCACCGACCTTATAAAAAAGTTGCTCGATTTGCGACAGTAGTACTACGTGCGCAGGAAGCACTGTAGATCCACCGGATGTGACGTCAATTTAGACTTGAAAGGCCTTGAGTCTCGAAGGTTACGGCTAGGCACCAATCCCCTGTGATAATGCATAGAACACGCCAGGCCTAGTACCTAATGTCCGACACCACCTTCTCGTGGTACTGACCGTTAGTAACTTTCAAAAGAGATACTGTCTTGTGGAAGTGAACGGAAGTGGAGAGCTGCCAGATTAGTGTGGCTTACTGATCTGGACATCTATGGCTACTTTTATTTTTCTTCTACCATGCTGAACACCAGAGCCCTGTGTCAACCACACAGGTCCCGGTGCTGACAATATAAACCTACTGGACTGAAATAAGGCTCCGAACTTGATTATGGATCCTGAATTTGCTGCACTGGTGGGTTATGTGGAGAGAAAATCTACCACTGTATTTTCTGTTTGTTTGTGGGTTTACAGATCCAATTGAATAGATCCACAGGATATGTTTATCAGCTGGCGATAATCCTGAGCAGAGGTCATCGCAGGCATCAGCATGATGATGATACTCTCACAGCCAGCTGGGCTCAGTAGTTCAGAGATGTCCTTAATAGTGTTGTTAGTTCTACTCATATCATTGTAATGAGGATAGATGCATTATAAACAATGGGAGTAAGTCAGAAAGTGACATAGGCATTTATATTTTCTGAATATCATTTTCTGAAGTTAATTTTGCTGGCTATGAATTAAAACTACAATAATCTCTAGGGGTAAATGTAATTACTACTGAATGCTTAGAATCGTGACTGTCTCTGTCGTCACATGACAAACCGAAATTTTGATTGCTTTTCTCGAGAGTGGCTTTATTACCATAAGAATTTTGCTAGAACTTTTATCATACTTGTTTTTTTTAAATTCGATCGTAGTTCTTTCGATAATTCTAGGACAATCAGTTTACTTTCTATTCCGGATAAAGTTCTTTGCATTATTCTGGTTAATAGAAATAAGAATTTGGCTGAAGGACAATTTCGTAATGAAGAAGTGGCAACAGCTTTTTAAGCTGATGGTTCTGTTAGTTTTGTGCTCCGTGATTTTTGTTATTTATTCCGGTTTGTTGTGATTATTTTGCTGATAGATTTGAGGATTGGTTTGTTAATTTGGAAGGTGTGATTTGAGTAAATTTTGAACTATTTTATAATCGTTACAACATAGTTTGATTTCCAAAATTTCTCAAAGGAACTGTAAAATCGTTAAGAACTTTGCTGTATATTGTTTTAAACTGATTTCAGAATGAACATACGTGATATTCTTATTTCTTCATGCTCATATGTCATCGACTCAAGACTTCAAGACTCAAGACTCATTATTTCGTCAATGTATTCAATTGTTGTAAACTAATGATATTCTGACTTTGTGGAAATTATAACTTCAAAGATAATATTCTGTGTGTACATTTCATTTGAAGAATTATTTAAAGAGAACTACTTTTCTTAAAAAAATCTGTAAAATGCATTACTCAAGCAAACTTTCTCCCTGGCATTACTCTGATGCAGATATAAGATGTATAGAAACTAATGATTAACATGTCAATCTAACTAGTAAAAAAATTAATATTAAACATGATTTAAAACCACATACAGTTATTTCAGAAAGCAGTTTTGTACTAAAAAAGACATTACTGATTGTATACGTGAAGAATTTGTCAAAAATAACAAATATATAAAGGGAGAATTTGAAGACATTAAAAATCCTTAGCATTAAATTCTGATTATATAATGAAAACAAAGCTATTAATGAATTAAAATCTGAAATTAAAGACATAAAGAATGAAAATTTCAGCCTAAAAAATGAAAATTTACAATTAAAGGATGATATGAATGTGATGAAAGTACAATTAAATGATCTGGAACAATATTCTAAAAACTCTAATATTGAAATATTGGGTATTCCAGAAGACAGAAATGAAAATGTACATGATATTTTTAAATCTCTAACAAATCAGCTTAACATTAAAGAAGAAGTTGCTATTGAAAGAATACACAGGGTTCCAACGAGAGTAAAAAATAAAATCAAGTCCATTATATTTAAGTTCAAGTGCAAAGACCAAAGAAACAGATTTCTTCAAGCTTCTAAAAAAAAGAAAAAAATCAACGCTAATGAGATCTCTTCCAGATTTATGAAAATAAAAATCTTCATTAACGAACATGTAACCCAGCTAAATAAGAAACTATTCTATGATGTTAAACAGTTTGGCTATGAGCACAATTACAAATATTTATGGACTAAAAAAGGAAAAGTGTATATGAGAAAAAATGACAATTCTCGAGTGTTACGTATAACAAATGTTAATGATTTAATTAATATTCCTTAAATTATGAATAATTTAGATCATAAAAATTCTAACATTTTTCCTTTCTATAATAATAAATGTTCAAAACTTGTTAATATAATAGACTTTGGTAATTTCATTAGACATGATTTATACAATTGCTTTAATATACTTCACCTAAATATTCGTAGTTTAAGAGCACATTTTGATGAATTATTAATTTTATTGTCTACTGTTAATTACAACTTAGATGTTATAATATTAAGTGAAATATGGGTGAAAGGTGATGAAATCAGTCTATTTAATATAATAGGTTAATCTAAATAAATCAGGTGGCATAATCTTTTATTTAAAAAAATATTTGATTTTCATAATATTAACAATAAAATGAATACCTATGATATATAATGTAATGTATTATATGATATATAATGTAATGTATTATATGATATATAATGTAATGTAATGCTGATAATATAAATGTATATGATAATGTAACTGACTATATATTATGGCATTATATAGGGATCATAATTATTCAACTCAGGATTATCTGTAAGAACTAGATTCAATTTTACATACTATTAAATACAAAAATGTTTTATTTATTGGAGATATCAATATTAATATAAGTAATGATAACAATAATACTAATGAATATTTCAATACATTATCAGCAAATGGATTTGAATCTTTCATAAACGATTATACAAGAATTTATAATCACTCTAAAAGTTGCATCGATCATAATTTTATTAGAGAAAGCAAGATAAATGATTACAAATGTGCACTATTTCTAAATGATATGACAGATCATTATACTTGTTAAACCTAATATGAAAATGAAACAGAAACATGAAATATCTCAAAGAACTAGTATCATTTTTAAAAAGTTGGAATCTAAGATAAAATATTTAAATTTTAAATTAGATGAAATTGATAATTCAAATATTAATGATATATATCAAACGTTTATACAGTTAGTTAATAACGCAATAGTAAATAGCACACAAACACATGATATTGATGATAGAAGCATAAAAATTAATGGTAATCCTGGGTAATTAACAAAATAATTATTTTGATTAAAAAAAGAGAAGAAGCATTTTTAAAACACAAAAAAATATCCATTTATATTGCAATCCATTATATACAAATGATGATTATAAAACAATTAGAAATAACATAGTTTCAAAAATAAGAAATTTAAAAAATAAATATTTTGAAACTGAATTTAAAAAATGTAAAAAAAGATGCAAGAAAACAATAGAAATGTGTAAAGAAAATTTTGAATGAAAAAATTTCTGATTCAACATTACCAGTGTATACTGATGAAGTAAAATTAACTAATGACTTTAATTATCATTTCATTAATGTTAATAATTATAATAATGACACAACTAATAACTTTCATAATTATCCCTCTATCTTAAATAAGAAAAATTCCATGTTTTTAAAAAAAAACAGATGAAACTGAATTGAATGAATTATAAACAATTTAAAAGAAAATAAAGCTTATGGATTTGATAATATAAGTCCCAAAATGTTAAAATCATTAATAAATACCATGCAATATTTTTAACACAAATCATAAATATATCGTTTAATTTTGGTATTTTTATAAACCAATTGAAAACTGCTATTGTAAAGCCTATATGCAAAAAAGAAGATAAAAACATTTTAAATAATTATAGACCAATCTCTATATTACCTATTTTTTTCAAAAGTTATCGATACAATAATGAGGAATAGACTTATAATTTTTTTAAATAATTCATCATTTTTCATAAATCGCAATTTGGTTTAGAGAACATAAGAGTACAGATCATGCAGTGCTGGAAATGACCACTACTGTTTTACATGGTATAAATAATTCTCAAAAAACTATGGTAATTTTTTTAGATATTGCAAAAGCATTCCATATTGTAAATCATGATATCTTATTGCAGAAACTTAATTACATTGATGTTAGAGGAAATACGCTAAAATGGTTTAAGTCATATATTACAGATAGAAAACAAATTGTAGACATAAAAAATACAAAATTTCACCCTTATTGCTTACTAAAGGAGTGCCTCAGTGCTCAGTTTTAGGATCTATTTTATTCCTGATTTATTTCAATGATTTCTTTTTTAATAACTTAAAAGGATATCCTATATCCCATGCTGATGATACTGCTATAGTATATAGAAGTAATAATTTTGAAGAATTGAAATCGACTACATCTCATGATTTCAAAAAAATTCAGTTGTGGTTTCATCAAAATCATCTTACATTAAATATCGAAAAATCGTATTCAATGTATTTCAGTCTCACTAACAAGAGTTATTTCAAAAATAAAATCACATATCATAGATTTACTTGTGATAATAATATTGTATGTACATGTGCAGAAATTAACAAATTAAAACATACAAATATTTGGGGATTACTATTGATAATTATTTGAAGTGGAATAGTCATACAAACATAATTGCAAAACTTTTAAGATATTTCCTAATTAGAAAATATCACCTAAAGAAAATTCTAGGTACTTCCTTTCTAATAACTCTTTATTATTCATGGCTTCAATCTACTTTACTGTTTAATTAGTTGGGGAGGAACATATCTTAATTCTTTAAATAAATTAATAACATTACAAAACAGAATTCTGAAGGTTATTATGAAAAACAATATTACGAATTTAAAAAATATGATTAGTGAAAATGAAATTTTGAATTTAAGACAATTATATATTTATCAAATCCTTATGTTTGTGTTTAAGAACCCAGATTTCTTAAAATTACAACATACCAAAATAAATCTTATAAATAGAGGACTTTATTATGTACCTTTTTCAAGAAAAGAAATTATCCATAAATATTTCATGATTCTAGCTCCACAAAATTTTAATAAATTACCAAAAAATATAAGGGAAGAAAAAAAATGAAAATATATTTAAAATAAAAATTAAGCCAAGATTATTACACAAAAACAATATTGAGTCTTTATTTCATTGTTAAGTGACTTTCCTTATTTCATGTCATTAATGAATAAACTTAAAATTATAAATTTTTCCACTCTTAAACCTTTAATTCTGTTTTATAAAAATGCATATCGTTAAAAACTAATAATTTAATTTGACAACCTGTAAGAGCATAAAGCTCATTGGTTGTTCTTATATGGCTTCTATTTTATTGCATTTCATTTCACAATAATACTATTGTTTACAATAATAATATTATTACATTAGTATATAGATACAATAATAATATTATTTTATTACATTTCATTCAGAATGTGGATTTAGAAGTAATAGTTAATGTATAGATCAAATATTTTTACTTAGGCAGATTTTTAGAAATGGTTAGAATTTCAGAAACCCGTGATTATTAGCTTTATAGATTTCAAAACGTATCTTTGCTATGTTGATCGTCATAATTTGCGGTTGATCTGGAGATCATACCAGATAAACTAGTTAATATAATATCATAACACTGAGTGATATATGAGAGCTAATGAGGTCTGTAGAAATATGTTTAGGATTGGTACTGGAATTGGACAAGAGTGCATTTTACCTCTTTTTTATCTTTAGGTTTGTTATTGATTACCATATTTAGAATTCGCTATAACACGAAGATTGGGGGCTTAAATAGTCTCGAGATTTCAAAATTTCTGATTTATATGTCACTGATGATTTTTCTCTTTGTCAAATGATCCGGGCGGGATTTTGCGTAACGTACGTTAAAAATTTGCCTAGGTCCGTAAATCTAATAGATACCCCAGAATTCAAGTGTTATTTTTTTTTATTCAAGTGTGAAGAGAATTGTGTCCTTTAAATTTTAGGGTGAATGGAAATTTTGTTACAAATATCCGTGGCTAAAGAGCGGTTCAAAGAACTCTCTCTTACTAATTGAACGCAAACTATTAAAGTATGTGGTTTGTGAAGACTGAGTACACACAGATTATATTTTACACAGATACATTTCTCTCCTACGTGAATGAAAAACCTCTAGTATTTCCTGAAAAATATCACAGGAGACGGATTTATAGATCTCATTCGAATTAACCCAAATCTCGATTTTTTAGCAATATTCGTTTAATATTTAGAGTTTTATGAAGCTGCAATATTTTGCAAGACTCTGTTGCTAGGATCATTTTGAACACTTAAAAGTGATGGAAATTGAAAAACCATTATACGAACTCCTAAAATTAAAAAGATTTATTATAGGTTTTCTAATAAAATCTTGATATTATCAACATTGCTGTTAAACGTTTCAACTTTCAGAACTCTTTAAATATTTACATTAATATTACTCAAATCGAGATTTATTAAAATTATAAGATTTTAAAATTATTTTGATGACATTTTGGTATAAAAGGCTTATTTTAAAGTTAGGGAGTTTTGAATATATCCTTCCTTTACGCAGCATAGAAGTCTCATAATACTTTAAAAAATATAGAAAATTTTTTTCATTCCAAGAACAAAAAACAAGCGAGCAAGAAAAATGCTGAAATTTTATAACGAATAGCTTGATTTTTAAATGTTACAGCATATTGAATATTATAATTTGTATACTCCTCAAGCAGCTGCTTGCCACAGAGGTCTGAGAGGAGATTACGCTTCTCAGGTTATACAAGCTCTTCGCGAAAGTATCGTGAATGGTTGTCATTTTATCTCCCTATCAAAAAACGAGATTATAGTTTCGCTTCGTCGTCTGTTTGTCCGTCTGTTGACATCGGATTTATTGTTTATAGAAATAAATTAAAAATTATTTTTGTGTTGGATTGATACTGATGTAATATTATGATTCGCCCTTTCGAACCTTTGCCATAGCTATAATTGCTTCATCTAACGGTGGGAAACATGAAAATTCCAAAATTTCAAGTATATATTACAAACGATGTATTTATGCTAGAAATTTGAAATTTTGGTGGTGGAATGTGAGGGTCGCGAAGTTTTCACAGGGAACAATGGGTGAAATTCAGGGCAGTGAGAAAATGCAATTTTTTTTATTTTAAGACAAAATTGTTTGATTTCAGACATAAATTAAAAATTATTTTTATGCTCGATGGCTGTTGATGAAATATTACAATTTGCACCTTCCGAAGGTCTCATAAACTATAATTGCGCCCTTTAACAGTGGATAAATCGAAATTTGAAATTTACAAAATTTTCAAACAAATATTGCAAACGTTTTAGTTATGCGGGAAATTTGAAATTTTGGTGGAGGAATGTGAAAGCCATGAAGTGGAAGCATTGCAACAATGAGTTGACATCTTCGACTTGTTTGTTGGAGGGGATGCAACTTCTGTGTTTTAAGAGATAAAAATAGTTTTGGATCGAATAGGTATTGATAAACTATTACGATTTGCGCTTTCCGAAATGCCCAAAAACTGTAATTTCGCCCTTTTTGTTGCGGTTTGTTAGGAATATTTTTCTCATTGAATGAATATTTCTGAACGTGCACTACTGCTTAGAGATAACTGTGATGTGCTGCCATCTAGTGCCTCAACTGAAAAATACATCTAATCACTCTTATTAATAATGTTACAAATAGGAGATAATTAAATGATAACAGCTGAAATTGTTTATTCACAAGGTTCAGCCGAGTGATGGGCAGATATGTCCGTTTAAAACGACCGTTTATTCCGACAAGCGAGGAATTTGTGTATTCAGTAAAAAGCAAAAAAAAAAATGAATTGAAGATAGAAGCAGAAAGAGAAAAAATTTTGAAAGGAAAAAAATTGGCTTATATTTATATATTGTCATTGATTATTATTAGCTTTGTTATTCTCTTAATTTTTATTTCATCATTCCGTATTATTAATACTATTCATTTAATTATTATTTCATCATCTAAGTACACCCTATCCCCGACTAAAACGATCGATGTGTTTTTCAAAAATTCGTATAAATTAAAATATAGATCTCATAGATTAGTCGGATACGTTATTTCACGTTAGTCGGATACCAATTTTTCATAAAAAATAACGTAAATAGGATGGGATGTGTTTCAGAATTCCAACCCGATTGACGTATTTTTATCTGTATTCTAATGACACTTAGATCAATGCTTTCGGTTTTTTATTTGTTTATGCATATTTCATATATGTAGCTTTTGATTCTAGATGCTTGCGCAGTATCTTGGGCATTAGGTGGTTCAACTTTGTGAGTAATGATGAGGTTAGGCAAATGAGTCGGCAACCTGCTTTCAGCAGCATATTGTGCAGAGAGAAAGATACTCCGTTGGCTTGGCCATGTTGCTCGTATGGATAATTATAGATTAACGAATAGGGTTATGAACAGTGTGCCTAAAAGCCTCAGAAAGAATGGAAGACATAGGATACTGTGGGCAGAATGTCAAAGAAGATCTTGTTAGAATTGTTATGCAGTGGTCAGATGCAGCAAATGTAGCTCAAGACAGATATGCTTGGATAACTAAATTGCACGGTCTGGTTGGACCTCCGTAGCCCATGGCTGCTTAAGGATGATGATGATGAGCTCATTTTAACAGAAAAGGAACAAGGTTAAAGATAGAAGCAAAAAAAACTGACTAAATGCACATTAGTTGTGTACTGTCCTATCCTAAACGACAAGGAGTTTCTTAACTTCATTATGAGGGTGGCCAATTTCAATACTTTTATGCCAAGAATACTCTCCCAGAATCTGTGAGTGTGTGAATTAAGATCGAATCCCTTTTAATTCAAATTAAGATCGTTTGATCGCTCACTCAGAGCTAACACTACAATTTTACAGACAATGGCCTGAGTACGGCCAGAATTAATAGTAAAACAGACACCAAACTGAGCTCGACAGTCAATCGCTCTACAGGAAGTCTACTGCTTAAGAAGGCTGCCATAGGACAGAGAAATTTGTTAGGAAAAAGGTTACTTACCTGAGCGACCATCCTAGTCTCAGAATAAAAATGTATGGGCGGCGGACATCTAGTTCATCCTTCTGGGATGCTGTTTTTCCCTGTTTTTCGTGAACCATCAGTCGTGGAATATCTCGGCTATTAGGGGATGTAATCGGTGAACATTGACGTTTGGCTTCTCTAAAAGTCTTTTAGTGGATAACAAACCAGTTCATTATGGGCAGGGAAGATGATGGGCGACGCGTGACCATTGTATGGTATAAGCTGCTTAACATAATTATAGCAGTTTTTTTCTCTGACCTTTGCCTCTTCATCGCTCGTGCGCACATCCACTCTCACTCACAAGATAAAGAAGAAAGGATTGCGAAGACAAAGGTCCAAATTAATTTTATGATCATTTTTCGAAATGTTTGAAATGTTCTTAGTATATTCTTACGAGTAATCATAGGAGTATCATAAGCAATAGGCACGAATTCTTCCGTATCAGCTTCTTTCTCTTGCTCACAAAAATTTGAATAAGATAGAATTACGAAATCATCATTATCGTTTTCTTCTATCTCCTCAATTTTACTATTTTTGAATCAGCATTGATATCTCGGTCGCCCTTTCCAACATTTACTCCCGAGACTACTTCACAAGACTTAAAAAAGTAGATATTTTGCACATCTTTTTAACGTTATCTTCCTTCCCTTTTTTTAATTTTTATTTTTGCCGATCTACTAAGACACTTTGGTTTACTGTTTTCTTCTGACACGATAGAGCATAAATTAAGTAATTATGAAAAAAAGTATTATAAGACTCTCAAACTCAAATATTTACTATTAATAACACAAACTGCCAGGCGATAATCTCGTATGTATAACTGGAACTAAAGAAATCTGACAGAGGAAGACTGTCCCAAAGACAGGCCTTTGTATTTTGTATCCAACCACAGTCCTCCACAGTTATATACCTACTGATTAATGTTTGTCCACATGTACCACTTATTTCTGCACGTCCCCTTTAACATTTTCCATTCGGCGCTTCTCTGTGAATATCTGACCTTCAGGATGACACAAGTGTTCAAAGTTCCCCCCTCATTCAAGCTGACCACTTCAAAGATTTCCTTTATAAAGGCAGTCATGCACACACAGTTCTTGCTTCTCTGCCTCGCCAACCCCCATCCCCACCCTAATTGCTGGCAGGACACGTGAAAACTAATTGGTTTAGTCATTGATAGAAATTCGGACTTTCATTTCTATCTCCCTCATTGCACATTTATTTAGCAACACCTGACAATGACAGCTAAATTGGGTGGCTTGGATCAACTCTCAAATGCCCCTCAAGGGTATGGAAGGGACAGGCGGAGAGGGTGGAGGATGGCAGGAATAAAAGGATTCGCAGTCATCAAAATTGACAGCAAACACTATCAACAAAATATTACAGAGGAAAAACTGTTATTAACTGGGTGGGATCTGAACCCACGACATCCTGATAACATATCACGTCCTCTTACCGTTCCTCTATAAAATGTTTACATCTTACAATTTTTTCTCTATAACATTCTAATGAACTACTACCAGGTGTATATCTGAGAAATTCTAATATTGCAGACTATCAACAAGTTGAGAGAGTGAGAAGGTATCGGGGAGGGAAGTAGCAGTGTTGGAAAACATCTGTTTGTGTATTTTATATACTAAAAACGTAAAATTACTCCCTCTCCTTTCGAAAATGTTTCTCATGCTCTAAAAACTGATATGTACAAAAATATTTGCAATCAGTGCTTGTCTATTTAAAAAGAAAGCGTAAACGTTCTTCCTTTTATTTTTTGGCCCCCTTAAGCTCAGGGCCCTGGTGCAGCTACACCACCTTCACCACTGGATGAGATGATTCTACCTGGAACAGAAAGTAGGCTGATATCCCTATAGTTATCACAAGAACTGCGATCACCTTTTTCAACAATAGAGGTAATAATATCTGTGGTAAAATCTTAGGAACCATGCCTTTATCATAAAAGATATTCAAAATTTCTGTCATCCGTGTGGTAACCGAAACATTCCCAGCTCTAAACATTTCCGTAGCAATTTCATCTTCAGGTTGTGTTATAGGGCCAATATTAAAGTCACCAATGCATCTATCATAATTACAAACAATGGTTTGTAATTATGATGGAACTAACCACATTGTTTAGAACATCACTGAAATGCTCAGCCCACCTAGCCATGACAGGATCCTCATCTTCAATAACCTACGCTGTTTGTCCTTCAATCCCTGTGTACCTGTCCGTTTTCTACCACACAAATCATTAACTATCTGGTACAGCTCTCTCTAATTGTGCTGCCTAACTGCTTCTTCTGTTTTATCAGCCAAACAATAAAGCCAAAGATTCTTCTCGAACGAAACCAAGTTACTGCTGAAATCAAAATTCAAAAACAAAACTTTTATAGAAAACAGTTACTGCTGAATAGAAAAGATATACGGCAAACCTGGGACTGTGTTTATGGGATTTTTATATATATTATATATTTATTATATTTTATATTTACACACATATACAAGAGCTGTATATACTATGATCTCGAATCTGACCCGATTGCCAGTCCCAACAAATCGAACTCAGGCCTACACAAAGCCTCCAAGAGGGACGCAGCCTTACAAATTCAACAAAGAATAATTGAAAGCAGTCCCAGATGTGACTAATGTAGCGGAGTACCAAAAAACGCTCTCTCTTCTTCAAAGTTCCGTGGCGCCAACCAGCGTCTACATAAAAAAAATGCCTTTGCTGACCTCACCAATCACCTGCTGCCACGACTGTTCACTTTGGCATCAACGGCTCCCTTTAGCCGCCTGACATCTCCTCGGGCAGCCCAGTTCCGAGCATGGTCGGAATGGCCATGTCAAGAAGCTTTGCTTTGTGTCCCATTGATAGGAAGGATGGGGGAGAATCAGCCATTTATACGTACTCCCTAGACTGGGATTAAAGACATAAGTCACCTGTTCATAATCTTGGCATAACTTCATAAATTTTACTGTTCGAGTAATTCGCGAAAGTCTCCAAAGAAATCTGTTAATTATTAAAAAAAAACCACAAATGTTCATAATTTCTCCTTTTTTTGCATTCACAAACTTCGAGTTCTCGTGTATCACTCGCCACTGTCTGCAATGAACTTGCGAAAGTTAATTTTTTTATACGATATTCAGTTACATGTGAACCTCACTGCAGCTGATGACGGATGGCGATGCAGGAATCTCCCCGGTGCACCATGCGCCAATGCGACATGAATATGTCTCCGTCCCTGGTGTTCCTTACTCGTTTCGCCTGGCAGAATTTCAACTCATGAGAGCGCATCGGTCTTCAATGTGTGTGCTGCCACGCTTATTATAATGCACGCTTGCATTATGTTGTGAAATGATCATTGCCCAGCGCTGAAACTTACTGCTTGTTGACGAGGTTGCTATGAGGTAACTAAATGAGTTGTAGTCTGAGAAGATCTCGAACCGGCACCCATATAATCAGGTCGAAAACCTTCCCGGAACCCACACAATTGTATAGGCTCACGTTCGATTGCTGCCCCATCTCCGCTGCCTAGCATTTAATTTACGAAAGACGCAAATGCAATATGCCTCTCTGATCTACTGTCATCCACTCAGCCAACCAAGCTCGAACCACCCTCTCAGATGTGGCAGCGAATAACAAAAATAATCTACTGTGATCTATCGATTTGTTGCCTGCTCCTCAGCGAATTTGCTGCTCTCTTGCTCCGCAGAACCGTTTCCACTCACTGGCGCACTCAAACAATCGGCTTGTAACGTCACGTTCTGCATGTCAACTTGCTTGCATGGAGCCAAAGTTTTCCAGACGTTGGCGCTAATAATTGCATCTGTATTAAGCTTGTCTGTAAGCAACTCAGGGTGATATCTACCAATAGGGACTGCTCCCATACGTCGCAAAAGTACGTTAATCAAATCGGCCTCAACCGTGTATCCAAAAGCCTCTTTCAACATGATCCTGCTTGTAGACTTCAAGAACCGCGCTGGCATATGCTCCTTCTTAAAAATAGAAATTCCAGATCCTGTATTGATTGCTGTGCAATTTCGGCCAGCACAATTGATGTTAACTGCTTGTAATTTATTCATGCATAGCGCTACTGTTTGCGCTACCCTCAGGGGTTCGCTCCGTATATGCGAAATAACACTAGCTGACACTCTGGCACATAGTAAAGGATCTGCTGTTTTTGCTTCATCGCTGCGTTGTACTGTGAACGACTGAGCACTACCAATATGTTGCTTTTGCATTCATTTGTTTTTCGGATAGTTTTTCTTAAAATGTTAAAGGGAATCACATTCGAAACAACCTCTTTGTCTAACAGCCTGGAGCTCCTGTCTCCTGCTGTTTCTCATGTTTTTGGGGAGGAATGTATCGGTTAGCCTTCTGTGCAGGATCGTGCTGTCTACCGATCAGCCGGATACTGGTTAAGTGATGCTTAATACACTCAACTAGTTCGTTGAACCTAAGCCAATCCGTCCATTCTTGCAAGGAAATATATTCCTGCGTGGCTGTCGTTAATTCTGACTTTAGCCGATCTGACACAAGAAGGTCTCCCAAACCGCTAAGTTCCGTGACTTTCCGACTTTCCATTTATCGGTACTACAAGTCACGTACCTTTTCCCAAAACAAACCCAAGTATCATTGCCAAGCCTTTTACCTCCATCCAACCGTCGTTTGTGTTTGATTGCTGAAACCTTGCACTTGACGAGAATGTACGCTCTAAGCTTATCATAATGATTCGCATCCTCAGCAGGCAATGATGTTAATAATTTATTCAGGTTTTCTCAAAATAATGGCAGTACCACTGCCCCCCTCCCCCCGCATGTCCACATGTCCATTCCTTCTGCGGCGAATGCTGTTTTAATAATTTAAAAAAACGCAGTCGTATCAAAATGACTCCCTAGTGGATTGTTAATTATTGGTTGCACGAGGGATTTCCATTTCACCAGCTCCTCTCCGCCTCACCGACCAGTTTGGATACATGCAAAAGTGATCCGGACGAGCTGTTTCTATCATTCAGCTCGCCACCAGATCCGTTTGCTCCGGCCTGAGTCTGCCGCATTCGCGCTCTCGCCATTTCGAATTCTCGGGTCTCTTTCCGTTTAACAGCTTCAAATACGCGCTGTTCTCGCTCTGTTTGAAGCTCCATCTCTCGTATTCGCAATTTAATGCGCATTACTTCGAGTCTTCCCTGGGTTTGTATCGCATAGTACATTCCGCGCATCCAGCCGCTTCGATCTCCGGCAAAATTCTGCTATCGGCTTCCCCTATGAATTCATCCCCACAATCTACCCCCATGTCTCGTCTTTCTAGTGACTGTGGTATTCCTTTCGCGTGCTGATTATCGAAATTATGTTTCGCGTTTAACCGTATATTGTATCGCATGACACAAAAGCATCAACACAAACAGATTTAAGCGAAATATCCTATCTTTCTTCATGAAGTCCTCGAAGAATCAATACAGATGACGCCAATGATGAACACACGGACCGATTTTTATAAAAAAACCACCAACGCGCAAACCGAACTTAAGCCTACACAGGCCTCCAAGCGGGATATACCTCCTCAAGCAGCTGCTTGCCACAGAGCCTGTCAGTTTAATACGCCATAGTAGAGGGATAGTCTCGCTAATTCAACAAAGGATAATTCACAGCAGTCCTGATGTGACTGATGTAGCCGAGTACTAAAAAAGCTCTCTCTCTCCTTCAAAATTCCGTGGCAGCTAGCAGCGTCAACCTATTAAATGACCTCCGCTGACCTCACCAATCACCTTCCGCCAAGACTGTTCACTTTGGATCAACGGCTCCCTTTTACCCGCTGGACATCTTCTTCTCTGGCAGCCCAGTTCCGAGCATGGGAGGAACGGTTGTACCAAGAAGCATTGTTTTGTGTTCCATCGAGAGGAAGGGGGCGGGGGAAAATCCGTCCTTTACAATATTAAAGAATGATAACCGTATTCACACAGTAAATTTAAATAAGAGTATCATTTGCATCTTGTAATATATCAATATTTATACCTCCAATTATTACACTATTTTAATATATCGTCGCTTTTAATATATCTTCCATCTCCTGCACAAAATTTGAAATGGTGTGTTTATGTGATATATTGCCCAAATATTCACATCCAAATTTCTATCATAGACATATACACACTCTGCAGTATTCATTTTGGAAGACATTTTAACGAAGTTAAAATCATTAGTTTTATAATAAAATAATACTCTACCAGATCTATTTCTTTACCCACAATAATAAAACATGTCATAACTACCAACTTTATATGTATGAACTTCGTTTTCCAATACCCAGATCTTACTAAGCATCAAAATATCAATTTTGTAATTAGCCATTCCTAATGAAAGTAATATTTCACTAAAATGTGCACGAATGCGTCTAACACTAATATGAAAAAATAATATAATTCACAGTATTATCACTATTTATTTATTGTATCCTTACACAATTCGAATCAAGCTACACTACTCTCTAAATAGTCACTTGTCCATACTAAGTTATTATCCGTATTATTGAACGTATTTGTAACCAACGTCGATAACTCTTCTTTACCTTTAATTCTAATTATCCTCGACTTTTCATCTTTTCTGATGAAACTTTTCTCATCTTTAGTCCATATAAATTTATAGTGATGTTTTCGTTTGAATTGTTTCGTTTCTTAGAGTAGCTTTGTATTCGACGGTGTCAAATTTTCGTTGATATATATTTTTGAACTTCTGAATCTCCAAGATAGACATTCTGGGAAAATGAACTTTTTCTTCTTTTCGGCCAGCAAAATTTTTCTCCTTTGATCCTATCTTTAAATTGCACTATAATTGGTGTTATTTTGTTTCTGATCGATGTAGGCACTCTATGTATATTGCTTATTTCTACTTTTTGTTGCATTTAAGGCTTTCTGAATTTCTTCAAAGACCTCTACTAGTTTCTCTCCTATATTTTCAGGTACACCTACACTTTCCAAATTAGAGTTTCTAGAATATTGTTCCAAGTCATTCACTTGAGTCTGAAGGCCCAATACTTGATTACCAAGAACCTTAAGTATCGATACAGTAGGTATGGCGAGCGGAAGTGCCACGGCCCCCTCGTGCCATAAAGTTCCCCGATCTGACGAGTGCCACGCCTACCTGTCAAAAGTCCCTTTCGTTTACATTGCCACTTGTCAAAATATAATAGGTATAGGCTTGGTGCTCTTCTTCTTACGGTTGACCACGACGAAGCCGTCATCAGAGTCCTCAGGCAGCTTCTGATCGACGTCCATGATATTGGAGAGGTCGATGAGGGGCTGCTTAACCTCAGGAGTATTTGCTGGGGGAGGGCTGGCAGAGAAAGGGTTTGCCAAAACACTGTCAGACAGAGTTGACGGTGCAATAGATGAAGATTTGAACTAAAAAGTAATGACATGGGTGAAATTAGGAGTGTGTGGAATATTTTCATATATCAACATGTAAAGTATAAACGTGTGTTAACACGGTAGATTTGCACTAAGGATGTCTACAGAGTGTCCCTGAATTCATGGCCCAAACATGAGGGGATGGTAGTATACACTGAACCCACCAATATTTGTCATAGAATATGCGGCCGCAAACGCAGTGAGGAGGCGTAAATGAAGGACAGACACAGATGTTTCCAGAATGACATTTACTGGAGATCATTACAACAAATGCTCAAACGTCAGCCCACCAGCGTTGATACAGGCGGCACAACGGTGGAGTAGTGATTGGCATGCCTGCTCGTAAACACCGGGCTTGTCGCACACATCGGCGGCTGCGACGGACAATCGGACTACCAGATCCTCCGCAGACTGCACGAGCGTCTCGTACACGACACTCTTCAAATATCCCCACAGAAAGAAATCGACACATGAAAAATTGGGCGATCTGGGGGGCCATGGGATGAGACCACCGTGCCCAATCCATCGGTTCCCAAATGTAGTATTAAGATGCTGATGCACATCCATGCTGAAATGGGCGGGTGCCCCATCATGGAGCCACATATGGCTTTTTCCTGCAAGGACAAGTTTTTTCGACAGCGATATGTACTTGTGTGTTTCATTATACGAGTAAATCAATCATGCATATTTCATGTTCAACTAAGAACGGTTTAGTTATTTTTTTCCGCAGGAGAATGCATGTTTCTTCATGTTCGAAACTTTTTTCCCTGTTTATTTCAAGTATGTGCACATGCGAACTACACTAGAAACGATAGTTCCCAAGTATTCATTTTTTAAGTATTAGGGTGTGAATGTCACAATTTCGTTTCCTACAACAACGTTCATTTCGAGTGAGATGCAAGTTAGCAACGTTATTTTTTCTGCAAACATTCGCTTTTTGTGTAAGCATGTGAATTTTAAATGTGACATTTCAGTTGTATGTGAATCAAATATTCACTTTTCTGAACAAGGTGAAATTCTGAATTATCTGAATGATAAGGCACTTGACCTTATTTCAGAAAGAAAGAACTGCAGGAATGTCCTTAATCAATACCCTGCTGGTCCTAATAGAAAGCATTACAAAGAGCTTAATAAACGTGTAAAGGATTAGATAGCTGCTGATAACAATCTTTGGCTTGATGGCTTGGCTGACAAAGCCGAGGAAGCAGTTAGGCAGCACAACAGCAGAGAGCTGTACCAGAGAGTTAATCTTTTGTGTGGTAGAAAACGAACAGGTATATAGGGATTGAAGGATAACAAGGTAAGGATATAGAAGATGAGGATTCTGTCATGGCTAGGTGAGCTGAGCATTTCAGTGATGTTCTAAACAATGTGGTTAGTTCTATTCCCATTGTTTGTAATGATGACAGATGAATTGGCGGCTTTAATGTTGGCCCTATAACACAATCGAAGTTATTTTGACTATTTCTAAACTTAAACTGCATAAATCCTCAGGAGTAGATGGAATTACTACGGGAATGCTTAGAGCTGGAAATGTTTCGGTATGACTGAAATTTTGAATATCTTTTGCGATAAAGGCATGGTCCCTAAGGATTTTACCAGAGCTATTTTTATCCCTATTTTCAAAAAAGATGATCGTAGTTCTTGTGAGAACTTTAGGGGTATCAGCCTACTCTCTGTCCCAGGGAAAGTTCTTTGCATGATTGTGCTTAATAGAATTAAGAATCTGGTTGACAGCCAATTGCGTAATGAGCAATGTGAATTCAGAAGTGGTAGGGGATGTGTGGATCAGATATTTTCCCTTAGGCAGATTCTTGAGAAATGTTTAGAGTTTCAGAAACCTTTGGTTGCTAGCTTTGTTGATTTCAAAAAGGCTTTCGACTCTGCTGATCGACATAATTTGTGGTTGATTCTGAGATCATATGGTTACCAGACAAGTCAGTTAACATAATGAAAGCTCTCTATAATAACACTGAGTCGTGTGTGAGAGTTGGTAAATCTTGTAGCAATTAGTTTAGCATTACTTCTGGTGTTCAACAAGGGTGCAATTTTGTCTCCTTTTCTCTTTGGTTATTGATTATGTTATGCGATATTCACTTCGAGGGAAAGATTTTGGCCTTGAATGGGCTGGAGATACGAAAATTTCTGATTTAGATTATGTTGATGATTTAGCCCTTTTGGCAGATGATGTTGATGGGATGAACTCTTTCATTCAAGCTGTTGATGAAACTGGTTCTAGAGTAGGTTTGGTTATAAACAGAGAGAAAACTAAAGTGATGAAAATCGGTCAGGCAGGCTGTGATTCAGTTAATCTGAATGGTTGCAGTCTTGAGCAGGTGTCACACTTTAATTATCTCGGGAGCTATGTAACAGATAATGGTGATGTGCGGCATGAGATTAACAGACGAATCGGAATTGCTGCCGGGTCTTTTAATAATCTATGGAGAGTGTGGAGAAATAGGCGTATACACCTAAAGACTAAAATTAGACTGTTTGGTTCTTTCTACGGTTGGTTATGGTAGTGAAAATTGAATTATTTGTAAACAAGATAACAGGAAACTTGATGTTTTTGATTCTAGATTCTTCTAGAATCGAAATTGGGCGTTAGGTGGTTAAACTTTGTAAGTAATGATTAGGTTAGGCAAAGGAGTCGGCAACCTCCTTTAAACAGCATATTGTGCGAGAGAGAATCCATTGTTTAGGCCATGTTGCCCGTATGGATAATTGTAGATTGGCGAACAGGGTTATGAACAGTGTGCCTAAAGGTCTCAGAAAGAGGGGGAGACCTAGGATGCGGTTGGCAGACAATGTCAAACAGGACCTTGCTAGAATTGGTGTGCAGTGGCCAGATGCAGTAGATGTAGCTCAGGACAGACATGCTTGAAGAACTAAATTGCACGGGCTGGTTGGACCTCCGTAGCCCATGGCTACTTGAGGTTGATGATGATGGTAATGTTGTCCTTCTGCTAAGATCTCGAGTTCTCCACAAATTTATTCCATGACGACTCCTGCGAAAACTTCTGTGGCCAGTAGCTGCTTGAGGGAGTTTTTCTTCCAGTATTCGCAAGTAGAAATTGAGATATTATGGGGTCAGTTCATATTGGTCAACATTTTCTCATTTCTACTATGCAACATCTGGGGCCGGAATCGGATGCGAGGCTCGTAACTTAATGTTTCCAGATTCGAGTTTCCACCGTTCTTGAATGGGGAATTTCCTCGCTTACCATCGATCTGTCTTCAGTGAAAGAGGGAATACCAATAGGCTTGGGGAAAACGGATTGTGACATCAGACGGATTGTGCGCATTAAAGAAACACCCATTAGTGTCATTAAAAATGAGACTGTCAATAACGCTATTAGGCAAAAAACGCTTTGCTGGTTCTTCTTTCCTCTTTGATGGTTTAATTATTAATGTTAAATTTAACAACAAGAATTTATCTAATTGTATAAATTATGAGGTCAGTGTAAGATTGCACATATTTAACATTAATTTCGGCTTTTTCAAAAATAATAAAATTATATGTAGCCACCCCGGATCGGGATAAAAATCAAGTCGGGAGGGCAAGAGACTTGATTTCCAATGCATTATACATTTCTCTCTTCGGTTTACGGGAATTTTAAAATTTCTTGAAAAATGCATAAAATATAAAACAGTTTAACAATTTTGGTCTCTTTTTACATCATACGGCCTTTCCCCTCCTAGATCGGGCCCTGACATGTACCATAATAAATAGCTATTACAAAAGAGCACCTGCTAGTCTAAGGAAAACGTGCCTAATTGTATTTCATTTTAAACTGATTTTTTTATTGTTTCTCTTAACAATTACAAAAGGGCAGCTGCCAGTCTAAGGAAAATGTGCCTAATTACATTATAAATCAGGTAAATGAGAAAATAAAGATATTAACCTATTGTAATTCTGGTAGCTATTGAAAACTTCAAAATCAATGCTCTTTTCTCTGTTTAAACGTCCATTATCTTCCTTTAATTTCTCTGTGTCCTTTCGCTGTTTCCGTCAGTTTTACGTCACGATTTTTTAATTAAGATTAAACTCATGAAAGTATATTTTAAAATCTCAATTTCACTATAAAAGTTTAAATAAAAAAAAACTGAGCATATCTTTTTACTTCCTATTGCCCTATTTTTCCTGCAGCAAATCTCTTATAAGGTTAGGACTTGCAGATTTCAAAATAGGGCATATTTTAATGCACTTTCTGACCCCATTTACGAAACGAGTATAAATGTGAAAATTTTTCTTCTTTAACATTCTAATGTCCTAGGTATCATGAATATTTATTTTTCTGATTCCTGATAGTTTTGGACTTATGAAAATATAATGATTAAATATGAAAAAATGTTCCGGAAATAAATTAAAAGAAACATGATTTAAAACCACAATTTCGATAAAAGGGTTTACGTTTAAGAATATTTAAAATTTTTGTTTTCTGACTGACATTATATGCCGTAAATTACATTTTGTGTTCACCACTTGCTTGAAAATCACAGAATTTTGAGCTTTCAAGAGCCTGATATATGGCATTCTATTCTATTGCAGATCAAACCACAAACTAATAAGCCTACAAAACAAGACAATCAGTTGTTGAATTTTAACTGTTTTTTACTAAAATTGGGGGTTTAAAAATGCATTTTTAGATTTCATTCTCTATAAAAATTTTATTATGTACTAAATATTAATATTTTTCGAAAAACTTAAAATTCCTTATTATAAATCAGAGCAGAAGCAAATAAACTGTATCTGGAAAAATAAAAGGTTGGACAGAGAAAATTTAAGATTTTTAAATTTAATTATTTCGTAGCAAAATAAGATACCTAAACTCTTGTCAAATGGAACAATGCATTTTATGCACAAAAAAGAATTTAACATTTTTTTTCTAATTGGGGAAATTGATTATTTACCTTTATGAAACGTTTGCTTCTTCTGTAGACTACTCTAAGCGAAATAGGAGAACACTATTTACTAATGAATGAAAGGCATATTTCTATTAAACAATCACAACTTTCTCTAAGGTTAATGGTTTTCCTTCCTCTCCCGACTCAGCCCACCTCTCAAATCGAACAACAAGAATTATAGCACTCTAAATCATCAATAAGTTTGTGTTCTATTGCTCTTAAAGAAACCAAATCAATCATCAAAAAGCAGTTCCAGTCAAGGAATCCATTTCCAGATATCTGAAATTTAGCTCTTTCTTCTCACCAGACGATTCGGGTTTATAGGGTGCAGTTGGAGTCTAGCCTAGCGAAAACTTCCGCTTTGAAAACATTCAGTGGAACTGTTATTGTCACTGATAATGCTGTGATTGAAAACGTCGTAAAACTGTCTACAAAGTATTTATTCAAATGTTTAAGTGGTCACACAGAGAAAACGACAATGTATTACGGAGTGGCTAACGGCTCCATTTATCACATTTTCGCCCTATTGTACTTGCTATTCTTCTGTACGAAGGGCTTAAGTGCCAAGCGCCCGCAATCTAACCTATGTAATCCTGAGAAAATCCATCCTATGTGCTGGTCTTATTTGACCATTACATCCTCGTGAATGGTGAGCGCTAATGAGGAGGATGACTTCCGTTGAGAACTGCTTTGTGCCCAATGCTTTCAGAACAGCAGATCTGTCGACCCAGTAACTGATACGAATACACTTGCACATTGGAGCTAGCAAAAAGAAAACTGAAATACTTTTCTTTAATTAATATTTTGCATTGAAGTTTTAAAATTTAGCTGGTCTTACAAACTAATATTATAAAAATAACCAGGCCCTCTGCTAGAGATAGCAGAGGGCCTGGTTATTTTTATAAATAGTTTTTATATAGTAAACTCCGTTGAGAAATATTTCTACAGCCAAAAAAAATGGACAATGCAATATCGGAAATTAAGAAACTGGAGTTCAAAACAAAAATGAATTAAACAAAGTTCAAAGGATTTGCTAGGTAATAACGATCTGTTTCGATATAGCTCTAAATAATAGTTCCAAAGTAAATCGTCATATAGGGGTACCATCATTTCGTTTAAGTATCCAGAAATTTTCTTTTCTTAAAATTCAAAAATCGTCGTATACTTATTGATATTTCTATGTAATAAGTTTTTAGGACAAAGTTTTTCTGTGACTCCTTCTTAGTGACGGGCTTACGCATAGCTAACTATCCTACAGCTACGAACCTCATGATAGAGGGACCTCAAATTATGCATTTAAAGTGTTATGTGTCATGCAATTCATTATTTTATTACATACCAACACTAGTATAATACTTCACAAATATCAGTCTTATGTTTTATAACGTTCCCTTCAGTCAGAATACTAAATATATATCTCGACTGTCGTTTTTTGGAAGCCTCCTAAACTTCATGTAGCTTAGGCTCTTAAAAGGTCAAAGTCCGACTCTTTTCTTCTTTTAGCCTGAGGGAGTGGCTAAGAGTGGCCCCGAGACTGGCACTGGCTTGAAGTCCTTGAGGGTTGAAATTAATTCCTTTACGTTTTCCACTAACTAATTCACCACCTTTGAATATGTCCTTAGTCCATTATTTTTTAAATTAATAATCAGCTACCGATCGGCCTCGAAGTAAAGTTTCGTGACCGGCCTACCGGGAATTCTTCCGGTGTCCCGGAGGCCCAGTCTGCCACTGTTCCTAAATGCGGTGTACTTCATGATTGCGACACCGGACCCTTGCAAACTTTTTACGTCCTTTCCCTGGACCACGGCCAACTGAAATTAGTTTACGAGCCTGCTCACGAGCGCAAAACGTGCGTATTCACTTTTCAAAGCCGAGAGAGTTGTAGGTGGCGCTACAACCACACTCTAACCACGGCCAACCTGTAGCCGTGCTGTATTGCTGTAGTTTGTCCCTTATTTACGGAAGATAGTGTTGCAGGGTAGGAATTTTAGTTCGTTGTCGATTTCACAGTGAAAATTGCATGTTTTTTTTCTCTATTATAGATGCTTAATTTTTTTTTTAATATTTTCATCAGTTATTTTAAATAATGGTTTACTGTTCCGTCCTATGTGTATGTAAGTCACAGAGAAGGAAAAGTTTTGGGACCTCGTTTCTTTTCTCAGGAATATCTGAATCACCCTTGTTTGAACCTAAATGGGGTACTAATCTCGGAAATCAGGTTTTGCCAACTGAGAAAATAAGCAATTTATATAAATAAATTTCGTTATGTATCTTATGTGATTGACGTACACCCGGTGCCTTGATTTTGGGTTTTACCAAGTGCCTCAATTTTGCAACCTTGCCATGATGTTACATCATCATCATCATCATCATCATCATCATCATCATCATCATCATCATCATCATCATCATCATCATCATCCTCAAGCAGCCATGGGCTACGGAGGTTTTAACTATAAAAGCTGCATCCGGCCACTGCACACCAATTCTAACAAGGTCCTGTTTGACATTGTCTGCCCACCGCATCCTAGGTCTCCCCCTCCTTCTGAAGCCTCTAGGCACACTGTTCATAACCCTATTCGCCAATCTATAATTATCCATACGGGCAACATGGCCAAACCAGCGGAGTCTCTCTCTGCACAATATGCTGCTTAAAGGAGGTTGCAGACTCCTTTGCCTAACCTCATCATTAGTTATAAAGTTAAACCACCTAATACCCAAGATACTGCGTAAGCATCTAGAATCAAAAGCATCTAGTTTCCTGTTATCTTGTTTACACAGCGTCCAAGTTTCACTACCATAACTAACCCTAGAAAGAACCAAACTATTATACAGTCTAATTTTAGTCTTTAGGTGTATACGCCTATTTCTCCACAATCTCCATAGATTCTTAAAATTCCCGGCAGCAATCCCTATTCGTCTGTTAATCTCATGCCGCACAAAAAAAGAAAAAACTGCAGCATTTTGCTCGATTTTCACAATCTTTCTCGATATCAGCAACTATCCCAAAGTTCAGAAAACCATTTCCATTCATCAAAACTAACTTGTTTTTTTACGAAGCGGCTTCACAATTTGCCAACTTTCCAAAATTTTGCAAAGATTTCTCGACTGCGCAACTGCAATTAATTAAACAAAACCAATCTTACTTTATCTTCCTGTCTTCCTGTTGCTTTTGGCTTTGACATTTATCGGTTTGTGGATTTGACAAAACCTTGTCCCGCCATATCTTTCGAACGCGATGGAGAAACTTAATGATTTATGCGTCAAATGAAAAAATGAAAGCTAGCGACTCTGGGACTGTCATAGGCTATAAACATTTGACCACCCAATGCTTTCTTCCCCCCTAAAAAAGGGGAAATCTGAAAACAATCCTTCCCTTATATCTCCAGAACGAGAGCTTCGAAAGTAACAAGTCAAACGAAAGCTTCTGACGCGGGGAATGTCATAGGCTACGAAAAAGTACCCTGGTACTTTCTTCCCCCTTAAAAAGGAGGGAAATATGAAAATGATTAGCCCATATATCTCCTGTAAGCGAGTGCGGAAAGTAACAAACTATGTGTCAAACGAAAGCTTCTGACGCGGCGAATGTCATAGGCTCTAAAAAATTTATCCTCCCAACCTACTTTCGTACTCCCACATGAAAAGGGTTTGGGAAATATGAAAAGTATTGTCCCCCTATATTTCCAGAACACGAGTGCTGAAAGTAAGAAGCTACGTATCAAATGAAAATTTGTGATGCGGTGAGTGTCATAGGCTATAAAATCATACGTTGATAAAAAAAGATTTACACCCCCAGGCATTCTTCCCCCTGAAAATGGGAACTGTGAAAGTCGTTCATTTATATCTTGCAAATGCGAGGGCCTGCAATTACGAGTTAGATGTCAAATGAAAGCTCATATAATGACCGTCGTAGAATATTGTGAATTTTTCTCCTACTATTCGTTTCCTGATTAAAAAAAAGGGGAAGGGGGAGTTTCGCGGGGTTAAAACTTATGACGTATCCAATGTCATGGGCTAGCTCAAAAACATGACTCCAAAAGGGAGGAAAAATGTGGTCGATGTTTTTGGGACATATATCAAATGAAAGCTTTCAAACATAGGTGTTTTTAGTGACAAAAATAAATTAAAATTTTTAAAAATGCCTATCTTATATAGAAAATAAACATAAATATATCGATGGTGCAATTAGTCACTGAGTTCGTATTCACTTCAAGAAAGATAGGGCGCCGATTTACCTACACAACGAGATTACTGGCGCTCTATCTTCCTTTGAAGCGAATACGAACTCGGTGATTGATTGCACCATCAATGTACTTTAGGTTTATTTCTACTCTTTAGGGCCCATATAGAAAGATAGGTATTTTAAAGTTTTTTTATTTATTTACATTTTTCTTTGTCATTAAAAACATCTACCTTCAGAAACTTTCATATGCATATGACTCATAAACATCGATCAGATTTGGGTGAGCCCATGACATTGGAGACGTCACAGCTTTAATTTGAAATATGATTTGTTAAGGACGATCCCCCTAAATTTCCGTCCCTTTGGGAGAAGGGGATAATGGTGAGGGACATAATTCGAAGTAGTCCATGAAGGCCCTCATATAAGCTGTTATTCACCAACTAACTCGTAACTCTATGCCCTCGAATTCCGAAGATATAAGAAAGAATTTCACATTTCCCCCTTTTTAGGGGAGAAATAATGAGGATGGTATATTTTAATTTCCTACAACATTCCCCATGTCGCAAGCTTTCATTTGACATACAGTATGTTACATTCGCCCCTCGCGTTCCGAAGATAAAGCAAAACAATCATTTTGATATTTTCCCCCTTTCTAAGGGGAGTAAAAAGGGGGGAAATTTTTAATATCCCCATGTCGCAAGCTTTCATTTGATGCACATAACCCGTTACTTTCCGACTTGGAGCTCCGAAGATAAAGTGGAACAATCGTTTTGCTATTTCCTCTTTTACGATGGGGGAAAGAAAGTGGTTTTTTATATAGCGTATGACACTTCCAGAATCAGAAGCTTTCATTTGATGCATAGCGTGTTACTTTCCGACTTTGCGTTCCGAAGATACAGCGGAACAATGGTTTTCAAATTTTACCTTTTTTAGGGGGGGGGAAAGCATAGAGAATCAATATTTTTATATCTCGAACGTGCTTTTCGCCAACTTGCCTTGATTTCACACTCTCATTTCACACATAGTTCATAACTTTCGGTTCTCAGATTCTGAAGATATAGTGGAACAGTCGTTTCATATTTCTCCTTTTTTAGAGGAAAGAAAATGTGAGGTGTAGACAGGTGTCTTCTCCACCTGTCTCGGCTGGGTTGTTTTCTACTGACCGTGTGTGAGAGTGTGTGCTGAAGAGTACTTATCATATCTTGTCAGGATGTTGATCTATCTTGGTGATCAATATAAACAAACTCAGATGTGTTCTCATGTATACATTTAAAAAGTTGCTTGTGGGGCTATGAGAACGCAAAATCGCTTACATTGTAGCTGATCAGCAGCGTTTCGTCTTGCTAAAAAAGAAGCGCTCTCCCAGGACCGGGATAGATTCAACCAAAGGATTACTCCGCGAGAGGAAATAGTGCCTGAAAATGAAATTTCTCTGAACTGAACTGTGAACATAATTTGGACTTTGATATTCCTAATGTTACCTCGACGTCTGCAAAACATTTTCTTCATGGAATGGACGGTTTCAACATTATTAATAAAAAATCTGCTATTGATCGTGCTTCCCTCAAGACACTTGCAAAAAGAAAAAGCTTGCTACACCTAAATCTACAGCTTCTAAAAGATGCTGAGAAAATGAAACTTTCTACACCAGTCGTTCCCAGGTCAAATAAAAATGTCCAAACTTTTGCTGATGTTACAACACATAACTGCCCTGGAAAACATGTAATTCCAAAAACTGTAAAATCTGTTAAAACCATGTCTCCTGACACAATTGCGAAAGCTTTGGAGACGGAGAATGTTTCTGTTAATCTGATTGTCGATCTAATTCTACATGTCTTGAAGTTTATTTGCCAATCTGATCAAGTTTCATACTTTTAAGAGACATTCTATTACAACTCAAAATATAGTCAGTTTCACCTCCTACAATGGAATTTTAGGGGGGTTAAATCTAAAAAAGAAAAACTTGTATTGTTAGCTAAATATTATTTTATAGATGTGTTCGCTCTTCAAGAGCTTCAAACTAGAGATATTGTGAACTTGCCTAACTTTATTTTTTACTCCTCTACCTCCCCACATAGCAGAAATGGGGTTCGTATATACGTCAATAATAAAATTAAGCATAAAGCTATTTATATTGATCACAACTTTCATTTATTTGAGTGTATTGCTCTTCAAATTTTAATTAATGATCTTACCTTCTCAATTCTAAATATATATAACCCAGGTTCCGTAATTAATCAACAATTTTACCAATCAATTTTAAAGCAAGTGTCGGAACCTATTATAATAGTGGGCGATTTCAACTCGCACCATACCTTTTGGTATTCTTACTTAAATAATGCAGCAGGACTCAGCTATGTAAATTTGTTGTAAATACAAACCTTATTTTATTAAATAAAAAGATAAGTACACATAAAAATCCAGATAATCATAGATCGGTAATTGATCTAACTTTTACCTCTCCAGAAATTTTAGAGAATTTTTGATGGTCTTTATTACCTGATTCTAGAGGCAGCGACCACTTTCCAATTTTGATTTCTTCAAACTTTAAAAAAAAAATTATAAAAACATATATTTAAATAATTGGACTTTATTTAATCAATTACTTAAAGATCAATTGTCAAGAGATGAGATTGGGAATTTTGAAGAATTTTTTAATCAGGCTAAGGAGCTTTCTCAACCTGCCTTTACAACAATTTACAATCGCTTACCTAAATTAAAAAAGAATTTTTGGCTTATGAATAGACTTTTGGCAATCAGAAAAAAATCTGAAAATAAAGCTAAACGAACTAGAAATTTTAATGATATAAATTTGTAATAAACTAGCAATTTTAATGATATAAAGTTCTAGAAATTTTAATGATATAAATAATAATGATTATTATAAAAAAACTAACGCGGAAGTTAGAAGAAAATTTGCAGAATTTTTACCTCTATCTTGTCTACTATCTCCCCTGGGACAAATTTATGGAAAGTATATAAAAAATCTGTTCTTGGCAATTCTCCTAAAATTCCAATAGCTCAACTAATCATTCCAAATAATATCAGCTTATTAGAAACAACCGAACTTTTTACGCAAAATCTAAAAATTTCGCAAGATCATTTACCATCTAAACATATTCAAAAAATTAACCTAAATTATAAATTAATTCATTTACCTAAGCCTGACAATATTTATGATGAAAACTTCTTGATTCCGGATCTTAACTCAGCTATTCAGAAATTAAACGTAAATGCTTCCCAAGGGGCAGACAGGGTTTTGAATAATTTTTTTAAATTTTTACCTCATAATTGGAAAGAAAAGTTACTTGAAATTTTCAATCTTATCTGGGTTAACCTGTCCATTCCTCCTACTTGGGGTTATTATTATATTTTTACAAAAAGCTGGTAAAGCTCCAACATAAATTAAATCTTACAGGCCAATATCGCTTTTATCTAATTGTTTAAAATTATTCGAAAAATTAATCTTTAATCGACTTAATTTTTTTCTGGAATCTAAAAATATTTTTGCACAAAGCTTCTTTGGCTTCCGTACAAATCGTTCTTCTAAAGAATGCATTTCCCTTCTTTTGACAGATATTTATAAAGCTTTCAAACAGCTGAAAACATTATTAGCTGTGTCATTGGATCTTACACAGGCCTTTGACTCTATTTAAATTAAAGGATTAATTTCTAAATTAATTGACATAAATCTCAATACAAATCTTATTCTACTTCTGGAACAATACCTTAATAACAGATCTTTACATGTTAAAATTAGAATATCTTTTCTAACTCTTATTGATAACTCAAGGCCTTGTTCAGGGGTCTACGCTTTCTCCCATTTTATTTATATTTATTTTTCGGATTTACCAAAAAATTTTTAATAAAGGTATAATATTTACAACATACGCTGATGACCTTACGTTTTGGTGTGCGGACAAAAATGTATTTAATTTACAATATAAATTGCAAAACCAATTGAATAAAGTCATTAAATATTGTAAAGACTGGAACTTAGAAATTAATTCTAAGAAATCTTATTGAATTCCGTTTCCCAAAGTTGGAAATTTTAACCCTAATTTTATTCTAAAAATCAATTCTGAAAATATTCCTCAAGTATCCAATTGTAAATTACTTGGATTTCATCTAGATAGTAAACTAACTTGGAATCTTCATTTGGAAAAGGCGCATTTATCTGGTCTAAAATGTTTTGCTTTTAAAAAAGTGGGAAATCCTCAAATTCATCTTGTAACGTTATATAAAAATTTAATTCGTGCCAAGATGGAATATGGAATTGAATTTATTACAAATATCAATTCAAGATTTTTAAAAGAATTAAATAATTTACAAAATCAATGTTTGAAAATTGCCCTAGTATTTCCTAAATTTTGTCCTACTATGGCATTAATTGCAGAAACAGTCATTCCCTCAGTGGAAATCAGGAAAGAAATTTAATTAATTAATTATATTTTCAAATTGCATTTTAAACTTCCCACGCATCCTTTTTATACTAAATTTAAAAAAACTCCTTACTATTCTATTATAAAAAATGACAAAGTTATTTTAAAAATTTTTACAAATTTTCTAATCTTACCCTTAGAGGTGATATACCAGATCTTATTCCAACCTGGCGATACTCTCAACCCTCTTTCATTACAGAGATTCCTGCCTTACTTAAAAAAAAAATTTTTGTTCTGATGTAATTGCTCAATTGTTTTACTCTTATAAAAATGATATTTTTAAAAATTTTCTTGAAATTTTTACTGATGGTTCAGTTTCTTTCTGACCCAATCTCTGTTTCTACAGCAATTTATATACCAAGTTTTAAAAAGCATTTGTATTTTAAATTAGCTGATCACATTCCTATAATTCAAGCTGAGCTGTTTGCTATAATTGAGGCATTAAAATGGACCTTACATAATATTAGGGATAGACAAATAGTTATTTTTGCGGACTCCAATTCAAATTTTATCACAAAATTTATTTCACTCAAAATATAATTATTCTATTAAACAACTTTTGGAACTAAATCAGGAAAATAAAAAAATTAATAATTTAATTACTATTCAATGGGTACCATCCCATTCAGACATTCTAGAAAATAATTTTGTTGATTCAATTGCTAAAACCGCTCATAATGTATTTGAATATTCACCAACTTATTCCTTTTATTCATCAGCAAAACTAGAACTAAAGAAATTAGAATTTTTGCTTACAGAAAAAATTTTTTGAAACCATTTCTTTACTTAAAACATCCTTTAGATATTGTCAAACAAAATTAATTACGTACAAAAATTTCCTTTTTCAAGACAGGAAGCAAAAATAATTTACAGACTAAGAACAGATAAAATAATGCTTAATAGCACTAAATATAAAATAAAACTAATAGATTCTCCTAACTGTAGTTTATGTTTCTTACCTGAAAATACTATACATATTGTTACGACAGAAGGAATCTGGCAACCGAAAGCAAAATGTTTCAGCCAACGAGTAAGAACTTTGGGAGAATTAGAAGAAGAACAGTGGAGCGTGTAACGGTCGTGTGTTGTAACGGTCTAGAGTTCGAAAATGGACGGTTAGCTGTTCTGAGACAGTGCGCGTTAAGTATAAAGAATTATCTTTATGTGTTGTGTACGCGGAAGTATAAAAGTGGGATCTTTTATGTGTTGTGTACGCGGAAGTATAAAAGTGGGATCTTTTATGTGATGTGTACGCGAATGTTCAAGCGATATGGTAATCGAGTAAAAAGGTAATATTTAGTGGAATAGACAGAGCTGATGTTGTGTACTCTGTGCAGGAAGGTTGATGACTTGTGCATGTTAGTAGTTGATTTGTGTATAAGATACTTCGTCCATATATTCTTTGTAACAATTTGCCTTGTATTTAATTTGGTTTCAAATTATAATTTTTAATACTCACGCTCAGTGGCTATCCATTTTTGTAATCCGCAACATTTGGTGTCAGAAGTGGGATAAATTTATTGAATGCCGTTAACTAGAAGAATGGATGAATTAGTAAAGTTCATGACTGATATTAAAGGTGAAATAAGGTGACCTGGCCGCACAAAATAATGAGTTAGAAATAAAATAATTGACCTGGCGGCACAAAATAATGAGTTGAGAACTGAGATAGTTTCTCAAAAAGATGACTGGAAAGCCGATATGGCTACGCAGATGACTGGTATTAAAGGTGATATAGCTGCCCAAAGCGATAAAATAGGTGACTTGAAAGCCGAAATGGCCGCACAAAATACGGAGATGAGAGCTGAAGTGGCTTCTCAAGTTGGTAAGATTATTGATCAGTTCAAGGATATCAAAACCGAACTCAATAGACAATGCAATAGTTTAAATGTTGAATTTGTCAGTGAAAAAGATGATCTTGATAGTGTTAAGTTAGATTGTAAACATGGAAAAGAAAAAGAGAAAGGCAACGCATATCAAAATGTGAATTCCAAACCAATAGGTGAAATTTACGAAACTAACAGCACTGGAGGTAACAGTACAGATGAACATAATGCTGATGCGGGAAAGAAACGATGCGGAACCAGAAAACATTCCAAGATTCTTCGCTATCTGAAAAAGAAGCAATTTAGATTCAATTCGTTTCTACAAAATTCGACGGACAGGAGAAGCTCGCTGGGGCAGCGGCGTTCTAATGAAGCCTTCATATGGATTGAAGAGATCTCGAGAGAGATGGAGAAAGTGCGAGAGGACTGCGAGAGGAAGACTACAAAAGAATCGAATCTTCGCAAGAAAGGAGAATCTCGAAATGTGGATCTGCTTCTGGAAATCAAGAAGCGTAGAGATAGCGCAGATAATGCCTTTGACCACGCAACTACTGGTAATGCATGTCAGAGTGTCTATGTCGCTGGTGACATGTCTAGGAACTGTAAAGAACAATCACACAGATCAGAGAGTTGTGAGACTATACAGTACGCTTTGCACTTCAAAATACCTAGGTATACAAGTCTGGCACGATCTGAAGAGAGATCCACACGAAAGGTATTCTATTCCCCGCCGTCAGCAAAATGCGTTATGGACAATTAAAGCAGAGTAACGAGTGGTAATGAGGGGAACGAAACAGAGTTTACGTTTCGCAGAGTGGTCCGAGTAAAGAAGAGGCATCCATTCATCATAGATACAAAGTGCCATTCGACGTTACCGGGGAAGTCGGAGAGATTTTTCCGAAGCATATAGCCCCGTGGCCGAGTGGTTAGCGCGCTTGGCTACTGATCTACGGGACCTGGGTTCGAGCCCCGGATAAGGCATGGATGTATGTGTCGTTTTTCTGCTGAGGTCCTGCCATCCTCTCAGACCTTCTACTGTGGCATATAAACTGACAGGCTCCTGTCAGACCTCTGTGGCAAGCAGCTGCTTGAGGGGGTATTTATTTTTTATTTTATTATATAGCCACACTCGAATCGTTTATAGAAAGTGGGGATTTAAGAAAGAAGAATTCCGAAGAATGGCTTAGAAGTGTAACAGGTGATGCTAGTAAAGGAGCTTCAGGCAGAGACAGTACTTCAAAGACTAACTTTCTGGATGAAACTAAGCCTCAGAGTTACGATCAGAGAGAAGTGAAGCCCTCAGATAATCTCAACGTAGCCATGCTGAATTTCTTTTCTGAACAGTCAATGCGCAGATTTGGACATTATAACCATTTAGATTATAAGGATATAGAAAAGTTTTATCACGACTACAAGAGCTCTAAAGTGGACAATATCATGTTACAAAACTCGTCGCTGATCTCCAGAATGAACAATTTGGCTATCATGACTGATATTTCCCTGGCAAATTACAATGAGAGCTCCAAGACAGTGAATTCGGAAGAAACAGCAACTATGACCTCCTCGGGTCATGTGTTTTGCTGGAGATCCGAGTGGCGCCATCGGATGGTAGATAAACACAGCACAGGAGGTGTCAGCGACAAAGTGAGTCTTCTCTTGGCTCCTGCACTTGCTGCTTTAGGTCTCAAGGTCCCTATGATCTCTGGTCGTGCTCTCCAATTGATGGGAGATACTCTGGACAAATTGGAATCCATCCCTGGCTTCACAGTCGACTGCACTAAAGATAAAATCGAGCAGATGATGGAAGACGTCGGATGCTGCATCGTAGGACAGACAGAGGAGCTGGTGCCAACAGATAAGGAGATTTACCGCTGCAAGGATCTGATGGCTACCGTAGATAGCGTTCCTCTAATGATATGCTCAATTGTGTCCAAAAAGCTGGCTGAAGGAGTGTGCGCTTTGGTTTATGATGTTGAATTCGGAAAAGGAGCTATTGATCTCATCAGTACAGAAGATGTTGCTGTTGATTTAGTTAAGAAAATTGTTGCAGCATCACAAGCTCGTGGAATGAAGAGTTCAGTTGTTATCAGCAACATGGATTCACCTCTTGAAAACTCTGTTGACAACTCTCTGGAAGTGATGGAAGCTGTTCAGTGTTTCCTTGGTAACGGATCCTTGGAACTGCAAGAGCTCGTCGAAGAGTTAGGAGGAGAACTTCTGCGTTTGGTGAACATTGTGGATAATAGGGTAGATGAAGCATCACGTGTCCGCAAGGTTCTGCATAACGGCAATGCTTTGAACAAGTTTCGTAACTTGTTAATAGAACAAGGAGTATCTTAAGATGTTGCAAGCTGGCTATGTGAAGGTAAAACAGAAAAAAATATTGCTAACCGCCCGACACTTCACTGATTTCACTTATATAGGAGAAACAGGTAAGGTTGTCGGATTAGAAGCTGCAGTTCTAGCAATAGTATGGAAGGAGGAGATGGACCGAAGCGCTAATAAGAATTATGGAGCTGATATTATAGTTGTGAAGCACCTTGGGGATCAAATTGAATCAGGTGAAATATGGCTGAAGGTTCATCACGACAGTTCTGAATTAAGTGAAAGTCAACTGACAAAAGGGTCAGACTGGAGGATGAAACTCCTCCCTAGATTTTATGACACTAATGACTTTCATTCCTTGTTACTGTTGATAGAATTAAAAATCCAAAGGAGGAAACTTTCGACAAAGAAGAAAACTTTTTACAGGTTTTACACGAAAACTCTTAGTCGATTCTTCTCCCTGCGGAGACATAAACGTGTTCACAAGGGCTATAGGCCTTACACGTATTATGTTTGTGGACGAGGCTTCAGTCAGAAAAGAAATCTACGTCATAATGAGATTCGCTTTCATTTTGACACAGACATGTGGTATATCGCATTCGTCGACGTCCAGCTACAAAGTGCAAAATGGTTCACGTGGATCGTTTGGCCCCGTTTCATCGAAGAACTGAAGAAGCTTTGGAATCCTGAATTGTTCGGGACGAACAAGACCTAAGAAGGGGGCAGTTTTACGACAGAAGTAATCTGGCAACCGAAAGCAAAAGTTTCAGCCAACGAATAAGAACTTTGGGAGAATTAGAAGGAGAACAGTGGAGCGTGTAACGGTCGTGTGTTGTAACGGTCTAGAGTTCGAAAATGGACGGTTAGCTGTTCTGAGACAGTGCGCGTTAAGTATAAAGAATTAACTTTATGTGTTGTGTACGCGGAAGTATAAAAGTGGGATCTTTCATGTGTTGTGTACGCAGAAGTATAAAAGTGGGATCTTTTATGTGATGTGTACGCTGATGTTCAAGCGACATGGTAATCGAGTAAAAAGGTAATATTTAGTGGAATAGACAGAGCTGATGTTGTGTACTCTGTGCAGGAAGGTTGATGACTTGTGCATGTTAGTAGTTGATTTGTGTATAAGATACTTCGTCCATATATTCTTTGTAACAATTTACCTTGTATTTAATTTGGTTTCAAATTATAATTTTTAATACTCACGCTCAGTGGCTATCCATTTTTGTAATCCGCAACAATATTTTACTAAACTGTAATAAATATAATAATCTTAGAAAAACGTTTTTTGATAAACTTCAGAAAATTGGCATTCAAGAATTTCAGATTAGCACTATTTTGAGTCTCTATAAGACTCTCTAAGAATAAAAATCTTCACTTATATTTTGGATTTCCTCAAAGAGAGAAATCTTTGGAATTTAATATAACTGTTTAAATTTTATATTCAAGTTCAATTATTTTTATTAGTTTTTATCTTAATTTTAACTTAGTTTAGAGTAGTAGAAAAAAAAAATATTTTCTTTAAAAACACTTTATCAAATAATTTTTATATTGGGAAAGACTGAGGAAGGATTTCTCATTCCTTCGTAACGTTTGTAATGTAATTACTGCCCACCCAGTTCAATCACTCGTTAAACACAGCACAGGCTACAAGGAGCCTCAGTGGTCCCACCGCTGGATGAAAATCAAAAGATTTAAGCGAGCCATAGACAATCTGCCTGACATGCAGAATGCTTCCTACTCCACGCAAGTCTCAGTTCAAATGCCTTGCGAGATGCACTCACGTGATGCTTCTTTAGAGGACGTCAATGATTTCGTATCTCCTTCAAAAGAGGATAGGGCGCTGATTTACCTACTCGACAAGATTGCAATGCTCGATCTTCCTTTGAGGTGAATGCGAACTCAATGATTGATTGCACCGTTGCTTCAGGTTTATTTTCTTTTTAGGGCGAAGATGTGAATTAAAAATTTAAAAAATACCTAACTCATCTGTATTTTCCCAAGTGGCTTCGAATTTTACCAACTCCACAATATTTTGCCAAGGTGCCTTGATTTTGACAATTGTCATAAATTTTGCCAACTCGCCGTAATTTTACAGAAAAAAATCAAAATTTTTATATCTTCCTTGAATTTGCCACTTCGAATGTCACTTCGAATTTTTACCAACTCTCCTTAATTGCACAAAAACAAACCGAATTTTTACCAACTCTCCTTAATTGCACAAAAACAAACCCAATTTTCACAACGCCTGCATTTTATCAAGTGACTTCGAATTTTGCCAACTCCCATAGATTTGCCAACTTGCCATAATTTTACAGAAAAAAATCCGAATTTTTATATCTCACCAGAATTTTAAAAAGACACTTCGAAATTTGACAATTTTCCTAGGTACTGTCAAGAGTTCCCGGTTTTACTAACTCTCCATAATGTCACAAAACCATCAAAACTCATCTGCATTTTACCAAGTGGTTTACAATTTTGCCAACTCCCTAGATTTTGCCAATTCTCCAACTTCTCTTCTGAAAAGCAATCCCGATTTTTACATTTCACCTGAATTTGCATGCTATTCAAAAATTTTTAAACTCCCCAAGATTTGGCCAAATTTGCTCAATTTTTTCAACTCTCCTTAATTTCATAAAACCCATCCATATTTTCACAACTCACCTGTATTTTACTAAATGGCTTTGAATTTTGCCAACTGTCCTAGATTTTGCCAAGCTCCTTGATTTTGCCAAATACCCTAGATTTCGCCAAGTTGCCTAAAGTTTGCTACTCCCTTTAGTTTTACCAAAAAATAAGTTTAGTATTACTTTTTCACAACTCGCCTGAATTTTACAAAGTCGCTTCGAATTTTGCCAACTCCGATTTACTTTGGAGGAGGGGGGAGCCTCCTCCCATAGCTACGCCCCTGATTACGATTGATGAAGGCTCTTGCTCAAATTAAATTCAGAGAAAGAATAACATCGGTTTTTTTTTCGTGATTGAAATATATCTGCTTTTATTGTCTTATTTTTTTCTTTGAATTGATATGAATTGAGAAAATGATTTGGCAATATGTTTCCTTTTTCCCTATCAACGGGCATAGCTATGACGGGAGCTCCCCCCTAATGCCTCCTCCCCTTTAAGCAAATCGAAGTAAACAAACTCTAGGGAGTTGCAAAATGCGAATCGACTTGGTGAAGTCCACGTGAGTTGTAACAATTAGGATTTTTGTTTTGTAAAATAAACGAGAATTAGCAAAATCTTGAAGCAACTTGGCAAAATCTAGGATAGTTGGGAAAATTCGAAGTGACTTGGTAAAATTCAGGTGAGATGTAAAAACTGGGATTTTTTTTTGTAAAACTATGGCGAGTTGGCAAAATCTTGGGAGCTGACCCCCTCTCCCCACTCATATGATGCATTAGTTACATTATAAATATAGAAATTGCATGTTTTCGCTTGCAATTTCCATATTTAAGTTTTGCATAAAAATGGCGATAAGCAATTTTTTCCTAACGAATGAAAATAGTGTAAGTAACATTTAAAATAAAAAAAAAATAGTATTTAGGTTTGAATGGCAGAAATAACCTTTTTTTTATCAACATATTTTTAATCATCTGTTAGTAAGATGCTTAAGATTGGAGCGAAGTTATTTGTAAGCAAATATTTTATTTCAGAGCAATGCGGTATAGCTAAATGTGATAAAACTAACCCAGTGATCGAAAAAAATTTCAAATAATATGTTAATTATTTCTCATCGTTAATAGTCTCATGCTGTCTTCAGCATTTCTGGTTTCAAAAAATGTAAATGTGACTGAACTACAGGGCTGGGGTGGCTCAGTCGGTAGCGAATCAGGCTCGTAATCTGCAGTTCCCAGGTTCGAGTTCCAGTTGGGTCAGCGTTGAGATTTATCTCTGCACAATTCCCCGCCCTGCCCACGGTCAGTAGGGGACACCGATGGGCTTGCAAAGGCCGCCGTCCGTTAGGTTGGGACGTTAAGCCGTAGCCCAGTGTACGCGAGAGAGCCATACCCTGTGCACGTTAAAGAACACGCTGGATGGCCTTGACGGGAGACTGTCATCTGTCTCCCAACAGCTATTCCAGTGGGTCCCCTCCTCCAACCTTCTCTGAGCCTTCAGGGTCCATGTGACCTGGCCATTTAGTCCATGGTGTGCAAAAAAGTGTCGCTCAGAGGTAAAATAACCCAACAACCCAACTGAACTAGGATGTGGTGGCAGTGCCATCTGGTGATCAACCAAATGCAGCACCATCGAAAAGCATATACGCGATAACAAAGGCAATTTCCTCTCGATTCGGTCTCGCGCTACGCTTGCCTTTCTTCGACATCCAGTTGCAAGCGTTCCCTTCGTTCCTCGACCTCGCGCTGTGCTTGTCCTGTAAGCTAATCTTAGTCGGCCGTGCCTGGACATTGAATGACATGATGCCCATGCCGTACATGAAGGAAAATATGAAAGTCACTTTAGGCGTCCATGAAGCAATATCAGATCTACCCATATCAATTGGGTCATAGCAAAAAAAATTATATACATATATATCAGAAAAGTATTCTGGCATCGAAACATTAAGGGATTTAATTTCTTTTAATTTATAAATGAATCAATGCAATAATTTGCTTTCGTTCTCTCTGCAGGCTGTTCGTTTATCGCTCTAACTAAAGTTCTGCACCCAATAAAATACATTGTAATGCACAGCTTTGAATTCAGAACACAGTTTAATCAAATCAGAATCAAAAACATAAAACAATGTAAATAAAAGGAAGAAAAATATGAACCAAATAACAGTGAATCGAATGCACTTCTTTAGTGATTAATGAAAGCTGCTCACTTAGGAAATTGCTGTTTTATCTGTCCAAATCACACCAAATGATTTCAAGAGAAGCGGAAACTAAATTCTTGTGTTTTTTCGTGGTAATTTACTCAGCTAAAATTGCGCCGTTGGCATCACAGTCACGAGCTGTGATTAGTCATTCAGAGTGCAGCCAGGTATGACGCGCGCGCTCCTGTTAGAAAGAGCTGAAGCATCTTGTGGCCAGTTGCGCGTGCCCAGCAACGATCGATTTCTCCGTTTGTCGTCGTGGCGACCGTTTCATAACAAACAAACGCCGTCCATGAAAGCATAGGAAGTCACTGTTGGCCGCAACCAATGGCCAAAGAAACTAATGCAAGATGCCGGAGGCAGAGAATGTCCGAGTTGCCGTTAGAGTCCGCCCTTTCATATCCTTTTTTCTGCGATTTATTTCATCATTTATCCAATTCTCTTAAGGATGAAAAGAGCCGAACTTTAAAGAAGAATGATTACTGAAGACATCAGGACCAGGTAAGTTGTTGCGGACTAGGTGAGGACGGAAACGAGAAGCATGCGCAAAGCGGAAACTGTTAAGAATTTGTATAGTAGCTCTTTGATGTAACTGAGATGAGGAGGGAGGGCTCGCAAATAATGTGTCGAGCACATGTTGCGCTCTATGAAGCAGTTCTGCTTATACGCAACGAGAAATGGTTTTATCGACAACTGAAAACTGAGAATGGATTTCTTAATCGACACAGAGGATTTATCAAAAGCTAACAAAGTCAGAAAAAGGGTTGATCCATTATTAATATCAACAGAAAGTGCAAGAAAAGGTACACCGAGCATCGATCAGCAAAGAGGGTATAAAAAGCTATTACTGTATCTTCCTTCTAGATACAAAAACAGCAAGCAAATCTTTCAGCAATGATACTTGAAAGCTTACAATATTATTAAGTGTACTTCTGAAAAACAATAAGAAAACACATTCCGTTATGACTTTTAAATAAAATTGGGTTTTACCTTATTTTATTACATATATTACCAACAGTTTAAGAATGTAAAATATTAATAAACTTAAACGTTTCGTAATAAATATCGCTTGCGAAGCAAATGCAGAAGGGATTTTTTTTTTATTCTTCTAGGATTTCTGAAAGAGTGTTTAGAAACTATTCGAGAAAGAGTTGTAAGTTCTTGTTTTTATCAAGCTGTTTTTAAACTATGATGTATATTTAGGCAAACATGTGTCTAGTTCCATTTAGCATAAAACGAATTCGCGTGCATAAATATACATCATATAGTCATAGATACATTTGTTCTCTGGCAATCGTAAGTCGCGGATATCCAAATAGACTGTACAAAGTAATTCTTCAAACAGCCTCTCCCGAGCACCAGCTTCTTCCTTCGACCACTCTTATTCAATTATAATAATTTGATGTTTTGAACTGCCAGCCTGATTATACAGCCTTTAAGCACTGTTCATAGCTTGTTCCCTAATATAATCCATATATCTCCTAATAAAATCTATATAATAAAAAATGAATAAATACCCCCTCAAGCAGCTGCTTGACACAGAGGTGTGACAGGAGCCGTCAGTTTATATGCCATAGTAGAAGATCTGAGAGGATGACAGGACCTCGGCAGAAAAACGAAACACACATCCATGCCTTACCCGGGGCTCGAACCCAGGTCCCTTAGATCAGTAGCCAAGCGCGCTAACCACTCGGCCATGGGACGGCTAAAATCTATATATTTTCCTAATATAATCCATATATGTAACTCCTAATATAATCCTAATTCTGCATGCAGTCAACCTAGCCAAACTATCTCAATCTCCCTTTGCATGGCGTGTTTCAAATTATTTCACGTAAAAATGAAAATTTGAAAAAGAAACCAAAACGACGAGAAACCGAAATGATACGTGTGTTCAAGTCCCACTGAGGGCGAAACACAATTTTTTTCAACTAACTATTCACGAGTTTCATGTTTACCAGGTGCATGTTTACTCTTCAACACTAGTGTACAAAAGGTACATTACAACTCCATTTTATGTCAATTGGAAACTAATTTCCGAACTCTGTAACTTCTAAAATAAGCCTTTTGTGTCAAAATGTGTGAAGATAAATTAACGATCTGAATGAAACTATCCAAATCCCAAATTTTATCAATAGTCATTATATGTTTACAGAGTTCTGAAAGTTTAGATTATAAAAATAGCAATGATAGTCATAAGATTTCACCTAAAAGTTAATTAAAGCTTAATAATACATATTGTTTCGGGACGTTTAGTAGAATAAGTGTATTTTTTAAATGTTTGTTTCATTAATTTTTTCGACATTCGTCAATATGGTAATATTATCATAGCAACTGATGTTAAATATTTCAGTGATGTTAAGTTACTGATGTTAAATATACCAGTTACCGTAGATCTTTATTTCATGTCGTCACATTTTACCATAAAAAACCTATTTTAGAAGAGAAGTTAGTTTCCTGTTGACATAAAATATGGTTGTGACTTAAATTTTGCGCACCAGTTTATATTGAAGAAATCAAATATTCATTTAGCAGAGGATTTATCGCTTAAAGAAAATCGATCAAATTTGTCATTCTTAATTTGGATAAGAAATACTTCAAAGTTGGAAATCAGTGTCATATATTGTAATATATTTTCAGGAAACGAGAAGAAGATTTTAAATTGTGTTTCAATAAAATTTGCTCTGTGTATGCTTTCGCTTGCGGAAAGTTTTCTCGCATACGATGATAAATATGTCAACACCATCGTGAAGAAACAAATTGAAAAACTGGGAAAATTTAAAGTATTGTCTTAACTATATGGGAGATCATTTCGTTTTTGCTGCAATAAGTGTGATGATCATAATGATTTTCATTAATACAATAATAGCAAAAATCATTTGCATTCCCACAATGTGTTTAATGGATACTGATATGATTATTATATGAACTGTTGTTCACATAATTTTAAACCCGTAATAGTAATGCCGAATATTTTTAAGTCAATTTGTGGTCAGTATCTATTCAGAGTTTGCGCATTGGAGGGTATATTAAACGACTGCAGGAGTAAAATTGTATCATTCCAGCTATTGAGAAATGCTGCAAGCTTTCGCCGGTATTGCTTGAAGGTAAATAGGTCCGACTCCCCAGCTGCCAAACGAACACAGTTGCAAACGCCGTCGCCTTGGTAACCTTTCCAACTAGCATTTCTAACACGTCAGCTGATTCTTCTGCCTCCATTTTCCACATTCAAGACCTATCTGTTCTTTAGTTACGTCACAATCTGTGGATCCAAGCGAGTTCTTCGCGGCACATGATCGCAATCCATACTTCTTTTTCTGTCAAACTATAGAATAATAGGCTATATAGATGACATTGCTCGATCTCCCGTGTGATTAACAGTGTCTAATGGAGGAATCCATTAGCCACCGAGAAACGAGATACTTTAGCTGACATCATGTCTGTGTGTTCCCTACATATTATCCTTTGAAAAATATTTAAATAAAAATTGAGTAATAAGCGTTTTTAACGTTATGCTATATAGTTATTGCTCCTTTGGTCTGTCGTCAAAGGAAATTATCCATTGACAAGTCAAATGTATTTTAATAGATTATCAGAAGATGAATTTTCATTGAATAACAACCTTGACTACACCATCACAGTAAATAGTTCGTAGGCTGTATTCTAATAGTTCTAATCGAGTGAAGGGCTTCAATATGGATACCCCATAAAGACCTAAGAGTTTAGGTTTTCCGATGCACACTGGTTACCATAAATTAAGGAAAAATGAGAAAAATCGCTATATTTCGCCACAGAATTGTGCGATTCTCACCAAACTTGTTCATATAACCAGTAAAGTAATGACGAGTGAGCATATCGTATGCAAATTAGTCTAGGTTGCGTCAATTTGTGTAATCGGATGGCGGCATAAAAGCGGGTGTTTTGGAGTGGATCGTTATGTTGTGTCGTAAATGTGAATAAAGAAATTCGAACGTGGCACGATGGCTGAATATGAGTCCTTCTGTGATCCATAGACTGTGGAATAAATTTCTCAGCACGGTCTCGGAAGTTTAGGCGAGGAAGGGCTAGAGTTACGACCGCTGTACAAGACCAATATCTACGATTAACAGCACGAAGGAGCAGGACGCCTGCTCTCTCTCAACTACGATCCTCTCTTGGAGAAACCACTAGGAGGGTTGTATCAGTTTCTACTGTACGTTAGAAGGCCAGTAATTTGTATATCCCTCACGTCATGTCACCAGAGAGAGCGGTTGAATTGGCACGCATGCATGTTAATTGGATAGAAGAACAATGGAGGTCCGTACTCTTCACAAATGGGTCGCATATTGCTTGCAGAGTGATTCTGGACATTGTTTGATATGGAGAGAACGAGGTACCCGCTATCATCCCAGTAACATCCGTCAAAGAGAGGAGTAGCGGAGGTAGAGTGTGTGTTTGGGGTGCATTTCCTTAGATGGAAGCTTAGAGCTCTATGTGCTGACGAGTGGGAACCTCAGTGCTCAAAGGTATAGAGATGACATCCTGGACCCTTATGTACGTACTTACGCTGGTGCAATAGGTGAAACAATTATCATACGAGACGATAACGCTCGTCCACACAGATCTCGACTAATGGAACAATACTTTCAAGAGGAGACCATTATGCGCATGGAGTGGCCAGTTCAATCTCCCGACCTGAATATGATTGAGCATGTATGGGATGCTTTTGGGAGACGTATTGCTGCCCTCAACCTGCCACCTGAAACAAAGGGGAGCTTATTTTTGCTTTAAAGGAACAATGGTCGTTACTCCCTACTGAGCTGATTCACAACATCATAAACAGCATGGAACATCGCTGTCGTGCCTGAATTCATGTAAAGGGTGATCACACTCCTTATTAAGGAACTTTGCCCATTGCATTCTGACACCTCAGTTTTGAACAAGTTCCTGCAAGTGTTTTTTTTTTGACGAAATATGTTTCTAGTGTAAAATATTTTATGCCATTCTGTAACTAGCATTGCAATTCATGTTTCCATCAAATTTCATTAAAATCATTTATAAAGTTTTTTTCTTTATCATAATTATTCTGAGTTTTCCTTAATTTATGGAAATGTGTGCATTTTTATTATTATACACACATTCTCTGTGTATTTATCATTATTATGCAACGATAAAGCAATCGTGTTTTGTGTGCATTTTAGCACTGTATATGCAGTTTTTATAGATTTGTGAATATATCCATATGTAGTCTATTGGCTGGTTGGAAAAGCAGCTTAGCCCTTTTTGAAATCATTCATATACAAATTTTGATATGACTTTGTTTGATGAGTCACTTCCGCCGAAGAAGCGAATGAAGCGAGCAAACACCGGGATTTCCACGGAGTCGGAGCATTCTTGGCCGGATTGGCATCCTAATCTGCAGAGGCATAGGCCCTAGTATCAGGGGCGTAGCTATGGGGGGATGGAAGGGAGGAACTCGGAGTTGGCAAAATTCGAAGCGACTTCGTAAAATCTAGGTGAATTGTGCAAATTTTTAATCTTATTTTTTGTAAAATTAAGGGGAGTTTGCAAAATCTAGACAACTTGGCAAAATCTAGAGTAGTTGTTAATAATGAGTCAACTTGGCAAACCTAGGGCAGTTGGAAAAATCGAGACGGAAAAAACCTAGAGCAGTTGGCAAAATTCAAAGCCCTTTAGTAAAATACAAGTGAGTTGGCAAAATCGGGACAACTTGGCAAAATCTTGGGGAAGTTGGCAAAATTCGGTGTGACTTGGCAAAATCTTGGGGAGTTGGTAAAATTTCGAATGACTTGGTAAAATCTTGGGAAGCTGGCAAAATTCGGAGTGGCTTGGCAAAATCTTGGGGGAGTTGACAAAATTTGGAGTGACTTGGCAATATCGTGGGGAGTGGACAAAATTCAGGTGAGATGTAAAGATTTGGATTTTTTTTCTGTAAAATTATGGCGAGTTGGCCAAATTCTAAGTGACTTTGCAAAAATCAGGTAAGATGTAAAATTATGGCGAGTTGGCAAAATTGAGAAAACTTGGCAAAATTCGGAGTGACTTGGCAAGATCGTGAAGAGTTGGGAAAATTCAGGTAAAATGTAAAAATTGGAATCTTTTTTCTGTAAAATTATGGCGTGTTAGCAAAAATCGAGGCAACTTCGCAAAATCTAGGAAAGTTGGCAAATTTTGGGGAATTCGCAAAATTCAGAGTGACTTTGCTAAAATCAGGAGAGATGTAAAAATTGGGATTTTTTTTTCTGTAAAATTGTGATGAGTTGGCAAAATCGAGTAAACCTGGCAACATTTTGGGGAGTTTGAAAAATTTGAAGTGACTTGGCCAATTTAGGAGAGATGTAAAGATTGAGATTTGTTTTGAGTAATTAAGGAAAGTTGGCAAAATCAAGGGGAGTTGGAAAAATTCACACTGACTTGCTACAAATCAGGCGAGATGTAAATTTTTGGGATTATTTCTGTGAAAATATGGCAGTTACATGGCAAAATATGCAGGAGATTTGTGAAAATTGTCCTCTCCCCCAACGGAGCAAAAATGTAGGTACGAACCTGACAGAGACATAATTTTGCCTGTTGGCAAAATTCGATTTTCGAGTGGGCAAAATTTTCGATTTTTCCCTCCCCCAATCATAGTCCTTCGCTACTACTTTAAAACATTTTATTCTAAAAATCAGCAAGTTAAAAGTGAATCAAATAAATGCGATTCTAAATGTGTTAGTCAATTATTAAAAAGTATAATAACCCTGAAACTCTTTACGCATGCATAGAACTCACGCAACTCATCAGTAATGAAGTATTTCAAGAAAATGTCCTGTAAACAAGACTCCATTTTGTTTCGTTGGTATTCGAACCCACTTCTCCCAGAACATGCCAGGCGTTATAACCACTAGACCATCAGAGACTAAACGTTTTCTTCGACATTGTGATATATAAGCATTCCCTCATATTTTGTTGATTCGCCACTGCGCCATATATGTCGGCAATCGGGCTCCATCCACCAATTATTAGACCTATTTACAAATTTGGTGAAAGGAACTCTTCCAAAAATTATAGCCCTATCGCCATTTTGCCCGTTATTGAAAAATGTATGAACGATACGTAGCCAATCTAATTAAATTATATCTCAGTAAATAAAATATATTATTTTCGAGACAATATGAATTTTAGCCTAATATTAGCGTTACAATATTATAAAAAGACTTTTTTGATGAAATATGTTCTAATCTAATAAGGGCAAAGTTAGCTTTTCTGTATTTATGAACTTGAGTCAAGCTTTTGACGTGCTGGACTACAATATTTTACTCAATAAAATTATATAACGCTGGAATGAGAGGAAGGATTTATAATTCGTTCAAAAATTACTTCTTCAATAGATATTCTTTAACTAGAGTAAATAATATTGACAGTGACTTAGGAAAATCAAATACAGGGTACCCCAAGGTTCAGTTATTGCGCCAATCCTATTTTTAATACATATTAATGACATAACAAACGTTGTAATAAAGAGCAATATATATTCATGTGCTGGTGATATCTTTCTTGTAAATTGAATGCCAATAAAACAATATTAATGTTCATCCACTCTGCAAGAACTATAACCGAATTCTATCTGAAATCAAAGTCCATACGATTTAGTGTATGGAACAAGCAGTCTCTGAGTTCTCTGGATGCTCATGTGTTCCCCTTGAAATCATTAAGTAAAGTAACTATTTAGGTCTTATCAATGATTCAGATTTCAAATTGACAAGTTGATAGTTCTGTGACCGAATAGGAATTTGTGCAACAAAAATTTACTATATAAACTATTTCGTATCCTCTCATATCAGCATATTGATATATAAAACTATTTGTGAATCTATCATAGAGCATGGAATTACTGTATATGGCAATACTTTCAAAACATATTTAAGGAAAATCAGCAACTTGCGAAATTTAATGCTGAGATCAATTTCGCCGACAGTTAAAAGACCCACTCTGTTTTTTAATAATAATAGCTTATGTAATCACAATGTGTTTACCTGTGGAAGAAATGTATAGATGTGATATAATTCTTATATATATTTTTTTAAAATCTAACAAAATAAATTCAAATCACGAGATCAACACTCTGCTACGTAGCAATTATGATTCCCAAATCCCAAATTTTAGCAATAACTATGGTAAAAGTGTCAGAAAATATATATTTCCACTTATTTTTAACTCTTTGACCAGAGAACTGTTATCCATTCTTATGCTATCAAAACTAAAATCTGACACCAAAAATTGGCTTTAAAACGTTATAAGTATAAAAATGTCTCTTGCCTAACTTAATATTAAGTAACCAAGACTTCATATGTATGAATTTCAATATCTAACGGATATTTGTTATTTGTAATTAATTATTTGTAACTACATATATTTTCGATTTCCTGCGGATAAGCTACATCAAGGTTCGCGGCAAAAATTACAATATTATGTTAGATAATTAACCTTATTTTAAGTGTTTTCTCTATATTCTCTGTTATTTGTATGTACTAGTTAAAAGGATTATGTAGAATTTGTTATTACAGTCAAGCTCTTAGAGCTTGCTATGATCAACTCTGTATATGTAAATGCAAAGGAAATAGTTATTACTCTTTTATCCTGTGAGATGTTAATTTTGCTCCCTTTTAAAGTTATGGATCATAATTTCACTTTTCTTTAATACACGGATGATCCCGTTGCATTCCTAGAATTAACTTGAAAGAGGGCAAAATTACCATCAACAACTTTTGCAGCAAGACAAACTTGTGTTATAGCTCTAACTGAGGCAGTGGTCATCAGAGACTTCGGTCTTAGTAGGGCATGTCCTTGAATTTGAAGGCTGTAAAAGCTAGGAGTAGCTTATAGAATTCTCTTCTGTCCTACATGTTGCAAATAAAAAAAATGTGTCGATTTCTCTGAAGAAAATTCGGCATTTTGAATTTATACAGAAAAGTAAATTTTTCGCTCATTTTCGAAACAGAGCCAATGGCTATAGTCATTCAATGCTTTGTTTTCAGAGTAAAATGAAAATTCTCTTTGGGTTCGATAGGTATTAATGTAATATTAGGTTTTATCGCTGCAGAATCTTTCCGTAGTTTTAGTTCGATTTTTAGAGAGAGCTAAGTCTAAAAATTGGCAAAATTCAAAAAGGCGATTGCAAATTCATATTATGAATGATACTGAAAATCCATTTACCACAACTCGAAAACCAGGAATTTGACAACTCCCCAGGTCAAAAATCATCTTTTAACAAGAACAGAAGTTGAAAAAATGCATTATTTAATATTCCTTATTTTCTTACCCTTTTCGAAATAGTTCTAGTATTTCTCACGGGGAAACAAAAATATTTTCTACGTAGTTGAGTCGAGTCGTTCATTAGCGAGCGCAGTTGTATGGTGAGAAAACACTTCTTTGAAATTTTAAGACCAAAATATTCCTTTATATTGAATGGCGGCATGATGCATAATTGTTATTAGTAATAAATGATTTTTATTTCTAAAATTTATGTTGAAATTATTTAAAAGCTTGTTTTTTCACAATTATCAAATGTGAATAAAAAAAAAGAGAAAGAAAAGAATTAAATTATGACTGATTTCGAATTTGTATGTGCTATTTCGAGACTACCCGGGCCCAGGCTCAGTTATCAAAGCTTGGGGCCGAAGTCATCTGTGGTATATTCGTTATTAATATAAGAACAATAATTTTTAAACTCCTAAATCAGAATTTCAATGCGTAATAAACTAACCTTTAATTTTTAATTAATACTAAACTTTAATAAATAATCGATACTTTGAACTGAAACCGGAATATATTTCATTTCTCAGTGTTAGTCAACTTTACTTGCTGATATACCATTTAAAATTTTCTTGAAAAATATTATACCCAAGTCATGGGCGTCGGTGGAGAGCAAGAGAGAAGGTTACTCTCGTGGAAAAAAAATGATCGAAAAATTAATTTATGTCATATCCGTTGTACCAAAAATAGATGTAGATTCGTTTTTTTTCCGAAAGCTTATATTTATTATTTGAAAAAAAAGACTTTTTTTTACATTCATTTTTATTAAGTTGCCCTTATTTTCTTTTGTTTTGGGCTATCTTTTGTTGCATTAGTGTTCAAAAAGATCTTGACCTGCAGCTCCAGAACAAAAACCATTACATTTACCTCAGCTAAACTTTCACTGTCCTTCAAAGCACTCCCCTCCAGCATCTAGGCAAAGCTGCAGACGTCTACGGCAATTCTGGAACGCTTGGGGGTATTGCTGCTGGGAAATACTCAGCAACTCCAAATGAACGCATTTTGAAAAGTGAAAACGTCTTCCCAGCAAGTTCCTTTATAACTTTTCGAAACAACCGAAATCTGCACGGTGATACATCGGGTGAATATGCAGGGTTGGGGTAGCTGTTTGATTTTTCCTGCTCTAGATAGGCCATAACTCTCCAGGTTTTGCGAGCACTACCATTTGAATGAAGAAGGAAAACCCTTGACACGCCTGTTGTTAGACGATGCTCCTTCGTCTCCTTAACCATTTTGAGCAAAACAATGTTGTAGTATTGACCATTTATAGTCATTTTTTCAGGTAAAATGTCCACGGCTACCACTCTTTGGAAATTGAAAAAAAGGTTATGGGTATCCTGTTCCTTCAGCTAAAGTCTTGTCACAGGATTTTGGGATGCGGTTTACTTTCTGCAACCCAAATATAGTTGTCAATCTTTCTGGGAATTATATAATCATAAAACCATGTCTCATAGAGTGTGACAATGTCTGTTAACCGTTTGGGTCACTAGGTTCAAACACTGCCAGCATCTCCTTGCACGAGTCAACTCTAGCCTTTTTTGCTGCTTTGTAGGTTTGTGGGGTACCCATTTGGCACAGATGTTTCGGAACTTTAACTTTGGGGAATAATTGTTTCCACACTGCCAACCAATGCATTGACATCTAAATCTATTTCCTGAACGGTGATGTGTGAGTTTTCCTTAATGAATTCATGAACAGCAGCGATGGTTTTCCCGATCATTACCTCCTTCGTTCTTCCCTCACGGAGAGGTCGAAGATCTGTTGTCCTTCTCTGAATTTGCGCATTAATCTTGTAACAGTGCCATATGAAAAGGTATGATCCCCATATACTTGGGATAAATCAGCATGAATTTTTTTTGCGTCGTCCGCAAACTGCATCCTTCCGAAAATGTAAAATCTTTCCCTGTCTGTAGTAGACTCTATAGCAACAATGCACACATTTCGCAGACCGAACTTGATGCGCCGCCAGCGAAGAGAGAAATGATGATAAGGCCTTTGTTTTTGACGTGTAATAACGTTTAGACAAGCTTTCAAAAAGTCACAGCTCGTTAACTTCGGAGGAACGATTGTAAATCTACATAAACATGTCAGAAACTTTCTGAATGCCCTCCGTAGTATGATGCATGTTTGACTGTTTCATTTTCTACGGCGCTCATTAATGAACGAAGCATTGATTAGTTGTTTGGTCCTCCTCGCCCCTCCGGGAAAAATTCCTGTCGACGTCCATCAGCCCTATTTTATTTTTTCCTCAAAATCTGTGTTCCCAGAATCTGTATCAATTTATATTCGCAAATATAATTATTAAGGGTTACCAAATACCTAATTTCTGAAGAAAAAAGAAAACCTACAGAAAATGTACGATCAAATATTAATTACCACTTATTTAATTTTAATGTTATATCAAGAGAAATACTAAATATAGATACATGTGCCTGACTGAAATCTAAATTGGCAGATTTTTTGGGAAAACTAGATTAGCTGATTATTATATGTGGTATTTTCTGAAATATTAATGATGTAAACCATTATTGTGTCTGAATGACCTGTTTTGTTTAATTTATTCACATTCATGCAGAAAAGATATTTAGCTTTGTGGGTGAATGTTAAATGTATCGTATTCTTTACTTTTATGAATAAAAATTAGTTAAAAAAGGAAATAATATATTACAATATTATTATGTGTTATAATATACATTCACGCTCATAGCGTTATACAAATAACGCAGTAATAAAGTATCAGAGGAAATGGCCTGTAGACAACAAGAAACAGTTTGCTGAAAAACTTTTAATCTCGTTCTTAGTGGGATTCGAGCCCAGAGAGTAACCGATTTCTTGTAATATTTGTTGTAATATTCTGAGAGAATATTTTGTATAATTATTCTCTCAGAACCATGAAAGCTATCATAACCATTAGACCATCAGAGATTAACCGTTTTTTTTCCACAATGTTTCCCACATTCCCTCATATTTTCTTAAATCTTCACTGGTGCCATCTATGTCGGAAATCCGGCAACCAAGCTGCTCCAATGATGGAAGTAGTATTTGTGACTCAAGATCAGAGCGTATTTTCCAGCAAATTATTTCAAGTGTTCCTTGTCTACAGGATACTTTATTACTGAATCATTTATGTGACGCTATGAAAGGTTGGTGGTTCGAGCCCACCCGGGGGCGAGATTCTTTTTTGCCGTCCCGTGGCAGAGTGGTTATCGCGCTTGGCTGCTGATCTTAGGGACCTGGGTTCGAGCCCCGGGTAAGGCATGGATGTATGTGTCGTTTTTCTGCTGAGGTCCTGCCATCCTCTCAGTTCTTGTACTATGGCATATAAACTGACAGGCTCCTGTCAGACCTCTGTGGCAAGCAGCTGCTTGAGGGGGTATTTATTTATTTTTATTTATGTGACAAATATTACAAGAAATCGGTTAGTCTCTGATGGTCTAATGGTTTTGAAGCTTGGCATGCTTCTGGGTTATGTGGGTTCAAATCCCACTCAGGACGACACCAAATTGTTTTTAGCAAATTTGTGACGTTCTCATCAAGCAACCTTGGGAGGTTTCGTGCCCCAGCTTCCAAATCAGTATCCTATGTTTTTCCTCTTTCTAAGGCCTTTAGGCACATTGTTCACAACCCTATTCCCAAATCTGTAGTTATGCGTACAAGCAAAATGACCAAACCAATGGAGTCTTTCTACACAAAATATTATTCAAAGAAGGTTGTCTAATCCTTTGCATAATCTCATCATTATATACAAAGTGAAACCACCTAGTGCCCAAGACATTACATAAGCAACTAGAATCCAAGCATCAAGTTTCCTGTTAGCTCGCTTACAAAGGGTCCAAATTTCACTACCATAACTACTCCTATAAAGAACCAAACTATTATACAGTGTTTAGGTCTGTTTCTGCACAATCTCCTAATATTCTTGAAGTTGCCAGCAACAATACCTATTCTTCTATTAATCTCATGCCGCACATCACCAGTATCTGTTACATAGCTCCCGAGATAATTAAACTGTGACACCTGCTCAAGACTGCAACCATTCAGATTAACTGAATCACAGCCTGCCTGACCAATTTTCATCACTTTAGTTTTCTCTCTGTTTATAACCAAACCTACTCTACTACCAGTCTCATCAACGGCTAGAATGAAAGAGTTCATCTCATCAACATCACTTGCCAAAAGCGTTAAATCATCAGCATAACCTAAATCAGAAATTTTCGTTATCTCCAGACCATTTAAGTCTAAAATCGTTCCCTTGCAGTGAATTTCGCATAACATAATTAATAGCCAAACTAAATAGAAAAGAAGACAAAAGACACCCTTGTCAAACATCAGAAGTAATGCTAAACCAATCGCTAAAAGCCTTACCGATTCTCACACACGACTAAGTTTTTTTTCAGAGAGCTTTATCGCACTAGCTAACTTGTCAGATATTCCATATGATCTAATGATTAACCACAAATTATGTCGATCAACAGGGTCAAAAGCCTTTTTGAAATACATAGAGCTAGTAAACACAGGTTTTTGAAACTCCCTGTTGAAACTTTCCGTTCCTGAAGAATCTGCCTATGTGAAAATATTTGATCAATACATCCCCTAACACTTCTGAATCCACACTGTTCATCATGCAGTTGTCCATCAATTCAATTCTTATCTCTATTAAGCATAATGTAGGAAAACACTTTACCTGGATCAGAAAGTACACTGATTCACCAATAATTATTCGAAGAACTACGTTACACGTTTTAAAATTAGAGATAATACACTACAGGAAAAAAATTGCAACACCTGGAAGGATTAATTCCATTTTATTGAAACGCAGGCAGCTGTTAGCATACACTGATATGTGCGATTGATTACATTATCAAAAGAAAAATAAATAAAAAAAGGAAGAATTACCACTTTACCTACTCAGAAAAGTGGTAAATTAGTATGATGTTGAACCGCCCTGCGCAGCAATGCATTGATGAACACGGTGGGGGAGGTTATTGTACAGCTCTATAATGTCCTCTTGAAGGATAGAACGTCAAATAAGCGTGATGTCGCTGTTCCATTTTAGCGGCAGTGTTTGGCGCACCTCTCGATGTTGTTGGAGCTGTCGGCCCATCATATCCCAGACATGCTCAATAGGTGAAAGGTCCGGCGAGCGCACTGGTATGGAAGTACCAGAACGTTTTGTTCGTGTATACACTGTAGATTAATGCAGGCTGTATGGGGAGGGGAGTTATCTTGCTGGTAAAAGGGTCTGTGCTACTGAACAAATGGGATAGCCACTGACTTCAAAATGTTGGTAACATCGTTGGACAGTTAGAGATAGCCGTATGAAGATCAGTTCTGACCGAGACGTTTGACTAATGGCACCCCACACCATGGCACCAGGTATTGGAGCTGTTAAAGCGTTTGCTGAAGTCATGTGACCAACTGGGCCTGAGCGATGGCCCGTCTGAGCCGTCGTGTGGATGATCGTTTCTAGCATTAGTTTCATATAGAAATTTTCCATTGCATAAGTTTTTTTAAAGTTTATTCTTCTGAAATGTCTTTATTAGCAATATTTGAACGTGGATGATAGAAAATACGTAATGAAAAGCAAATATTATCGAAAAAGCTTTAAAGCTAATGCATGCTTTAAAATAAATTAAAATAGCAATTCTCTTTATTTCTTTTACGTTTACCACCAACAATCAGGAATCACTGAATTAGGACCCCTCCTTGTTATATCTATGGGAAATTGAATTCGGAGCTCTATAACTCATTCTATTCCTAAAATAAGCATTTTTAATGAAAGTCCTCAACCAAACCAATCATCGATTTTACGGAATATTAGATTAGTAGATATTATGGAAGACTTGAAATACTAACAACAGCAGCGCCAAACAAAAATTTACGAGAAAAAATTTACAATTTCAATAAAGAGTATTTTATACTGTGTATTACAGGGGTATATTTATGTACATAATTCTTTCAATATTTTTAAATGTTTTTAGGACTTGCATTGTTTTTACTAAACATTAAAACTTTCCATAACTAAATATTGAATGAATATTGCTGTAACGGAGAATTAGATGAAGTTTTCGGGAAGTCTTATCTTCAGTAAAAATTACTTCTAAAACGTTTATTTTGGAAGTTACGGAGATACCAATTTAGTTTCCCATTCATATTAACATGGAAAGAATTGTAACAAATTTATTTTGGTTTCAACTTTAAAAAAAAAAAACTGACAACAAACAAAATATAATTTAATTTTTTTATTCCCACAATCACACTACATGTAAGAGAAAAACTATTTATCTAGTTTAATACATATATCAGTGAGTTACAAGAAATCACCTAATAAGCAAAACTTGAAAGGAAAATCACCAACAAACATGTTGCTGAATGATATGAATATTTCAAATAATATGAATGATAACCATTATATGAATACAGACTATCATCTAGGATGATATTCATTAAAATGCACCAGAATTATTTATACATCGAACTCACACTATTCTATATATATATTCTGATATGTGATGAAAAATGCTACATTAATGACATTACTTATTAACTAACATAAGAATTTTTTTTCTCTATATGATTTTAGAAAAAAAAAAAAAATTTTTCTGTATATGATTTTAGCCTATCCCGTGGCCGAGTGGTTAGCACGCTTTGGCTATTGATCTACGGGACCTGGGTTCGAGCCCCGGATAAGGCATGGATGTATGTGTCGTTTTTCTGCTGAGGTCCTGCCATCCTCTCAGACCTTCTACTATGGCATATACACTGGCAGACTCCTGTCACACCTCTGTGGCAAGCAGCTGCTTGAGGGGGTATTTATTTTATTTATTTATTTTGTATATGATTTTATGATGCAATTAATCAAAACTAAATTGAGATATTGATTTGTTTAATATAAATCATTTATCTACATCACCCAGCATTTTATTTGTGTATTTCTAAAGCCTTAGTTAATAACATTTTTTGCTAAATGCATTTGGTACTAGAAGTCATGTGCTATATTCATAACATTAATTGGTTAAATACAAATTAATTTACCCATATAACTCTCTACATCGTGTAGCACTTTATTTTGTGTATTTCTAAAGCATTAGTCAATAACATTTTTTGCTAAATGCATTTGGTACTAAAAGTCATGTGCTATATTCATAACATTAATTGGTTAAATACAAATCATTTACCCATATAACTCTTTACATCGTGTAGCACTTTATTTTGTGTATTTCTAAAGCATTAGTCAATAACATTTTTTGCTAAATGCATTTGGTACTAGAAGTCATGTGCTATATTCATAACATTAATTGGTTAAATGCAAATCATTTACCCATATAACTCTCTATATCGTGTAGCACTTTATTTTGTGTATTTCTAAAACATTAGTCAGTAACATTTTTTGCTAAATGCATTTGGTACTAGAAGTCATGTGCTATATTCATAACATTAATTGGTTAAATACAAATCATTTACCCATATATCTCTCTACATCGTGTAACACTTTATTTTGTGTATTTCTAAAGCATTAGTCAATATCATTTTTGCTAAATGCATTTGGTACTAGAGGTCATGTACTATATTTCATAACATTAATTGGTTAAATAAAAATCATTCACCCATGTCACTCTCTATACTATGTAACATTTTATTTTGAGTATTTCTAAAGCATTAAAGTGTCCATAATCATATTTTGCTAAGTGCATTGCTGTAATAGAGCTATGTTCTGTATTTCATAGTACTTATTGGTTAAATACAAATCATTTACCGTGTCACTTTTCTACATCATATAGCATTCAATTTTGAGTATTTCTAAAGTATTAAATGGTCAAGAATCAAACTTTGCTAAGTGCATTGCTGTAATAGAGATCATGTATCATATTTGATAGCATTAATTTGTTTAATACAAATCTCATTTCATTTGGGGGATTTCTAACACACTTAACCAAATGGAATGTTTATAGGCTTCCTGATAGTGAGAAAATATATAAAATATCAGTTGAAAAGGACTGATGGAACAAAATAACTAATGCTATGAAAGACCATTTTTGGAAATGTATTAGGGTAAAACTAATACACTTCCAAAAATGATCTGATTATAGGTTGCTTGATGCTTACAGAAATACCCAAAATGCAGTGCTATACAGGGTGAATCTGAAAAAGTGGGCAAAACTTTACGGGGTGGTAGAACGCAGCTATACGAGCAATATTCGTCTTAGAATGTATGGTCGGAACGCAAACGGCGAGCCGCTAGGTGGCGTTGGAAATGGTATGAAAGGGTCGGTCCTCGCACCCAACGGCATTTCTACCGTGGATTGCCGAGAGGATGGCTGGTTATACTAACCACGAAATGGCGAATATGCACTTTGTGTACGGTGCGGCGGACGGGAATGCAAGTGAGGCACAGAGAGCACATCTAATCGCCAGGATCGCGGTTGTTGCCGGCGATATTCGGGAAATGCCTGGTGTCTTCGCAAATGTGCGTCGGTACCTATCCCGCAGGTGTGAAGCCTGCATTACAGCTGGCAGCAGCTCTTTTGAGCAATTTCTTTGAGCATGTACCTCAATTACATTCCTGTTAATAAAATGTTTTCTGAAGTATCTCCTCTCCTTCTTGTGTTCATTCTTTACATGTGACAGTGGAAAACTACCTTTTAACTTCTCACCGCTTGCGTTCCGACCATACATTCTATGACGAATATTGCTCGTATAGCTGCGTTCTACTGCCCCGTAAAGTTTTGCCCACTTTTTCAAATTCACCCTGTATAAGTAAAAAAACTGATTCAAGTAAATTACATCTAATGAACCAACCAGTGCTGTGAAATGAACTTTCTTCTATGGAAGAAAGCATATAACTAATCAATTAATATTATGAAATAAGACACAATGGACCTATATTAGAGCAATACAGTTAGCAAATATAATTATTGACTATTTAATGGTTTAGAAATCCCCCAAATAAAATGCTAGATAATACAGGTAAATGATTTGTATTAAAGAAATCAATGCTATGAAATGTAACACATGACTCTTACATAATACATTTATATAATATGAATATAATTAACTTATTGCTTTAAAAAATCCAAACCTGCTAGGTGAGAAGAAACGTGATACAGATTTGTATTAAACCAATTTCTGATATGAACTACGACCTTATTAAAGTAATAGACTTATCAAAATAAGTTTGTATGCTGCTGAATTTTTGAGAAGTACAGAAGTAATGTGTTAGATGAAGTGCATGTATATAAAATTATATTAACCTTTCTAGTGTTATGAAAAAGCTTTCCCCTGTGAAAAAACAAGTACTGAAATATGACACGTGTCTCTCAAAGTTGTACACTTAATATACTTAGCAAAATATTATAGGCTACTTAATACTTTGAAAATAAACAAAATAAAGTACAAGATGAAGCATGGATATGATGAATGTGAATGAATGAAGGTGAATAATGATGTGAACTTTTCTTGTGAGCTTCTTAATCTGTTAAGTACTTATTATAATATACACTAAATGAATTTCTGACACGAATATGTGCTTTCTGGTACATTTTTAAACATGAAATGCATTGCAGATTTTTTATAGTGCCAAATTTCAGAAGATGTAATTAAGATATTATTATTTACTATTGAGTTTTCTAACCTTTCGTGCATTACACTTTACGTCACTTTCTTTATCATTTGCAGACTTCACAAAATTTATTTAACAATACTTCAGCAGTCAGAAAAGATACATTTTGTAGTTTCTCGAGAAATGTATTTTTGCACAGACAATTATCTTTTAAATTCATAGCATGTGCTCGATTGAGATGAATGGCAGCAGATTTTATATATTAGTGACAATTGGCTTTCTGATTTCATAAACTGAGTTATATGATTTTTAATTATTTCAGACATAGCGAACCAAACAAGAGCAACTGTGTAAATTGTATTTTCCGTAGGTAGAGTTAATTTTCCCCTATCCAAGTCGCCTATGAATTCATAGGTCTGATCTACTTTTACTTCTTTGTTTAACTGCAACCATTTACAGCATGTATTACAATTTTTAACCGTAAGTACTCTTCTAACCACAAATCCACCAATATATACCAATATATTGGTATAACATTTGGTGGAACTGAACTGAAATCAAACTCAGCCTCTAACAAATCGAAAAACGTATCAAGCCTTGTTGTACTATTGTAATGTTCTTCAACAGGAAACAGTGTTTCTAAATGCACTTCTACATGTTTTGCTGAGAACAAGAGAGCATTTTTAAACCTTATTTTTCGTTCACTCTCAAGAAGCTGAACATAACCAATATAACAATTTGCACCACTTAACTGTCTGTATGTACTAAATCTACTTTCTAAACTGTCAATTTGAAACTTGCTTAACAGGATGTAATCTAATTTATATTTCTCAAACAGATATGGAACTACCTCTATAAAGGCAACAGTTGTTGTAATAAAGGCTTGAAATGTTGGTGCTGATAAAGAATCTGCTATAGGTACAGACACTCGCCAAATTTTTAACCAATGGGACAAATCATTTAAAAACTTTATTTGTAAATCTGATCCTGCTCTGATGGGTTCTCTATATATATCATTAAACCTCTTCCCATCAAAAGCACATTTCACATTCACTATCTTCCACCATTTAACAAAAGTATCTATGAATGAGTAAGTAACATCCACCAAGTTAAAAACATCTGGATAATTTTTGGCAATGTGCTGTAAGGCAACAACATTATTTTCATTTATGATTTTTAAAGCAAGATTCACATTTTGCTTTTGAATACTAGAAGGGTAAAGTGCTTTATTAGATAAAGTGTGACCATACTTCACCAGTGACTTCTTTTCAATTTCATTCATTTATTCCAAATACCGATACCGTGCCTTTACAATTGTATTGCTATCATTCATATCTGGGTAACATATGGAACGGTTTTCATTTTTTTAGTCCCCCAATTGTTCTTAATGCATTTTAATATATGCACTGTATCAAAAATAAAAAAGCAACATTGAGCTATCTAAAGGATGAGAAATGCTTGGTGGTAAAATTTTGTTTGGTACAAAAAATCAGATATTATAGCAATAACTTTAAAACCCAAGTTTTCTAATAAAGTTAATACAGACATTATAATATCTTTCAAATGTAAGCTACTCTATTATTAACAGGAACTATAGCAACTACATCCCTATATTTTGATAACACAGAAGATACCATGAAAACCTGGGCTGTTTTTGCTGATTTTGTGGCATCAAATGCACTTGCCCCATAAATTTGACCCCCTTTAAATGACATTTGAGGCTGTATATATATTTCATCTAGCAACAAACACACTAAACGTTCATGTGTCTTTAAATATTTCAATCTGCCTTCTAGGTATTTAGCACTACTATCAAGGGATGAGGTAGAGTGTTGAAAATTACATATAAGTTTCTGTAAATTTGGAAGGTGTGGAAAGAACATTAACCCACATTTAAATGACACACATTTAATCTGGGGATGAATGTACATATAAGCAAGCAGCCAAAACCATGGTTTGATTATTATATCGTCTATTATTTTTTTCAACTGCTGATAGTGTGATCTGCTCAACAAGAAATTTTAAACTATCACACTCTTGGTAATTTGGTAACATTTTTAAAATTGCAACAGCAAAATCTACAATATTTTTATCCTTAGCCGTTACTTTCTGCTCTTCAATATACTTCATAAGTTCTTCCAGCATATTAAATGAGTTTAAAATAGCATTTTTTTAGGTAACTTAGATACAGATATTTTTACCTTATCAACGTAAACATTAAATTCTAAATTTTCACTTATATTTATACATCCAGAAACACAAGGGTAATCAGATCCAATATCCATCAAACATAACACAAGCTTACAGTTTGTCCTAAAATATGTCCATTTTTTATGTATTTCAACACTTTTAGATTTTACATAGTCTTCGATATTATTTAGACAAATAATGGTATCATTCTGAATATGGTTTCTGTGATCTAGAATGCTTTGCTCCATTGCCTTTCGAAGATTTTCTTCTTCGGCATCAGAAAGCCTTTTAACAGATGAGGTGGTGGAACTTAAATATTTACGAAGATGCTTAAAAATTGTAGGGATGGCATCATCTGTTAGTTTTGGTATCTTTCGTGGATATTCTTTCAATTCTCCTTTACAAATTATTTTGTCAACTCTGATCACCATTGAGTCATCGAAATGCTTAATGCATATTCGTGGATCTTTCAGTCCTTCAAAACATGTAGGGATTTCCCTAATCCATTTCGTACTTAACTCTGCATCATTGGGCAGGACAAATATTGTTGTGTGCTGGGATTCTGAATTGCAATTTGAACAGCACCCACTAACACTACAACGACGTGGCATGCTAATGTGGAAAAAAGCAACTGTACTATCAGCAAATTGTAAAGAGGCACTGAAAGACAAAAAAAAATTGTTGTGAGAAATATATCCCAATGTTCATGTAGCATATGTTACTTAATTTATCATAGAAATCTTAGGTGCATGCAAAATCACTACAGCAATAATGGTGAACCCTGCTAACTCTTAATGATATTTAGTTTTCCATCTAAATTAAATATTTTTATCACAAATATAAAGGGTACCTTTTGTCAATTGTTAGCATAATATGTAAAGTAACATAATTTGTTTCATAAAAACTGACATACTCTTTAGAACAGGTTTTCTTCTAACTGCTGTAATTTTTTTTATCATATTAAGTTCTTTATACAAAATACAATAACTAGGCACAGAGAAATTTACTTTGAGTGACCAAAAAGTATTATTTGTCAAAATTTATATGGGCATTTTGCCAAATTCCACTCTTAAATGCAATAATTCTTTTGGCCAATTAAAGCAATTTCCATATCAAAAATTAGGAAGATTACAATAACTAATTTTTTTTAAATCTGTATTAAATCAACAACACATTTATTCAGTATTCTTGCAGCAAAATATTTAAAAAATACTGTAAATATAACCTGCTTTAAATTGAATGCCATTTCCCAATTGCACATGAATATTAAAAGCTATCAACGTTCACTCAGCAGGTAGGATACAATCTGCTATTTGTATTGTATGTTTCACATATCTGAGGTACTACACTTTTACAATATATCACCAAATTGTGCTATTCTGTCATACGTTTAGTTCTGTAAAGCCGAAGGTAATGCTTTAAAAGTTCATGTTTTTTACATCAGTTTCAAACGGTTTTTTGATAATTTTTTTTTCAAACAAAATATCGATAACCTAAAAAGAGGGGTTGTTTTTATTTCTGAGCGGCACTTTTTTGCACACCATGGGATAAGTGGCCAGGTCACAAGGACCCCGAGGACTCAGAGAAAGTTAGGGGAGGATACTTTATGGTAGCCTCCCATCAAGGCCATCCAGAGTGTTCTTAAACTTGCACATGGTGGCTCTCCAGCACAAGGGGCCACGGCGTAATGTCCTCTCTGCCGGGTGGCGGCCTTTTCAAACTCATTGGTGTCAACCTACTGACTGAGGACAAGGCAAGGGATTTTTTCTGAGATAAATCACAACTATTGCCCAGGAGGCAATCGAACCTTGGGAACTGCAGATTACGGGTTTGCCACCTTACCAACTGAGCCACCTCCTCCCCTATGAAGAGGTTACTTGGATATATATCGATTAAATATATCGATGTTATCACACTGCAAATGTAATGTAAAACAGTGCAAAAAATGGTTTTCATAAGACACTGACATTTCCTTCATTTGTTAAGGCCACTGAGTTTGAAAGGACATGCTGTTTTTTTTTCTGCCAATGAAGTTTATCCACCACATATTTTCACGAGTTTATATTAGAATATCCTCTCAATTATCTCTCATTTCTAGTTTTTATAACTTTAGATAATATAAAAAAATGACTCCATACTCCCCAAGACAATACTACGTTGCAGAAATCGAATATGATGAACAGAGATGTGGAGTTTGAAATTCTATCACACACACACTTAGAGGTTTAAGCTTAGCCCCATACAATTTTAATTTTATTTGTACAGTCGTTCAAAAAAATATCCGAACACTATGGTTGATTACAGAATTCAGAAAAAATATCTGGCAAAGATTTTTTTTACAAAATAGTGATCTGGCAACCTTCGTATCACGTGTCACGTGACACGAAGGTTGCCAGATCACTAGTTTCTAAAAAAATCTTTGCCAGATATTTTTCGTCACGTGACACGAAGGTTGCCAGATCACTATTTTCTAAAAAAAATCTTTGTCAGATATTTTTCCTGAATTCTGTAATTAACCATAGTGTTCGGATATTTTTTGAACGACTGTATCTTTGAAATAACATCACACATTTTTAAGTGAAAATAAACTATTTTTTTCTAGTTTGATACGCTTGAAAAAAATTGTATTTTTTTAATTAAGAAAGTCCGGCATTTTTTGCATTTTTTTAGTGGCGATTTTTGAACTTTTTAATTACAGAAATTAGTTTTGTTTTCAACCACGACTGAGTTTTACGTTTTTTGTCACTTTGACCTAAGTTTGTTTGTGGAAAGTGATCTGTGAAAAATTTGTGCGAAAAATCGATTGTAATTTAATTGTAAAATTGGATAAAAAAAATCTGTAATTTAAAAAAAAAAGAGTTTGCAAAAAAGTGTTGTCAGATGTATCGAATGTCAGTTGATGTGTTTTTTTTTCATGAATTTGTATTTCGATGTCGAGTCGCCTGCTGAAATGCTAAGATGAAATTGCGTAATTGTATGCGCTTCGATATCAACGACGAAATTGCCTAAGTTGTAAGTGTCACTAAAAGTGCCTGAGTTAAAATTTTTTGAAAGCGAAACGAATTTTCTGTGCTTTTTAAAATTATCCTCTTGAAGGGTTGGTGCTTTCATTTAATTTAAATATCCAGTCACACGTAATTAAATATTTTTTTTAAGATTTATACTTTCAGTTCTGCATCTGTAGATCAGTATAGATATACGTATATTGGATAAAAATTACACTTAAGTTTACTGGTTGAAGTATCGTGCCTCAAGGCTGCTAGAGGGTTGGGTTGTTTTACTTCTGAGCGGCACTATTTTGCACACCATGGGCTAAATGGCCAGGTCACATGGACCCCGAAGGCTCAGAAGAAAGTTGGGGGAGGGGACCCACTGGAACAGCTGTTGGGAAACAGATGGTAGTCTCCCGTCAAGGTCATCCAGCTTGTTCTATAACGTTGGGTTGTTTTACTTTTGAGCGGCACTTTTTTGCACACCATGGGCTAAATGGCCAGGTCACATGGACCCCGAAGGCTCAGAAGAAGGTTGGGGGAGGGGACCCACTGGAACAGCTGTTGGGAGACAGTTGGTAGCCTCCCGTCAAGGCCATCCAGCGTGTTTTTTAACGTGCACAGGGTATGGCTCTCCCGCACACGGAGCCACGGCTTAACGTCCCATCCGACGGACGGCGGCCTTTACAAGCCCATCGGTGTCCCCTACTGACCGTGGGCAGGGCGGGGAATTTTGCGGAGATAAATCTCAACGCTGACCCAGCTGGGACTCCAACCTGGAAACTATAGATTACGAGCCTGGCGCGCTACCGACTGAGCCCCATGTATGTATGCAAAGCACTAATTATGCTTTAAGTTAAGAGAATTAAATTATGGAGTATTGAATATCGTTTGGTCAGCATTAGTTTCATTTGAGGGATTTTTTCAAGAATGGGGAGTTAAAAATAATTATAAACTAGAAATCAGGCCCGGATCCAGATAACAATCAGGTGGGGGGGGGAGGGGGTAAGAACTACAAACGAGAAAAAAAATGTAAAAGGGTGGGGACAAGACACTTGATATCCATTACAGTAATATTTCCACCTTCGTTATAGGATTTTTTAAAAAATATTTTTGAAAAATGCATGAAATATAAATAAGTTTAGTAATTTTTTTGCCTCTATTACCCTTACTAGCATTCTGAGGGGGGCAAGGTCCCATTCCCCCCTTGTAGATCCGCATTGATAGAAATCAATCTCTTGATTTTTATACCATCATTCTGACTTCTATTTGACCTTGAATGAGACGCCAGATCCGAAATTCCTCTTATTTTTGAGTTCTGATGTTTGAATTGCCCTTATTCGCAAAATTTTTAGCTCTACCGGTATATTGGAATTTCATCTTTGACCTTGAAGGGCCCATTGCATCCAAAATCGCATAACATTTCTGAGATCTATGACTGAAAATACTCCCAGGCACCAATTTTTAGACCTCAAGAGCAGATAGATCTGAATTTGACCCTGGATCCATCGCATCGAAATTTTCGCAACTTTTCTGATATCGTGAGACTTCGAAGAATCAGTTCGTAGCTGTCTTACACCAGTAGATCTAAACTTGACCTATGACCTCGAAGGACCTACCGGATCCGAAATTTCGGAACATTTTAGTGATCTACACACAAAACCAATTTTCACGTTTTTAGCAGCCGTAGACCAGGTTTGGAGCCATCCCGTGGCCGAGTGGTTAGAGCGCTTGGCTACTGATCTACGGGACCTGGGTTCGAGCCCCGGGTAACGCATGGATGTTCGGTTGTTTTCTGCTGAGGGCCTGCCATCCTCTCAGACCTTCTGCTCTGGCCTATAAACTGACAGGCTCATGTCAGACCTCTGTGGCAAGCAGCTGCTTGAGGGGGTATTTATTTATTTATGATATTATTTAGACCAGGTTTGACGCCCGCGTTGGCTTCAATTTTACCCCTAGAAGGACAAGTGGGAGGTCAAATTTCGGATATTTCTATCATTTCTGCATTATAGTTACAATTAGCGTGATCCCCTGTCGCTCACAATCGTCCATATATATATTAGATGTAACTAAGACACGGATAATTTAGGCAGTATTGAGAGAAAGACAGAATTTTTACTAGATAACAAAGGAACCAAACTTTATATCCAAGATATAATCACTTTTAGATTGCCACTTCAAAACTTCACGGAATTTCAAACGAAAATTTGCTAGTAATGTTCAAGTAGGCTTCAACATACAATTTTCTCATTATTGAGAAAAGTAAGCGTATTAATATTATGTGAGGGATGCGTTGTTGGGGGTTTTACCTATGAGCGGCACTTTTTTTGCACACCATGGGCTAAATGGCCAGGCCACAAGGACCCCGAAGGCTCAGAGAAGATTGGGGGAGAGGACCCACTGGAACAGCTGTTGGGAGACAGATGGTGGCCTCCCGTCAAGGCCATCCAGCGTGTTCTTTAACGTTGGGTTGTTTTACCTCTGAGCGGAATTTTTTTGCACACCATGGGCTAAATGGCCAGGCCGCAAGGACCCCGAAGGTTCAGAGAAGGTTGGGGGAGAGGACCCACTAGAACAGCTGTTGGGAGACACATGGTAGCCTCCCGTCACGGCGATCCAGCGCGTTCTTTAACGTGCAGAGGTTATGGCTCTCCCGCACACGGGACCACGGCTTAACGTCCCATCCGACGGGCGGCGGCCTTTTCAGGTCCATCGGTGTCCCCTGCTGACCGTGGGCAGGGCGGGGAATTTTGCGGAGATAAATCTCAACGCTGACCCAGCTGGGACTCGAACCTGGGAACTACAAATTACGAGCCTGGGCGCGCTACCGACTGAGCCACCCCTTGTGAGGGATGTAGCAAAAGACTATTTTATTTTTGCACATTCCATTATACTACTTCATTTGATACTTTGAATAATTAATCGTGACTTTTTTCAATGAAGTTTTTTTTTATACAGACAAGGGATAATATGAAAAATATCTCTATAGTAATTGCCCAGATGGAATGCATAGTGAAATACTATCTTAAAAAGAGATCTGTTAACATCTGTGCCTTCTTGTCTTCAATTGCTTTTTTATAATGGGAACACATCTGATTTCTTTAGAAATCTTAGAGTTTAAGCATAAAACGCAATTTTGATCTCTACTTAAATGACTTTTTTTAACATATTACTGCCCGACTGACTCTCTATTTCTGAAGATATTTTATTTGCAATAGACTGGGAGGTTAACCTTTGAATCTTGGCAACGGGCTTGATGGATTTTCAGCTGTCAAGTTTTTTAAGTGACAAGATTCGTCGAAGTTCACTAGGGAAAATCCCGCCTGCAAATGCGAAAGTAGTTGCAAAAAATATTTGCATCATTATAGATAACTCTAGGAATATAGAACACTGCATTCTAATATGTACAGTGGCTCAAAAAAGTATCGGAACACTATGGTTGATTACAGAATTCAGAAAAAACATCTGGCAACGATTTTTTTAGAAATTAGTGATCTGGCAACCTTCGTGTCACGTGATTACAGAATTCAGGGAAAATATCTGGAGCGTGTGCAGTTACTGCAATATTTCCGTGAGTGATGCCACACGATCCAGGTCTTTGTGAGCTCACCGATTCAATGTGCTGTGAACATTAACCGCAACCGCTCCAGTTTGCTGTGAACGGTAACTGCACACGCTCCATATTCATTGCATTATATATTAAAAAATATCCGAACACTACGGTTGCTTACAGAATTCAGAAAAAATATCTGGCAACGATTTTTTTTAGAAATTAGTGATCTGGCAACCTTCGTGTCACGTGACACGAAGGTTGCCAGATCACTAATTTCTTTAAAAAAATCGTTGCCAGATATTTTTTCTGAATTCTGTAATCAACCATAGCGTTCGGACACTTTTTTGAGCGACTGTACGAGGTATTTTGATATAAGTTTCGGAGACCTACTCTAAGAGAATTTAATAAAAGTGGAGAAATATTAATCGCAATGTGGAGAATTAGTTGTTTTGTATATTACTAGTTTAGCTACATTTTATTGAATACCCTTGTAAATTATTCCTTTATACGTTTAAAATATCATATTTTGTAAATCATGTGAGTTAATATCATCTAATAGCCTAATAAATAAGTTATGCAGTATTCTGCACTTATACTTTCTAAAATGAAAAAGTAAGTAGGTAAAAAAACATATAGAATCATGTTTTATTCTGTTTTTTTTTCCAATTTTCTCATTTCCTGTATATAATTGTGTTATGAGTTATTTCAACCACCCAAACCAACTCGTGAGAGTTATATTTAAGTGGCACATATCGAATTATGTAAAAAAATCTCAATATCAGCGTCCGATTTTCATTATTCCACCTGTACAGTCGCTCAAAAAAGTATCCGAACGCTATGGTTGATTACAGAATTCAGAAAAAATATCTGGCAAAGATTTTTTTTAGAAATTAGCGATCTGGCTAATTTCTAAAAGTGATCTGGCAATCTCCGTGTACACGAAGGTTCTCAGATCACTAATTTCTTCAAAAAAATCGCGTACACGTTTGCCAGAACACTAATTTCTAAAAAAAAAAATGGTGTACATGAAAGTTGCCAGATCACTAAAAAAAATCGTATACACGAAGGTTGTCAGATTACAAATTTCTAAAAAAAATCGTGTATACGAAGGTTCTCACATTACTAATTTCTTAAAAAATCGCGTACACGGTGCCAGAACACTAATTTCTAAAAAAAATCGTGTATATGAAAGTTGCCAGATCGCTAATAAAAAAAAACCGTATACACGAAGTTTGTCAGATTACAAATTTCTAAAAGAAATCGTGTATACGAAGGTTGCCAGATCACTACTTTCTAAAATAATCGTTTCCAGATATTTTTCTGAATTCTGTAATCAACCATAGGGTTCGGACACTTTTTTGAGCTAATGTACAATTCTGGAAAATCGCATTAGCTATGTGAAAGTGTTTTACTCGGTGTAACGACGACACTGAAACGCTTTTTACTTTCCTATGAACTTGCACGTGATGCCTTGCACCAAACTATTCATATCAGCATTTTTGAACATTTTCATAATTAAGAATTTAAGAAATTTCTGGTGAAAATGTAAGATGCGCCCATATATAATACTCATTGTCTCTTAAAAGAAGATTCTGCCGTTGAGAAAGGAAGTGCATTAAATCCACGAGCAGAATAAAGTCTGAGTTTCCATTTACCAATTGTTTCACAATAAAGTATTGCTTAAATGGCTGTTAGGGATCAATGTCTCATATGTCCATATTTATATATCTATTTTTGATGTTGGAAATTTGCTTCACAAAGTGCTTTTAATCGCACTGCATCTGCTGTACAGACTGCCTACATCACTGTATCATAAACATTTTATTTGTCGATGTGTTTCTGTGTCAGATTATTACCTAAACTAGAGTTGTTGGGTTGGGTTGTTTTACCTCTGAGCGGCACTTTTTTGCACACCATGGGCTAAATGGCCAGGTCAAATGGACCCCGAAGGCTCAGAGAAGGTTGGGGCAAGGGACCCACTGGAACAGCTGTTGGGAGACAGATGGTAGCCTCCCGTCAAGGCCATCCAGCGTGTTCTTTAACGTGCACATGGTATGGCTCTCCCGCACATGGGGCCACGGCTTAACGTCCCATCCGACGGACGGCGGCCTTTCCAAGCCCATTGGTGTCCCCTACTGACCGTTGGCAGAATACAGGGGAATTTTACGGAGATAAATCTCAACGCTGACCCAGCTGGGACTCGAACCTGGTAATCTGTAGTTCCCAGGTTTGAGTCCCAGCTGGGTCAGCGTTGAGATTTATCTCCGCAAAATTTCCCGCCCTGCCCATGGTCAGTAGGGGACACCGATGGGCTTGGAAAGGCCGCCGTCCGTCGAATGCGACGTTAAGCCGTGGCTTCTAGTGCGGGAGAGCCATACCCTGTGCACGTTAAAGAACACGCTGGATGGCCTTGACTGGTGGCTACCATCTGTCTCCCAACAGCTGTTCCAGTGGGTCCCCTCCCCCAACCTTCTCTGAGCCTTCGGGGTCCTTGTGACCTGGCCATTTAGCCCATAGTGTAAAAAAAGTGCCGCTCAGAGGTAAAACAACTCAACTTGTGTTTTTAGATACATGGAAGAAATGAATATATATTCACCTATTCCCACCAAAGTAACCCTGCCTATTCATACAATAACTAAATTATTTTTCTTAATAAAACCCTTCTTCGTAAAACAGGTAGTAATATCTCAAACACTTTACAATATTTGGTATATTATAATAAATTGCAATATCTGTATCACTGCACGATAACATTTTTTACACCGTTATATTTTATACTATTATAGATATTTTCAGTAAAAATAATACCTAGCCTCTTATTTGTATAAACTGTCAACAGATGGCAGCAGGCACTTCTCGTATCAACCATAGAAAAAGAACTATCCTGATATTAGAATAAAATGCAGACACCTATATATATCGATATGCTCCAGGGAGCAAAACTGAAACATACTTTGACGTACATGTTCGCAAGATGACTAAATGTATTAATGATGTTAGGCAGATAAAAACACGCATCCTAAGTCTCCCCCTCTTTCTGAGCCCTTTAGGCACACTGATTCATTGTTCATAACCCTATTCGCCAATCTATAATTATTCATACGGGCAACATGGCCAAACCAACGGAGTCTCTCTCTGCACAATATGCTGCTTAAAGGAGGTTGCAGACTCCTTTGCCTAACCTCATCATTAGTTACAAAGTTAAACCACCTAATACCCAAGATACTGCGTAAGCATCTAGAATCAAAAGCATCTAGTTTCCTGTTATCTTATTTACAAAGTGTCCAAGTTTCACTACCATAACTAACCCTAGAAAGAAACAAACTATTATACAGTCATTAGACTGTATAATTAGTAATAATATAATAAGTCACTAATATTAATTAGTCTTTAGGTGTATACGCCTATTTCTCCACACTCTCCATAGATTCTTAAAAGTCCCGGCAGCAATCCCTATTCGTCTGTTCATCTCATGCCGCACATCACCATAGTTGTCCAGATCAGTAGGCCACACTAATCTGGCAGCCCTCCCCTTCCGTTCGCTTCTACAAGAGAGAATCTCTTTTGAAAGGTACTAACGGTCTGCACCACGAGAAGACGAGGTCGGACATTAGGTGCTAGGCCTGGCCGGTTCTATGCATCGTCACAGGGGATTGGTGCATAGCTCTCCTTCCAGTGACTACCTAGCTACCATTTACAGACCACTATTACTCCTCCCCAAAGGTCAGAGTCAGTACCAACTTTGGCATTGAAGTCACCTAGAACAAATGTAATATCTCCTTTCTTGACAGAATTCAAAATTTGAATTCTGTAATTTTGAAAAAAAAAAAATCATACCTACAACACCAAAATATCAGGGCTATAAGCATTCTAAATACTTGGATGTGGCAATTACCTAATGCCCTTTGGGCACATGTCCGGCTGAAAACACACCGAAAGCAAACTGTGCCATTAAACAAAAAAATTATGATAATAGTTATTTGAACCTATAACTCAAGCGGTAGGAAAATGTACGAACCGAAATGTAAACTACATGAAAAATTTCATGCTACTGCTACTATGTAAAAAAATTGTAATACTTTAACTCATGAATGAAATGAAAAAAACTTCGATAAAATGTATTAGAATACTGTCTTTAGTATTTATTGAAGTAGAATGTCGTGAAACTAAGTTCGAGTTTTTCAAAAATCAATTTGACAGTTTGCGGATTTGATTAGGTTGTTCTGTTGTTTTACCTCTGAGGGGCACTTTTGGCATAGAATGGGCTAAATGGCCAAGTCACAACGAACACAAAGGCTCAGAGAAATTTGGGGGAGGGGACCCACTGGAACAGCTGTTGGAAGACAGATGGTAGCCTCCCATCAAGGCCATCCAGCGTGCTCTTTAACGTTCACAGGATATGGCTCTCCCGCCCACAGGCCCACGGCTTAAAGTCCCATCCGATGGAAGGCGGCCTTTCCAAGTCCTTTGGTGTCCCCTACTGACCGTGAGTAGGGCAGAGAGTTTTGTGAAGATAAATCTCAATGCTGACCCATTTGGGATTCGAACCTGGGAATTGCAGATTACGAACTTGCCGCCATACTGACTGAGCTGCCGACTTCCCCTTCTTGGCGACCACTGCTAGGACAAGCCCAGCTCAGCAGAAGCGTAAGTGGCGCCGCTCTGCGGAATTTTGTCGAAGCCGAACGCGGCAAATTGGTGTTCACCCACAAAAACAACTGTAACGCCGTATCTGCGCATGCGCAGTGCGATCGCTTTAGCACGCTGCCACTATGGTTTGTCTTACTCTTCAAATATTTAATATGATTTAATTAGTGTTATTCAATGAATATTTTATCCCGTTCAGGAGTTCATGCTGCGATAGCTGAAAAAGCCGCAGTAAGTTTATTTTGAGTAATTTTGCAGAATATTTAAAATTAATAATATCTAAATTAATACATTTAATGATATAGTTCTGTTTAGAACTAACAATAATAACTTTGCATTATATTTGTGTTGGTCTTTCTGCTGAGGAGTATTAAACTGACAAGTCATAAGTCAATGTATGATGCAGTTTTGTGTTCCCTGGAACATATCAATGAATATAGGTATGCCGTAGTAAAAGGTCTGAGAGGATGGCAGAACCTCAGCAGAAAAACAACACACATATCCATGCTTTACCCGGGGCTCGAACCCAGGTCCTTTAGATCAGTAGCCCCGGGGCTCGAACCCAGGTCCCTTAGATCAGTCGCCAAGCGTGCTAACCACTCGGCCATGACAGTATTGATTTGGGGCGGGTGTGGCTCAGTCGGTAGCGCGCCAGGCTCGTAATCTGTAGTTCCCAGGTTCGAGTTCCAGCTGGGTCAGCATTGAGATTTATCTCCGCAAAATTCCCCGCCCTGCCCGCAGTCAGTAGGGGACAGCGATGGGCTTGGAAAGGCCGCCGTCCGTCGGATGGGACGTTAAGCCGTGGCCCCGTGTGCGGGAGAGACATACCCTGTGCACGTTAAAGAACACGCTGGATGGCCTTGACGGGAGGCTACCATCTGTCTCCCAACAGCTGTTCCAGTGGGTGCCCTCCCCCAACCTTCTCTGAGCCTTCGGGGTCCATGTGATCTGGCCATTTAGCCCATGGTGTGCAAAAAAGTGCCGCTCAGAGGTACAACAACCCAACGTTAAAGAACACGCTGGATGGCCTTGACGGGAGGCTACCATCTGTCTCCCAATAGCTGTTCCGGTGGGTCCCCTCCCCCAACCTTCTCTGAGCCTTCGGGGTCCATGTGACCTGGCCATTTAGCCCATGGTGTGCAAAAACGTGCCGCTCAGAGGTAAAACAACCCAACCCAGTATTGATTTCGAATTATTTGGACGACACGAGATGCTTCTTGAATTTAATGCAGAAAAGAACCGAATGGTTTTGAACCATTCAGACAAAGATATAATTGTTCTTTAACATTCGCTATTTTTGGTCAAGAATTATAGTTCTGTTTAGAACTAACAATAATAACTTTGCATTATATTTGTGTTGGTCTTTCTGCTGAGGAGTATTAAACTGACAAGGCTTCTGTCAAACCTCTGTGGCAAGCAGCTGCTTGAAGGTTTTTTTTATTATTATTATTTATATCTCTAGAAAACCAATAATCATTATTTGAGTTTTATAAAGTTTTAACTTTCTTGGACGTTGAAATTTTGAGAGTTGGTTTAATAAGGACGTTAAGATCTTGGGCTTAAAAATCAAGAATAAAACGTTTTTTTGATAATTTTTTTATCTTGAATTTTTGTAACCGTTCTCTGTGAACATTCTTAGAACTTTAAACTTTTACGAAAAAAAAAATAGAAATATGCAAACTACATGAAGGATTATAAAGCAGATGGTAATGCTTTAAAAGGTCATGTTTTTTACATCAGTTTCAAACGGTTTTTTGACAATTTTTTTTTCAAACAAAATATCGATAACCTAAAAAGAGGGGTTGTTTTTATTTCTGAGCGGCACTTTTTTGCACACCATGGGATAAATGGCCAGGTCACAAGGACCCCGAGGACTCAGAGAAAGTTAGGGGAGGATACTTTATGGTAGCCTCCCATCAAGGCCATCCAGAGTGTTCTTAAACTTGCACATGGTGGCTCTCCAGCACACGGGTCCACGGCGTAATGTCCTCTCTGCCGGGTGGAGGCCTTTTCAAACTCATTGGTGTCCCCCTACTGACTGAGGACAAGGCAAGGGATTTTTTCTGAGATAAATCTCAACTATTGCCCAGGAGGAACTCGAACCTTGGGAACTGCAGATTACGGGTTTGCCACCTTACCAACTGGGCCACCTCCTCCCCTATGAAGAGTTTACTTGGATACATATCGATTAAACATATCGATGTTATCACACTGCAAATGTAGTGTAAAACAGTGCAAAAAATGGTTTTCATAAGACACTGACATTTCCTTAATTTGTTAAGGCCACTGAGTTTGAAAGAACATGCTTTTTTTTTTCTGCAAATGAAGTCTATCCACCATATATTTTCACGAGTTTATATTAGAATATCCTCTCAATTATCTCTCATTTGTAGTTTTTATAACTTTAGATAATAATATAAAAAAATGACTCCATACTCCCCAAGACAATGCTACGTTGCAGAAATCGAATATGATGAACAGAGATGTGGAGTTTGAAATTCTATCACACACACACTTAGAGGTTTAAGCTTAGCCCCATACAATTTTAATTTTATTTGTACAGTCGTTCAAAAAAATATCCGAACACTATGGTTGATTACAGAATTCAGAAAAAATATCTGGCAACGATTTTTTTTGGAAATCAGTGATCTGGCAACTCTCGTGTCACGTGATTACAGAATTTGGGAAAAATATACAGCAACTGTACACGCTCCAGTTACCGTTCACAGCAAACTGGAGCGTGTGCAGTACTGCACACGCTCCAGTTTGCTATAAACCACGTGTCACGTGACATGAAGGTTGCCAGATCGCTATTTTCTAAAAAAAACTTTGCCAGATATTTTTCGTCACGTGACACGAAGGTTGCCAGATCACTATTTTCTAAAAAAAATCTTTGTCAGATATTTTTTCTGAATTCTGTAATCAATTATAGTGTTCGGATATTTTTTGAACGACTGTATCTTTGAAATAACATCACACATTTTTAAGTGAAAATAAACTATTTTTTTCTAGTTTGATACGCTCGAAAAAAATTGTATTTTTTTAATTTAGAAAGTCCGGCATTTTTTGCATTTTTTTAGTGGCGATTTTTGAACTTTTTAATTACAGAAATTAGTTTTGTTTTCAACCACGACTGAGTTTTACGTTTTTTGTCACTTTGACCTAAGTTTGTTTGTGAAAAGTGATCTGTGAAAAATCTGTGCGAAAAATCGATTGTAATTTAAGTGTAAAATTGGATAAAAAAAAATCTGTAATTTAAAAAAAAAAGAGTTTGCAAAAAAAGTGTTGTCAGATGTATCGAATGTCAGTTGATGTGTTTTTTTATGAACTTTGGATTTCGATGTCGAGTCGTCTACTGAAATGCTAAGATAAAATTTTGTAATTGTATGCGCTTCGATATCAACGACGAAATTGCCTAAGTTGTAAGTGCCACTAAAAGTGCCTGAGTTAAAATTGTTTGAAAGCGAAACAAATTTTCTGTGCTTTTTAAAATTATCCTCTTGAAGGGTTGGTGCTTTCATTTAATTTAAATATCCAGTCACACGTAATTAAACATTTTTTTTTTAGATTTATACTTTCAGTTCTGCATCTGTAGATCAGTATAGATATACGTATATTGGACAAAAATTACATTAAAGGTTACTGGTTGAAGTATCGTACCTCAAGGCTGCTAGAGGGTTGGGTTGGGTTGTTTTACCTCTGAGCGGCACTTTTTTGCACACCATGGGATAAACGGCCAGGTCACATGGACCCAGAAGGCTCAGAGAAGGTTGGGGGAGGGGACCCACTGGAACAGCTGTTGGGAGACAGATGGTAGCCTCCCGTCAAGGCCATCCAGCGTGTTCTTTAACGTTGGGTTGTTTTATCTCTGAGCGGCACTTTTTTGCACACCATGGGATATACGGACAGGTCACATGGACCCCGAAGGCTCAGAGAAGGTTTGGGGAGGGGACCCACTGGAACAGCTGTTGGGAGACAGATGGTAGTCTCCCGTCAAGGCCATCCAGCGTGTTCTTTAACGTTGGGTTGTTTTACATCTGAGCGGCACTTTTTTGCGCACCATGGGCTAAATGGCCAGGTCACAAGGACCCCGAAGACTCAGAGAAGGTTGGGGAGAGGGGACCCACTAGAACAGCTTTTAGGAGAAAGATGGTAGCCTCCCGTCAAGCCATCCAGCGTGATCTTTAACGTTCGGTTGTTTTACCTCTGAGCGGAATTTTTTTGCACACAATGGGCTAAATGGCCAGGCCGCAAGTACCCGAAGTTTCAGAGAAGTTTGGGGGAGAGGACCCACTGGAACAGCTTTTAGGAGAAAGATGGTAGCCTCCCGTCACGGCCATCCAGCGCGTTCTTTAACGTGCAGAGGGTATGGTTCTCCCGCACACGGGACCACGGCTTAACGTCCCATCCGACGGGCGGCGGCTTTTTCAAGTCCATAAGTGTCCCCTGCTGACCGTGGGCAGGGCGGGGAATTTTGCGGAGATAAATCTCAACGCTGACCCAGCTGGGACTCGAACCTGGGAACTACAAATTACGAGCCTGGCGCGCTACCGACTGAGCCACCCCTTGTGAGGGATGTAGCAAAAGACTATTTTATTTTTGCACATTCCATTTTACTGCTTCATTTGATATTTTAAATAATTAATCGTGACTTTTTTCAATTAAGTTTTTTTTTTTAATACAGACAAGGGATAATATGAAAAATATCTCTATAGTAATTGCCCGGATGGAATGCATAGTGAAATACTATCTGAAAAAGAAACTGTTAACATCAGTGCCTTCTTGTCTTCAATTGCTTTTTTAAAATGGGAACACATCTGATTTTTTTAGGAAATCTTAGAGTTTAAGGATAAAACGCAATTTTTATCTCTACGTAAATGACTTTTTTTAACATATTATTGCCCGACTGACTGTCTATTTCTGAAGATATTTTATTTGCAATAGATTGGGAGGTAAACCTTTGAATCTTGGCAACGGGCTTGATGGATTTTCAGCTGTCAAGTGTTTTAAGTGACAAGATTCGTCGAAGTTCACTGGGGAAAATCCCGCCTGCAAATGCGAAAGTAGTTGCAAAAAATTTTTGCGTCATATAGATAACTAGGAATATAGAACACTGCATTCCAATATGTACAGTCGCTCAAAAAAGTATCGGAACACTATGGTTGATCACAGAATTCAGAAAAAACATCTGGCAACGATGTTTTTAGAAATTAGTGATCTGGCAACCTTCGTGTCACGTGATTACAGAATTCAGGAAAAATATCTGGAGCGTGTGCAGTAACTGCACACGCTCAATATTTCCGTGAGTGAGGCCACACGATCCAGGTCTTTGTGAGCTCACACGATCCAATGTGCTGTGAACATTAACCGCAACCGCTCCAGTTTGCTGTGAACGGTAACTGCACACGCTCCATATTCATTGCATTATATATTCATACGTATTATATATATTAAAAAATATCCGAACACTACGGTTGCTTACAGAATTCAGAAAAAATATCTGGCAACGATTATTTTTAGAAATTAGTGATCTGGCAACCTTCGTGTCACGTGACACGAAGGTTGCCAGATCACTAATTTCTTTAAAAAAATCGTTGCCAGATATTTTTTCTGAATTCTGTAATCAATCATAGCGTTCGGATACTTTTTTGAGCGACTGTACGAGGTATTTTGATATAAGTTTCAGAGACCTAACTCTAAGAGAATTTAATAAAAGTAGAGAAATATTAATCGCAATGTGGAGAATTAGTTGTTTTGTATATTACTAGTTTAGCTACATTTCATTGAACACCCTTGTTAATTATTCCTTTATACGTTTAAAATATCATATTTCGTAAATCATGTGAGTTAATATCATCTAATAGCCCAATAAATAAGTTATGCAGTATTCTGCACTTATACTTTCTAAAATGAAAAAGTAAGTAGGTGAAAAAACATATAGAATCATGTTTTATCCTGTTTTTTTTTCAAATTTCGTCATTTCCTGTATATAATTGTGCTATGAGTTATTTCAACTTGCCCAAACCAACTCGTGAGAGTTATATTTAAGTGGCACATATCGAATTATGTAAAAAAATCTCAATATTAGTGTCCGATTTCCATTATTCCACCTGTACAGTCGCTCAAAAAAGTATCCGAACACTACGGTTGATTACAGAATTCAGAAAAAATATCTGGCAACGATTTTTTTTAGAAATAAGTTATCTGGCAACATTCGTGTCACGTGATAACAGAATTCAGGAAAAATATCTGAAGCGTGTGCAATTACTGCACACGCTCCAGTTTGCTGTGAACGGTAACTGCACACGCTCAATATTTCCGTGAGTGAGCCCACACGATCTTGTATCAAAATAATATGACCACCTGCAGTCGCTCAAAAAAGTATCCGAACACTATGGTTGATTACAGAATTCAGAAAATATATCTGGCAACGATTTTTTAGAAGTTAGCGATCTGGCTAATTTGTAAAAGTGATCTGGCAACCTCCGTGTACACGAAGGTTCTAAGATCACTAATTCCTTAAAAAAAAAATCGCGTACACGGTTGCCAGAACACTAATTTCTAAAAAAAAAAATCGTGTACATGAAAGTTGCCAGATCACTAATTAAAAAAAAAAATCGTATACACGAAGGTTGTCATATTACAAATTTCCAAAAAAAAAAATCGTGTACACGAATGTTGCCAAATCAATAATTTCTAAAAAAATGAATAAATCGTGTATACGAAGGTTGCCAGATCAATAATTTCTAAAAAAAATCTTTGCCAGATATTTTTCTGAATTCTGTAATCAACCATAGCGTTCGGACACTTTTTTGAGCGAATGTACAATTCTGGAAAATCGCATTAGCTATGTGAAAGTGTTTTACTCGGTGTAACGACGACACTGAAACGCTTTTTACTTTCCTATGAACTTGCACGTGATGCCTTGCACCAAACTCTTCATATCAGCATTTTTGAACATTTTCATAATTAAGAATTTAAGAAATTTCTGGTGAAAAAGTAAGATGCGCCCAAATATAATACTCATTGTCTCTTAAAAGAAGATTCTGCCGTTGAGAAAGGAAAGCATTAAATCCACGAGCAGAATAAAGTCTTTGAGTTTCCATTTACCAATTGTTTCACAATAAAGTATTGCTTAAATGGCTGTTAGGGATCAATGTCTCATATGTCCATATTTATATATCTATTTTTGATGTTGGAAATTTGCTTCACAAAGTGCTTTTAATCGCACTGCATCTGCTGTACAGACTGCCTACATCACTGTATCATAAACATTTTATTTGTCGATTTGTTTCTGTGTCAGATTATTACCTAAACTAGAGTTGTTGGGTTGGGTTTTTTTACCTCTGAGCGGCACTTTTTTGCACACCATGGGCTAAATGGCCAGGTCACATGGACCCAGAAGGCTCAGAGAAGGTTGGGGCAGGGGACCCACTGGAACAGCTGTTGGGAGACAGATAGTAGCCTCCCGTCAAGGCCATCCAGCGTGTTCTTTAACGTGCACAGGGTATGGCTCTCCCGCACACGGGGCCACGGCTTAACGTCCTATCCGACGGACGGCGGCCTTTCCAAGCCCATTGGTGTCATCTACTGACCGTTGGCAGAATACAGGGGAATTTTACGGAGATAAATCTCAACGCTGACCCAGCTGGGACTCGAACCTGGTAATCTGTAGTTCCCAGGTTCGAGTCCCAGCTGGGTCAGCGTTGAGATTTATCTCCGCAAAATTCCCCGCCCTGCCCACGGTCAGTAGGGGACACCGATGAGCTTGGAAAGGCCGCCGTCCGTCGAATGGGACGTTAAGCCGTGGCTTCTAGTGCGAGAGAGCCATACCTTGTGCACGTTAAAGAACACGCTGAATGGCCATGACTGGTGGCTACCATCTGTCTCCCAACAGCTGTTCCAGTGGGTCCCCTCCCCCAACCTTCTCTGAGCCTTTGGGGTCCTTGTGAACTGGCCATTTAGCCTATAGTGTGCAAAAAAGTGCCGCTCAGAGGTAAAACAACCCAACCCAACCTCTGAGCGGCACTTTCTTGCACACCATGGGCTAAATGGCCAGGTCACATGGACCCCGAAGGCTCAGAGAAGGTTGGGGGAGGGGACCCACTGAAACAGCTGTTGGGAGACACATGGTAGCCTCCCCTCAAGGCCATCCAGCGTGTTCTTTAACGTGCACAGGGTATGGCTCTTCCGCACACGGGGCCACGACTTAACGTCCCATCCGACGGACGGCGGCCTTTTCAAGCCCATCGGTGTCCCCTACTGACCGTGGGCAGGGCGGGGAATTTTGCGGAGATAAATCTCAATGCTGACCCAGCTGGGACTCGAACCTGGGAACTACAGATTACGAGCCTGGCGCGCTACCGACTGAGCCACCCCCGCCCCGCCTTGACAGGAGTCTACCCTCTGTTTCCTAACAGCTGTCCAGTGAGCATCCTCCCCCATCTATCTCTGAGCCTTCAGGGTCCTTGCGACCTGGCCATTTCGCCCATTGTGTAAAAAAAGTGCCGCTCAGAGGTAAAACAACCCAACTTGTGTTTTTAGATACATGGAAGAAATGAATATATATTCACCTATTCCCACCAAAGTAACCCCGCCTATTCATAAAATAACTAAATTATTTTTCTTAATAAAACCCTTCTTCGTAAAACAGGTAGTAATATCTCAAACACTTTACAATATTTGGTATATTATAATAAATTGCAATATCTGTATCACTGCACGATAACATTTTTTATACCGTTATATTTTATACTATTATAGATATTTTCAGTAAAAATAATACCGAGTCTCTTACTTGTATAAACTGCCAACAGATGGCAGCAGGCACTTCTCGTATCTACCATAAAAAAAGAACTATCCTGATATTAGAATAAAATGCAGACACCTATATATATCGATATGCTCCAGGGAGCAAAACTGAAACATACTTTGACGTACATGTTCGCAAGATGACTAAATGTATTAATGATGTTAGACAGTTTCAAACACGCATCCTAGGTCTCCCCTTCTTTCTGAGGCCTTTAGGCACACTGTTCATAACCCTATTCGCCAATCTATAATTATTCATACGGGCAACATGGCCAAAGCAACGGAGTCTCTCTCTGCACAATATGCTGCTTAAAGGAGGTTGCAGACGCCTTTGCCTAACCTCATCATTAGTTACAAAGTTAAACCACCTAATACCCAAGATACTGCATAAGCATCTAGAATCAAAAGCATCTAGTTTCCTGTTATCTTGTATACAAAGTGTCCAAGTTTCACTACCATAACTAACCCTAGAAAGAACCAAATTATTATACAGTCATTAGACTGTATAATTACTAATAATATAATAAGTCACTAATATTAATTAGTCTTTAGGTGTATATACCTATTTCTCCACACTCTCCATAGATTCTTAAAAGTCCCGGCAGCAATCCCTATTCTTCTGTTAATCTCATGCCGCACATCACCATAGTTGTCCAGATCAGTAGGCCACACTAATCTGGCAGCTCTCCATTTCCGTTCACTTCCACAAGAGAGTATCTCTTTTGAAAGGTACTAACGGTCTGCACTACGAGATGGCGAGGTCGGACATTAGGTGCTAGGCCTGGCCGGTTCTATGCATCGTCACAGGGGATTGGTGCATAGCTCTCCTTCCAGTGATTATCTAGCTACCATTTACAGACCACTATTACTCCTCCCCAAAGGTCAGAGTCAGTACCAACTTTGGCATTGAAGTCACCTAGAACAAAGGTAATATCTCCTTTCTTGACAGAATTCAAAATTTGAATTCTGTAAATCTTAAAAAATAAAATCATACCTCCAACACCAAAAAATCAGGGCTATAAGCATTCTAAATACTTGGATGTAGCAATTACCAAATGCCCTTTGGGCACATGCCCGACTGAAACCATACTAAAATTAAAGTGTTTGATTAAACAAAAAAATTTTTATAATAGTTATTTGAACCTATAACTCAAGCGGTAGGAAAATGTACGAACCGAAATGTAAACTACATGAAAAATTTCATGCTACTGCTACTATGTAAAAAAAATGAAATACTTTAACTCATGAATGAAATGAAAAAAACTTCGATAAAATGTATTAGAATACTGTCTTTAGTATTTATTGAAGTAGAATGTCGTGAAACTAAGTTCGAGTTTTTCAAAAATCAATTTGACAGTTGGCGGATTTGATTAGGTTGTTCTGTTGTTTTACCTCTGAGGGGCACTTTTTGCATAGAATCGGCTAAATGGCCAGGTCACAACGAACACAAAGGCTCAGAGAAATTTGGGGGAGGGGACCCACTGGAACAGCTGTTGGAAGACAGATGGTAGCCTCCCGTCAAGGCCATCCAGCGTGCTCTTTAACGTTCACAGGATATGGCTCTCCCGCCCACAGGCCCACGGCTTAAAGTCCCATCCGATGGAAGGCGGCCTTTTCAAGCCCTTTGGTGTCCCCTACTGACCGTGAGTAGGACAGAGAGTTTTATGAAGGTAAATCTCAATGCTGACCCATCTGGGATTCGAACCTGGGAATTGCAGATTACGAACTTGCCGCCATGCTGACTGAGCTGCCGACTTCCTCTTCTTGGCGACCACTGCTAGGACAAGCCCAGCTCCGCAGAAGCGTAAGTGGCGCCGCTCTGCGGAATTTTGTCGAAGCCGAACGCGGCAAATTGGTGTTCACCCACAAAAACAACTGTAACGCCCTATCTGCGCATGCGCAGTGCAATCGCTTTAGCACGCTGCCACTATGGTTTGTCTTACTCTTCAAATATTTAATGTGATTTAATTAGGGTTATTCAATGAGTATTCACAAGAGAGTATTATTTTTATATATTTTATATTTTTGATATTCCACAAGAGAGTATCTCGTTTGAAAGGTACTAACGGTCTGCACCAGGAGAAGGCGAGGTCGGACATTAGGTGGCCGGCCGGTTCTATGCATCATCACAGGAGATTGGCGCATAGCTCTCCTTCCAGTGACTACCTAGCTACCATATACATATGTTTTAATTAAAATTGCATCTCTTAAAATTTTACTGCCAGCTATGTATTCTTAAAATATTTAGTAATTAATTCTTAAATGTTCAATAATACAAGATGGTCCAAAAATAACGCCCTTTTTGTATGTTATTATTGTTATATTTGCATATATACAATTCCATTAAAATTATGTAATTTTCTTATAAATTTTAGTTTCTACTACTAAATCTTTATTATCTCCGCAAAATTCACCGTCCTGCCCACGGTCAGTAGGGGACGCCGATGGGCTTGGAAAGGCCGCCGTCCGTCAGATGGGACGTTAAGCCGTGGCCCCGTGTGCGGGAGAGCCACACCCTGTGCACGTTAAAGAACACGCTGGATGGCCTTGAGGGGAGGCTACCATCTGTCTCCCAACAGCTGTTCCAGTGGGTCCCCTCCCCCAACCTTCTCTGAGCCTTCGGGGTCCATGTGACCTGGCCATTTAGCCCATGGTATGCAAAAGAGTGCCGCTCAGAGGTAAAACAACCCAACCCAACTAACTCTCTAATTTTCTATTTCAGATTTAAAATTCAATTTTGTTTCCGATATTGTATTCCCGTTTAACGAAAGTAGAAAGAGTAAATGAAAAAAAAAAGGGTGTTACTTTTAAACCCCATTGTATTTTAATAAACCCATAAAGAGTTGGGTTGGGTTGTTTTATTTCTGAGCGGCACTTTTTTGCACACCATGGGCTAAATGGCCAGGTCACATGGACCCCGAAGGCTCAGAGAAGGTATGGGGAGGGGACCCACTGGAACAGCTGTTGGGTTGTTTTACCTCTGAGCGGCACTTTTTTGCACACCATGGGCTAAATGGCCAGGTCACATGGACCCGAAGGCTCAGAGAAGGTTGGGGGAGGGGACCCACTGGAACAGCTGTTGGGAGACAGATGGTAGCCTCCCCTCAAGGCCATTCAGCGTGTTCTTTAACGTGCACAGAGAATGTCTCTCCCGCACACGGGGCCACGGCTTAACGTCCCATCCGACGGACGGCGGCCTTTCCAAACCCATCGGTGTCCCCTACTGACCGTGGGCAGGGCGGGGAATTTTGCGGGGATAAATCTCAACGCTGACCCAGCTGGGACCCGAACCTGGGAACTACAGATTACGAGCCTGGCGCGCTACCGACTGAGCCACCCCCGCCCCAATCCCATAAAGAGAAAATTATGTTCAATTACGTTGTTCTAAATTGAATGGTTTGTAGTTAAATTTTGGAGAAATCAAATTGCTTAAAAATCTAGGCACATTTAATTATTCTACTTTGTCTCCTCCTTTGTTCAACGTTTGCGTCGAGGTGTCTCTAGTTTGGCGCACTAATTAAAGAGGATTTTAAGAGCCACGCTAGTATTCTGGTTTCAATGAGTTCAGAATCAATATTTTTTTAGAGTTTTCCTAAAAATATAGGGAGTGCAAATATTCCATCTTACTCTTACTGCGGGTGTCCGTGTAATTCTAGCTGGGTCAGCGTTGAGATTTATCTCCGCAAAATTCCCCGCCTTGCCGACGGTCAGTAGGGGACACAGATGGGCTTGGAAAGGCCGCCGTCCGTCGGATGGGACGTTAAGCCGTGGCTCCGTGTGCGGGAGAGCCATACCGTGTGCACGTTAAAGAACACGCTGGATGGCCTTGACGGGAGGCTACCATCTGTCTCCCAACAGCTGTTCCAGTGGGTCCCGTCCCCCAACCTTCTCTGAGCCTTCGAAGTCCATGTGACCTGGCCATTTAGCCTATGGTGTGCAAAAAAGTGCCGCTCAGAGGTAAAACAACCCAACGTTAAAGAACACGCTGGATGGCCTTGACGAGAGGCTACCATCTGTCTCCCAACAGATGTTCCAGTGGGTCCCCTCCCCCAACATTCTCTGCGCCTTCGGGGTCCATGTGACCTGGCCATTTAGCCCATGGTGTGCAAAAAAGTGCCGCTCAGAGGTAAAACAACCCAACCCGTGTAATTCTAAAAAAAAATAATAAAATAAATAAATACCCCCTCAAGCAGCTGCTTGCCACAGAAGTCTGACAGGAGCCTGTCAGTTTTATGCCACAGTAGGAGATCTGAGACGATGGCAGGGCCTCAGCAGAAAAACGACACACATATCCATGCCTAAATCCGGGGCTCGAACCCAGGTCCCTTAGATCAATAGCCAAGCGTGCTAACCACTCGTCAGGCGAGGGTTATTTAATGTTCCTTAGGAGAATTTTTTGTGTCAAACATTTGGTTTCAAAAGCATGAAAACAATCCATATATTCGCATTTTGTCCATTCAATATTTATATTTTGGACATTTAATAATCATATTTTGAACACTTAATATTTATATTTTGGTCATTTAATAATCATAATTTGTCCATTTAATACATTTTGGCCACTTAATATTCATATTTTTTCCATTCAATATTTATGTTTTGTCCATTTAATAATCATTTTTGCCCACTTAATATTCGCATTTTATACATTTAATATTCATATTTTGTCCATTTTTCATATTTTGGTCACTTAATATTCATATTTTAGCCATTCAATATTCATATTTTGTCCATTTAATATTCATATCTTTGTCCATTTAATGTTCATATTTTGAAGTATTTCTGTCCAATATCTGCCAAGTAAAGTTTGAGTTATTTAACTCTCTGTGTTGATTTTAGTCATTGATGTAATCTGGGGAAATATCACTGCAGGAATGTTCGCTGCAATGAAAAGTCTTTCCTCTGTAATGCATCATCCTTTCTCCGTAATGTGTCGACCTTTTTCTTCAATACAAAGTCCTTCATCTATTCTGTATCGTCCTTCTTCTGTAATGCAAAGTCCTTCATCTATTCTGCATCGCCCATCCTCTGTAATGCAAAGTCCATCTATTCTGCATCGTCCTTCCTCTGTAATGCACAGTTCATTTTTCATCTGTAGTGCACAATCCTCCCTCAGTAGCGCACATCATCCTTCCTCTGTAATGCAAAGTCCTTCATCTATTCTGCATCGTCCTTCCTCTGTACTGCAATGTCCTTCATCTATTCTGCATCGTCCTTCCTCTGTACTGCAAAGTTCTTCATCTATTCTGCATCGTCCTTCCTCTGTAATGCAAAGTCCTTCATCTATTCTGCATCGTCCTTCCTCTGTACTGCAAAGTCCTTCATCTATTCTGCATCGTCCTTCCTCTGTAATGCAAAGTCCTTCATCTATTCTGCATCGTCCTCCCTCTGTAAGGCATAGTTAATTTTTCCTCTGTAGTCCACAATCCTCTCTGTGCAATGCGTCGTCCTTCCTTTGTAATGCGTCGTCCTTCCTATGTAATGCTTCGTCCTTCCTCTGTAATGCGTCGTCCTTCCTCTGTAATGCGTCGTCCTTCCTCTGTAATGCATAGTTAATTTTTCCTCTGTAGTGCACAATCCTCCTTCAGTAGCGCACAGTCCTCTCTGTTCAATGCATCGTCCTTCCTCTGTAATGCGTCGTCCTTCCTCTGCATCTGCGATTTGTCGATGGTATTTAGAAGATATCGATCGTCTTTTAAAGACGATGAAAGCAACGAAAACATTGCATAAAAGTTTTCCAAAAGAGGCTCTAATATGTTGTTAAAAAATAAAATTTGCTGATTTTTTTCAATATATATATCATATTATAGTAGTGATAATGTAATCAGATTTTTATTTTCGTAATCAATACCAAAAGGCACGTCTGATTTCGTCGAAGGGGCATAATAAATGTTTGCTTGGGTTAATTAGTTTTTTTTTTATCTTTGCAGACCGTCCAAGGTCAGTCTTCCACAGATCGAGATTTCAACTTCACCCATCACGTGATTCCCAATTCGAGCCTGCTGACCCGCGGCAACGTCACCGGCATCACCGGATAAACGGCCATGTCACAGGGACCCCGAAGGCTCAGAGAAGGTTGGGGGAGGGGACCCACTGGAACAGCTGTTGGGAGACAGATGGTAGTCTCCCGTCAAGGCCATCCAGCGTGTTCTTTAACGTTGGGTTGTTTTACCTCTGAGCGGCACTTTTTTGCGCACCATGGGCTAAATGGCTAGGTCACAAGGACCCCGAAGACTCAGAGAAGGTTGGAGGAGGGGACCCACTGGAACAGCTGTTGGGTGACAGATGGTAGCCTCCCGTCAAGGCCATTCAGCGTGTTCTTTAACTTTGGGTTGTTTTACCTCTGAGCGGCATTGTTTTCGCACACAATGGACTAAATGGCCAGGTCACATGGACCCCGAAAGCTCAGAGAAGGTTGGGGGAGGGGATCCACTGGGACAGCTGTTGGGAGACAGATGGCAGCCTCCCGCCAAGTCCATCCATCGTGTTCTTTAACGTGCACAGGATATGGCTCTCCCGCACACGGGACCACGGCTTAACGTCCCATCCGAAGGACGGCGGCCTTTCCAAGCCCATCGGTGTCCCCTACTGACCGTGGGCAGGGCGGGGAATTTTGCGGAGATAAATCTCAACGCAGACCCAGCTGGGACTCGAACCTGGGAACTATAGATTACGAGCCTGGCGCGCTACCGACTGAGCCACCCCCGCCCCATGTATGTATGCTAAGCACTAATTATGTTTTAAGTAAAGAGAATTAAATTATGGAATATTGAATATCGTTTGGTCAGCATTAGTTTCATTTGAGGGATTTTTTCAAGAATAGGGAGTTAAAAATAAATATAAACTAGAAATCAGGACCGGATCCAGATGGGGGGAGGGGGTAAGAACCACAAACGAGAAAAAAAATGTAAAGGGTTGGGGCCAAGACACTTGATATTCAATGTAGTAATATTTCCACCTTCGTTATAGGATTTTTCAAAAAATATTTTTGAAAAATGCATGAAATATAAAAAAGTTTAATAATTTTTTTGCGTCTATTACCCTTACTAGCATTCTGAGGGGGGCAAGGTCCCATTCACCCCTTGTAGATCCGCCTTGATAGAAATCAATCTCTTGTTTTTATACCATCATTTATATACCATCATTCTGACTTCTATTTGACCTTGAATGAGTCGCCAGATCCGAAATTCCTCTTATTTCTGAGTTCTGATGTTTGAATTGCCATTATTCGCAAAATTTTTAGCACTACCGGTATATTGGAATTTGATCTTTGACCTTGAAGGGCCCATTGCATCCAAAATCGCATAACATTTCTGAGATCTATGACTGAAAATACTCCCAGGCACCAATTTTTAGACCTCAAGAACAGATAGATCTGAATTTGACCCTGGATCCATCGCATCCAAATTTTCGCAACTTTTCTGATATCGTGAGACTTCGAAGAATCAGTTCGTAGCTCTCTTACACCAGTAGATCTAAACTTGACCTATGACCTCGAAGGACCTACCGGATCCGAAATTTCGGAACATTTCAGTGATCTACACCCAAAACCCAATTTTCACGTTTTTAGCAGCCGTAGACCAGGTTTGGAGCCATCCCGTGGCCGAGTGGTTAGAGCGCTTGGCTACTGACCTACCGGACCTGGGTTCGAGCCCCGGGTAACGCATGGATGTTCGGTTGTTTTCTGCTGAGGGCCTGCCATCCTCTCAGACCTTCTACTATGGCATATAAACTGACAGGCTCATGTCAGACCTCTGTGGCAAGCAGCTGCTTGAGGGTGTATTTATTTATTTATTATATTATTTAGACCAGGTTTGACGCCCGCGTTGGCTTCAATTTGACCCCTAGTAGGACAAGTGGGAGATTATGGAAACTTTATGGAACTTATTTTATTTGTATACAAAATTTTCTCTTGAGAACATGACTATCAAATACTGAGTCTAGATTTTGAATTGAGTTCAGCCACATAAATATATTTCATAGATTTTAGTGGGCAGTTCAGAGACTGAATAATTTTGTTCCCAGTACATACAAATTTAGAATAATAGTTATATATATATTGTTATAAATAAAACAATATTTTAATTTCATCTTTTTATTAATACTTAAAAGCTAGGTAAATGTTTACCATTTTTATATGAAAAAACATTACTTTGGAGATACACTTCCCAAAAAAAATCGGTCTTTTAAACATCCATACTTCAGTACTATCGAAAAGGACTCATTTTAAACCTTTTTCATGTTAATATGCAGGTAATATATATGTAGCTTACACCTAAAACACTAATAAAAGATCGAAATTTATTGCTTTATTAAAATGCCTCTGAAATGTAGATTCCGAAAACCACAAGTTTCAACCGCCATTTTTTTTTGGCCGGAACACAACTTGTCTTGAAAGACAAATTATAATAGCAGAAAAGCATTTACAAATATAAAGAAACGTAATTAAATATGCATACTTTTCCAGATAGTGATATACAAATTATATCACATTGTTAACAAAGATTTAAACCACAAAGAAGATAGCAAACTTACCGGATAGGCACAGTCGACAGCAACTTTAGAAGGATAGTTTCACATACACTTGATTATCACTTGAACTATTCTTGAAATAGCGTTTCAAATATTATTTAGAAGGATAGTTTCACACACACTTGATTATCACTTGAACTATTCTTGAAATATCGTTTCAAATATTATTTAGAAACGGATAATAAAAATCTTGCACTACAAGTACAAATTCACTGCAAAGTAACACGAGAACACGATTAAAAAGCACCCCACCACTCGGCTACTCTTACTCAAACGCTTCGTTACGACTGTTGCAACCGAAATTTCGAACCAAAGCCTAAGACCCAGTTGGTCACATGACATTTTCGCGCCGCGGCCTGTCCCTACCGCTGGCCACGAGCTGTGTGATGATGTCGTATGAACTGGGTGGTGTTCCTTTTTCCTGGATGATGGCGAACACGTCGTCTATCTGTCGTTCTGACGAAGACGAAAACGAAATTCGCCACTAAAGTTCCAGTTCTGTCTGAGGCGATACCACTGAAGACATGTTTGCATGTGGGCAGATGTGAGGGCCAAACGCAGTGCCGGATGATAGACTCGCAATGAAAACTGTAAAAGCCTGTTGTTTACCATCTGCTTGGTAAATATTCGATGGGTTACCTGTTGCCAGTCCCTTTGCAGTTGCTTTGCAGTCGCGAATCTGTCGTGCAATGCCATGCGTCGCAAATGGCAGTCCTGGTTGTTGCTCTGTGGTCATGCGTCATCTTCCTGATCCTTGTCGGCATGTGCTGGATCCTTCTTGAACCCACTGGCACCATATGTGTATGATGGTGCTGGGATTGCTGCCAACAAGGTTGGCCACATTTCTGTACGACAAACCAGCTCTTCTCTAAGGCTGATGATTCTTCCACGCTCAAAGTCTGTTAACTGTTGGAATGGCTGTCGACGTCTGAGTAAGGGTATCTTTAGCGATTTATAACAACTTCCATAACGTTTTGTTAACCAGGGAGTTTTGGCTGCCTTTATATATGTTTGACTGATCCGCACCTGTGATGTCAGCTCGTGCCTCTCCAATCTTTCCGATCATCCTGCAAATCTAATAATTTCTATGCATTTCCATATACCTCCCTAAATGTCGTCACATTTGCATAACCTTTTGCAAGTATTACATTTTTTATGAAAAAGGCATTGGCAGGAAAGGCAGTGGAAGGCAGTATGTAACCGAATATCAGGTTGATATCGTGGCTGTTCAGCTTGACCTGAATGAGACAGGGAGTCTGGTATGGTGGTTGTAGCAGAATCCTGCACCATGGAGGCACCTGCAGTAGCGAAATCATTAAGAACAGGGGCACAGGGCAGCAGTGTGTGCCCTGTGCCCTAAAATGCTACGTGCTGCTATTAGAAGGTCCTAAAACTGCTGCTGATACGACTTCCATGGCAGCAGCAGGGGTTACAAGACCCATCGTGGCAGCAGTTAAGCTAACCAAAGTGTCAAAGAGATGACGGCTGCACACTGCTTTAGGATGCATAGGAGGCGTCACAACAGAACTCTGCAGAGGGATTCTGCTGGGTTCTGTGGTTGGATAATGTGGTTAGACAGGACCATGCACCTCCTTCTTCCTCTCACAGGCAATCTTCCTAACACAGCACCCAGAAGAGAAAGTGGTGGAATGATGCCCACCAAAGTTAGAACATATCAAGGGACCATTGTGTTTGCACTGATTGTGAGAGTGGAGCCCACTACAACACTTACACTAACACTTACACAACATATATAAAGGCAGATGGATCCGCTGCAGTGGTTTGCAATGTGAGCAAAGCGCTGCTACTTCAAACGGGTGGAGCAGCCTAAAAGTGTTCTTCCACAGGTAATCTGCAGAAGCCAAGGTCGATATGCTGAGGCAGGGGATGAATGCCAAAGGGGAGAATGACTTTTCTCAGTGAAATCTTTCTGACACCAGAATCATTAGGGTGAAAGCGGTACATTCATCAGACTGCTGTCACCCCATGATCACCGAGGGCTTATAGAACAGCATCGTAAGACAAGGAGATGTCGACCTTTTGGAAAACGCCCTGTGGCTGGGAATACGAGGCAGAGTATTCAACACTAATTGATATCCCCAGGAGGGTCCTACTATCTGATTCCCTAAGATTTTAACAATCTCAGCAATGACTACATTGGGATTGTAAGAGCTCAGAGGTCATGGGATAGTGGCAGACACAATCAGTAGCCATAGTTTTCCAGATCAGTAGGCCACACTGATCTGACTACTCTCCTCTTCAGTTCGCTTTTACAAGAGAGTATCCCTTTTGAAGGTACTAATGATTTGCACCACGAGAAGACGGGGTCGGACATTAGTTGCTCTGTCTGGCCTGTTCTATGAATAATCACAGGGGATTGGTACATGTCGCTCTCCTTCCAGTGATTACGGCTGCCATTCACAGACTCCAGATCGTAAAGGGGAGCTGAAATTTGGTCTTGAGCATTACGTGGCCAAAAGTGTTTCATAACAGAAACTTAGCAAATGTTGTGCTAAGATTAAGATAATTGCCTTAAACACTGATGCTGTGTGAGATTCTGATATAGCCAAACCATATCACTGCTTAGTATTATGACAATCGTGGTTTGCTTACTTCTGAAATTTAGGAAGAATGGGATCAGTTTACACAGGATTTTCTTTTACTAATAGTGCTGTTTTAGGTAACAAAGAACGGAGGAGATAATGTTATTTGTGTGATGAAGCTATGAAAATTATTTCTGAAAGAAGTAAGGTAGGAATAATGTGAATCAACACCCCACTATTCCTAACAGTCGGCATTACAAAGAGCTTATTCAACATGTAAAGGATCGGTTAATAATTGATAAGAATCTTTGGCTTGATAGCTTAGCTGTCAAGCAAAGGAAGCAGTTAAATCGAAAAACAGTAGAGAGTTGTACCAGATAGTTAATGTTTTGTGTGGAACAAACAGAAAAGCAGCAGAGATTTGAATCAGAGAGTTAATGTTTTGTGTGGGAAGAAACAGACAGGTACACAGGGATCGAGGGATAAAAATGGTAAGGCTGTTGCAGATGAGAATTCTGTCATAGCTGTCATGGGCTGAGCATTGCAGAGATATTTTATACAATGTGATTAGATCTACTCATATTGTTTTCCAAGGGACATGCAGCTCCCAAAAGAACCTCTAAGCTTACCGACTGGCAGCTCTTTCAACAGATCTCCTCTGAAAGACTCGCTGCCATCGATGCTAGAGTTCTCCATACAGTGTCAGAAGCCCTTACTGCTGCCTCTGATGCCTGCACTGCTACGATCTCGACACCTGGGCATCTTCCCCCTCGTGATATGCACTACAAGCATCTATGCACCATTTGACGCCATGCAGAAAGCAGGACTGCCACTATGGTAATTTCCCAGACATTCTCCATGTTAAAAGGCTACGTGCTGCTATTAGAAGGTACCTAAAACTGTCGTGAAAAGTTCAGGTGGAGATCCTTCTGCTCCAGCATTAATATGTTCACCCCTTCTGGGAAAGTCAGGAAATACATCAGAAACCTGACGGGGAAGCTGCAGCCTGCCTTCCTTTTCCACAACCTAGCCTCGTACCATGAGGAGGACTTAGATGCCGCTGCTAATGCTTTCTTGCAGCAGTTCACCTCCAGCCTTCCAGCTCCACCTGTGATTGTTCATGCTACGTCTCAGCAGCCCTGCTCTGAGAGATCCAATCTATAATGATCCTTACACTTTGCAGGAACTCATTTCTGCCATTGAAGCTTTGAAACACTACTTGGCCCCACGCCCTGACGGCGTCAGCTATACTCAGTTAGCTAATGTGTCACCTGAGGCTCTGCTTGTGCTTCTTAAAGACTTCAGTCACTCTTGGGCCATCACCACTGTCCCTGACTCCTCGAAAGCTAAGTACATCGTACATATCTTGAAGCAGCGAAAAGCTGCCACTGATCTTCTTACAGGCTCACTACTCTATCTTCTTGCCTCTGCAAGATCCGAGAGAGACTTATCTTTTGACACCTGGAATGTTACCTCGAATCCAAAGGCCTTCTCCTCGATATCCTGTCTGGTTTCCACAAAAATAGGGTGCACATCTGATAATGTGATTGACTTTACCTCTGCCACTGATCATGCTCTGTCTGAAGGACAGACTGCCATCGCTGTCTTCTTCGACATTCAGAAGGCATTTGACTCTCTGTCCCACATGAATATTCTCTGCAGACTCCATGATCTCGGTCTCAGAGAAAATATCATACACTGGATCATGATGTACAGTCGCTCAAAAAATATCCAAACACTACGGTTGATTACAGAATTCAGAAAAAATATCTGGCAACGATTGTTTTAGAAATTAGTGATCTGGCAACCTTCGCGTATTGTACACGAAGGTTGCTGGATCACTAATTTCTAAAAAAAGTTGCCATATATTTTTTATGAATTCTGTAATAAACCATAGTGTTCGGATATTTTTTTGAGCGACTGTACCTCTCCAACAAGAGCTCCACATTGAGCTAGGCAACACACCCAGTTCTCCCCACGTACCAATCATGGAGTTCTTCAAGGGAGTGTCCTCAGCCCATGGCATATGAATATCTTGCTGTCAGGCCTACTGTCTCGACTCGAGAATAGAGTGATAATTCCCATCTATGATGACATCTGCGTCTGGTTCTCTAACCAGAACCCTTCCTAAGCTCAGCTGAAGATGAAACAAGTCGTGACCACTGTTGTCAAGTTTTTCGACAACCTTAGCCTCACTTTACCGATAAGACAGTGGCCATGGTTTGCACTAAAAGACATCTTCCACCCACCTTCCCTGGCATCATGTTTGGACCTGACTGCATCAAGATCGTCAAACAGCACAAGAGCCTCGGTGTAATATTTGACAACAGGCTGACCTGGGGACCTCACATCCAGCATCTTAAGACAGTTGTCACGTTGCAGCGAAATATCCTGTCGTTTCTTGCTGGCACCCAATGGAGAAGTTCCTGCAAGACCCTCCTAATCTTGTACCGGCACTTGATCCTCTCCCACATCAAAAACAGTGGTCAACTTCTGAGCACTGCTTCTCAACTGAGCAAGCTCGTTGCTATCCACACTATATCTCTGTGCCTCTCTCTCGGACTCTGCCCTAACACACCGAATGTAAAAGCGTGTCATCGCAGGGGCTGATGACATGATTTTCGCCTGCATCGGAAGAGATATATTTTGTGTCATTATTCGAGGCAGTGTAGCCTCAGGAGTGGCAACTTATCATCTTTGCTACTCCAAGTCAGCCTTGTAAGCCCTCTGGAAGAGAGGCAGCAAGAGCTGCAATCCTTTCCTTATTCAGAAGATTATGGAGATATGCTCCAAGCTCACTTCTGCTGGTATAACGATTCACTTCCTGTGTATCTCTTTCCACGTAGAGATACCTGGCAATGAGCTTGCAGATCGGACCACAAAAGAGGCTCTTGAGAGATAGAGGTACGTTACTAATTTCCCTCTCTCTCTCTGCAATTGCAAGCTTTTTGTCCCAGAGCTGTATCGTCTCGCCCAGTAGCAGAGGGACTCCAGTGGTTCCTGTTTTAGGTCCTGGTAGACCGTTCTCTCACTGCTCTTCACTTCAAAAACTTCCACATATCTGAGGAGACCCACTTCCATCTACTCCGAATTGGCGTCATCTGCAGTAATTCTATGCTTCACACTGTCGGTAGAGCCTATAGTCTTAACTATGCCACATGCAGCACAGCTGAGACTGTATCTCACGTACTGCTGAATTGCTCCCGATACAATGCTGAAAAAGCTTTGTTTTGAGAGCTTCATGCTATCGGAACCACGGATTATTCCATTACCACCCTTCTTGGTACTCACCACCAGAATAAGAAACTGCAGCGAACACGCATGCGACTACTAACTAATTTCTTTCAGAACATTGATCTTTTCTGCAAGGTCTAATATTTTTTACTTTTATTAGGTTAACGAGATCAGTATAGCTAATAGTTTCGTGAGATAGAAGAGATGTTGTATCTTCTGCCTCTGCTATCTCGTCCTCGTGTTGTGACTGGTGTTAAAATATTAGTCTCTCATTGGAGGCTAATTTTACCATGATCTGACAGCACCTTGAACCTTGAACCACGAGTAACTAAGGAGTGGTCAACCACACAGGGTACTGGTGTTAACCATATATACAAACCAAAACGGAATAAGGCTCTGAGCTTGATTTTGAATACTGAATTTGCTGCAATGGTGGGTTTCTGTGGAGAGATATTTTTCTGCTGTGTTTTCTGTTTGTATGTGGGTTGACAGCCTCAAGTGCATTGATGGAAGTGCAATCGAAAGAATTAACAAAATTAAATTCGTAGCATTATGGCTTATTGACAACTTAAAATAGAATGAATATGTTACAGTACTGTGCGAATTAGTTGGAACAAACGAAGCATGGAGAACCTCTGCGATCCGGCCACATCCAGCATCCCCCAAATACCCACCGAAGGCCATGTTTTGGGGATATTTCACAGCTTCCGGGCCACAGACGCTTCACCCCATTGAAGGAATGATGGACAGCAAAAAGTACATAGGCGTTCTGAAGGCGAAAATGGTTCCAACACTGCAGAAACTGTTTCCTAACGGCGATGGGGTATTTCAACAGGATCTGGCTCCATGCCTCAATTCTAAACTTGGTAAGAGCTTCTTTACCCAGCAACATTTGAAGGTATTGGAGTGGCCAGGAAATTCACCTGATCTAAACCCCATTGAAAATTTGTGGGCCATTATTAAAGCGCGCATATCTAAGATGTATTGCACGACGAAAACCAAAATGATAGAAAGTGTCATGAAAGTGTGGTACCATGACCCTGAAGTGAAAGAGATGTGTGGAAAGCTAATGGCATCAATGGTTGAGAGGATGGAAGAAGTAATTAAAGCTAAGGGGGGTCACATTCACTATTAACTACACTATTAAACAAATAAATATTTTAGTTGTGTCTTTGTTACTGCATTTTCCTATTGTCCCAACTAATTTGCACAGTACTGTACGTACATTGGGAAAAACATTTCCAGAAATATTGGTCTTATTAGATGCTGTCGAAAAGCCTACCATTAGTGCACGGGAGAAACAAGACACCGACCGCCCCCTGTGTCCAGGTAGTCCCTAAACGGCTGCTCACACTGTTTCTGGAAGCAACAAACCCAAGAAAGAAAACGAAATTCATAGTTAGGAGCCGCGGACGCCACTTCCTCGAATCCCAGGACCACGTGGGTCGTGCAGATTTTTGGAAGCCCCCCATTAGACACAAAGCGAGGAACTTGGAACGAAAGACCAATTTCAACCAATGAGTAAGAGGAAGAAAAAGGATCCTCTAAATTTCGACGTTTCGAGAAAACTTTTGTTTCTAATTCGAAAAGGAAGATATCAGAGAGTTGAGGAGAGGTAAAAGGAGAGCAAGCTCGAGTACAGTCGGGGTTCGGAACGATGGCGATTCAGGTCGATGTTGCATCTTGGGAGAGTGAATTAGAAATTTTGATGTGAAGTGAATGCAAAGAGGTGTGATATTTCTGTTGAAAAAGTGTGTGGGAACTATCCTCAAAAGTTCAGCTGCTAAAAATGCTAAGTACTAATTGATTGACATTTTAGTGTGGAACTCTCTCTGCTAGGCGAAAAGAAAATGTTTTCTCACTGCAGAAATCGTAGCAAGCCTTCATCCCTGCTGCCGTGGATGTTCTACGCTATCCCTTCGTTTGCTGTCGCATGGGACTACAATGTTTCTATCAGCTTGAACGAAGTTCCCGACAAAGACAATTGTATCATTATGCCCTGTGCTTCCTACTCCTGTAATGCCGGAAGTTGCCAAAGATAGTAAAAGGTATGAAACAACCATGTTTTCTTTCACAAATCAGAAAGTTTGCATATCAGTCTTAAATCTGGTCTGCATTTAGAAAAGACAGCGATAATAACTGTTGGTCATGGCGAGGGCTAGAGAGAAGCCGTGATTGACTCTAATAAGTTTTTATAAAAGGGTGATTCATTTAGTTGTAAGGGCAACCATGAGCTCCAATTCAGGAGAGAAAAATGTGTCTATGATCTTAATATTTCTCCTCGGCATTGTAACAATATTACATCATTAAATTGTTTCGTTTATGTTATGGGAAAGACTTGGCGTTACTGTTCCTGTCAATGTGATCTATTTGTTCAGATAGAAAGTAAATATCCACGGCCAATACATTCTTAGAAAAACAATGCAATGTACGATGAAATAATATGACATGCAAATGTATTTAGAGGGAGAAGAAAACTTATTTCCTCCCCCTTAACATACCATCAAAGAGATGGCATTGCGAATATATAAGCAGATAAAAGAAATGAAACCAATCACATCAGCTCGATTAAACAAAAATTATGAAATTTCTGCAAGTACAGGTTGGTTTGAAGGATTTCTTCAAAAACACGCGTTTCAAAATGTAAAGATTAAAGGTGAAATTGCATCTGCAGATGAGTCGTCTGCTAACGAATTTTGTCCAAAACTGGCCCAAATCATTGAAGATGGTGGATACACTCCTGATCAAGTTTGGAAAGCAGATGAAGCTGGTCTTTTTTGGAAAAAAATGCAGAGTAGAATCTACGTAGCAAAATCACAAAAAACTGTTGGTGGCTTTAAAGCAGCTAAGAATCGTGTCACCTTTCTACTTTGCAGCAACGCTTCAGGAGATCCTAGGTTAAAACCGCTGCTCATAAATCGATCCCTAAGACCACGGCAATGAAAGGTGTAGATTTGAATAAATTAACAGTGTATTGGATGGCAAACAAAAAAGCCTGGGCTACAAAATTAATTTTAATGAATGGTTCCATAATTTTTTTGTTCCAGAAGTCAAACGTTATTTGAAGGAAAAAAATCACGAATCTAAAGATCTATTGATTATAGACAATGCGCCTGGCCATCCTGTTTTGAAACACTCAAATGTGGAATTTTGTTTCTGCCGCCTTATTCGACATCCTCAATAGAACCACTAGAAAGGTATAATTGCCACATTTAAAACTTATTACGTAAGACGAACATTCCAGTACATTTTGGATAAACTGGATAAGGATAAAACACTAACAGTTATTGATGTGTGGAAGAAATTTTCTATTTTAGATTGCATCAGACATGCTGGATTGACGTTATCAGAATTAAAACCATCAACTTTAAATGCGTGCTGGAATGCTATTTGTCCAGAATGTGTAAAAAGCAAAGATCCTGTACCCACAAATACGACTGAATATCCTAATATCATCACTTTAGCACATGCAGTTGGTGGAGAAGGATTCGAAGATTTATCGTTTGCAGAATTGATGAATTGCTGGTTGACAAAGCTCTCTGCGAAGATGAAGTAATAGAAGTTGTCCTTGACACTCTTGATGAAAAATGAAAAAGTGATGGTGATGAAGAGGTTCCACTCACTGCAGGTTTCTAGTAAATTGGAAAGTCATTTTCTTCCACATGATCCCATTGTCGAACAAGCTGAGCAGGTTAAACATGAACTGAAGTCATGTATGGCGGGTCATCAAGAATTATACAAAGATCTAGTCAAAGTAGGATCTCAACGATTGAGTACAGAGTTCGTTGTCAAAACTAATCAAACTGCAGAATTACTGGAAACAAGTGATATTTTGGTTCCCCATGCCACAGAGAGCATTTCACCATTGGAGTATGAACACGACGGCCAAAATGTTTCAAGCGATGAAAGTGATTTAACTCCGGTCTTGCGCAAACGAATTGTGACTAACTTAATAAGCATATGGAAGTATTTTTTTTTTGCACTTTTGTATTCTTGAATTAGTGACATATTATTTTCTTTATGAAGGATAATTTACATTATATAATTATAAATAATAATAATAATATATGATCATATATAATTATCTTTATTTAGTTTATAAAATAACAAATGTGTTTAAATGAATAAAAATCAAATAAAGATTTAATTAAAGATTTTGATATGATTTGTTTGAAAACAACTTATTATTTGTACTGGGTTTTCACGTCTGTAGCCAGTCTTCTATTTTTTCATATGCACTGTATTTTTTTTTAAAGTTTCTTTTTGCATGGTTTTTTCGGGAACCTATCTACCGTGTAAAAACAGAATTGGGTGTATTAATTAACAGCAAATGGGCTAGTTCTGTTAGGAATACTAGGTCATTTAGGGACCTGAAACTGGATCTGACCATTCCTTGTTAAAAGTGTCTTGCAGCTTAAATTTAAGAAGTGTTGTGCTAAGATTAAAAAATTTACCTTTAATTCGGAAACTCTAAAAGTCCAGTTACAGCTAATGCTTGCCATGATAGGTTACTTAGTCATTATGGCAGTCGTGGTTTGCTTACTACCGAAGTTGAGGAAAAATGGGACCGTATTTAATTAAATTATTATTCCTTGAAATTAACAGTGATCGTTTAGGAAAAAAGGAACAGGGGAGGCAAAATTATTTGAGTGACAAGGCACTTGAGCTTATTTCAGAAACAAAAAACTGCAGAAATGCCCTTAATCAATACTCTACTACTCCCAATGGAAAGCGTTGCAAAGAACTTAATAAATGTGTAAAGGATTAGTTAGGAGCTGATAAGAATCTTCGGTTGATGTCTTGGCTGACAAAGCGGAGGAAGCAGCTACATAACGTAACAGCAGAGAGCTGTATCAGATAGTTGACGTTTCGTGCGGTAGAAAACGGACAGGTATACAGGGATTCAAGGATAAACAAGGTAAGGTTATATAAGGCGATGATTCTATCATGTCTTGGTGGGATGAGCATTTCAGTGATGTTTTAAACAATGCGGTTAGTTCAATTCCCATTTTTTGTAAAGATGACAGATGCATTACACACTTAAATGTTGACCGTTTATCACACCTGAAGTTATTTTGTATATTTGCAAACTTAAACTACATAAATCACCAGAGTAAAAATGGTGATCGCACCTCTTGTGATAACTATAAGGGTATCATCCTACTTTGTTTTCCAGATAAAGTTCTTTGCATGTTTGTGCTTAATAGAATTAAGAATCTGGTTGACGGGCAATTGCGTGAGGAACAATACGGAAGTGGTAGGGGATGTGCAGATCAGATATTTTCACTTAGGCAAATTCTTGACAAATGCTTAGAGTTTCAAAAAGCTTTGGTTGCTAGCTTTGTTGATTTCCACAAGATTTTTCACTCTGTTGATCGCAATAATTTGTGATTGATTGTATATCATATGGCATATCACACACGTTAGTTAACATAATGACATCTCTCTATAATAATACTGAGTCGTGTGTGAGAGTTGGTTAGGCTTGTAACAATTGGTTTAGCATTACTTCTGGTGTTCGACAAGGGTGCATTTTGTCTCCTTTTCTCTTTGGTTATTGATTATGTTATGCGAAATTTACTGCAAGGGAAATATTTTGGTCTTAAATTGTCTGGGGATCTGAAAATTTCTGATTTAGATTATGCTGATGATTTAGCCCTTTTGGCAAATGATGTTGATGAGATGAACTCTTTCATTCGAGCTGTTGATGAGACTGGTAGTAGAGTAGGTTTGGTTATAAACAGAGAGAAAACTAAAGTGATGAAAATTTGTCAGGCAGGCTGTGGTTCAGTTGCTTTGAATAGCTTCACTCTTGATCAAGTGTCTCTGTTTAATTATCTTGGGAGCTATGTAACAGATACTGGTCATGTGCGGCATGAGATTAACAGGGCTGCTGGGTCTTTTAGGAATCTCTGGAGAGTGTGGAGAAATAGGCGTATACACCTAAAAATTAAAATTAGAATGCTTAATAATTTGGTTATTGCTAGAGTTAATTATGGTAGTGAAACCTGGATCTTTTGTAAATAGGATAACAGGAAACGTGATACTTTTGATTCTAGATGCTTACGCAGTATGTTGGGCATTAGGTGGTTTGACTTTGTAAGTAATGATGAGAGTAGAGAAAGGAGTCAGCAACCTCCTTTAAGCAACCATAATGTGCAGAGAGAGACTCCGTTGTTTTGCCATGTTGCTCGTATGTATAATTATAGATTTGCGATTAGGGAATTAGCTAAATTGCATAATTCGTTAGATGTCCGTAGTTCATGGTTGCTTGAGGATGATGATGATTATACGATCTGGTATTCCTAACCAAACTAACCCATTTGCTGTTAAATAATATTATAATGAATCATATTCCTATGCAACCCATAAGATGAAATCCACAGGTCAGAGTTAGTACCAACTTTAACATTGAAGTCACCTAGCACAAGAGAAATATATTCTTTCTTGATACACTTCTTTGTGGGGTATAACAATACATTAAAATTTTTAATCGTAGTTTTAAATTTAGCTGCAAGAAATTTTTTATTAATGCAGTCATATCCTAGAAAAATATCACTGGCGTGTCTGTTGAGAAGCTTGAGAGATGCTTTCCATCCTCTATCCCTGAGAAGAGAATTTAAAATTATTTTTAACTCTCTGACCTTTCGCTATCCATTTGGTCTGTTCTAAACCCAGAATATGCAAATTATAACGCTAGAATTTCTCTCATAAAACGTTAAGCGAATACTCTCTATGCAACTTTCTCACATCCACGTGCTGCAGAGAGAAAATGACTTGTAGGATTTTAAAAGAAACTAGATATATCGAGAGATTTAGGACCAACAATATCAAACAGCTTTCTAATCGGCAGCATGGGACAAAGATCTGCTCCTCTACCGCTGAAGTCGGAAGCTACGAATGCTGGTAGGAACTTCAGGTACCATTTGTACAAGTGGACCATTTCAAGAATCAGAATCTAGATAGAAACTGACGTTCCAGAAACACATGGAACGTCAGTTTCTTACAGGGCCCAAACAGGTAAAATAAGAGTTCAGGCACTGTCATGCCCCTCTGATTTATTTATTACTGTATTTTTGTTGTTGTTGTTGTTGTTGTATATATATCTGTATTAAGTGTATTTTCGGAAGTGCTCAGAGGGGAATGTGACTCATGAGTTATTCGGGTGTGAGTTAGTTGGCTCCATGTGCTCACAGTGGCGAAGGTGCTTTTTATGACCATGTCGTCACTAGCCTGAGGTTCTAGTGCGAATGACGAAGAGAAGCGCGTAAACAATGAAGGGCAGACTGAGCGGTGGTTGAGAAACAGGAAGGACGTTTGTTAAACCCGTCAAGGAATGCGGCTCTTTCTCAAAAAAAAAAAAAAACCTGAAAGAGAGGATTTGGTTCTGTGTGAACCAAGGTACTGTTCTGTGTGAACTAAGGTACGGTTTTTGTTAACCAGGTCGTTTAGGCAAGGATTAAATATCCTCTCACCGAAAGTTGAGGTCCGTAAAGAGATTTCTCTAAAGTACAGATTTCCACCTCATCATATGAGAGCTTTTAGTACCAAAGCAGCATTTAGAATAAATTAAAACTGAGTGAAAGAAGTCTACCAGCACATCTGAAATCCATTCATCCTGATCTAGAGCACAGTTAAGGTCCAAGGAATCGAGCACATTCCCATATATAAATATATGTGAATGTAAATAAACTGTGTCGTCAGTCCACTACTCTCGTGCATTAGTGTTTGTTATCTTTCTATACGTCATTTAGCACAGCAAGTCTTAGGCATATCTCGGTACGAACGTAACAACACTCGAACCTCTGGTTTCACCTAGGTAATGGTGAATCTTAATTAAGAGACAAATCGATCTCTTCTACTAGGACGGATCGTTTATTCGTTTATGTCGTCTTCCAACACGACAAGTACCTTTGCTGGCCTCTGATCAGGATTATCCACAAACTAATATAAGTTATCCTGTCCTTTGTTCACTTAGGGTCTTAAACCCACAGGCAAACAGAAAACACAGCAGCAGATTTTCCCATCACAGAGAGTCACCAGTGCAGCCAGTCCGGATTTGTTATCAAGATCAATGCTATAAACCAGTCCAGTGATTATAAATGGCCAGGATCTTGTGAAATCAACCACTTCTCAACAGGGCAGAGAAAAATATAAGTAGCGATAGAAGGCCAGATCAGTAGGCCAGATAGATCTGGCAGCCGTCACCTGCCATTCCCTTCGAGAATATCTCTTTTGAGAGATAGTAACTGCCTCCACCACGAAAAGATGGTGTCGGACATTACATGCTAGACATGGATATTTACTCCGTTTTTGATTCTTCATTGAAGTTTAAGTGGTTTAACGATCTCATTGCTGAGTGTCGTACTTATAACGCATATATATTGTATATATATATATGATCGGGTCTGATTCATTGCATTCCGATGAAAAGTGAATATAAAACATGGCAGTCTTTAGAATTGTGCAAGTTTAGAATTTAAACAATATATATACATATATCTTCAAGCTTCTATGGCGCGACTGCCATGCCATTATGGTGCAGTTACTCCAGAGTAGGCCCGGATTTCGAAAAAATATCGAAGGGGGGTGGGGTGGGGGAAGAAACACAAGCCAGTCGAAAAGATATAATATTTCACTTCATTGAACATTTTAGGGGTAAACTTCCTTTGGCAGAGCCGCAGGATATTTGTAACTCAGTAGAACAGTAGTACTTCCCAACTCTGGGGGAAACGTGAAACAGTCGAAACCACAAGGGCTGACCTTGACCCGGAGGGTCGGTAGATCTCCAGGCAGTCAAGAAGCAGGCTGTTGCAGGACTGGATATCCATGCTAGACATGGATATCCAGTCCTGCAACAGCCTGCTTTCTTGAAATAACTTTCTTGAAAAATGCATGAAATATGAATAAATTGAAAATATTTTGCCTCTATTACCAGTATTCGGAATGGAGTGCCATGGCCACCTTACACCCTCTCCCCCCTAAATCCGGGTCTGCTCCAGGGTACGCAGCGCGTGGCCTATTTCGCCAATTGAGCAGGAATCAGTGGCATTCTCCTTACGAGAGGTTTTCACGACACTAGCAATAAGTTCATCATTGCTACTGGAATTGGACAAGGGTACATTTTGTCTCCTTTTCCCTTTAGTTTGGTTATTGATTATGTTATGCAGAATTGCTGCAAGAGGAAGATTAATGGCTAAATGATTAATGGGAAGATTAATGGCTTAAATGGGCTAGAAATTTGAAAATTTGTATTTAGCCTTTTTCGCAAATGATATTGACGAGATGGATTCTTTATTAGAACTCTTGAAGAAATTTCTGATGGAGTTGATTTTGGTGAGAAATAGAGAGAAAACTAAAGTGATGAAAACTGGCTAGGCATGTTGTGCTTCAGCTGTTTTGAATAGGTTGCGCTCTTGAACAAGTGTCTCAGCTTAATTACCTTAGGAGTTGTGTAAGCGATACTGGTGATATGTGGTATGTGATAAGTGGAAGAATCGGGCTGAAAATTTAAGAATTTAGAGAGAGTGTGGAACAATAGCCGTGCACACCTAGAGACTGCAGTTAGACTGTGGAATAATTTGATTGCTCTCTATAATAACGGTTAATGCATTTTCGAAGTTTCTGTCTATGTAAAATGGTTTCAATTTCTTTTAATTTCCAGCGATATACTACTATTTATTTCTTACCAAGAGAAACTTTTTCTAAGATTTGATACATCGCTACTGAATTTATGAACTGAAGATTTAATGATTTACCAAATGTCCATAATTTTTCCAAATGAAGATTTATTCTTGAAATAATTCGCTGAAAAACATTTAGTTATTTCCTGAGTAGACGTCCTACTCAGGACGAAACAAAAATTTTTTTCAGCAAATTATTCCAAGTGTTTCTTATCAATAGGACATTTCTTGTGATTCTTTTTTACTGAAGATTTATTTTGCTCTGTCAATAAGGGAAAAATGCATGGTTCAGTTTTCCCTTATGTTTTGCAATTTAGTTTTAGAAACGTAGCTATGAAAGTTTTCTTAACAATCCTACAACCAGCGAGAGAAGCAGAGGAATGCGAAAACGATCGTTGGTATGACAGGAAACACAACGTTCCTTTCCAATCCTGATGATCCCAAAGACAATCCTAAGAAGTTCACCTACGATCACAGCTACTGGTCCCATGACGGATACAAAGAACAGCCCAACGGGTATTGCACTGCGGATTCTGCACATGCCAATGGGAGCAAGTATTGTGATCAGGTTAGTCTTTTATTTTCCATTATATGAAATGTAAGAAGTGGTTAATGCAACGAAGAATTATTAATGCTTTTGAATGAGTGTAAAATAGTAATAAGCTTTTAAATGCTCTTTAGATTCCATTTTGCATCTATATGCACCATATATTTCACTTCAGGAATGTCTGTGAGCTGTAATTTGTTCAATAGGTATCTTCTGTGTGAGATCAATAAAAGAATCATATCATTGCTTGATGTGGTACAATCGAATTTCTTCCAACCACCCTCGGAGAGGAGGGTTATACCAGAACGAAAATATTTTTCCATTGCTCTGTTCATCGTCCCACTTTCGAATTACAAAACTTACCCTTACGAAGGGAAATCATCTATTCCAGCATTACACTGACGCCACTCATCATTTCACCCAAAAATATTACACCCTAAACAGAATTTAATTAGCCAATAAAGACAAGTTAGTTGAATTAGATGCACAATACTGTACAATGCCAATTACTCGAAACGCTGATCATAATCAATGAATTATGCCGAATGTTTCGCATTTTAAATATTAATATATTAAAATTGTTTTTGCCTGGTAACATAGGGATAAAAGCTTTGCTGGACCATAAGGAGGTACTTTTGGATTACGAAAGGTGCACCGTCATCCTGAAACTAAAAAAGCTGATCGAAGCTAATAAAATGTTTCATTCATTCATTCATTCATACGTACGTACGTACGTACATACGTACATACATACATACATACATACATACATACAAAATACTCATATATCATGGGCTAAGCAGGTTCTACCAGGCTGTGCAATTTTCCACTCCAGACATTTCTGTTCTGAGCTACAGCTGCTGCATTTGGCAACTGTACGCAATTCTGGCAAGGTCCTGTTTGTCATTGTCTGCCCATAACATCCTTGGTCTCCCACTTTTCCTGAAGCCTTTACGCACACTGTACATAATCCTGTTTGTCATTCTGTAGTTAGGCATGCGGGCAACATGACCAAATCAAAGCAGTCTCTCTCTGCACAAAATGTTGCCCAAACGTGGTTGATGATTCCTTCTAACCTCATCATTGTTTGCAAAGTCAAACCATCTAATGCTCAAGACACAAGCTTCTAGAATCAAAGACATCAAGTCTTATGTTATCGTGTTTACAAAGGGTCCATGTTTCATTACCATACTTAATCTTAGAAAGAAACAAACTATTACACAGCCTAATATTAGTCTGTAAGTGTATACGCCTATTTTTCCACACTCTCCATAGATTCTTGAAAGTCCCAGATACAATTAGCATTCTTCGATTTATCTCATGCCGCACATCCCCAGTATCTGTTACATAGCTCCTAAAATAATTAAACTGAGACACTTGATAAACAATGCAGCCATTCAAAACAACTTAAGCACCATCTGCCTGACCAATTTTCATCAATTTAGTTTTTTCTCTGTTTATCACCAAACGTATTCTATTACCAGTCTCATCAAGAGCCATAATGAAACAATTCATCTCATCAACATCATTAGTCAACAGGACCAAATCATCTGCATAATATAAATCAGAAATCTTGAAATCTCTAGGCCATTTAAGGCCAAAATTTTTCTCTTGCAAAGAATTCCGCATAACATAATCAATAACCAAATTAAACAGAAAAAGGGACAAAATGCACTCTTATCGGACTCCACTATCAGTGCTAAACCAATCGCTACGAGTCTTACCGACTCTCACAAACGGCTCAGTGTTATTAAAGAGAGCTTTCATTACACGAACTAACTTGTCTCGTATTCCATATGATCTAACAATCAACCACAAATTATGTCGATCTACAGAGTCAAAGGTTTTTTTTTTAATCTACAAAAATTGGGATAATAACAGCTCTAGTAAAATCGTTAGGGACAACATCTTTAGCATAAAATATATTCAAAATTTTAGTCAGCCATGTGAAAACACAAGTGTTTGTAGCTGTAAGCATTTCAATGGTCATTTCATCCACCCTTGGGAATTTATTCAGTTTTAATTTAGATATAGACAAAGTGACTTCAGAATGTGATATAGGACCTTCATTAAAGCCAGTAACAATGGGTGTAGAAATAATCACATTGTTTAGAACATCTCTGAAATGATCAACCTACATAGCCGTCACAAAATGCTCACCTTCAACCACATATCATGTTTATCCATCATCCTCAGTCCCTTCGCACTGTCTGCTTCTTCGCTACACAAAACATTAACTATCTGGTACATTCCCCTGCTGTTGTGCTATCTAACTGCTTCCTCTGCTTTGTCAGACAAGCTATGAAGCCAAAGAATCTTTTCAGCTGTTAATCGATCCTTTACACGTTTATTAAGATCATTGTAATGCCGTCTGTTAGTACTACCGTATTTCCCCGAAAATAAGACCGGGTCTTATATTAATTTTTACTCCAAAAGACGCATTAGGGCTTAATTTCAGAGGATGTCTTGTTTTTTTCATGTACAACAATCTACGTTTATTCATGTACAAGAATCTACATTTATTCATGTACAAAAATCTACATTTATTCAAATACAGTCATGTCATCTTCTTCTGGAACATCATCATAACTCTCCAAACCCCGAATTCCGGCCTGAATTTTTTGCGACTCCATTTCGTGTAGAACCATTGGCCCCAATCTCTCATGTCCAGCAATAGAGCTCTCCTTAAATAAGCACTTCTTGTCCATGTAGCCTGGTCATTCGGCAATAAGTCTCGACTTCATCTGTTTACATAGGCGTTTACCTCTCGTCCAAAGGCGCCCGCTTGGGTATTTACAAATACTTAATTATTATTTATATTATCATTTATTTTAAGTATTAATGTCAATAATATTATTTATTTATATTTAATTATATATTAATATTATTATTTTATAATTCAATACATCCGTCGTGTGTTGCAACGGACGTACTAAATGCATCCGTCTGCTGACGATCTTAACTGGGGCTTATTTTTGGAGTAGGGCTTATATTACGAGAATCCTGAAAAATCATGCTAGGACTTATTTCCGGTTAGGTCTTATTTTCGGGGAAATACGGTAGTAGCGTCTTAATCCATACTATTCCTGCACTTCCTTCTTTGAGAAATAAGTTTCATAGCCTTATCACTCAAATAATTTTGTTTACTCTATTCTTTTTCAACCAAAACATCATCTCAAGAAAACCATGTTTAAGCTTATCCTGTTCTCTCTCAATTCAACATTAAGCAAACCACGATTGTCATAAGGACAAATTAGCTTATCATGGTATGTTTTGGCTACAATTGGATCTTTCAAAGTTTCAGTGTTAAAATTAATTCTCTTAACCTTGTCACAATATATCTTAAACTTCAGTTGCAAGAGAGTTAAAAAGAAAAAAAATATGCTTAAAAATAATTTGTCAGATAATTATTACAAATGAAAATCATTATCCATTACAACCCGAAATTTGCGACCGTTTACTCAATATTATTACTTAACGGTAATTTTTAAAGAATAAAATTTAAATTTTATCCAAAGCAATTATTTACCTAATTTAATAATTTTAATCGCTATTGCAATAGAGCTTAATGTTAAGTAAAATGTATGAGCAACAGATTAAAGCAAGATCATTTTGATAATAATGCCAGTTTATTTAATTAAGCGTGAAATGGAAAATTGGCAAAAAAAATTAATGAATAAAAGTTTTAAAATGCAATAGGCACAAAGTTTATCAGCCTAAACTGTGTGCAAAAAAAAAACTGCAGCACAAAATTGATTCTTCCTATGTTAGCTTTTTTAATTCAGTGTTACTTCTCCCGACCTATAGGGCACCTTCATTTTTTGTTTGTTTAATGTTATTTTTTCATCACCTCAATTGACGATCTTGCATAAAGTAGTTAAATTTTCATTACTTTTCAAATTAGAAGGGTAAATGGGCTCCATTCAGAATACAACTCTAAGCTGCTATTTAAAACTTGTCTCCTCGGCACTGGTTTAAGGAGAGAGTAGGGGGAGAGGGGCGAGCAGACAAGAGTGTGACCAAGAAAATGAGGGCCACATTTAAACTTGCGAAAATTTTTAAGTTGGCAAAAACAATACTGTGTTCAAATATACGTGCTGTGAGATCAGTGCTTTTATTCATTTATTTATTTATGTTTCATTTCTGAGAACATGCTGCAAGTTTGATAACTGAAATATTTACAATTTAAACATTTTTCTTGAGAAGGGTTTAGAATTTAGCCTGTTCAGTTCTACAGCTTCTTCAGTACATTTAGTGTCATAATATTTTTAAATGGTTTTAAAAATTTAATTATTGTTATTTTGCAAAGATTTTTACATGGTTTTGAGAGTTAATAGAACAATTTTTTTGCGTATCCTGGACAAAAATGTAGATGGTAACAGGGTTAAAAGTTACCTCTTCACACTCAAATTTGGCAACATTTTATTTTAACAGCTAAAATACTTACAAATTCAAATATTGGATATTTCAAACCACCATGATCAAGATTTCGAATAATGTCATTTGATAGTGACAATACCTGATAACTCAGAAAAGCTACAGCATTATCTTTCCTTGTTATGTCAGAGGGATTCTAACTCTGAAGCTCTATAACTTCTAAAATATTAAAATTAAAGATCATAATCAAATTTATTTAAATCTCGATTTTCATCAATATTCCTTCAGTATTTAAAGAATTATGGAAGATGGGATATTTAACAATATATTATCTTGTTTTATATTAATCACACATAATTTTCTAATATCGAAATAATCATTATGGAAACTTTTAAAATGTATATTTTATTGGATGATTTGAAACAATACTTATTATTTAAGTTTAATTAATATCTGCGGTAAATTCTTATGACTTCTTGCTGTTGTGAAATATTCTCCTCCATAATTCCTTAAATACTAGACGATTGCTGTTGAAAATCGAGATTTAAATAAATAAGATTACTATTCTTAATTTATTTACAGTAACATTTTTCCATTAAATGAATATTTTTAGAACTTATAGAGCTTCTAAATTACATTCCCATTGGCATAACACGGAAATTCTCTAATGTTTTGGTAGGGCAGTGTAACTCAGTTCCGTAAATTGTAAAGATATTTGTCGTTTTGTGCTAATGGTAACAACTTTTCCTTGCTAAATTAAAATAATTCATGGGATCCAAAATATCATTTATTCAAAAGTGATTCTTAAACGTTTTCCAATTGCTCATGTCAATGTTACGTTGCCGAAATATCGATTTCAGCCACTTATCTCGTAGATTGTGATTGGAAGGGATTCAATAAAAACTAAGTTTTTTTTCTTAACCTTGGCTTCTGTAAAGCACTATACAATCGTTCATATTTCTAGTTAAAAATGGCAGCAAATAGAAGAGTAAATAAATAATATATGAAGAAATCCATATCAGAATCCAATTTTAAAACTAGCGATAAATAACGTAATAACGTACAGTCGCTAAAATATATATCCGAACACTATGGTTGATTACAGAATTCAGAAAAAATATCTGGCAACATTTTTTTTAGAAATTAGTGATCTGACAACCTTCGTCTGCAGTACACGCAGGTTGCCAGAACACTAATTTCTAAAAAAAAGCTTTGCCAAATATTTTTTCTGTATTCTGTAATCAACCATAGTGTTCGGATATATATTTGAGCGACTGTACACTGCTACGAAGCAAGTAGCAAACAAATTATCGGATCCCCAGCGCCACAGCAGATGAAACTGTAACTAAGGCTCCTGTCGCTTCACGTCATGAATTCAGCAGGCATTCCCATTACGTAAGCACCGGTTGTTCGCAAATCGTAAGTTTACTTACCTCTAGGAGACGTTCCCCATTGCCATTGGAATTACAAATGCCAAAGGGGCCTAAAACAACTGCCGAAAGCTTAGAGTCAGTACTAAGTTTAGCACTGAAGTCACCTAGAACAAGAGCAATATCTTCTTTCTTGACAGAATTCAAAATATCCTTCTCGTTCTAATCAGAGTCCTCTGTGAGGATGTAACAACTGATGACTTTCAAGTCTTTAAATTTTGTTTTAAATTTTGCTGTAAGAAATCTTTCATTAATGCAGTTATTCCTAGAAAAGCCTCATTGGCGTGTCTGCTAAGAAGCTGACCTACACCTTCAGATACTTGCCATCCTCCCTCCCTGAAAAGAGAAATTTAAGGTTATTTTAAAGTGTCTGACCTTTACCCGTCCATCTGGTCTCTTTCAAACTTAGAATAACTAGGTTATAACGCTGGAATTCCTGCGTGAGGACATCAAAAGAATAATCTCTATGGAATATCCTCATGTTCCACGGAGCTACAGGGAGAAAATGTTAGTAGGATTTTTAAAGAAACGAGGTTTATTAGAAGAGGTAGGACCAACAATGTCAAACAGCCCCCTGATCGCAGGCATGGGGCAAATACCTTTCCCCCCACCAACTCTAAAGGCTGAAGATATGATATGATATGAGGTGTCATGCATCTACTTCTCAATATAATAAAGTTTGGGAGAACAATCCCCTTTTATGGATATTTTTAAGAAAAGGCAGAAGCATATAGGAACTTTAGGCAGCACCTTTTCAAGTGACGCCTTTCAAGAGCCATATGACCTGCCTCAGACACATTACTCCAGTTTAGAATTGGTGATGCCCAACTAGTTAAGTGAGGGTTCAGGCACCTACGATGGCCTCTGATCAGGATTATACACCAGCCAACATAGGGTATCCCGTGCCTCTGTTCACTTAGTGTTGGCAACCCACAAACAAACAGGAAACACTGCGGCAGATTCTTCCTCAGCAGAGGCCCCACCAGTGTAGCAAATCCAGGATCCATAATCAAGCTCAAAACCGTAAACTAGTCCAGTAGGTACAGTCGCTCAAAAAAGTATCCGAACGCTATTGCTGATTACAAAATTCAGGAAAAATATCTGGCAACGATTTTTTTAGAAATTAGTGATCTGGCAACCTTCGTGTCACGTGACACGAAGGTTGCCAGATCACTCATTTCTAAAAAAATCGTTGCCAGATATTTTTTCTGAATTTTGTAATCAACCATAGTGTTCGGATACTTTTTTGAACGACTGTACCAGGATCCTGTGAAGCTGACCACTCCTCAACAGGGCAGAAAAAAGTGGCCATAGATGACCAGATCAGTAGATCACACTGATCTAGCAGCCCTCTCCTTCCGTTCCCTTCCACGAGAGAGTATATCTTTTGAAAGGTTCTAACGGCCTGAACCACGCGAGAGAGGGGTCGGAAATTAGACCTTGCAGTTTCTATGCATCATCATCGAGGATTGGTACACAGCTCTACTGGAAGTAGAGCTGCATACTAATCTCCAAGTGACTCTCTACAGGCCATTTTCATTGGTGTTAATCAAATATTAACATTTCCATTTCCCTACTCATTCATTAATTCAAATTTTCACTGTTCGAGGATATTAAACGCAGAAAAATTAAAGCTGCAATCGCTCGCGATCTACCAGGGGATCGCGTAACTGCCATAGCTAGCTATCAGCTTACACTAATGTGAAAGCACTGAAAATCAAAATCTTTGGCTGAAACTAGACAGCCGATTTCAGGATATTAGGCAGCGTGAGCCAATCCTAGATTTTATGTCAAATCCATTTGGTGAAGTTGAAACTGAAGAAATCACCGCAACTGTATTTCTGTGTTCAAAATAATGGCATCAGACTTGGAGGAAGAAATACCAAAACTCCAATGTGATATTTCTTTGAAAACAAGAGCTTTCGAAAAAAAAAATTGGAATCTAGTTTATGAAGAAAAGTACCCATGACTGAGATCATTGGCTCTTCAATTGACAGCATTTTTTGGTCAACACATCTGTGCGAAGCAGCCTTCTTCCAAATGAACATAATTAAATCAAGGCACCGAAGTCGCCTTACCGACTAATCTTTAAATTACTCCTTCATTTGTGCTTCTGCAGCTATGAGCCCTCATTTAGTAAGCTAGCAGACGATACGAGGAGTCATGCATCTACTTCTCAATATAATAAAGTTAGGGAAAGCAATCCCCTTTTATGGATATTTTTAAGAAATAGTTATAGGTGGAAAAGACTGTATTTTAATTAATGTAACAATGTCAAGTTAATATGTTTGATGGTCCTTTAGATTATAACTACGTAATGGTCGATCGCGATAAATTTTCTGTCTTAAAAGTCGATCGCAGAGTCCAAATGTTTATCCCTCCCTGTTATAAAGCTCTACGCTAAGACATTACGTTGCAGGAACAATATTAAAAAAATTATAAGCAAGTGCAATTGGAGCAATAATAAAATTATTTAAATATAAATTGATCTCATTATTACGATATAAAATTCCATTTATCGGTAAAAGCAGACTTATATTTTATGCAAATGATACAAATATTTATTTTTATTTGAAACTAGTTAACCGGCAACCGACGGTGCCCGGGCCTCACTTTTATTCTCTGTATTATGTTTTACACTCAAAGTTAGTTTTGTGAAAAGTGCCCCGACACTTTAGCACAGATTCAACACGAAAAATTGTCCGGTGTCGCTCAGGTCGTTGCAGACATAAGCACCCTCTCTCATAACCGTGACTTCATCTCAAACTATCGAGAGATATTTCCAACAGCTTTTGGTAGCCTGTGATACTGGGCCGGAACGCTCCCAAATTTCGTTCTCGTGTTCCCCTTGTGTCACCCTGTGTTGGGTGAAAAAATCGGATTCCTTCTCACAATGGAATGCTTAAAAATAATAGTTCCGTTATGAATGTGATGGCCGCAGATTTAAATGCTATTAACACAGTTAAGGATCAGTGAATGGCAACAATAGATTTGGTAGCAATTACCCTTTCCCGTAGGAATAGGATGATAAATATTTTTGCTTTTTGAAATCCCACTTTTGGAATTTCAACTTGAAATTTAGCACTGCAACACGGATCACAGCTAGAAACATGCTCTGAAAATTTGAAGCGTCTAATATGATTTCCCGATGAGTTATGGCTGCCACAGACAAACTCACTCACAGACATATTCTTTTATTATTATGGATTTTCTTTAAAAGGACAAAGAAAACCTAGAAGTTTATTTAGCTTGTAGGTAAACTTTAAGCTAGGATTTAAAATATTTAATCAAATACGTCAAAGTTCATTACATATGTTCCACGGGTCTTAATATCAAAATTTTTATCCTTTATTGATATACCCCGCTGGACTTTTCCAGTACATCGCGTTGTAATTTTTAAATTTTAATTATAATTTCCATTATATACGTAAGAATCACTCTTAACAAACAAAATAATTAGCATTTATCGAAGGTCTGTCCCACAAAACAATTTACATTATTTTTAAAATCAACATCACATTTACTTGAAAATCGATGCTGCGACTACAATAATATGCTCGGCTTCTCTAGGACTGTACCACTCACAATCATCCTTGAGACCCTTCTTTGCTCGTGGCGTAAAATTTTCTGTTTGTCTGACTTTCTCTACTCGTAACCTAAATTTTTTCTGTCCTCGTTCCAAGCTTTTCTCTCCCGTTCCGGGTTTTCCCCTTCACAAAAGGTATCATCTGCCCCTTCCATTGGTCAGCACCCACCAATCAGAAGGAGCCAATATTGGTGGGGGCTTCAGACTGATGTTGCGCTCTCTACCACGTGGTATGCATCAAGTGATAGGAGCGCCTTTGCACGTCGAGGCACAGGGAAAGTTGCAGTTTCTGGATATGTCATCACCGCTTAGAAGGAATTCTGCCAGGTGGGGACCTCACTCCAGCCACTTTTACCATTGACTTGATAGCTACTGGAACCAGCCACCCAGAATTTGACGGAAATGGCTTGCGAGTCATGAAGCACTTTCGATATCGTTCTGCGTATGTACGAAAATCTACGCAAAACACATATACTGAATAATTGGCTCAAGAAATGTGATTTAAATACTAAGGGGGAGAAACTTAAATTTATTTGCTTTAAAAATAAATGTTAAGGATTGCTTTTCGATTAAAATACTGTTTATTTTAACAGTTTTAATGTAAGAAAAATCCTCTGCAGGTGACTTCTTTTTGAAATTAACTTCCTGAACAAAAATCAATTATTTACAAACATTGTTTTAAACTATTACTAAGCACTTCAGTAACAAAGTATTACAGGAAATGTCCTGTTAACAAACACTTGAAATAATTTGCTGAAAAATAATTGGTTTCGTCCTGAGTGACCATATCTCCTCTATTATCTCCTCTATTCGAGCCCATATCTCTCAGAAGCGTGCCAAGGGGTCACATCCACTAGATCATCAGAGGCTAAACGTTTTCTTCAGCAATGTGATATATAAGCATTCCCGCATATTTATGCAAATTATTTGAAATTATTTAGCACTTTGCTATTATTAAGCTTTAATTAGATTATTGTGCTATTTCTATTTTTAGGAAAAGGTTTACCGAGATCTTGGCCGTGGTGTCCTCCGGAATGCCTGGGAGGGATACAATTCGGCTCTATTTGCCTATGGGCAAACAGGATCTGGGAAATCATGGTCTGTCATTGGATATGGAGCCAACAAAGGTAAGATATCTCAAACTAACATTGTCTCAGAATTCAAACTATCTCCTAATTGGAATTGGATGTCATTCACTTTCACCATTAGTGTCAGCCTTTCATATTGTATGAATAGTATTGAACATTCCATCTTGCTGAAAATGACAAAAAGCCACATGATACGAATTTTCAATATCTTGCTGAAAATGACACATCTTTGCTCCAGTAAACGTTTCAGAATAACAGCTACGATAGTTTTATTTGTCCGTTTGGATGTCTAATATTTATTTTTCAATTTTACCACTTTTATCGATGTTTTTCCCATTGCTAAACTGTAGAAAAACTTGCGATTTCGATATTTCCGAAATCCTTGCACTATTAACATAATGTTTTTAGATATTTGTCACTTGACTTAACCAGTGGAAGAATATTAAGAGTTTTTACTTTAAGAAGTAGTTGTTCAAAATTTAGGCCTCTTTCTCTATATACCTATTATTATCTTTCTGCTTTATGAATATTGACATCAAGTGAAATTAAAATGTTTATTATCAAAGCTCCGTTTGGAGTTTGGAGAAATTATGTGTGGTTTGTTAGTAGTTACTGGTGTATTCCATAATTTATAATATTTCTTTAAATTGTGAAAAAGTTAATTCAAATATAAGGTTTTTTTTTCCATTATAATTTATCTTTTTAATCACTCTTTGTTAATTGAAAATTCGTATCATGTGGCTTTTTATCATTTTTTAAGCATTCTCTGCCTTTAATAAATGAATAGCTCTTTGCGTTGATATTACCCAGAAACTTTCTGTTTCTAATACTGTTCGTTCCAAAGAGCGCTATTATTTTAATTTTGTCTGAAAATGATTATAAATAATAGTATAAGAATAAAATAAATGATTAACCACGTACATTTCTGTATTGGTCTCATGATGCATCATAGAAATTTATCCTCCAAATCGGTGTCAGGCTCAATAATTATCGAAATGGCTCGAAAAAATGAGCCCGAACTCATCTTTAGTATTTAAAATGTGCAGTTCTAATTTCAATTAAATGAGAATCATAACAAATCATAGCGGTAATTAGGAAAGTGAAGCGGATACAGATAGCGAATGCATCCGTTCTTTCTACGGCGTGCTGACGTCAGAGCGTACACTAGCTTAAATACCACACAAAAGTTTAGAACAGTTTTGTCTCTATTTTGACAGATTTTCGTCTTCTGTAATTCCTTAGACAATTGACCGAATGCTCCAAAATTTCCTGCACTCGTTCCCCTTTGGGACTCCGTGTTGGGGTAAAGAATTTTCCTACCTGTATTACAACAGCATTGTTCGGCCATGAATTGTGAACACAGAAGTTATCATTGGATGTATCTGCCAGAGGAGAAATTCATTTCGCGCCGAAATCTTTGGCTGGTTGTAGATAGTCTATAGTTATTTCTTGTTGACAAGTTACTGCGACACAATTGTATATCTCGAAATTTTCTGTACTAGCTAAATGCTACCCAACTAGAACATGCAATGAACATATGATTTCAAGCATAATTTCCTATTTCCACAAATGACAAATGTCTACAATATTGTTGCAATGAATCATTTTTGTTCAAAAATTACTAATTAATTAATTTAATAACGTCTAGTACAATTCTTCACTTTTAATTGCTTTAAAGAACAATTAGGTTTCTCCAAAAATATGAGTACATTTCAGTCATTCTTCTGAAGTGGGTGAATAATTTTGTTTCATCGGAAAATACATTTGAAGATGAGTTCCATCTAATCCTTTTCGCTTCCATACCTTTGATTTATCGTCTGTTGTTTCTAATTATGGTTTTTTAGCAGCTGCTTGAGGGTGTATTTATTTTATTTATTTATTACAATCGCGACAACTCATTTGCATTGGAGTTTCATTTTCACCGAACTGTATTAATATTTCCTTTACATGATTAGTTGATCGAGTAGGAAAATATTGATGCAATTCCCAAAGTTCTTTGCTGCACATTGATTTCGGATCTGAAAATTTTCTACCACTAGAAATTCATAGCAGCAGGTATAGTTGATAAGTGGGAATGACATAGCCTATGCACTAAGAATAACTTGCGTTGCTTAATGTTCAATTCATCCGAATCAGTTTTTATTTCGTTTGGAAAAAAAAGACCCAGATAATATTTTTACTTTGTCATCTATGTATCAGTCTTTAAACATACAACATTTTTGTTTTTAGAGATAAATTGAAATTTTTTTTAATTTGGATAATTTCTGATGAAATATCCAAATATTAAAATATACCCATATTAAAATATATGACTATATTATATATATATTGGTCTGTAAATGGTAGGTAGGTAGTCACTGGAAGTAGAGCTATGCACCAATTCCCTGTGATGATGCATAGAACTGGCCAGGCCTAGCACCTAATGTCCGACCCCGCCTTCTCGTGGTGCAGACCGTTAGTACCTTTCAAAAGAGATATTCTCTTGTGGAAGTGCCAGATCAGTGTGCAAACTGGTCTGGGCAACTATGGCTACTTTTTTTTTCTACCCTGCTCACGAGTGGTCAACCACACAGGGTCCTGGTGTTGACATTTTTGGTCTAGTAACGTCTTCATTTTTCTTGATGGTTCTTACGGTAACTTCGTCCAAACCAGAATATTTACCTATGGATGTTGAACTTTCTCCAGTGGCAAGGCGAACTAAAATTTGGATCTTAGTATCCAAAGAGATCGCATTCGTTTTCTGCTTTTTACAGTTGAATTATTCGACATCGTGGTAAGGCTTACGAAAATTATTTGAATTGTAGCTAATAAATTAGATGATAAAAAATTGTAATTACCTATTAGCAAAATTTAATAAATTTAAGTTATGCACAGAATACTTCAAAAAACGAAACAATTTTTTTTTTCTATTTCTATTAAACATCTAAACATTTCTAACTTTAAACACGAATTGAGAGACCAAGACAAACGTAGGATAGAAGATAAAATTGAGGGAATTCGCGAAACTCAATGTTGCCACTTTATTCCGAATGAAGTAGGTTTTATACAATTTTTCCATAAAAATAGGGAATTAAATAAAGAACACTTGCTGTGAAATTATGTTAGTGTAGTTTTTATTATGTGGAATTTAGTGCACAAAATGTGTATCTATAGTACATTTTCAAAGTTAAAACTACTTCGAAAAATGTGACGAAAAAAGCGGCATCTTTGTTAAAAATGTAAATTCCAGGAAATTTTTCTTGAATAGGAATATTTTTTCAGAATTAAATTCAAATGGAGATTTTTAAAAAGGAGGCGTTTGAATCGTGTTAGATCAAAATAAATCGCGTAAAAAGAGAATATAATTTTTTTTCCAACCCATCAATCAAATCAAAATTATGTTAAAAAAATCCGTGTAAAAACAGAATTGTGTGCCTACATACATACATACATATGTGCACTGCAAGTTTTAGTACAGTAGTAATGATAATTTTTCTGCGGCCAGTAACTCAGCAGTCGGAGCACCTGACATGATATAAGTAGGTCATGGGTTCAGATCCCACTGGCTAAATGCAATTTTTCCTGTATACCTTTCTCATCATATGACTAAATGCAGCATAACAACATACATTAACCAGTAAAAACTGATGAGATAGGAAATAATTAATCACTTTTAGAAGACCTGACACGTAAGATATAAGTAATATACTGAGAGAAATTATACTGAGATTATACTGAGACTGGAGTATTATACTGAGAGAAATGTATATAAAAATAAAATAAATACCCCCTCAAGCAGCTGCTAGCCACAGAGGTCTGACAGGAGCCTGTCAGTTTATATGCCATAGTAGAAGGTCTGAGAGGATGGCAGGACCTCAGCAGAAAAACGACACATACATCCATGCCTTACCCGGGGCTCGAACCCAGGTCCGTTAGATCAGTAGCCAAGAGTGCTAACCACTCGGCCACGGGACGGCAACAATAAATCAAAATTACCTAATACATAGGAAATGAAACTCTGCTACTCATTTTGAAAAAAAAAACAATAATTCGATATCTTTAATATTTGCAGCATATTATTTCCATAAGTTTTGACACTTACGAAGTGAACAATATTTTTAATGTAGCTTGGTAAAATATTTTAAATGTTTAATTCTAGAAATTTAAATAATAATAAAAAATATCTTTATTAGCCTTGGGAATAATCAATACATTTTCAGCAGATTTAATAAGTTACCTTTTTAGAGCAAAATTACCAATTTTATATTTAACAAATAATGGAATTTTATAAATATACCTTATGCTATGGAAAAGTATCCAATATCATATATGTATAAATCTCTTATGGAATATATATTGTTATGACAGATGAACGAGCAAAAAATGAAACCGTGATGTGCCGTCTCGTCTTGATGCTCGCGGATACTGCAGCGTGAGAATTACGTCACTAACAACTTCGAACGATAACAAAAAAAATAAGATAATAATAGAGTTGTAATTAGAAAAAATTGGTTTGAAGGGAAAAGTAGTTTGTCTTAGTCTGTGCACGATAGTCTGAAGAAGAAATGTTTTTATTTGGTGTGTGCGCGGGAGGATAAATAAGTTTATTAGTGTGTATTTTGTTAGTAAAGTAGTAAGAAAAGGGTAGAATTCATCGTCTGATGTGTAGTGATCAATGCCTGAAAAGAATTTAGTTCTGAGAGACTAGTATACCTAACTGCAGTTTTAGAGTACTTGATGACTAGAATTCTGGAAGAAAGTCATTTCACGTATAGTTATATTTAGTTTGTTTAAGGAATTGGTTAGGTTACTCTTGGTAGATTACAGGTTTATTCACAAATAATTATGATAATGCCACTTATTGAGTATTGCAAAAATCGTTATTTTTTGCATTGAGTAGAGATCGTAATAATTTAGAGAAACAACTGTTTGTAGGAATGATGAAAAGTTGCTATATATTTCTGAAGGTTTATTTTGATATTGATGAAGATGAAGATTTGTGTTGGTTGAATTTAATTTATATAAATATTTTTATTCATAGTTTTGTAATAAATTACATTATTTTAGTATTTTTGTTGCTAAATATTATTTTTGAATTCACGCTTAGTTTCCATCCGTTAAATTTAAAACAATTGGTGTCAGGATCGGGATTATTTGCTGAATACCTTCTACTAAGAGTATGGATGAGTTAGTATAACTGATAACCGAAATGAACAGTAAAATTGGTGACTTGAGAGCTAAAATGACCTCTCAAAACGATAACCTGAAAGCAGAAATAGCCTCTCAAAACGATAACTTCAGAGCTGAAATAGCCTCTTAAAATGATAACTTGAAAGCTGAAATGGCAGTTCAAAGACGTGAAACAACTGGCTCGTATTAAAGACATTAATGACCGAACTCAACAGATAATGTGATAGTCTAAAGTAGGGGTTCTCAACGTGGGGTACGCGGTAAAATATTTTGGGGTATGCCGTGAGAGCTCAAAAGTCGCTAGATCTAGTAACAAAGTCGCTAAGTTGGCAACACTGCTGATGAAACACCACCCCCTGATGAAACGCAAGAATGGATTCGGACCCCTTCACATTTGATTTGGGAAAGTGTAAGCTTCCATTGTCCAAAAAAGAGGAGTTGATTGAAATATCTTGTGACAATAGTTTATAAAGCATTCATTCCAAAATGCCATTGATTAGTTTTTGGATTGGAGAAGGAATATCCGACTTTGTCAAGAATTTCAGTCAAATATTTGTTACCTTTCACAACAACTTATATATGTGAAACTGGTTTTTCATCTTTAACTGCTTTAAAAAATAAATATAGGAACTGGCTGGATGTTGAAGATGACTTGCGACTCTACCTTAGCAAGATAACCCCAACCATTGATGAACTGTGCAAGCGCACCATTTCGCTGATTACCCAGTAAAATGTTTATAATTTGATAAGATTTGTTAAATTGTTTATGTCATTTTTTGTGTTTATCGATATATGTATGAATGCAAAATTTAATATGTATATATATACATATGCTTTATTTTATTCCCATTGTTGTACTATAACTATAGTTTTATCTATCTATACAAAGGGTACGCCGGTTACATACACATTTCCAGGGGGTACGTGAAGCATAAAATGTTGAGAACCACTGGTCTAAAGGTTGAAATTGATAGAGTAAAAAATGATATTGATGATGTAAAATGTAATGCAAACGAAATCACTTGTGATTTTAACACCAAACTTGATACTGTTAAAACTGATTGTGACCGCCAGTTTCAGATTTTAAGAAATGAAATTTTACCGTCTTCTTGTGATAATGGTAATTTTAGTGACAATAATGTTTTTACACATATCGCTAGAAATACAACTAAACCTTCCATATATGATGGTCAATCATCTTGGACAGTATTTAAAAACATAATTTGTAGTCATCGCTAGAGCAAATGAGTGCAATGAGTTTCAGAAGGCCAGTTTTCTTGCAGCTTCCTTAAGAAATTCTGCTGCGAAAGTTTTACAGTCTGTTCCAGAAGAAAAGCGACTTGATTATCAAAGTTTAGTATCTGCATTAGAACTTAGATTTGGTGATAGTTATTTAACGCAATATTATGTGACTCGTATGCAGAACATCGTATGCAGAAAAATAGGGAAATTTTGCAAGAACTTGCTAGTGATATTGTGCGCTTAGCTCAATTACAATTTATTCATGCTATTGCTGACACTGAGATTCAACAATCCCTGAGGATGTTGGAAGGTGAATCCTTAACGTCAGCAGTGGTACATGCCATGAAATACGAGTACTCCAGGCTTTCCTCCCGAACGAACAAACGCACAGTGAAATTTGTGAATGCAGAAGAAACTGTAGAAAAGAATAGTGAAATGCAAGAACTAACCAAAGCCATACTATCCGTTTTGAAAGAGATAAAAGGTACCTCCTCAAAGACTTCCATAGACCTTCAGTGATGGAATTGTAGCAAGACTGGACACATTCGTGCCAACTGTAATACGAAAAGAATGAGGAGTCCAAGTCAATCTACTAGACAGGAACAGCGAAACGGAAATTAGACAGTCTTTTGGGGCAAAGGCTGGCTGTTGATTGGTTGGCCCCATGGGAAGTCTCCCACCTTTCAGCACTGCATGGTGGAGACAACGGATTGATAGCTGATGGAACCACGAATGGAGTGCCTTGCGGTATGATAGTAGATACTGGAGCAAATGTGACTTTACTCAGAACAGATATAGCCTGTTCAGTGCCGCGTTTTATGCTCTGCGATGGCACCCACAGGCACGACTTCTTTTCTCAGTTAAACCTAACATAAAAAAAATACTTTAAATTGTCCCAGATTTTCAAAAAAAAATCGCAATGATAGGTCTGATATTTTCTATTATGCTACTTTTTATTTCATCATCGTACTTTGTTTCGAAATGGAGTTATTAATTCAGGAAAATATTTCAATATGTTACTGACTCTTCACTTTGCTTATGGAACTATTTCAATACACATCACTCCCGGAGAAGTGATGTATGAGTCTACTAGAAATAGTTCCTTCCGAAAACTCAACATTAAAGTCTAATTATAGTCTACATTGTGTATTTGAATTTCACTTACTGTTTTTAGTTTCTAATAATGTATTTTCCAGAGCTGTTTGATTTAATTTCAGATTTATTTATTATATTTATTTTCAAATTTCTTTCATTTGCTGCGATTCTTGCCAAACCAGAGGCAAATACATATGCCCTTTTGGAAACACGGGAGATAAGCCTTTTGTGCTCTTTCATTGCATGCGTTAGAGGTGCCAATTAGGAGCAGCAGGCAGCAATCCCGCTCTCTCTTCAAGAGTGCCCTATAGGCTGCAGGTTGTTTATTCATTTCAAACCACAATCATTCGGCAGGAGAGTACGCCGAAGAAGTACCTTAGTCTCCTCCGGCGTTGAAGGTGTTGAAGCATTGAAGGTTCCCATGGCCAAAGAATATTTGCCGTGGCCACGGTTGACTCCCAGGAATAAACATCTCAGGCGTTTGTATAGACATGATTCACTTCAATAAATGGCTATTCGAAATTCGAATACTAAACTGAGAACAAAAGATATATATATATATTTCCTAAATGAACTCGGTTTTCTAGAGAAATAATGGAATAAAATCAAATGTATTATCCGTCAAAGGAGCTGTTTATCACAGAGTTCACAGAAATTTGTCAGTGTTATATGCCATAGAAAAGATCTGGAGGAGGGCAAGACATTAGCAGAAAGACAAGGAAATAAACGTCCATATGTTATCCAGAACTCGAACCCAATTTCTTTCATCCCCAGCTTAGCACGCTAAAAGAAAAATAACTTTGCTTCTCACGATTTTCGATATATTAGTGTACCGTATTTGATGGTAGAATTATTTTAAAGCCCAACAATTAAAATTTTTGTTTCATGAACGTAATATAAATTTTGAAGTGGCAATATAATTGCCACTTCAAAAGAAGAAAATTTCCTCATAATACACAGCTATCTTTGTATTCTGGGGAAAGTGAATGTGCAATGTAAAATGATATATGCAAGGAAAAAACCGATACATACTTTTTATTTAACCCTGATAGAATATATAGCTATACAAGCCCTGATCTAGAAAAAGATCGACGGGAAGAGGGGGCAAAAACACAATCGAATCGAAAAAATGCAAAAAGGGGTAGGGGGAAAGAGACTGGATTTCCAATGCAGTATAACATTTTTTTCTCCGGTTTACAGGTCTTTAAAAAAATTCTTGAAAAATGCATGAAATATGAATAAATTTCATAATTTTCCCCCTCTTCTACCGCTATTAACATTCACAAAGTGGTGGGGGGCATGCCTCCAGTTCTGAATGCTAATAATAAAATAACAATACACTAACAAATTCGTTTCTAAACGCTTAAGGTTCTAATTCTCCTTACTGTCCAAGAATTTTGGGAGACAGGTAATTTATATCGTCTACATGATTTGCACGTTTGGAGCTATGAGTAGACAAAATATTAAAATGAAACCAATTCAACTCTAAGAATTAAATAAAGAAAATCTAAGATAAAAAGATACTTTGTTTTTCCTTGAAAAGCGTTTGACTAAAGATGCGTACCTAAGAGAGATGTACCGAAGGGGGGGACAGGATACTCGGACCTCCCTCCCCCTAGGAAATTAAAATATTTTTAATTAGGAAATATAAATATGAAATTTGTCTACCTGCTTTGAAATCCAAAACAGTTGCCTACATATTGTTTTATATAACCTCGTATTTTATATAATAATAATAAATAAATACCCCCTCAAGCAGCTGCTTGCCACAGAGGTCTGACACGAGCCTGTCAGTTTATATGCCATAGTAGAAGGTCTGTGAGGATGGCAGGACCTCAGCAGAAAAACGACACAAACAGCTATGCCTTACCCGGGGCTCGAACCCAGGTCCATAGATCAGCAGCCAAGCGCGCTAACCACCCGGCCATGGGACGTACGACACTAAAAATAGATTTAAAAAGCACTTATAGAATCTCATTCCGTATAGAATAACATTTTAGCGTTTCCTGCTCGGTGGAATATTTTAATAATTTGGAAATAATATTTTGGCAATTAACAATTGATGTGCAACAAATATGCCCTCTTTTTTCCTTTCTTTTCTTTGGGATGCTTTTAAAAACCACATGCAAATTTGGTGAGCCATATACCCTCTTCAAGTTAAAGGACGCATTGGAAGACAGCATGGACGCAGTTAAAGGACGCATTTGCTCTCACTTTATCGTCTATCCGTCTGTAGAAATTCACCTTGTTTCGGTTTTAGAGATAAATGAAAATTTCTTTTTTCGCAGGATAGCTAATTGCACATTGCTAATTCTTCCAAAGTTGCTAGGGATCAGTCCTAGTTTTGTGTCTCTGGACTGGCGCGTTACTGACTGAATCAAATCTTAACCCTCATAGCAAAGGAATGTCTAGTTAATTGATCCCCAATAATTCGTACTGTATCAAAAGCCAACTTTGATTATACACTGCTATTCATTATTATTTTACTTATACTGCTGTTCGCTTGTCATTTTTTAGTTTATCTGTTAGTTCACGAATTTATGAAGACATTAATAAAATATTATTATTCAGTAGTAAAGAATCACTGGAACTAGTGAAATAATAAGCTAAAAAATTGGTTTTGCCATGAGTGGGATTCGAACCCACGTCTCTAGGAAACATGCCTGTTATGCTACTGTCGTGCCCACATTTGTTTTATCACGACTTTTGGCGTGGAGAATCATGGTCACCCTTATCATTGTTCTGATAGCTCCTTTCCATTTTGCCTCCATTTTTGTGTCCAGTTCAACGAAGAGGAACTCGGCCACAGCCCCAGAACTTTCCAGATTGAGCTTGAAACCCCAGATGGCAGAGGGACTACGTGACATGCCTGGTAAACAACGTTGGCAGGAGGGGAGCTGAGATTCGCACCTCGGCTACTCTGGCCAATCACGTACAGCCACGCATGAGCGTAGATGACCTCTGCTAGGGGAACCGTGCAGTGTGCCTCGAAAAAGAAGCGAAAAAGTTGAGTTGTTTTTTCGTCGCTCTGAAAGGAAGGAAGTCTTGAATATAAACTAAATAACTAATAAAATTATTAGAAGCACTATCTCACAAGTTAATTAACATTGAATTTTGTGCTTCTACACTTTTTTTTTAGCGCACTTGTAACTTAATTGAATTGTTTATAAATCTTGTTAATGTTTATAAATTGTTTATAAATCAACAATAGAATTATATCTGTCAGAATTGTTTATAAATCAACAATAGAATTATATCTGTCAGAATATAATTGTTTCAAAACAGTGATTATGTGTAACCTTCTTAGAGGTCTTAACAATTCCCTAAACCTAAGAGGAGACATGATCCTAGTTTACTTTTAGAAATCTTGCCTACAGTATTTTCCTTTGGTGTGCCACTGCCAGTACAATACGAGTTTAGTGCATATATCATCTTATAAGTGTTATCCTATAATTTACGGAAATTTTGAATTTTGTGTGAACAATACAAGATTAACTAGATAGAGTGACTGTATGACATTCTAAGACTGTGAATAATTTATGCTTTCAGTCTAACAGACTCGAGTAATTTTAAAAACCTTTCCTAGAAATTAGTGTCTCTTACCAGGGACACCTATGGATAGTACCTAAAAATTTGCAGAAAGAAATTTAATTAGTCTACAACGGAGTGTTTTTAGTGACTGTGTTGAACAAAAGTATTAAGAGTCTACTTTATACTAGTAGTTACAAGTGCGCTAAAATTTCTTAAAAATGGCTAACGATCGACAACTTATGAAGAACACAGTCAAAGCAATGCACAACGGCATAGAGCGAGTCGATGCCATTTATGCTATAGGGCTAGCAGTTGGCAAAGTTGACTGTATCGACACATTGCAAATCGTCAACAGTAGCCTTAGTAGAATCACATTTAAAGACAGTACTTTAATGTGTGCGGCGCTGGAAGCAGATATCAAAGTGGGGAACACCACTATAACCCTAGAGCCGATTGGAGATCAATTAGTGGATGTTTATGTCCACAAACTACCGGCAGCCACTACAGATGAAATCATCATGTCCTGCTTCAACTCCTTTGGTCTGATTAAAGATATCATTGCAGAAATGTGGCCGACTAAGTGCCACCAGTCCCCAGTGAATATTGGGACTCGTATTCTGAGAATGATCCTGAAAGATAATATTCCTGCCCTTGTTAAGGTTGGCAGATTCACTGCCACCTTAACAAGGCTGTGGTTTGGCACCCAGGACAAGTCAGGTGTTGCAACTTGTGTGGCAACAAGGGCCACATAATGAGTAATTGCCCAGTTATAACTTGCGGTGTATGCAGAGAAAAAGGGCATGCCACCCACAGATGCCCAAATAAATGTGACCTCTGTGGCCAAAAGAAACACGAAGGGGCATGCCCACCCAGAACCTTGGCACAGATTGTGACGGCCCCAGCAAGACACAACCCGATAAGACACAACCCGTCTCCCCCACTTTCCGATGTTTACGTTCCTCCTGAACCGGCTAATCCTACCACCCACATGCAACCTGCTGAGCTGCAGTCTACGGAGGCCTCTCAATCTATTTGCGATCCCAACTTCCCTACCATCCAACAGGCAAATGAGATCCTGAAAAACTCTCCACGGAAGGATAAGAGCCTCCCCTCCTCCCCAAAATCTACTGCCCTAACGAACCGTCCCCTGGATTTCACTACAGGGAGTGAAGAACTCTGGGCCATCTTAGAACAAGTCAGTTGCCCAGAAGGAACTTTTAGCCCCATGAGTCTCCCAATTTCACCAGGATGTAACGCTTTAGAAGATGGAGAGATTGTTCAAGAAATCCCCACCATTCCAAACTCATCCTTGGCTTTCACAATCGTCATTAGCCCTAACGTTAACAAGAAAAAAACTCAGAGTGATGATAAAAAGAAGGATGAAAAAAAAATTCCAGTTCTTTCACCGGCTTTGACTAGGCAAAAAGTTAGCACTTTGTCGGTTTATAAGACACCCCTTCCACATGGCTCTAAAGTGACTATGGCAGGGACATCCAAGCCAGGAAAAACAGCCAAAAAATGAGTCACTTCACTTAGATTTGGTCACATTGTCATGTGAACACTTTCCCAATGGCACACCTACATATCATCTCCCTGAATATTAGAGAGATGCGGAAGAAAAAAAAAACAAGATTGGTTTGCTGGATTCATCTTAACCCACAATGTTGATGTGTGCTTCATCCAGAAGACGCTCTTGGAATCATGGGCAGATGTCACAAATTTCAGATGTGACTAAAACTTCAAGTTTTCTTTTCCAATGGCACTCGGAGAAGTGCAGGAGTTGGGATTATCTTCTCAAGCGGATGCTGGCCCTCCAATATCCGGTATGATGCAGATGTGGAGGAGCGGACGATCGCTGTTTCCTGCACTTCCCAAGAGTGGGACATCCGCTTTGCAAATGTGTACTGTCGGAATGTACCCGCAGAGCGGATCAAATTTTATGAAACCCTGCCTTTTTTCCTACACAGCCCACAAGATCTTATCATCGTAGGGGGTGATTTCAATTCCATCAAAGACCCAACACTTGACAGACAACCCCTATCTTCCGGAGTGATAGTAGCAGGAAATTTCTCAACATCATTGAGACTGACTTTCAACTTGTTGATGGCTGGAGGTCTCTTCACCCAAATGAGGAAGGATACACTTGGGGTAAAAAAAAATCCGTCTCAAAGTTCTCGACTAGACAGAATATATGCAAACAGCAAATTTATTCACCAATGTTTGGATTTCTGTACCGTAGAAGTAAATGAACCTGAATACTTAGTCAATGATCATCTAGCATGTCCCACTGTGCAAATGTAAGGGTCACTCCACTCGGAACAGGATTTGACGATTTCACAGTTTTGATGATATCCAGATGTAGGGAAGCAGTGCTATGGGAGAAGATTCATAATTGTAGATTGTGAGTGACAAACCAAGTTTCTCCCTCTGTCGATTGGGAAGCGTTAATTCTGTGAGAGACTGACAATAATTCTTGCCATTCGTGTAGAGTTAGAGTGATCCCCTCTTTTGTTGGGTAAAGCAGTCCTCCTTCTGCAAAGGTACGATAACGACGTACATGAATCAACAGTCTATCTCTGTAAAGTTCAGGGACGATGAAGAGAGAGTTCCCCAATGCGTAAGTGTGGGCACAATCAATCTGCATGGTGCACTAAAAGTTTTTAAGACGTTTAAGTCGGCTTATATTGGGAGATTGTGAACGTTTTATCCTTCTAGTTGATAGGAGCGATCCTGGTGGTGTTTCTGTGACGTCATCTTCATATATGATAGGAACAGGTTTCCATACGATTTTATGTCTATTTAACCCATACGGTTTTATGTTAATTATTAATTTCCGATTTAACTTCATTCGATATAGGATTATTTACATCTATCTTTTGGTCATTACCCTCATAGTTCGTCTTCAGGTCATCCTTCGCTTCAGTCTTCAGTGGTGTTATTTCATTCTGGTCATCCATCGTTTCAGTCTTCAGTGGTGTTATTTCATTCTGGTCATCCATCGTTTCAGTCTTCAGTGGTGTTATTTCATTCTGGTCATACTTCGTTTAAGTCTTCAGTGGTGTTATTTCATTCTGGTCATCCTTCGTTTGTCTTCAGTGGTAATATTTCATTCTGGTCATCCTTCGTTTCAGTCTTCAGTGGTGTTATTTCATTCTGGTCATCCTTCGTTTGTCTTCAGTGGTAATATTTCATTCTGGTCATCCATCGTTTCAGTCTTCAGTGGTGTTATTTCATTCTGGTCATCCATCGTTTCAGTCTTCAGTGGTGTTATTTCATTCTGGTCATCCTTCGTTTAAGTCTTCAGTGGTGTTATTTCATTCTGGTCATCCTTCGTTTGTCTTCAGTGGTAATATTTCATTCTGGTCATCCTTCGTTTCAGTCTTCAGTGGTGTTATTTCATTCTGGTCATCCTTCGTTTCAGTCTTCAGTGGTAATATTTCATTCTGGTCATCCTTCGTTTCAGTCTTCAGTGGTGTTATTTCATTCTGGTCATCCTTCGTTTGTCTTCAGTGGTATTATTTCATTCTGGTCATCCTTCGTTTCAGTCTTCAGTGGTGTTATTTCATTCTGGTCATCCTTCGTTTCAGTCTTCAGTGGTGTTATTTCATTCTGGTCATCCTTCAAATGTGTTATTTCCTCACACCCGTCATCTTTATTTCGTTCTTCATTTGTGCTATTTTCTCATCGTGCTTCTTCATAAACAATTCAACCTTCTTTGCTGTTTCCTCTGGGAAAAACTCTTGCCAGAACATCTATTATTCGAAAGTTTCTTGCTGATTGTGAGGACGGCCTATTAATGAATTCATTTTACAGTGAGGAAAGAGATTATCAAATGTCGCTATCTGTTTGTATGCACGATCCATTGTAGAATGATTCTATACCAATAAAATTGTTCAACCATGTGGCTTCGGATCGAGAACAATGAATGTCACGTCATGTATGATAACCACATTCGGTTCCTGAGATTTTAGGTAAGTCTTTAAATCTCGGACAACCTCATTTCTCCAAATCAAGAGATTCTATTCCAAGCTTTTCAAGAAGACGTTTCTCGTGGATTCCTCCTTTGTACGCAACAACCCTTTTTTAACCAGATCGACACCTTTCACGTACAATATCATCGAGACAGTCTGGTTCGCAAACGACTTCACCCCTATGAGAGTAAAAAGAAAGATCTGTGATGTGCTTGGTTACGTTACCGATGGTCTTCCAATCAGTAGGGGAAATATCAATGACAGAAGAAAGGTCGAATCTATAGGAGCCTACTACTTGTTTGTATCTTGTCATGATGTTAGTGGCTAGGTAGGTAGTCGACAGAAAACACAAACACGATGTTCTCTAGTTAAAAATTTACCAGCTACAGTAAAACCATCCAGGTTGATGACGCAGCATGCACGATTCATTATTCATAGACGATACATGAAGCCTTGGCCGTCTCCACTAGGTCATCAAAATCCAGTTTTTCGATTCCATTCAATAATGGGTAGCCATAATTTTGTCCGACTATAATAAATAATCGAACAACTTTTGCAAGGCTGATTATAATTAATTGATGAAGGATGATGTCCAGTAGTAGCTCCTCTAACAAGCCAGGATAAATATGTAGATGATCCTCAGGCTGAGCATTCCAGTTGAAGGTGACTGCATCATAGACACTGTTGGAGAGATCCATGGTTTCTGATCGAGTTTCAAGGATGAGACTTTATACGGACGTTTCCCCCTTTCGCAAAAGAAGGGGAAATATTATAGACCAATCATAGTGAAGCTACAACCCTATCATTAATATAATCTAAGGATTTTTATTCGTTAGAATTGTTCTACCAAATACCATCTGCTTGATATCCTCTCATTAATTAGCCAGTTGGCGAGAAACAATTCCTCAAACATCTAATATTCACATGCGAAAACGATTGAAACATCCTGTCATTAACCCGTCTGCTCATTAAATATTATTTCTGTGCATACATTTCCTGTAGAAACATTCTCCCATTAACCCGCTCATTAAATATTCCGTCTGCTCCGCTCATACCGCTGCACTGCTCATTAAAATATTCCATCTGTGAGGGGGGAAAGGGTTATAGCACCTGCGAGGGGGGGGAAAGGGTTATGGATAAAACTGGCATACCGCCACCTTCAGTTTTTGGCATACCGCCACCTTCACCTTTTGGAACTCCGTGATACGTGATATGGGTAACTTTTCCACTTTGGGTTGCATGAACGTATCTTCGACTAAACTGAGTTCGCACGCGGGCTTATTCCATTCTGGCAGAGGGGTGATTCAACAATTGAATGATCACTCAATTTATTTAGGTATGGATAAATGGGTAATATCTTCTGATAGTGTGCACAATTTATCTGATGGTAATGCAGTTATTTAACATTTTTGGAATGTTTTCATTTCAAACCATGTTTTTGATTACCACTATTGGCATTCGATATATAGAGTCTTAAAATGCCATTAATTGATTCATATATTTTATTGAATTCCCATACAAATTAGAACTTTAAAATTTTGTTTTAAAACTCTATTCTGATGAACACTGTTTAAAATGAATTTATAGTTTTCTTTTATTTTTAGGCATTGTTCCCAGATTTTGCGAGGAAATGTTCCGTGGCATTGATGACAAAAAACGATCAGGAGATCACACCGAGCTAGAAGTAAGCCTAAAAATTTCTTCTCTCATTCATTTGTAAACATTTCTGAATTTGATCAGTTTTATTTCCATCAAGATTTTTAATAAAACTACTTTTATTTAAAGTTGATACTTTTTCTAATGCTCATCAAAAATACCCTGCAACACGTCCTTGAAGCCAACTGGTGGAGCTTTCTAGCCGACTGTGTGTGAGAGTACATAAGGGTACTTGTTTGTATCTTGTCATGATGTTATTGGCTAGGCAGCTAGTCGACAGAAAACACAAACGCGACATACTTTTTACAAGGCGGCAAGGAATCTCAGTGCTCGGATCACTGAAAAAATGACTTACTTAATGCCTCAAATAATCTCCCTCACATGCCGATGTCTTGCCGCCAGCACACAACTCTCACTTCAAAGTTCTCCGATTTGCTTCGAAAGAACCATCGGATGTGGTTATGTGATGTTTCTTTGGGACGCTAGAGCATCTCTGCCAATCATATGTGGGCACAATGTCCTATGCTGAGTCAACTTTCGTGTTCCCATGTTTGGAGGCACTGAGGAGCTCTAACTAAACATACATGTTGTTGTTTTTGTTTTAGCCACCCCCACCAAACTATATCTGCTGGTGGTGTTCTGTTGTTAGAAAAGGGCCCTATTGCAAAATGACGGTCTTGGCTCTCTCCCTTTCCGCCCTGGCTGACCGAGTCCCAACATTTTCATTTCAACGTTACTTTCAGCTAAACATCTGACAATTTAAATGTTATTTTTTTTTCAAGTTTTGAAGAATGCTTTTGTATATTCTTAATAACTTTGACAAAGCATGCAAGAAAAATGACATTGGCTGTAAGAAATTTGTTCAAAGTTAAAATTGACTGTGAACTCTAACTTACATAGTGGTTAGGGTGTTAGCGACTGTTTCAGCAAGGCAAACTTTGCGTGCTGTTAGCGACTGTTTCAGCAAGGCAAACTTTGCGTGCTGTTAGCGACTGTTTCAGCAAGGCAAACTTTGCGTGCTGTTAGCGACTGTTTCAGCAAGGCAAACTTTGCGTGCTGTTAGCTCTGAGACAATGGCCAGCAATTACTTCGGTCTTAGTTGGGCATGTCCTTGTATGAAAAGGCCTGTAAAACTTAGGAGTAGCTTCTCGGATTCTTTTCTGTCCTATATGTCCAAAGGAGAAAAGAAAAGCGACATTAAGCAGACCAAGTGTATCTAGACAACTTTGAAGTAATTAGCATCCGATTTTAAGCGAATGAATTTCGAGAGTCATAATCAAACACATCATTGAAACAAATAAATTATTATTAATATTCATTAAAGGGGTGTTCAGGAATCATATATCTAATACATAAAATCTGATTGAAAAAAAAAAGAATTAAGAAAAGTTTGCGAACAACAGGATGTATAACAGGATAATGGGAGAAGTGAAAATTCGCAGCCTGGATCCCAACAAGTTATGTACACGTCACACAATCATATTTAAAATAAATAACTAAACAGGTTTACGTTTGGATGTAAGTAAACAGTCTCACAGCAATTTATTTAATATGCAAAACCTTAACTTTCACAACAACGGTACTAATTATACTTTAATGATGATTGATATTTTCAGCTAGTTTGTATAGAAAGCTGTCCCATGGCCGAGTGGTTAGCGCGCTTGGCTACTAATCTAAGGGACCTGGGTTCGAGCCCCGGGTAAGGCATGACTGTATGTGTCGTTTTTCTGCTGAGGTCCTGCCATCCTCTCAGACCTTCTACTCTGGCATATAAACTGACAGGCTCCTGTCAGACCTCTGTGGCAAGCAGCTGCTTGAGGGGTTATTTATTTATTTTTTTATTTTTGTATAGAAAAAATTTCAAGCATCTGCTTGTCACAGACGTCTGACAGGAGCCTGTCAGTTTATATACCACAGAGAAGGTATGTGAGAAAGGCGCGATCTCAGTTGAAAGACAACACAAACATCCATGCCTTATCTGGGGCTCGAACGTAGGTTCCTTCATCAATCAGTAACCAAGCATGGTAACCATTTGGCCATGGAAGATTTGCCTGACAGCACCTATTAAAATGGAAACTCTTCATTACGGTTATTAAAGCACTCGTAAAAAAAGTAAGCATAAACGAATTGGGTACTAAATTTATCAATAAGGAAATTCAAACATTTTTAGCCAACAAATAGTACATTCGTTTGATAGTGATAATGAAACTAAAGTGCAAGTTTTGGGAAAGATTTAATAATAGCAATATAGAGAGAAAAAATATGGAAACATTTCACTGCTAATAATAGTTGAAAGCTAATTTTAAACTACACACACCTGCCAATGAATTAGAAAACTTTATTCAATACCGAGTTAGACCTCCTTTAGCCCGAATTACGGTAGGTGAGCAATTTGGAATAGATTTCAGAGGAAGTGGAGTGCTTTTACATATCCAGCATACCAGGCGCTCACCAGACAGTCCTTTAACTGGCTCATGTTCGACGGAAGAGGACTTTGCTCCCGGATCTGTTTTCCTAACATCTCCCATACATTCATAATGGGGTACAGATCCGGGCTTTGTGATGGCCAGGAAAGATTGTGGGAGTCGCTGTAACCTCGCTGAACCACTGCTCAACACATCTTTAGTGATGGACAGTAGCATTGTCGTCCATGAAACAGCTGTCTGGACTGGATAAAAAGTCAACATTGCAAGATGGACTTGATCGACAACAATGTCCAAATAATCTTTGGAGGATACCGACCATCCAGCAATATCAGGACACCCATTCCAACATAATGTGTCCCACACGATGACCCCGCCTCCAGAACCTTATGTTGTGTTTACAAGGCAAGCTGGGTCCATTACTTCATGGGACTCCTGCCAAACGTTCTGCCTACCATCGGTACAGAACAAGATGCACCGTGACTCGTCGGACCACATGGCTTTTTTCCTGTCTTCCAGTGTCTAGTCACGGTGTTCATGACACCATTGTAGACGAACTTTCCGGTTTTTCGCAGAAATCAATGGTTTCTGTATAGGCATGCGACTTCTAATACCGATCCTCTTCAATTCCTTGGGCATAGTTTGCTGAGATATGAGTCGGGAACAGCCTTCATTGAATACTTCGGTCAATTGCCGCAAACAGGAAGTCCTGTTTCTCCATGCAAGTCTTCTCAGATGACAGCAATCTCGTTTCTTACAGATTGTCGTTGCGCTTCACTTACGTCTCTTGGATAAGCAATGTGGGTTATTTTTCCACTGATTAAAAATTCGAGATATCTCACCTTTTGAGAAACCAGTCAGCTCTCCTGTTTTTAAAATCGTCGCTCCAGCCAGACAGGCACCCACAATAAGCCCTTTATGGAACCCTGGAAATTTCTTTGTTTTTCCCATTGTGATCAACACTACTGACGATTACTAGAGAACAGGAGTCTTAAATATTTGCCTAGATCACGCAGTGATGCACGTGCCCACGTCTTTTGCATATATGCTGTGCAAGTGACGTTTACGTACATTTGCATAAAGGTTTTTAATTCAGGGGCCGGTGTGTGTACAATACATATGTATACATATCTGAGATCGATAAAAATGACTCAAAGGTATATTTTAATCTGTTTGGTTAAAAAAGTAAGTCTAGTACAAAACCAAAGTTTAAAATCGGCGATAAGGTGATTTATCTCTATGTACAAGACAGCTTTTGAGAAGGGATATATGCCTAATTTTACAGAAGAGGTTTTTGAAATTACCCAAACCCTTAGAACACATTCAATAACGCAATGATCAAATGTCTGAAATACGTATTTCGAAAAGTAATATGACATTTATAAAACAGAAAATATTTTAGAAACTACAGTAAAAAATTATAAGAATAATAAGTTAAATGGCTTGGTTGCAATAAGTCGTGTAATACCTGGGCCAGAGAAGAGGGATATTCACTGAAGTGCCATTGAATTAGGGATAGCAACCTAGAACGTGTTGGAACCCCTCTGGCCCTGATATCAGCCGCCACACGAACGAGGCAAGGACTCCACAAGCTTGCGTAAATATTCCACAGGTATAGCGACCCTACATCCTCCAGAGCTGTCCACAATTCTCTCGAGGTCATCGCTGATGGGACACAGGCCCAAAAACTCTGCTCAACAGTATCCCAAAGATTTCCGATGATTTACATCTGGGCTTCTAGGTGGTCAATTCATTATTAAAAGTCAGCAAATTGCTCCTGCAACCATGCAGTAGCCAACCTGTACCTGTGAGATTAATAGTTGTCTTGCTGGTAGACGCCATCTCCATTGGAATGCAAGATGACCATAAATGAGTGTAAATGGTCAGCCATGAGTTCTTATCAGGATGCATTGAGGGTCGTCGGAACATATACCAAAGGTCCCACAGACGTCCAACTGAAGACACCCCAGGTCATCACTGAGCCACCACCTGCTTGTACTGTTCCCACCTGACATGCAGGATCCATGGCTTCATGTGGTTGACGCCATACCCTCAGTCTCCCATCAGCATGATGAAGTTTAAATCGGGATTCATCACTCCAGACTATCTGTTACCAAGTTTAGATGGTCCAGTTTCAATGTTCTTTACCCAGGCAAGGTGTTGAGCCCAGTGTCATGCCATTAGAAGTGAAACGCTCATAGGTTGGCAGCTCCCAAAGCCGAGACGATGAAGTGAGTGTTGTATGGTCCATGCACTGACTTCCCTGCTGGAACCTGCATTACGATGGGAGGTGATTTCAGATAATGTCTGGCCTTAATCGGTCCATATAATGTGAGTCAGACGGCGAAGCCCACATTAATTCAAGGGTGGTTGTCCTTTACAGCTTATCTGGGTATATTTTTTTTTGCCAAAATTTTCATATTCCCTGAACACTCTAGTAATATAGCCGCAGAATAACGAAACCCCACCAGTGCTTTCGCTCTATGACGTCATCGAATATATTCATAACTGACTACCCCCTATTGCACCCCACTACTGTCCCCCTTATTAATATTCATAATTCACATTCGTTATTAATATTTCATATTTTATAACTCACCCCTTAGTCCCTCTTTATTAATCCCCACCTACGTCCGCCATTATGACTACAAACTCCTGAAATTTCTCTAAGTCCAAACCCTGCCATTTTGAATTCCGTCATTTTGGTTTTGGCTGTCACCACAAATTCCTGATATTTCTCTAAGTCCCGAGTCCCCCATCTTGGTTTCCGCCTTTATCCAAGGGGTACAGGGTGTTACCCAAGGGATACAGGTTGTAAATATGGTGAAATTAGACTCCAAATAAGGGGCTCCCTACACCAGTCACAACAGAAGGGCGAGATAGCAGATGCAGAGGAAACTGCCTCTCAGCTATATAAAAAAAAAAGGTTCTTTTCAGGAGAATGTAAAATACAGAACATTAGACCTTGCAGAATAGGCCAATGTTCTCAAAGAAGTCAGTGACCATATGGAAGCGCGCTCGTTGCAGCTTCGCACTATGGTTATTGGTAAGAAGGGAGGTGATGGAGTAGTCAATGGTTCCGATAGCATGAAGCTCCGAGAACAAAACTTCTCATTCGGCATTGTAGCGGGAGCAGTTGAGCAGGACATGTGATACAGTCTCAGTCAGGTGTGCTGCAAGTGGCACAGTCTGGACTGTAAGCTCTGCCAAGAGTGTGAAGTGTAGAGTTGCTGTAGATGACACCAACTCGGAGACGATGAAGGAGTGTCTCCTCAAATCCACAGAGATTACTGAGGTTAGGAGCAGTGAAAGAAGGTTCAACCAGGTACCTGAATGAGGAACAGTTGCTGTCCTTCTGCTACTGAGCAAGACGATACTGGCTCATCAGATATCAGACAAAACTCTTGCAGTCACTGAGAGAGAGAGGGTAATTAGTTACACACCTCTGACTCTCCAGCGCTTCCTTCGTGGTGCGATCAGCGAGCTCATTGCCAGGTATCCCTATATGGGAAGGGATCCACTGGAAATGAACTGTGATTCTGGCAGAAGTGACCTTGGAGCAAGTCTCCATGATCTTCTGGATGAAGAAGGGCTGCGGATCTTGCTGTCTCTCTTCTTCAGAGCTTCCAAGGCTGACTTGCAGTCACAGAGGATAACAAAGTTGCCACTCTCTAGGCTGAGGATGAAAGGTGCAGCCTCAAGAATGACATGAAGCTCTGCTTAATAATAAAATATAACTTGGAAAAAAAACTGATAAAACTTGGAACAGAAAAACAGGTGTTGGCAAAAAAAAACTTTGAATAAGAATAGGGAAAGTTGGTAAAACCGTAAACGGACTGATCTGATTGATAAAAAAAAGTATATGTGAAACGTAATGTACTGAACTTGAGGGTTGACAGCATAATATGATAATATAGACAGTCTAAGTGTAAAATCGCACATAATACAGAGGCATGGGTTAGCCAAGTCCGCAGCACGCTGGATTCATAAATTGTTATTCCTAGGTTCCAGCCCTCAAATGTGTTGCCTTTGAGACTTGTTTCTGTTAACCTCTGCCCTCCGAGAGAAAGATGTCACTGCTTTGAAAAATACAACTGTTCGTTGGATGGGACTTTACTTCCGGAGAAGTGTGCAGAAGAAACATAGCTTCTTAGCGTCAAAAACACTCTGAATGGCCTCGACAGCAGAGAAACAGAGAAATCGATAACTGAGAAAGCCTCACACATGACAAAAGAAAGCTACCTATAACCGGAAAATGAACAACGTACACAGGAGTGGACGGCGACTATCTTCAAAATATACAAGAGTGAGAGTATACAGGAATAGAGAACAGAACATTTTAGATCTATTTGAAACAAATAACGTCTGCTTCTTAATATCTATTTACTTTGCTATTCTTTCGAGCAAAAATACTACAAGACGGAAATTTCAAAGGAAGTGATACATGCAACAGTCAGAAACGGGGTAAATGAGGAATTTTCTTGGCTATGACTTCTAACTCGTGCCATCTAGTGGAGAAAAAGTGATCTTAAAGATTAAGTGATAAATGTCCCTCTTTAGCAGAAGTAATAACACCGGAAAACCATGAAATATTTAGTATACTAAGGTCTCACTCTAGAAAAGTAATGGTCCCACTACATTCATTATTATATATGGATGACAGAATATATTCAAAATACATTGCAATGTCAAAGAAAACAACTGTAAAAAACAACGAAATCATTGGTAGAATTGCTTGATAAACACTAAAATACAGTAAAATGGATAGTGGAATAACTGTAAATGTGCACATATTGCAGTGGATGGGAGAAAATCTTCAAAATTCTCTGGAAATGGATGGCATTATAACTGCAAAATCAAACAAAGTGTATTGGAGATGATAGAATACCTGCAAAATGTGCTGGAATGGATGACAGAAGTAACAAAAAAATCAACAACGTATGTACGCATGTTGTTAATTCAACAACGAATGGATCAGAAAATATCTTCGAATATATGGAAATGGATCAGAGAACATTTTGGAATATTTGGAGTGGATGGCACAATATCTTCAAAACATACTGTGATGGTAAACAAGTGTAAAATCACATAAAAACGCACTGGCATGGCTGTAAAAATCACTTCAAAGCAGTAAACCACAGTGAAATCAATTACTGAATAACAGAAAATCTCAGCAGGACAAAAAAAAAATGGTATAGAAGTATAGCCAGAAAATGAAAAGCGTACACAGGAACAGATTACAGATTATCTTCAAAAAATACAGGAATAGACAGTAGAATATTTAAAAGTTTTAAAAACATTGACATAAGTTCTTTGAAACATATAACTAGTCTGCCTCTTCATTGAGATTTACTTTGCTATTCTTTCGAGCACCAAATGCTCAAAGATAAAAATTTCAAAGGAAGGCGATACATGCAGTAGTCAAAAAAAGCTGTTAATAAGGAATTTTCTCGGTTATAACTTTTTACCCGTGCCATCTAGTGGGTAAAAGCGATCCTGAAAATTAAAACAACAATACGTCTTTACGAGAAGGAGTAACAGGGGAAAATCATGAACTATTATTTTACTAGGGTCTAGAAGAATCACCGTCCATTATGTTACTTTTTTATTATATTGATATATTTCAATCCAATATTTGTCAAGAACTAAAATTATTTGATGAATGGATAAAAAAAAATATTTTGAAATACAGTGGAGCGGATGACAAAATAGCTTCAAAATACATTGGAATGCAGTGAGAGTAGCTTTCAAATCATTAAAATACATGAAATGGATAGCTGAATCACCTCGAAATCTCTCACAGTACAGTAGAATGAACAGTAGAATAACTACAAAAATCAATAACGTGCAAGGGAAATGATGACAAAATATGTCCAAAAATACACTGAAATACAGTGGAGCGGATGACAAAATAGCTTCAAAATACATTGGAATGCAGTGAGAGTAGCTTTCAAATCATTAAAATACATGAAATGGATAGCTGAATCACCTCGAAATCTCTCACAGTACAGTAGAATGAACAGTAGAATAACTACAAAAATCAATAACGTGCAAGGGAAATGATGACAAAATATGTCCAAAAATACACTGAAATGGGAGACAGAACAACTAAACGATCACAAAATGCACCGTAATGACAAATAGAATTACTGCCAAAACTGTAAATTACACCGAATTGGTGCTGGAAAAAACCGCAATATTTCATAAAATGTATTGAGTTAGGTAAGAGAACATTTCAAAATAATCTTTATCAATATATAATACCGCTGAAACGGAGCAACTAACTTGGTTTAAAAAATGTTATCCTGAAAATACTCAAACTTAGGTTTCAGTACTCAACGTGTATTTTCGATAAACGTTTACTATTAATGCTATCTATTCCCATAATGCAACAAAATCGTTACTTATTACATTTTATCGGAAGTGACGTTGTAGAACCATCTATATACTCATCCATTACTGCAGTGACAGCACATAATTAATAACTTATTGGAAACGCCCTACATTAAATCAACTCCCTTACATCTACTTTATTTGATGTTGCAATCTTTAAACATTAAAAATCTGCCATGTCCAACTAAATGTTTCATGGCAACACCTATTGTGACAATGCGGGGGAAAAAACCTTACCCAAACCCACAATTTTTAAAAGATCCCTATAAAGGGGATCACAAACACATGGAGTGCCTCCCATATTTTCAATCCCTCTTCATAGCCACATGGGTCGTCAACAATCCTTAAGATTCCCGAAATTTACCAATTACAACTAAACTTTCGACGGCAACATCCATTAAAGCAATGCAGAAAAGACAACTTTACCCTATAAACCTATCATCATCATCATCATCATCATCATCATCATCATCATCATCATCATCATCATCATCATCATCATCATCATCATCAAGCAGCCATTGGCTACGGAGGTCCAACCAGAATTGCACATTCTGGTTGGACCTCCGTAGCCAATGGCTGCTTGATGATGATGATGATGATGATGATGATGATGATGATGATGATGATGATGATGATGATGATGATGATGATGATGATGATAGGTTTATAGGGTAAAGTTGTCTTTTCTCAATTTAGTTCTCCAAGCAAGTCTGTCCTGAGCTACATCTGCTGCATCTGGACACTGCACACCAAATCTAACAAAGTCCTGTTCCACATTGTCTGCCCACCACATCCTAGGTCGCCACCTCTTTCTGAGGACTTTAGGCACACTGTTCATAACCCTATTCACCAATCTATTATTATCCATACGAGCAACATGGCCAAACCAACGGAGTCTCTCTCTGCACAACATGCTGCTTAAAGGATAATAATAACTCCTTTGCCTAACCTATTATTAGTTACAAAGTTGAACCACCTAATTGCCCAAGATACTGCTTAAGCATTTAGTTTCCTGTTATCTTGTTTACAAAGTGTCCAAGTTTCACTACCATAATTAACCCTAGATAGAACCAAACTATAATACAGTCTAAATTTAGTCTTTAGGTGTATACGCCTATTTCTCCACACTCTACATAGATTCTTAAAAGTCCCAGCAGCAATTCCTATTCGTCTATTAATCTCATGCCGTACATCACCAGTATCTGTTACATAACTCGCAAGATAATTAAACTGTGACACCTGCTCAAAACTGAAACCATTCAGATTAACTGAATCACAGCCTGCCTGACCAATTTTCATCACTTTAGTATTTTCTCTGTTTATATGATAGATTCCAAAGATTTGTCTCTTTGAGAAAATCCAAAATTAGAGTGAAATTTTTTATTCTTAAATAAAGTACAGGATGGTTCAAAATAATGCTTATCTGAAATTCTTGAATGCCTATTTTCTGAAGATTATCAAAAGATGTATTTCTAAGATCCTTATATTTATTACAGTTTAGTAATACACGCGTGGTATTTTCAGGTAAAAGACATAAACTACAGTTAGGAGAATCTACTAGTTTTGTTTTGAATTTAGTGCTATTAAGCATTATTTTATCTGTTGTTAACCTGTAAATAATCTTTGCCTCCTGTCTTGTAAAAGGAAGTTTTTGAACATAATTAATTTTGTTTGTTAAAAAATATCTAAAAGACGGTTTCAGTACAGAGTTAATTTGAAAAAAATTTTCTGTTAAGGAAAATTCTAATTTCTTTAAATCTAGTTTTGCAGTTGAATAAAAGGAGTAAGTTGGTGACAATTCAGATAAATTATGAGCTGTTTTAGCAGTTCCATTAACAAAATTATTTTCTAGAATATCTGAATGGGATGGTACCCATTGAACAGTGATTATATTATTAATATTTGTATTTTCAAAATTTAGTTCCAAAAGTTGTTAAATATAATAATTATATTTTGAGTAGAATGAATTTTGTGATAATGTTTGAATTGCTCCTTTGGAGTCCGCAAAAATTACTATTTGTTTATCTCTAACATTATGTAATGCCCATTTTAACATTTTAATTCTTCAATTATGGCGAACAATTCAGCTTGGATTATGGGAATATGATTAGCTAATTTAAAAGACAAATGCATTTTAAAACTTGGAATATAAATTGCTCCTGAAATAGAGATTGGGTCAGAAAAAACTGAGCCATCAGTATAAATTTCAAAAAATTAAAAAAAAATCATTTTTATAGAAATAAAATAGCTGAGATATTGCTTCAGGAGAAAAATCTGTTTTTTTTTTATTAATGAGGGGATCTCTGTACTGAAAGAGGGATGAGAAAATCGCCAGGTAGGTATTAAATCTGATATCAGATCTGGTATCTTAGAGGTGATATAAATCTGTATATCACCTCTAAAGGTAAGATTAGAATTTTTTTTAAATAATTAAAAATATCTTTATCATTTTTGATAATGTTATAATAAGGAGTTCTTTTGAATTTAACATAAAAGGGATGAGTGGAAAGTTTAAAATGTAATTTGAAAAAGTAATTAATTAATAAAATTGTTTTCCTAATTTCCACTGGGGGAATGGCTATTTCTGCAATTAATACCATAGTAGGACAAAATTTAGGGAGCCCTAGGGCAGTTTTTAAGCATTGATTTTGTAGGCTATTTCATTTTTTTAAATATTTTGAAGTAATATTCGGAATAAATTCAATTTCATATTCAGTCTTAGCACGAATTAAATTTTTATATAATGTAACAAGGTGATTTTGAGGGGTTCCCTCTTTTTTTTTTTAAAAGCAAAGCATTTTAGGCAGTTTATCTAATGTCTAGATGAAAACCAAGAAAGTTGTAATTAGATACTTGAGGGATATTTTCTGAAGGTATTTTTAAAATAAAATTGGGATGATAGTTTCTGCCTTTGTATAAAGGAATACAGTAAGATTTTTTAGAATTAATTTCTAAATTTCAATCATTACAATATTTAATGATTTTATTTAATTAATTTTATAATTTATATTGTAAATTATATTCATTTTTGTCTGCACACCTAAAAGTGACATCATCTGCATATGTTGTAAATATAATGTCTTTATTGAAAATTTTTGGTAAATCCGACAAATAAATATTAAATAAAATAGGGGAAAGCTTAGACCCCTGTGCAAGGCCTTGAGTAATCTTATATGGTTTGGAAAGAATATTTTCTATTTTAACTTGTAAAGATCTGTTATTAAGGTATTGCTCTAAAAAAGTATAAGGTTTGTATTAAGCTTTATGTCTATTAATTTAGAAATTAGTCCTTTAATTGAAATAGAGTCAAATGCTTGTGTAAGATCCAATGATACAGCTGAAAACGATTTTCGCTGTTTGAAATCTTTATAAATACCTGTCAAAAGAACGGAATACATTCTTTAGAAGAACGGTTTTTACAGAAGCCAAAGAAGCTTTGAGCAAAAATATTTTTAGATTCCAGAAAAAAATTTAGTCGATTAAAAATTAACTTTTTAAATAATTTTAAACAATTAGATAATAACGATATTGGCCTATAAGATTTAATTTCTGTTTGAGCTTTACCAGCTTTTTGTAAAAATATAATTATAACCTGCCCCCAGGTAGGAGGAATGGACTGGTGAACCCAGATAAGATTGAAAATTTCTAGTAATTTTTCTTTCCATCTACGATGTAAAAATTTAAAAAAATTATTCAAAACCTGTCTGCCCCTGGGGTAGCATTTAAATTTAATTTTTGAATAGCTTCATTAAGTTCCGAAATCGAAAAATTTCATCATAAATAGTATCGGGTTTAGATAAATGACTTAATTTAAAATTAAGGTTAATTTTTTGAATATGTTTAGATGGTATATGATCTTGCGTAATTTTTAAATTTTGCGCAAAAAGTTCAGTTGTTTCTGATAAGCTAATATTATTTTGAATGGCCACTTGACCTATTGGAATTTTGGGAGAATTACCAAGAACCAATTTTTTATATACTTTCCATAAATTTGTCCCAGGGGAGACAGCAGACAAGTTAGAGGTAAAATTCTGCCAATTTCCTCTGTAAGAGTTTTTTAGTTTTCTTCTAACTTCTGCATTAGTTTTTTTTATAAGCATCTATGTCGTTAAAGTTTCTAATTCGTTTAGTTTTATTTTCGGATTTTTTCCTGATTGCCAGAAGCCTATTCATAAACCAAAACTTCTTTTTTAATTTAGGAATATGATTATAAATTGTTGTAAAAGCAGGTTTAGAATGCTCCAAAGCCTGATTAACCAATTCTTCAATTCTTCAAAATTCCCAATCTCATCTCTTGGCAATTGATCTTTAAGTATTTGATTAAATAAGGTCCAATTATTTAAATAAATAAGTTTTTTATAATTTTTTTAAAATTTGAGGAAACCAAAATTGGGAAGTGGTCGTTGCCTCTAGAATCAGGCAGTAAGGACCATTGAAAATTCTCTAAAATTTCTGGAGAGATAAAAGTTAGATCAATTACCGATCTATGATTAGCTTTTATTTGTGTACTTATCTTTCTATTTAATAAAATAAGATCAGTATATACAATGAATTTACATAGCTGAGTTCCAGCTGCATTATTTAAATAAGAGTACCAAAAGTTATGGTGCGAGTTGAAATCACCCACTATTATTATAGGTTCGGGCACTTGCTTTAGAATAGTTTGATAAAATTGTCGATTAATTACGAATCCCGGGTTATATATGTTTAGAATTGAGAAGGTTAGATCATTAATTAACATTCTAAGAGCGATACACTCAAATAAATGGAAGTTATGATCAATATAAATAATTTTATGCTTAATTTTATTATTGACATAGAAACCAACCCCGTTTCTGCTATGTGGGGAGGTAGAGGAATAAAAAATAAAGTTTGGCAAGCTCACAACATCTCTGGTTTGAAGCTCTTGAAGAGCGAAAACATCTATATAATAATAATTAGCCAACAATATAAGTTCTTTTTTTTATTTAAGCCCCCTACAATTCCATTGTAGGAGGTGAAACTGACTATGTTTTGAGTTGTAAAAAATGTCTCTTAATAGAATGAAAACCTGGTCAGATTGGCAAATAAATTTCAAGAGATGTAGGATAAGGTCAACTATCAAATTAACTGAGACATTCTCCGTCTCCAACTCTTTCGCAATTGTATCAGGAGACATGGTTTTAACATTCTTTACCGTTTCAGGAATTACCTGTTTTCCAGGGCAGCTATGTCTTGTAACATCAGCAAAAGTTTGGACATTTTTATTTGACCTGGGATAGCAGGTGTAGACAATTTCGTTTTCTCAGAATCTTTAGCCGCTTTAGATTTAGTAGTTAGAAGCTTTTTACCCTTTGCAAGTATGTGGAGGTCACAATCAATAAGAAATTTATTTTTAATAAGGTTGAAGCCGTCCATTCCATGAAGAAAATGTTTTGCTGAAGTCGAGGCAACATTGGGGTTTTCAAAGTCCAAATTAGGTTCACGATTTAGTTCGACAAAAATTTCAATTTCAGGCACTATATCCTCTCGCGGGGTAATCTTTTGGTTGAGTCTATCCCGGTCCTGGGAGAGCGCTTCCTTTTTAGCAAGACGAAAAGCTACCGACCAGATACAATGCAAGCGATTTTGCGTTCTCACTGCCGCACAGGCAACGTTTTTGATCGAACACCCAGCATATGTAGCTGGGTGAGGACCTCCACAATTCGGGCAAATATAATCATCAGTTTTACATAATTTATAGGAATGAGAACCGCTACATCTTTTACAGCGGGTCTTTCCGCGACGTGAAGCAAAGACATGGCCCCACCTCCAGCAGTTGCCGCACAGAGGAGGGGAACCGAAATGGGGTCTGACATAAAACATAGAGAATCCAATTGAGATCTGTTTAGGCAAACTTTTTCTAGTAGTATAAATAATAACATTATTTGTAGCTTACTTTAAGTAGCCATTCTTACCTGGAGAAGGCGATAATTTAAACATTCTTCGTACTCTAAAGACATCATACTTCTGAAGACTCTGAATTAACATTCGTCAGAGTATTTAAGATTCACATTATCTGAGGTAGACCCATGATATGTTCCTGATCAGGCAACCTCCATTCAGTCCCTATTCCCAAAATATTTGTCACATTTTGAAGCAAAGATCGATCCTCTTCCGAGGTAGGGAACACAATTATATCTCCCTTCCTAGTATAACGTCCAGAAATGTCTTTATCCAGAGTTCGGAAAAAAAAAGTCCGTGACATCACTATCGTTTAAATCAGAAAGCTTTTTGGTCTCGTTGTAGAAAATTAAAGGAAATTCCTTTGGTTTAGTATGTCTCAAAGTAATGTTATGAGACTCTTCTTCATCAGCCTGCGAAGCACTGTCACATTGAACCTTATTTCGAGGCAAAAAATGTTTTTCAATTTGAATATCAGCATTTGAAAGTTCGGACTGAATATCTGAAACGATACTGTCACCGTCTTCGTCAGGAGGCACATCCATTTTTCTAATATCAAAAATTTCTGAGTTATTAGAGAGATTAGACATATTTTGAAGATCGTTTGTAGATAATGATCTATGTTCATTTGACAATTTTACTCTAATAGAGTGCTTTTTTAGTTTGTTGAGTTGAGGCATTTCTGTGGATTTTATTGGAATGCCTTTCGTCTTTTTTAGTTTATTACTTGCGTTGATTTTCTTCTTTCCTCCCATCGTGTTTTAATCCAAGGAGCACTAACACTGGAAAAGAAGCTTACACAAAATCATAAAATCATTAGGAGCACCAAAATTGGTCGACTTGACTCCAAACTAGCTACAATCGAAGTCCAGGCTCCACTCTTCTTTGTGGTAGTGATTTTTTTATATATGTAGATACTGCTCTTGAATGAGTACTATTTTTCTGGTGGCATGCTATAAAATTGTTAAAGTTTGGTAATTGTGTGGTTTGTGTTTCCTGAAAACACATAATTTGAATGTTCTTAGTTCTAATCCAATGTTTTATAAAGTTCTGTTTGCTTGTTAGACCTCGACAGTTCCATTGTAATATTATAGATCTGCTGTCCATGAGCCGTTATGCTAAAAAGATAAGAGAATATCTTTTATTAAAATAAGTTCTGGACCCCTAGGCAACAGGTAGTCTAGTAGTTTAGTTAAGAGTTCAAGTATGTGACGTTTGTTGTCATCATTCAACTTTGTTTTAGCTTATAATTGATTTCTATTTAATAAATCTTTTTCTTGCGGTTTAGGTTTAGTTATATTTTTATTAGATGAGTTTTTGCTTCCAGAAATATTCTTATTAACACTCTTAGAGTAGTCCATTTGATTAATTTCATTGTTTACAGTTTTGGTTCTGGTTTCAGTTGAAGGAAGAACTGGGAAGCTCGAAGTGGTTTAGATATACAAAAAAGAACTGGGAACGTCGAACTGGGAAGTCAACGTCGAACTGGGAAGTTTGACGTTGAAGGAAGAACTGGGAAGTTCTCTGTGACGTCCGAAACAAATTTCATTGACGAGCGCACTGTCAGGACCTCAGAAATGCCAGTTTCAATCCTGTTGTAATCTGAATCTTCTAATTTAGGTTTATCTGAGAGGAGCTCTGACAAGATCCCATCATATCATATGCTTCCCCTATTTGGGCGAACACTACTCCCACCAATATCCACAAGATTCAGGTCTTGAAGAACAAGATCTTGAGATGTGCGGTCGATGCCTCATGGTTTGTAACTAAAAGACAAATCCATAAAGATCTTGGCATCGATCATATTTACTCTTATATTAAGTTTCTTTCACGTGGCTTTTTTGAGTCAGTTCAAAGCAATCCACATGAAATCATATCCTGCTTGCTTGACTGCAACCATGAAGTCATGAATCGTTACAAGAGGCCTAAAATGATGGCTTTGATCAAAGAGAATCATCCACTTTAGGTCTCTTGTGCATCCTTACTACTTTTATATTGATTTTTAATGCCCTTCGGGGCCCACCACTGGTGGTTTAATGTTTTATTTGTGTTTACACTGATGCCAACTAGGCATACGTTCAGATGGAATAGGTTAGGAGTATCCAAGTACCTGGTACTCTGATAATCATTTACCGATCTACGATTATTAGGCTTATCTTCAGCAGTGAGGTTTGAGTCAATGTTATAGGTTTGTTTATAGTTGTTTATTAAAGTTTTAGCTTTTACAAACGCTTACTGCCAGGAAATGACTTCCTCTAATTGAATTGCCCTGGCTTTGCATGCTATTACTCTGATTATACAGCCGGCCCAGGTCGCCGGGTGGGGTCCAAGGCTGTTAGGACATTTCAAATATTTAGAAACACATTGTCTGTGGTGATGTTTTCCCCCCAAATCGTTTGCAGATTTGTCTACCTGTACAAGTAGAAATAGCATGCCCAAATTTATAGCAACGAAAGCAAAGGTTGGGTGGAAGATTGTATTTTTTCAACAGAGTGAAAACCAATATAAGGTGTGAAGGAAGTGCATCTCCCTCAAATTCGATTACAATCTTATTAGTGCTTGAACCATTTGAATTTTTTTTAGTTAAAGCTTCTTTATCAAAATGCATCATCCTTCTTAAGTTTAGTACATTTTGATCTGAAAGCATATCTAATAAGTCAGAATCATGAATATTTACTGGCACATTAATTACAGTGCCCAGAATAGATTTAATGAATTTGGGAAATTCAACCTTAGCAGGGATTAATAGAATTTCTGACAATTTTAAAATCTTTTCCTATTGAGTAGTAGATTTAGAAAAAAATAATAGTCTACCAAACGAAATAAATCTTCCTGAAATTCTCTCCCCTGAGATTATTAAAAAAGGAAGAAACTTTTTGTATATCTAAACCACTAATGTCATCTTTGATACCCGATACAACAAGAGCAAAGTCTTTAAGTTCCGATGGATTTAAGTTCTCTGAATCAAGTGAAGTAATTATAGTATATTTTGAATCATTATCACAATTATTTTTAATGTTATTAATGGTATTAGCAATATTCTGTTTTGTTTGTATATCATCAACTTCAGACTTTTAATTATATTCGGTTTACATGTAACAGTAGTTATCTCTGTAATTTCGTGTAGTCGGCCATCTTGTTGTTTCAACGGTAAAGTTGTTTCTGAGTTTTCTTCAATTGATTTCGTGGGTATCAAGTATCAGATTCTGATGATACTTTTAGATCCTTTATTAGTATGGAGTTTTCTTGTGTAGATTCCTTGTCTTCCTTGTTTTCCATATCAGTCTTGTTCAAGGGATTATATGATTTATTTCTTTTCACTTTTATTTTAAATCCAGTTGGTGAAGATTTCTTTTTGCGAGATCCGTTCGCCATTCTAATGAAAGTTCATATTAAAGTGCACACTCACAAAATTCATAAAATTACTTGATAGAATAAAGCTTCTCAAGAAGGAAGATAGAACATAAAAATTCACTAAATTTACACGCTGTAAACTTCAAATAATCTTATACCCCAGTATTAAACCAGTAAAATCGCTCAGCACACCAAAACACAACCGCCACCTTGAGAGGCCCTGATGCCAGATCTCCCGACTTTACCTTAGAGTACTTTTTTCGCTGACTCTTTCGTTCAGCCTTCAACTTTCTGTTCCTTCTTCCTGTTTGCAGCACAAGGGTTTCCTCAGCTACCGTTGGTAAGTGTTTTTTTATACTTCATTACTACTGTAGTTATTTAGCTTCTTTGTTAGTTTTTTATAGCTTTTAGAGTTCTAATTTTTGTGTGTATTTGTGTCCTGCCGCTTATCCCCCAGGTATGATGCGATCACCCCTGGGATTTAAGCAAAAGAAAGGAGAGTCTGTGAGCTCGCCTGATTCCGTGCCTTCAGAACCTCCTCCCAAGCGGACAGCTTCTACCTGTCTGCTTATAACTTTCCCCAGAGCGTCACATTCTTCTACAGCCAACACCATCGGCATTTTGTTGCAAAGGGCTCTGCCGACCTATTCCAGGGAGAGGAGAACCTCCATCAGTTTTCCTGACAAGACATCCTGCCCCTCGCTCTCTCTCCCTGTGCCAAAGGGTAAGATTTCCTTAAGATCTCCCTGTGTCTATGCTTCTGGCACCTCTCTAAGATGCCAGATCCCTCCACTGCTGCTGCCATGAGTGGTGAGACTTCCCCCACTGTTACTGTCAATGCTGTGGGCGCCTTTTCCACTACCCCTGGCAATGCCTCCCCCTGTGCCTCAGCCATGTCTGACATGATCCCAGTAGCTAGTGCTGCTGCAGCACCTTCAGCTGCTTCTGACAGCGCTGCTGCTGTGGCTCCTATTGCCGGCCCTCCCCTGACAGATACGACAGTCCCTCATTGACCTGTCCAACGCCATGGACGTTGATCTGAAGCTTCCTCAGAGAGCTGATGATGGTTTTGTCATTGTCAGCCTAAGAGGAAGAGCGCCAATCCTGTTTCTTTAATAGTGACCTTGGCCTCCTCACGACTCATTAGCTCCTATAATCTGAACCCCATCTCCATGGAGATTGTGAGGATTAGAAGGACATGGACTGTGGAGTCTCATTACTTGGAGATTCAAGGTTATCTCTTCCGACCTTGCCGAGAAGCTCCTATGCACCACTTCCATTGAAGGTATTGACACCTCTCTTACTGATGAGGCGACCTTCATGCCCTCTTGGATTAGAAAGTGACAGCGGTCCGCCGCATGTACCGCTATCTTCCCTTGGATTCCGGGTCAAAAAGATTCCCCTTGAAAAAGTAGTCCTTGCATTCATTGAATTCCGCTTTCTTGGGAATGTTGTCCTGAGCTTCTACCGGATCCCGGTGAAGTATCACATCAAGGCCCCACCTCAGTGCCTGAAGTGCCAATGCTTCAGGCACATTGTTAAGAATTGCAGAGGTACAGTCGCTCAAAAAGTATCCGAACACCATGTATGATTACAGAATTCAGAAAAAATATCTGGCAACTTTTTTTAGAAATTAGTGATTTGGCAACCTTTATATTGTTCGGATACTTTTTTGAACGACTGTACGGTGTGGTGTAAATGTCGCAGTTAGCCTCGCACAAACAGTGGAAGCATACCAGGCCCCCTATCTGTGCTAAGTATGGTGGACCTCATGACTCCATTTTCTCTGGGTGCCATGCCAGGAAGCTTACCAAGCTTGGGAATGTCCCTCTTCCGAGCTTCGTGGTCACACCCCCTCCACCACCTCCGCCTCAGATGTCAGTGTGCATCTCTTTGCCCCCTCAGTCAGCTTGCTGCTGCCACGAGGGGTCATGTGACCCCTACTGCTTCCAGGGAGATAGCGGCAGGGGAGATGCCTGTGCTTGAAACAGAGGCACCTTCTGCTGCCCCTGCTTCCCTGGCCTCTGTCGTTACACTTTCTGAGGTGATGCCCTCTGCCCCTGTACCTGAGGCCCCTTGTGCTGCAGGTACCTCCATGGTGCAGGATTCCACTGTAATCACTTCAGCAGACTCCTGTCCCATTCAGGCCAAGCAGTTGACCAGGAAGGTAAAGTGAACAAGAAAGAGCAGGGCTGCTCGTCGGCCTCATCTGAAGAAGCCTTCCTCCTCCTTGATGCATCAGGACTTCAGAAAGGGCCACAAGGACACGGCCCTCCTGCCCACCATTCTCTCTCTACTTGTGGATGTCATCAAGGTCGTAACTTCCGCTCTCACTTCCGCTTCTCAATACTCATAAGGTATTGTGAAAATCTCACGGAGATTTTCACAATACCTTATGATGAACTTGAAATGTGTTTTATGAACATTTAATCGTAATATCGGAATTGAATTATTTCAGATTAGAAATTAATTTCTCTTCTAATTTCCTCTGAAACATAATTGGAATTTAAGAAATAATATTAATATGGAAGTAATTTAGGAAGAGAATTAATTTTTAGTACTTTTCGTTTGAGGCATTTGCTTAAATATATAAAAATTTTAATTTCAGGTGAGATTCAGCATGTTGGAAATCTACAACGAAATTGTGCGCGATTTGCTAAATCCAGGAGGAGATCGAAAAAAAGGGTTAAAAGTGAGAGAGCATCCGAAGAAAGGTTTCTATGGTAAATACTCTTCCTTAGCTAACATTTAATAAACCGTATTTCTATAGATACAATTCAGGATAAGATTCCATATGTCATACTCTATATTTATCTTCTGAAAAAAGTCTCCTTATTCTTCGTAATATGAATCTTGTTTCTCATAACAAAATACAGGAAATACCAGAGACCATCTTGGCAACAGTAACAGGGTCACCTAACAATTATATAACAAATATCTGCGCAGAACTATCAGAGGCTGGACAAAGCAGCCACAGGTGATATTTTGCATTTTCAATTAGGTAATTGGTTATTTATTTTTTGGAAAGAGTGCTTTATTTGTTCTTTTTCTTGAATTATTTCAAATTTATTGCGAAGTATTTATAATTTGTTTTCATTTGTTAATTATTTGTAAAGTTGTGACAGGTCCGAAACTGTACCAAAGTGGAAAATGAATCCATATGTAAGAATTTATGCTCATAACGAACTCAATCAACCCTGTTTGCACCAAATTATTCTTATTTTCAGAGATAAATCCTATCCAGGTATACTTCTCACACCAAAACAAGAAAAATTATCTGAACTTTTTATCCTAAATTGCAGAGTTTCCGTGTGAGGGCGCTCTACACGCAAAGGCATGCCTGAAGAGTAGATTTTGGATGAACATATTTCAATGTTCATTCTCACACTATCACAATGAAATATTTTTATATGAATTAAAAAAAAGCATTTAAACAAAATTTGGTTGTTTTACTTTTTAGCTTGTTTACATTTACGTTTACATTAATTTTATCTTAAAGTTTGTTACATTTGGAGCCGCTGTTCAAAGTGTCGCCCATCCACTTCTGCACACAGGACACAATGATTGACTGGTGAACACGCTCTAAGACTCTCGAAATTTCACGAACTACGCCCCCAATAAACTTGAATTACATGGTATAAAAGGGTTTGTCAAAACTTGTGGTTGTTCCCTTCATATTTTGATCATACATTTGCGTTGTTTAATTTATTTATTAGCCGTGAATATTTATCCTCTATGTAAATAATGTAATCTGCAGTTTAGCAAAATAAAGCTGATCCTTTCTTTATACTATAAACAAAAATGATTTAATAATTTGAAATGATTACGAACCTTGGAGAGGACATCGAAACAATGGATAAATTCTCTTCTTCTGAGTTAGAGCTCATGCTTGCTCTTATAAATTAAATTACTCTTTTACAAATCGTTCAAAGTCGTTAAGGGCTTCTCTCTTGTCCATGACAGATTGTAGCGCTATCTACGATTACTGTCTCTTATCTTACGCGTGGAGTTGATCTAAACACTTATTAGAACTTTCTTATGCATAGGAAAAACAGGATCAGTTCCTACTTGGCATTGTCATCGCGTCCTTGGCGGTTGTTGGTCCTCACGTAAGCACGGGACGAAGGTCAGGAAAACTTTAGTCTTTAACTGTGTCGGCACGTGTTGGCGAAGCCATCAAAGTTCTGCGCGACGGCACTAGAAGAAGCAGCGAGGGTCATCACACATCAGCTGGCGCGGGTGACCACTATAACTTTAGTGGCAGGATGATCGTTTGTTTAGTCTGTCGGCGTCGTCGATCATCAGGGAGAGTATTGGGTCCGGTGTGTGGACTCTCCAGCATCTGTCATCTTATCGATAGCTCAATTAACATTTTAGAGCAGCGTATCCAACATCTGAGAAAAGTGTAATTTTGGAAAGAGTACAGGCACACTCTCTCCGAAGCAGAAAAGCACACACTCCTCTAGCACTTGTTCTCATCTCTCATCTTCTTCTATCCTTTTTTGAGGAAAACGTCTTCGGTGTAGAATTCTTTGTTACTCTCCCTCTCCCTTCTTCCTTATTTGTCGCCCCTTGGTTCTGTTGTTTGACGTCTCTTACATTAGGACCAATCGAGGGCTTCCAAAAATTTGCCTAGACCCACGTGGTCTCGAATTTTTGGGATGATAGCATCTGTAGCTACTAGCTATAAATTTTTATTATTTCGTGCATCTATATTTTTTCGAAATAATGCAGTAGGTCATAACCTGTTCACTGCCGCCAACTGTAGTATTGAGTGGAGAGTTTTTGTGCCCTTGAGTGCCACACACTCAGCACCTGAGTGCAAGCAGTGGCACGTTTTTTGCGAATGTTTTTTCGTGTTATTTTGCTTTAATCGTTCTGTTTTTTTTTTTTGTCTTTTTCAGGAACATTAGACTGTATTCTCAGCCGTCTTTCTGATATTTTTCAAAATAATGTAGCTTATAGTTGCTTTAAAAACTAATTCTTTGTAAAATGTGTCAAAGTTTTCTACCAAGAGAACGAAGGCAAGCGAAGGCGCAAGGATATATACCACGTGACTCACGATTCGCCGTTCTCCCCCACCACGCTCCCCATAGCTTTAGGGCCCGCGGTTCAGAAAGTAATTTAATTTGCAGTCAGTTGTGTAACGTGGGAAGTAGTGGGGGGAGGGTCCCCATCCATTTGAAGTCCTACACAGCCTTTGAACACGAGATACGTAGCTCTTGTGACCTTTGATCTTCAACTCCTGTCCCCAAGCTTTTATAAACGCTTGTAAATTTCTCCAGTTGTATAAGACTCCTATTTTATCGTAAATAACATTTAAAATAACTTTTTAGTAGTCTTTTCTGCTTAATAACTGGCATAAGAATTAAATTTTGGATGCGTATAATCATCGATGTTTTATGAAAGGTGACGAAAATTTCGAATATTTCCCCACTTTGGATTCTGATGTTACTTCTCTAACATACAGCGCAGAAGAGGCTACTAACGATATATGTGATAGGGATGATCATCCTCCACAAATGGGAAATAATGAACGTGTTCTGCGGCTTCTACAAGTATGAATACTTTGACAGCTTCTATGCGGGGATTACAGCTTACTTGTCTTCCAACATCAGTCCTTATTCTTCGGAAACTGGAGTCAGAAACGTGCCAAAACAAGGGATACCCCCTCGAAAATCCTATTGTCTTAAACTAATTCTCAAACTTGTCTCCTGCTTTGAAATTCAAAACAGTTGTTTTTGTATAATTTTATTTGTCCCATATTTTACGTTAGACACTAAACACTAAAAACAAATTAAAAAAAATAACTATAAAATATCATTCCTCATATCATTTTAGACATTCCTGTTCGGTGTAATAATTTAGTAATTGGGAAACCCTACTTAAATCTTATTCTTAGTCACCCTCCCCCCGAAACTAAATCCAGGATATCTAACTGACTGCAGTAATAACATAAAAGGGTTAACACAATAAAATTTCACTGGTCACTCAAATATTAGCAGCGATGTTTTTCTTCCTTTACCTGCTATGTGTCCGGATCTAGAAAAAATCTGTGGATGGGAGGCGGCGGGAGAAAAACTGGATTTCCAGTTCGGTACATTTCTCGATATGCTTTACGGGTCTTAAAAATATTTAATGAAAAATGCATGAAATATAAATATTCATTTTATCTTTCGCTAGATCCGGCTGTGGTCTGCACTTAATGTATTGAATTCTTCTTTGATATGAATCTAATGGAGGAAAATTTGAGAAGAAACAAATATGATGATATAATCAAAATGTTCTGAATATGTAAGGCAGTATTCAGGATTCACCAGTGGGCTCCTGTGACATAGCTAAAACATTTTTGGTGTGATTATACTAATGAGTGTTATTAGGCAACCTGAATTAAATATGTATTTTTCTAAAGATCCTCTCCTTGTTACATCATTATTCTATCATGATTTGTCTAGAAATAGATTCCCAGCATTACTTTAATGTCTTCATTTTAATTCTGCTGAGGAAAATAGTAAGTGTAGATACTTTGAATGAGTATTTTGAAACTGCTTACTAAACTGATAGCAACATGTGTATAGATGAAAGTTTAATGCTTCGGATAGATAGAGTAGGATTTCGTTTATACATTCCGTCTAAGAGAGCTAGATATGGAATCAAAAGCTATGAGCTTGGTGAATTCAAAAGCAGTTATGTGTGAAAATTTGTAATCTATTGTGGAAAAGAAACTGCATTTGAAGCAGGCTGTTGGAATTATGAAGACAAAGTACTATTAACGTTACTTGATAGCCTGTCACTTTATACGTTGACAGATTTTTCATTTCTGCATCTTTAACAGAACAATTGTTATCAAGGAAGACTATGTATGTGGTACGGCGATGTAAAATAGAAAAGGAATACATTCAGATGTAATTCGATAAACTTCAGATTTAGACTAAGTGCAATCAAAGCAAAGAAATGGTATTAACGTCATCGCATGGAAAGATAAAAAGGAACTTTTCATGATTATTAGCACACATTGATTAGACTTGGAAAAATCCGATAAAATTAATCGAAAAGCTGGTGAATCCATATGGAAACCAATTTGTATTAGACTACAATATAAATATTGAAGTAACTGACTAGACTGACTGTGTTCTGCAGAATTATCTGTGTATGAGAAAAACACTCAAGTGATAAAAAAAAAGAGTTTTTCCCACACCCTCGGCATAGGTATTACAATTGCCTTGCAATATTTAAAACTGACGGTCGAAATGTGTCCATGCTATCTTATCTATCAGGTGGTGAAAGAAATTATTCTCATTTCTGTCCATACGAGCAGAGAGAAAAAAATCTATAGAGAGAAATGGAATCACATATATTTGCCACTTTTTCTTTTCGAGAAAAAGGAAATGTATATTTTTCTGTAAATGAAAATTCAAATATCATCGAAGGTGTTTAAAATTGTATGTATTATATCTTAAAATATGTTGTCATGATTTTATTTTTATGTTAAATATTGCAATAATGTATCAGCGGATGCTTTACAGGTGTTTTGAGGGGCAGGGTCCAGGGCTTCATGAATGATGTCCGAAACATATCTGTCGACCACAAAATGACTCTTTTCAGAATGAACCTTTTTTGTGCTTGTAGTACTTTCTAACATTGTTGGTTTGGGTAAAGTTTTTCCCCCGCATTGTCACAATAGGTGTTAAAATCGAAAGTTTAGTTGGGCATGGCAAATTTTTGAATTTTAAAAATTGTGACATCCAACATTGAATAGTGAAACCAAAAAGTTCGAGTATTATCAGGATAACATTTCTTTCATCCCAAGTTGGTTGGTCCATTTCAGCAGTGTTATGTAAACATAAAAATGTATTTAAATAAACATAAAATAAATTATAACATGTAATAATTAAGGTTTTATGTAATACATTTACATAAAATAAATTATAAAATATATTTTATATATGCAAATATAAAGACTATTTCAAAAAGTTTGTTCTCTTACCTATATCGATGCATTTTTTATGAAATCTTGTGGGTTTTTCAACTAGTGCAATGTATTTTGAAACTATCCAGTCTACCATGTTTGAAGATATTTTGCCATCCATTCATCAAATAATTTCAGCTCTTGAGAAGAAATGGTTTGAAGATGGATTTCCCCTGTTACCCCTTCTGGTAAAGACGAATTTTTGTGATAGATTTCAGGATTACTTTTACCCACTAGATGGCGCGAGTTAAATGTCATAACCGAGAAAATTCCTTATTTACCGCTTTTTAATTGCTGCATGTATCATCTTCTTTCGAAATTTCTATCATTTAGCATTTGTGCTCGAAAGAACTGGTAAGTAAATCGCAATTAAGAAGCAGACACGATATATGTTTCAAAGAGTTTGCGGTGATGTTTTTAAACACTCATAAATATTTTACTGTGTAATTTCTGTATATTCTCATTTCTGCATATTTCGAAGATAATCCGTCATCCACCCCGCTAGTACTTAGTAAATTTTCTGGCCATTCTTCTATGCATTTTATTGTCCTGTGTGAGATTTTTCAGTTATTAAATAATCGATTTCATTGTAGTTCACTCCATTGGAGCGCTTTTGCACTTGTTATCTCTCCCATCACAGTACGTTTTCAAGAAATTATGTCATCCATTCCATATATTTCGAGATATTTTCCCACATTCGAAGATATTTTCTGATCCTCTACCATGTACGTTGCTGATTTTTCCGTTATTTCTGTCATCCATTCCAGCATATTTTAAAGGTACTCTATAATCTCCAATATACTTTGTTTTATTTTGCATGCTGTAAATGTCTTCGACTTCGAAGAATTTTGAAAATATTCACCCATCCACTGCAATCTGTGCGTATTTACTGTTATTCCAAATTCACTGCATCTAGTGTCTTTCAAGCAAATCTACTAACGATTTCGTTGGTTTTTACAATTGTTTTCTCTGACATGCAATGTATTTTGAATATATTCTCTCATCCATATATAATAATGAATGTAATGGATCAGGATGTTCTACAGTGTGACCCTAGTATACTAATATTTCATGGTTTTCCCGTGTTACTCGTTCTGCTAAAGAGGGACTTTTATCACTTAGTCTTTAAGATCACTTTTCCTCCACGAGATGGCACGAGTTAAAGTCATAGCATAGAAAATTCCTGATTTACCCCGTTTTTAATTGTTGCATGTATCACTTCCTTTGAAATTTCTATCTTGTAGTATTTTTGCTCGAAAAAAAAGCAAACAGATATTAAGAAGCAGATACGTTATGTGTTTCAGATAGATCTAAAATATTTTATTGTCTAATCCTGTATGCTCTCACTCCTGTATATTTTGAAAAGAATTGCTGTCCATTCCTGTGTACGTTGTTCATTTTCCGGTTTTCCTTCTATGCTTTCTTTTGTCTTGTGTGAGGTTTCTCAGTAATTTGCTGTTTTGAAGTGATTTTTACAACCATTCGGAGATATTCTCTGATCCATTTCCATATATTCGAAAATATTTTTTGATCCATTCCCGTGTACTTTGTTAATATTTTCCGTTATTTCTGACATCTATTCCAGCATATTTTGAAGGTATTCAATCAACTCCAGTGTACTTTTTTTGATTTCGCAATTATTGTACCATCAAGTTCCGAGGTATTTTGAAGCTATTCTGCAATTTATTGTAATGTGTGCGAATTTGCAGTTATTTAGTGATTCTCACTTAATTTTACCGACCATTTCGTTGTTTTTCTAATTTTAAGGGGGTTCGTTAATGCATGTAATTTGATTAAACGGCTTAGTCACAGAGCGAAATAGTTCATTGTTAGATAGAGATAAGGTACTAGACCGGTGTTAGGAGAGAAATTGAAACCTCCTGTCAAGGCAATTCAGAATGTTTTTTGACGCTAAGAAAGTATGGATCTTCTGCACACTTCTCCACACGTATAGTCCAATCCAACGAAGAGTTGTATTTTTCTAAGCAGTGTCACCTTTCTCACGGAGGACAGAGGTTAGCAGAAATAAGTCTCAAAGGCAACACATTTGGGGGGTGTAACCTGGAAATAACAGCTTATGAACCAAGCGTGCTACGAACTTGGCCTTCCCGTGCCTCTTTATTATATGCGATCTTACAGTTAATCTGTCTATATTATCACACTATGCTGTCAACCCTCAAGTTTAGTACATTAAGTTTCACATATTTTTTTATCAATCAGATCAGTCCATTCACGGTTTTACCGCCATTCCCGATTCTTATTCAAAGTTTTTTGCCCACACCTGTTTTTCTGTTCCAAGTTTTATCAACGAATCACTTTTTGTTTGAAGTTTTAGTACCTTAGCAATTTCTCGTTTGAAATATTTTAGTACCAGACACCAAGTTTGCCACACGCTTGTCATTTTTCCCATGTTATCTTAAGGGAAGTCAAACCTCTACATAACTTAATATTTGTACCCTTTGATATTCATTTCTGTATTTTGCCAACTAAACCAAAATGTTTTAAAAATAAGAACATATTTTCAGTTTTGTGTTTATAAAATTATCATCACACTAATTTTATGTTCAAAATCTGTTTGTATCCGACACAAAATTTGTGCACTAAAACACAAATCACATGTTATCTCTATGGAAAGTAAAATTTCACTTTACACCATTTTTTGATCTTTTATATTTCTATCTCGAATATATTTTATCTTTATTTTTGTACACTAAACGGAAAGTGTGTTTGAAATAAGAACACGGGTCTTGTTTCGTGTTACATCACAAAATAAATTTTATGTTTAAAAAAATTCATGTCGAATGCGTGTTTTGCATGGTAAAACGTGAAATCCATGTTACCTCTATGCAACAGAAATTCGTTCCTTACAGCAAATTTTGTTCTTTTTAATTTTGTATCTTACTCAAATTTTGTTCATTTTTTTAGGTAAGATAAAATTTGGTATGAAATAAGAACATGCTTTCCCTTTCGTGTTTAAAATTTGTCCATTAAATTATTTTTCTGATCGTAATATATGCAATTGAAGGAATTTTTCGTTGAAGCATATTTTCCCCCGACTCTGTTTCTGCGTCATCATAGTATATTCTTATGGAAAATGAGTGATTCAATCTGTACGTTTCAAGTAACTGGTTCACATAAATTTTTAACATTAGTTTTCCAAGTCAGCTGAAATCTGGTGTGAAAGAAGATGTTTTAACATGAAATCAGTTTGTGCTGTTAATGAATGCAATTGAATGTATTTTCCGTAGGACTGTTTCAAGTCATTATCTCGCAAAAATTCTGCCCTTATTTTTTCAAAGTAAAATCTCGTGTGTTCATGTTTTCAAACCTTTTCCGCCGTTTTTTTATCTCAATAAATAAGTATGAATGCATTTTCCCAAATATCGTTCTTTCCCGTCAACTTGTAGAAGGTGACAAGAGTGAAATATCTTCACAGCATTTAAAAGCCTATCTGTCTCAAATTATGTCCGAATTTCATTATATAGTTCTTCTCAATAGGGGTAGTATTCTGTTCTTTCTTTCATAGATTAAGTTTACATCTTTTCTAAGAGACCTATCTTAGTTTTTGTTATCTGAACATTCTCCTTCAGCTCATACAATCATGCATTCAGGAACTTTTGTATGTGGTCTCCCACTTTACAAATTCTCACATGCCTGAACTGTGGATTTCGCTGTGAAATTAAACGTATGCAAATAACAAACATCTCTCGTAAACGGTTTTATGGTGATTTGCCTAGAACTCCTGCAAACAACTCAGTTTGCTAGAAGAGTCTTACAAGCCAATCTAGTGATAAGAATACGATGTTGAATTGGAGCGATGAGCGATAAACTCCTTATTCCTCGTAATTAACGAGGTAAATGTTTTTCTGAAATCATAATTTTGCCAAATAATGCAAAGTGATCATCTAGTGTCCATCCGGAGTTCAATCTGTGAACCCTCGTGTCACCCATTAATAATATACTGATAAGAACAGACCATGAACTTTGTCAACAAGAAATCATGATAAAAGGCTAACTAAAACATTACATGTTAAAACTTGTAGGTTTTTAGTAAATGTTTAAAATGCAAACAGTTTTTTTAATACGTAATGTAAATATTTCCTTGGATCAAAACCCATATTTTAACAAATATATTTCGAACTCGATTCCTGCACTCTTCTTATTGATATTTTTGAATATCTCAGGGTATTGGAATAAATGATGGTGTTAATCAGATATGAGAACTTTGTCTTTCACAGATTGAGAAAGTTTTCTAATAAATTATTTTTCAGAGACGTGTGAGTCTTAATTTGGAAATTTTTTTGTAGGACTTTTCAGTTTGTACGTTTTTTTCGTCCGTCAATAAAACGTGATTGAGAATAAAACGTGAGAGAAAGATATAAATTTATTTCTTGGTCTATTTCATTTATTTCGCAGATTGGGAAAGTTTATTCCTAATAAATTACTTTAATAGATATTATTCCTAAGCAAAGAGTGTACTTCTTTATTTGGAAAAATAATGTATATTTCTTGTTCTGTTTCGCAAATGGTAGGACTTTTAATTCTCAGATTGTTGAAATGATGCTTTGTAGCGACGGCCATCAACGTAACGTTGGTCTGTGAAAATGCAGGATGATAGAGAGGGAAAAAATCAGCCACCGCAAGAATGTGGGCTCGATAATTGGGACTTCTGAAAACAGTGATTTTTTAAAGCATTGATTTCTGCTATTGCGATGTCTACCAATGAAACGTGGTTGAAAATAAAAATGTGCAAGAAAGATATAAATTTATTTCTTGGTCTGTTTCGTTTAGTTCGCAGAATAGGTAAGTTTATTTCTAAAAATATTTCTCAGAATCGAACCACTAATTATTTTACAGAGCAATGGGATGGACCTTAAAAGAATATTGTTTATTTGTTGGTATGTTTCATTTAATTCTCAGATCGGGAAAGTATTTCCAAATAAATTACGCCGATAACTATTTTTCAGAATAAAGAGTCTAATTCCCGTGGGATAAAACATTTATTTAGCAGGAATTTTCAGATTTTAAATCCATCCGTCAGTAAAATGTGGTCCACAGGAGGGCTGAGAAATTGACGTGCTGATTTGCAAACGTGAAGTAAAAAAAATTATGAAAATAATATATTTTCCTAGGTTAAAACAAAATTCATTTATAAAAGTAATAGATTCCTAATTGACAAGGAATATTAAATTCATTCGTAAGTTAAATGTGATTTATAGGGAATAAAAATTAATTCCCATGTTAAATGTGGTTTTCTAGGAATAAAAAATACGTTTATTCAATTTTAAGAGATCATTTATCTTTATGCACATTAACCATATAGAACCACTGGCGTAGTGGATAAGATCGCTGCCATCAACTGTATAGAACCGATTGTGTAAAGGATACATAGAACTGGTGGTGTAGTGGATAAGAGTGCTGGTTAAACTTGAGGTTTTGGGATCGAGTCACTGTACGGAACTTAATTATTTTTTAAATATAATACTTGTATTAAACATTAGATTGCGCCATCAAAAATAAATTGCAAAAATCGAAGACTTTTTCAAAGGGGGCTTAAAGTTGAGGAAAAATCGGGGACTTTTCGGGGGGGGGGGGGTGTTAAAAATACAGGTGGGTCAACCAGGGGGTCTTTGAATCCAAACTGGCAAAATCACGGGAGTTTGATGACGTCAGAATTCAAAATGGAGGACGAACGGCAACATCGGGGAGTGGTCGAAAAGGGAGCGTGGTCTAAAGCGCGAATCCAGAGGGACTTTCCTTTTAACGATTACGATTAAATCGATTATATCGAGACGATATAATGTCCTGTAACTACTACTATAGGGTTTGTGAATTTGGTTAAGTCGTGTTACAGGGGGAAGGGTCAGAGGCAGAGTTATGGAGTGATAATATTAAATATTTATTTTAAAAACTAGTATAATAAATCATTTAATTTGTTGCATTTTCACTTATAAGTACTTATTATTCCCTACAGTCACTTGGTATATTAATTACTGTACAAAGAGTGAATAGTCTTACAAGAGAAAAGACTGCGTCAGAAGTTGTGGACCCGTAGTGGCGTAAGTCGCTATTCTCCCCGTAACTACACCTTCTCACATTTAGTAGTTTTGAAAAAATCGTTTGAAGAATGAATGAAATATGTGTATTTTGTCTTAGTTCCGTTTACTAGGATTTTACAAAGAAGGAAGAGTAAAGACCCCTTGTTACGCATTGAAAAGGGTATTGAAATTTGATTTCAAACAGCATTGCGTTCTTTCTACTTAACTAATCTTTCTAGTTAATTTGAAACAAAAATTTCGTTTCAAAAACGTTTCTTTTGGTGGCTTAAAATTGCTCCTCAGGCCCAGGACCGGATCTAGGAGGAGAAGACAAATGGGTCTTTCCCGTCCCGTTTTGAGAATGATAGTAACCGAAACAGAGGCCAAAAACATGAAAAATATATTTTTAGAAGTATTTTTTAAATATCTTTTTTTTTCAAAAGCAACTACAAAATTCTTTTCTGTGGTGTATTACACTGACAGTCTGCTGTCAGAGCATTGTGGCACGAGGCTGTTGGAGAAATAATTTATCGTTTTTTTAACTAAAACACAGGGAAAAATTTAATTCCTGAATGGCATTCCGAATTTACCTGCTCCCTCCTCTCATTCGGATAGTCCTTCCCTCCTCTCTGTTTTTTTCTATGTTTGTGCCTGACCCATTTTATGATTTTGTTTTTCAATTGTGTTACATTTCAATGGCAAAGTTAATTAATAAACTAAAATAATACAACTCTTTAATACATAACTAAAATATGATTATAATCATATAGAGCATAGATTCCCAACGGGGGCGATACCGCCCCCCAGTGGGCGCTGGAACCTTCCATGGGGGCGGTAGCGGATCCAGAGGCAAATTGTTGGCGTTGAGGCAGTCAAGAGGGGCGGTCAAATAAATAAATAAATTTAATGGAATTTTCTGTGACAACCTTTTAATCTCTTCTATTCTGTGGTGTCTTCCTGGTGATTCTGGTCATCCACTACCTCATCCGTCATGTACTGATTTTGAACTGCAGCTTGGACAATAAGTTCCTTGCTACCGCCTACTAGCGTACTAGTACGTCTGAAGTCGACTGAGATACTCTCAAAAGTTCTCTTCAAGATCACAGATTGGATATAAGCTTCAATATGTTTTCCCACTCCAAGTCGCTTTGAGTATGCTTTATGGTACGTAGTTACAATACCATCCCACGTCAGAACATAAGGTATAATATTAACATTACACTTGTGAATTAGCTCAACTCATTAGCCAGCAGATCATACTTCCTCTTCTTTTCAACCTCTACTGTCTGCAGGTTATCCTGAGATGTTATTCCAACTTCAATAATTGTAATCTCATTCAATACCTTAACATGCACTACTATATCAGGCTTATTATGTTGGACATATGTGTCCGTCCTGATAGGCAAATCAACCTTGATGCAATAATAATATAATAATAATAATAAATTTATTACATTTAATATTTTTTATAATTATTTTTAATATAATAAAATACTTTGAAAATACCTGTTTTCATGATTAAATATTTTATCTAGCTATGTAAATTATCTTATTGTTATCGCGTTAATAAGCATTTTTAAATTAGCATTAGGTATATTTATACCTAATTTGTTTTAGTTTAGAATAGATTGACGGTGACTAGTCCTTGCAAGTTGGTAGGCAAACACGCGGTTCATGCAATTTAACATGTTTCGACAAGAATATGGAAGCTTGAAATGACTTGTTTACAGAGGAAGTGTACCGGCATCGCAAACATACAAGTTAATGCGTGAACAAAATCAAATCTATAAAAGCGATAGCTCTAGGAATGTTTTATTATTTTTATGTACTTCGCCGTGATAAATAGTCGTGAGTGATAAGTGTTAGAAGTCATTATAAACATTATTTTTATAACTATCTATAAATCTGTTGAGAAGTTAATTTGCATTTGAAAATGTCTGAATCTACATCTAAAAAGAAATGCCGGCAGTACAGTATTGATTATTTGAAATATGGATTTTACGTACTCTCCTACAAACCAATCATTACCTATGTGTTTAATTTGCCGAAAAGGTTTTTGAAATGAAGCTATGCAACCTTCTAGGTCGTTTTGTTAATTTCTGCTTTATGAGTTTTAATAGATAAATAAACAGATAAATTAGGTACAGATAATATGCAACAATATTTTAATATTTCATATAAAATTAACTATTATGGACTAGGGGGGCGTTGAAATTTTTGTTCTCTCTAAAGGGAGCGATGGTCCAGAAAAGGTTGGGAATCACTGATATAGAGGATCGGATCCATTCGTCCTTTCCTCCTTTAAGAATGCTAGTAAGAGTAAAAGAGGCAAAAATGATTAAATATTTATATTTCATACACATTCAATAAGTTTCTTTAAACACCTCTAACATGGATGGGGAAATATTATATTGGATTGGTCTCTTGGCACACTCTTTTCAGTTTCCTGCTCAATTGTGTTTCTACGCCCTCTACCCATAGATTTTTTTTTCTAGATCTTGGTCTGATCAGAATTTTTTTTTCAATCTCAGGTAACGTAATTAATTGATAAGTTTAACCGAAATAAAATTCATCCCGTAAGACATTTCTATATATGTTTTCGATTTATCGACAGATTAATATAGCATTATTTACACTTCTTTACGGTTCTGCTCTTTCAAATTCTACTATTTATTTTTTATCTTGAATAAAAGCTGTTTCGGATTATACTATTGGTTTTTTTTAACTTGAATAAAAGTAATTATTTGTTTCGTAACAGTACATTTGCGACAAATAGCAAATAATTTATTCTCATAGCTGATCGAAGGGACCTGAGTTCGAGTCCCGGCTTTTGTTGTCTTTCTGCTTAGGTCTCGACTTTCACACATACCATCCATTATGGGGCGGGGGTGGCTCAGTCGGTAGCGTGCCAGGCTCGTAATCTGTAGTTTCCAGGTTCGATTCCCAGCTGGGTCAGCGTTGAGATTTATCTCCGCAAAATTCTGCGCCCTGCCCATGGTCAGTAGCGGACACCGATGGACTTGGAAAGGCCGCCGTCCGTCGGATGGTACGTTAAGCCATGGCCTCGTGTGCGGGAGAGCCATTCCCTGTGCACGTTAAAGAACACGCTGGATGGCCTTGACGGGAGGCAACCGTCTGTCTCCCAACAGCTGTTCCAGTGGGTCCCCTCCTCCAACCATGTGACCTGGCCATTTAGCCCATGGTGTGCAAAAAAGTGCCGCTCAGAGGTAAAACAACACAACACAATACCATCCATTACGACGTATAATAAGACATGCTCCTGTCAGACTTCAGTGGCAATCAGCTGCTAGAGTGGACATTTATTCCTTTTATTTATTAATATATTTAAGAGTGCATTAATAATTTTCATAATAATGGGTTAGCTACTATACTAATTTATTAATAACGAATTTGCTATAAATAATCGTTATTTCAACACTTAACATTACTTAAAAAATTTGCATGTGGTTTCCAAAAGCATTCTCAAAGTAATTTTAAAAGAGGACATATTTTTTCATACCAATTGTTAATTAATAAAATATAATTTCCAAATTATTAAAATATCCCACCTAACAGGAAACGCTAAAATGTCATTCTATATGGAATGAGACTCTATAAGTGCTTTTCATATCTATTTTTTAGTGTCGTACATAAAATACGAGGTTATATAAAATTATACGAAGGCAACTGTTTTCGATTTCAAAGCAGGTAGAGAAATTTGAGATTTCGTATAAGATGACCTGTTATTCGGGGGGGGGGGGCGAATATCCTGCCTCCCTTCTGTACATCCCTCTTAGGTACGCATCTTTAGTCAAACGTTTTTCAAGGAAAAACAGTTTCTTTTTATCTTAGATTTTCTTTATTTAATTCTTAGAGTTGAATTGGTTTCATTTTAATATTTTGTCTACTCATAGCTCCAAACGTGCAAATCATGTAGACGATATAAATTACCTGTCTCCCAAAATTCTTGGACAGTAAGGAGAATTAGAACCTTAAGCGTTTAGAAACGAATTTGTTAGTGTATTGTTATTTTATTATTAGCATTCAGAACTGGAGGCATGCCCCCCACCACTTTGTGAATGTTAATAGCGGTAGAAGAGGGGGAAAATTATGAAATTTATTCATATTTCATGCATTTTTCAAGAATTTTTTTAAAGACCTGTAAACCGGAGGAAAAAATGTTATACTGCATTGGAAATCCAGTCTCTTTCCCCCTACCGCTTTTTGCATTTTTTCGATTCGATTGTGTTTTTGCCCCCTCTTCCCATCGATTTTTTTTCTAGATCAGGGCCTGTATAGTTATATATTTTATCAGGGTTAAATAAAAAGTATATATAGGTTTTTCCCTTGCATATATCATTTTATTTTGCGCATTCTCTTTCCCCAGATTATACAGATATCTGTGTATTATGGGGAAATTTTCTTCTTTTGAAGTGGCAATATAATTGCCAAAAAAAATATGAAAATGAACATTTCAAAATTATATTTAAATTTATATTACGTTCATTAAACAAAAAATTTCATTGTTGGGCTTTAAAATAATTCATCCATCAAATACGGTACACTAATATATCGGAAACCGTGAGAAGCAAACTTATTTTTGTTTTAACGTGCTAAGCTGGGGATGAAAGAAACTTGGGTTCGAGTTCTGGATAACATATGGACGTTTATTTCCTTGTGTTGTCTTTCTGCTAATGTCTTGCCCTCCTCCAGATCTTTTCTATGGCATATAACACTGACAAGGTTCTGTGAGAACTCTGTGATAAACATCTCTTTGGCGGATAATTCATTTTCATTTTTATTTCCGAACTAAACATATCGGTAAAAGTAGATGTTTCATTGCTTTTTAATGTATACGCCGTTTCCTCTGAGAATCTCTTCTCTTTATTCTTGGACATTGAAGCAGCCAAAGAAGCCGGGCGGCATCGGGAAGTTGAACGCAAACATAGCAAATAATCACAATAAAAGCTTAGAACTTGTGAACATACAACGATTACATCGAGGACTGAAGACATAGCACTTTTCCTTTACAGAGAATTTATTTTTAACGTGTCTTCAAACGATATCAACCTCGGACGGTGGAATTCGAGTCTGAAAAACAAAGTTCTTGGATTATTTTTAAGATTTCTTCTCATGGTTTACGAATTTAATTTTGTTTTAGGTTATTCTTCTATCTAGTATTTATGTTATGTTTCGAGTAGATAACGTGACTGGCTTGTAGCCAGAGAGAGGGTTGAGAAGGGGAAAGTTTCTTTCCTGAATTATCTTTTTTCTCATTAGGCAAAATTAGGATTGTTCCATCTATTCCTTTTGATTCTCTGACTTGTCCTTTAGATTTTGTTAATTAAAAGTTTACTATCAAATGATGGTAAAAGTGAAAAGGAAGTTAGTTAATAGTCACAATCAGGGCTGTCTCAAGAGATCCATGGGCCCTTCGCATGCGTCCCATGTGTTCAATAAACATAGGCCACATGCCTAGCACGTTGAAGTTCTAACCATATGTTTAAAATGCAAATAGAAAGGACGGTAACATGAGCTTTTAAATGATATTACATTTTTATTTAATTCAAGATACAATTTACGAAACATATAGACATACTTTGTTTAGTGCTGCCCCCGTATACCGCTGATTCGTTATAGCGTTTTCGTCTCAGAAATATTTTTGCATTTAAATTATTGTACTTAATTATAAATAATTATAAATTTTTGATTATTTTTTAAATTTTATTTCTATTAATCATTTCATTTAATATATATATATATCCATTACACTATTGAACAGTACAGTTAATATATATTTTTCTCATGGCCGGTCAGCCAATACAATAGTGTGATCCCTATCTATCTTACTCTCTCGGTCAATGAGCTCTGGCTCGCCATACTGCTCTTTGCTCAGTTTAGCCTCACCACAAGAATTTTAAAAAAGAGCACCAATATGATCATGGATGGTCTGGATCTCTTCAGTGACAATAATGAATAGTTTGACTGTGGAGAACATAATTGTTGTGGGATGCGATAATGCTCCGGGAGAAGAAGAAGCTTCAGAGAAGAAGACCCTTAATTCCTTCTTAAAGAAGGAGGATATGTCAGAACATGGAACATCTTCCCGCCAGTAACTCTCCTCTTGTCTCCCAACACTGTCAAATTCGCCATGTCCGGAATTGCGCCAAGCACTGGCAAGTACACTAACTTAATTTATTAAATTTTTCTTTTCTATATTTCATATTATTTTATATTATTCATTCATTTGACAATACACAAGGTAATTATAAAATCATATGTATCATCTATATATATATATTTGAATAACTCAATAAATCTCTAATATGTTAATTGTAGAAAATAAATTACTATTTTTGGAAAGCATCTCCATAGGAATTATGCTATAACGACCTCGTATAGCTCTGAATCAGTTAGCGCTCTCATTTCCAGGAATGAAAGTATATCTGTATTCAATAATGAAACAATATTTAATGAGTCGCATAAACATCAAAAATGACATAGTCGTGCCATCTAAAAGTGGTTTATATACTCTAAAATTTGCCAACTTAGGGCCCTCATTTCCTTAGGGCCTCACGCACATGTGTGTTTTCCATACTGATTAATCCAGCCTTTGTCACAATTTAGAAAAAGAAAAATGAGTTTCAGGATACCATTATAGATGGAACGATTTCTCGTTCTAACAAATTTCTTTCCATCATTCAGCTGAAGGGTTAAAGATGTTTATGGTGACAAGCTACAAGGATATAGAGAGGAAGCTGAATGAAGGAACTACCAATAGGAGCATCGCCTCGACAAACATGAATGCCACTAGCAGGTAAGGGCATTTGATGTATGAAGCCAACTCAATTTACATGTTTAGTTTGAAATACTACGTATCTTGTTTAACTGGACTTTTTTAATCTTTTCATTCATCTCTTAAAAATATCCCTTAAACTCTAAGCAAATATATTGTTAAGGATCATTTTTATGGAGAAAGATGGCATTAAAAGTAGTAAAAGGAATAATTAATATTACACAGTCTGCCTGATTTAGATTTACCAGATACCAATATTCCAAAAGGAAAGCAAAAAATTATTAAAAATCGAGTGAAAAGAGGACATGTTTTCAATTTGCGAAAGAGAATAAACAACCATTCTACTAAGCTTATTTCAATAACCGACTAATAGTTCAGTCAGAAAAAGGCATAACACTTATTCAGTACACGTTATACAGTTGCAAATCGACAGACACATCGTAGATTTGCACTAGATGTCATGCATGTAATAAAGTACACGCAAAATATGATAATGCGAGAACGAGTGTAAATCTACAGACATGGGAATAACTTTTTAACCCACTCCGTATTTCATTCATATATACACTGGTGGAAATTGGAAAAAGAACACCATTAACAATTGAAGCGTAATATATGAGATTTATTTAGTAGAAACAACTTGTTGAGAAAGGACAGTGATCACACGTGTGAAGTGATTCAATGTTTATTTTACCTTTAATGAATATTACATTTCACAGAAGGCTCATTTTAATAAGGTGTTGAACCTCCCCGAGCAGCAATACAAGCTTCCAATCTGACATGCAATCTCTGGTACAAATGCTGGATATCACGCTGAGGCATACCATTCCATGCACTTTCAACTTGGACGCGTAATTCAGCGATGGTCGTTGACTGCCGTGGTCCACGGAAGAGACTTTATCCGATCCAGTCCCAGACATGCTCGATTGGGGACAAGTCCGGAATGCATGCTGGCCAGGGTAGTTTGTGCACTGCCTGAAGAGCATGTTGAGTTGCCCGGGCGGAATGTAGGTTGGCGATATCCTGCTGGAATATCGAATTTGGGATTACACTCAAATATGGCAGGATGACTTGCTGTACGATGTCGCTGACGTATGCATTACTATTCAGTGTACCCTGTACAAACAACAGACACGTACAAGAGTGATAGCTAATCGCTCAACACACCATGATGCCAGTCGTGGGCTCTGTGTGTCGCTGGCAGATGCACGATGGAAGAAGCCGCTTACCTTGTCACCTGCTGACGCGTAAACAACCATGAGACACTCCTAAGCAGAATCGGTTTTCATCACTGAAGACCACACACTTCTTCCCTCCAATGAATTCTTTCTTGACATCACTGCAAACATGCTCGACACTGACGAAATGACAGTGGTAACCGTGCCGGTAATTCTGCTTCCAAAAGACGATTGCGTATCGTTCTTGTAGACACCTTTGGTACGCCAGAGGATCGAATTTGTGATGCCATAACCGTCTGCTACGCAACCACCGCCCTTCTGATACGCTGATCCTCTCGTGCGTCCGTAAGTCTGTGTTGCCCGGAATCACGTCTGTGACTGTGCGAATGTTCTTCTGACCATCGATGCCACCATGGTACCACTGCCGATATCTCTCGTGCAAAGCGATGCGCAATTTGATGAAAAGACCAACCTGCTTCCCGAAGACCCACTATATGACTGTGCTCAAACTCCGCATCTGTCACAAACTTCCCAAAGTAACAAAACTGAAAAACTTGGTGAAGATCAGAAATGTCAAAAAGAGCAAAGAGCTAACCAGCTAACTAGTTTCAATAACTTTTGTTTCTCTACGTTTTAAGTATAATTATCCTATTACCAGCCTCATCAAGAACTCTAATAAAAGAGTTTTTCTGAGCATCATTTGCCAACAACTAATAAATCATCAGCATAATCTAATTCAGATTGTTTTATATCTTTGGACCAAACGTTCCCTAACTCAGAGTGTTCAGAGGCATCTGATCAATCGCAAAAAAAACGCATTTTTTGGATGGCGACGGGAATTTAAATTTTGGCTCGAGAGATGAATAAATATTTTAATTTTGGGACGTGAGCAAAAATTCGGGAAACACTGTTTTACACTACCAAAGATCCAATTTCTTCCTGGAAAAGTTTTCCACATAATGTAATTTGAGATGAAAAGTCGATGGGACAAAATGCTGTCCTTACGAAATAATAATGGGACGAAAAGCCGCAGGTTCGAAACTTCCTGCGGACGAAATATAATGAAACAAATCGTCGTAGAACCTGTTCGTTATATGTAGATAATTTTGATTTTTATATGAATATCATAATAATATTAATGTCCTGTGAGGCAACAACTATGATATAAATATCACTTTTCCCCTTCAAATACTGAGACTCATGACTATAAATGGTTCAATGAATTGCAAAGACTGCCTTTCATAATCGGTCACATTATATTTTATGGATGATATAATGCAATTGATATGTGGTCATAGTTATATGAAATCTAACACGCAATTTTATTTCCTAGTCGCGCCCATACGATAGTTGGAATAACCCTTGTACAGAAATCAAAGAGAGTAAATGGACAAGAAACAGCAAAAACTTCTGTCGTACACCTGGTCGACTTGGCAGGAAGGTAAGTCATTATATTGTTCCTATTTGTAATATAATTTATTTCACATCCTTTCGGGTTCATATAGTAATTTACATTGTTAGTCTTATTATATGTTGAATATAATGCACAGAATATGAACTGAAAGGAAGGAAAAGCTTGAATAAAATATGAATATTTGCTTAACATAATTCATTTAGCTTTTCATTCATACTTATATTGAAGTATTCGATAATAATAACTTACAGGGAATATCCTGTTGCCGTTATAACAGTTAAAGATTTATTTGTGAACAACTGAGTTTCGGCGGGAGTGGGAACCGGGAACCGAGACGACCGACCTTCTGAAGGCAAGTCAGCTGTTCTTTCTACTAGTGAGCTTAGTTCCTGGTCAATATAGGAAACTTTGTTTGTTGTACCCAAGGCAAATAAGAATATTTTGCAGAGGCATTTTCTGTTTCTCGCTCCTAGATTGTTTAATTCCCTGGATTTCGGCATAAGGAATAAAAAAATTATGCGTTTAAAAAGAAATTAAGAAATCATATATTAAATATATATATATATATGATATTGAAAAAGAAATGTTTTTTAGTGGGTATTATCTCATATTTATATTATAATTTATATTTATATTATATATACAATAGTATATATGTATACTAGCATATATACCAGATATGTTAGCTCTTTTGTTCTTGCAGTTTAGGTAAACGAATGAATTTTAAAATATGTTAAAATTTATAAATGATGCCAAAAACATTTTGTGGACAAAATTTTCGAAACCTCGACAAGCATATTTGTCTCTTGGTTATCAGATATAAAATTAACACAATTTGTACTTTTTCGTTTGAATTGAATCCCAATTTCAGAGTCGTTTTCAAAATTATTATTCATTACTGATTTTAATTTTGTATTAGACTGATAATGTATTCAGAAATGTAAAAATATATGTATTTGTACTTTTCTAACCAAATAAATATTTCATTCATTTCATTCATCTCCACCCACAATTTTCGAGCGTTATAATCTTGATATTCTCGGCATGCAAGAAACCAAATGTACAGTTAAGGTCAGATTCTTAAAAATAATCTTAAATATCGCTTTTCAGGGAGGAAAAATAAAAAACATCTCAAAGGCGTAGGTTTGCTTCTCAGTAGACACGCTAGTGATGCCCTTCTTGGATATGAGTGCATTAATCAAGGTTTCTTACAGCTTATGCTTATTTCTTACAAGCATTAAAGACTTGAATACTATCTGCTGTTTTGCCCCCGCTGAGGATGCCGATGAGGATAAGAAGCATAGGTTTTACAAACAACAGACAATAGGATATTTTGAATTCGGTCAAGAAGACAATAAACCTTTTTCTTGGTATTCATCATCATCATCATCATCATCATCCTCAAGCAGCCATGAGCTACGGAGGTCCAACCAGACCGTGCAATTTAGTTCTCCAAGCAAGTCTATCCTGAGCTACATCTACTGCATCTGGCCACTGCACACCAATTCTAACAAGGTCTTGTTTGACATTGTCTGCCCACCGCATCCTAGGTCTCCCCTTCTTTCTGAGGCCTTTAGGCACACTGTTCATAACCCTATTCGCCAATCTATAATTATTCCTACGGGCAACATGGCCAAACCAACGGAGTCTCTCTCTGCACAATATGCTGCTTAAAGGAGGTTGCAAACTCCTTAGCCTAATCTCATCATTAGTTACAAAGTTGAACCACCTAATGCCCAAGATGCTGCGTAAGCATCTGGAATCAAAAGCATCTAGTTTCCTGTTATCTTGTTTACAAAGTGTCCAAGTTTCACTACCATAACTAACCCTAGAAAGAACCAAACTATTATACAGTCTAATTTTAGTCTTTGTGTATACGCCTATTTCTCCACACTCTCCATAGGTTCTTAAAAAGTCCCGGCAGCAATCCCTATTCGTCTGTTAATCTCATGCCGCACCTCACCATTATCTGTTACATAGCTCCCAAGATAATTAAACTGTGACACCTGCTCAAGACTGCAACCATTCAGATTAACTGAATCACAGCCTGCCTGACCAATTTTCATCACTTTAGTTTTCTCTCTGTTTATAACCAAACCTACTCTACTACCAGTCTCATCAACAGCTCGAATGAAAGAGTTCATCTCATCAACATCATTTGCCAAAAGGGCTAAATCATCAGCATAATCTAAATCAGAAATTTTAGTATCTCCAGCCCATTTAAGGCCAAAATTTCGCATAACATAATCAATAACCAAGCTAAAGAGAAAAGGAGACAAAATGCACCCTTGTCGAACACCAGAAGTAATGCTAAACCAATTGCTACAAGCCTTACCAACTCTCACACACGACTCAGTGTTATTATAGAGAGCTTTCATAATGTTAACTAACTTGTCTGGTATACCATATGATCTCACAATCAACCACAAATTATGACGATCAACAGAGTCGAAAGCCTTTTTGAAATCAACAAAGCTAGCAACCAAAGGTTTCTGAAACTCTAAACATTTCTCAAGAATCTGCCTAAGTGAAAATATCTGATCCACACATCCCCTACCACTTCTGAATCCACATTGCTCATCACGCAATTGACTGTCAACCAGATTCTTAATTCTATTAAGCACAATCATGGAAAGAACTTTACCTGGAACAGAGAGTAGGCTGATACCCCTATAGTTATCACAAGAACTGCGATCACCTTTTTTGAAAATAGGGATAACAATAGCTCTGGTAAAATCCTTAGGAACCATGCCTTTATCATAACAGATATTCAGAATTTCAGTCATCCATGTGGTAACCGAAACATTCCCAGCTCTAAGCATTTCCGTAGTAATTTCATCTACCCCTGGGGATTTATGAAGTTTAAGTTTAGAAACAGCTGAAATAACTTCAGATTGTGTTATAGGTCCAACATTAAAGCCACCAATGCATCTATCATCATTCCAAACAATGGGAGTAGAACTAACTACATTGTTTAGAACATCACTGAAATGCTCAGCCCACCTAGCCATGACAGAATCCTCCCCTTCTATAACCTTACCTTGTTTATCCTTCAATCCTTGTATGCCTGTCCGTTTTCTACCACACAAAACATTAACTATCTGGTACAGCTCTCTGCTGTTGTGCTGTCTAACTGCTTCCTCGGCTTTGTCAGCCAAACCATCAAGCCAAAGATTCTTATCAGCAGCTAACTGATCCTTTACAAGTTTATTAAGGTCTCTGTAATGCTTTCTATTAGGACTAGTAGGGTATTGATTAAGGGCATTCCTGCAGTTCTTTCTTTCCGAAATAAGCTCAAGTGCCTTATCACTCAGATAATTTTGCCTCTTCTGCTCCTTTTTTCCTAAAAGAGTACGGTTAGTGTCCAAAAAAGCCTGTTTAAACTGATCCCATTCTTCCTCAACTTCAGTAGTAAGCAAACCATGACTGTCATAATGACTAAGTAACCTATCATGGTAAGCTTTGGCTATAATAACTGGGTCTTTCAGAGCTTCAGTATTAAAAGTAAATTTTTTAACCCTAGCACAACACTTTTTAAGTTTAAGTTGGAAGACACTTTTAACAAGGTAATGGTCAGATCCAATTTCAGCTCCCCTATATGCCCTGGTATTCCTAACAGAACTAGCCCATTTGCTGTTAATTAATATGTAATCAATCATATTCTTATGCAGCCCATCAGGTGAAACCCATGTGTACTTATGTATGTCGCGGTGTTTATAATAAGTGTTAGTTATTCTGAATCCATTGAGTTTACTTACCTGTAGGAGACGTTGCCCATTGCCATTGCAGCTACCAATACCAAAAGGGCCTATTACTCCTCCCCAAAGGGCAGAGTCAGTACCAACTTTGGCATTGAAGTCACCAAGAACAAGGGTAATATCTCCTTTCTTGACAGAATTCAAAATATCCTGAAGTTGTTCATAAAACCTATCCTTCTCATCCTCATCGGCATCCTCACTGGGGGCATAACAGCAGATAACATTCAAGTCTTTAACGCTTGTCTGAAATTTTGCTGTAAGAAACCTTTCATTAATGCACTCATATCCTAGAAGAGCATCGCTAGCGTGTCTGCTGAGAAGCAGACCCACGCCTTGGTGATGCTTATTGTCGTCCCTCCCTGAAAAGAGAAATTTAAGATTATTTTTAAGAATCTGACCTTTATCTGTCCATCTGGTCTCTTGCAAGCCGAGAATATCTAAATTATAACGGTGGAATTCTTGTGTGAGGACATCAAGAGAAAAAGCTCTGTGCAGAGTCCTCACATTCCAACTACCTATGGAGAGAAAATGGTTAGTGGGATGTTTAAAGAAACTATGTTTATTGAGAGAGGGAATGCCGACAATATCAGACAGCCCCCTAATCGCAGACATGGGGCAAAGACCCGTTCCCCCACTACTAAAGGCTGAAGCCATCTACACTGGAAGACTTCCTCCAATGTAGAATTTGACGATGCCAATAGAAGCAAAGAGTTCAGGTGCCTGCGATGACTTCTGCTCAGGATTATCCACCAGCTGATAAACATATCCTGTGAATCTATTCACTTGGGGCTGTCAACCCACAAACAAACAGAAAACACAGCGGAAGATTTTCCCTCCACAGAAGCCCACCAGTGCAGCTAAATCAGGATCCATAATCAAGCTCAGAGCCATATATCTGTCCAGTCCAGTAGGTTTATATGGTCAGTACCAGGACCCTGTGTGGTTGACCACTCCTCAGCAGGGTAGAAAAAAAAGAAAAGTAGCCATAGTTGTCCAGATAAGTAGGCCACACTAATCTGGCAGCCCTCCCCTTCCCTTCACTTCCACAAGAGAGTATCTCTTTTGAAAGTTACTAACGGTCCGCACCACGAGAAGGCGTGGTCGGACATTAGGTGCTAGGCCTGGCCGGTTCTATGCATCATCACAGGGGATTGGTGCATAGCTCTCCTTCCAGTGACTACCTAGCTACCATTTACAGACCAAATATACCTAGAATCAAATATTACCCTTTTTCTAGGTGAGATCAATGCCAAAGCTGGTATTGATTCTGACCTTTGGAGAGCGGTGGCAAGTCTTTTTTGATATTGGTAGCTACAATGGCAATGGGCAACGTCTCCTACAGGTAAGTAAAATTAATGGTTTCAGAATAACTAATACGTATTACAAACACCGGCATCATAAGTATACGTGAGTTTCACCTGAACGGCTGCATAAGAATATGATTGATTATGTATTAACGGACAGAAAATGGGCTAGTTCTGTTAGGAATACCAGGTCATATAGAGAAGCTTAAATTTGATCTGACCATTATCTTGTTAAAAGTGTCTTTCAACTTAAACTTAAGAAGTGTGGTGCTAAGGTTAAAAATTTACCTTTAATTCTGAAGCTCTCAAAGATCCAGTTATAGCTAAAGTATACAATGATAGGTTACTTAGTCATTATGACAGTCATGGTTTGTTTACTACTGAAGTTGAGGAAGAATGGGGCGTGTTAAACAGGCTTTTTTTAAATTAACAGTGATCTTTTAGGAAAAAAGGAGCAGAGAAGGTAGGATTATTTGTGAGATAAGGCACTTGAGCTTATTTCAGAAACAAAAAACTACAGGAATGACCTTAATCAATACTCTACTAATCCTAATAGAAAGCGTTGCCAAGAGCTTAATAAAGGTGCAAAGGATCAGTTGGCTGTTGATAAGAATCTTTGGCTGACAAAGCCGAGGAAGCAGTTAGACAGCACAACAGCAGAGAGCTGTACCAGATAGTTAATGATTGTGTGGTAGAAAACGAACAGGTATATGGGGTTTGAAGGATAAACAAGGTATGATTATAGGAGGTGACGATTCTGTCACGGCTAGGTGGGCTGAGCATTTCACTGATGATCTAAATAATATGGTTAGTACTACTCCCATTGTTTGTAATGATAATAGATGCATTACTTTCTTTAATGTTGGCTCTATAACAGAGTCTGAAGTTATTTTGGCTATTTCTAAACTTAAATTACATAAATCTCCAGAGGTAGATGAAATTACTAATGAAATGCTTAGAGCTGGGAATGTTTCGTTTTACGTAATAATGACTGAAATTTTGTTTATTTTTTATGATAAAGGCATGGTTCTTAAGAATTTTACCAGAGCTGTTATTATCCTACTTTTAAAAAAGGTGATTGCAGCTCTTTTCTTAACTATAGGGTTATCAGTCTACTTTCTGTTCCAGCTAAGGTTCTTTTCATGATAATCTTAATAGAATTAAGTATCTGGTTGATACTCAATTGCGTGATGAGCAATGTGGATTCCGAAGTGTTAGGGGATGTGTAGATTAAATATTAACTTTTGTTTACTAGCTTTGTTAATTTCAAAAAGAGTTTTAACTTTGTCGATCGTCAACATTTGTGGTTGATTATGAAGTCGAATGGTATACCAGACAAGTTAGGTAACATAATGAAAACTCTCTGCAATAACACTCAGTCTTGTGTCAAAGTTGGTAAGACTTGTAGCTATTTGTTTAGCATTGCTTTTGGTGTTCGACAAGGGTGCATTTCGTCTCCTTTTTTCTTTAGTTTGGTTAGTGATTAAGTTGTGCAAAATTCACTGCAAGGAAAAGATTTGACCTTAATGCCAGAGATATGAAATTTCTGATTTAGATTATGCTGATGATTTAGCCCTTTTGCCGATTGATGTTAATGAGATGAACTCTTTTATTCGAGCTGTTGATGAGATTGGTAGTAGGGTAGGTTTCGTTATAAACTGAGAGAAACCTAAAAGCGATGAGAATTGATCAGGCAGATGTGCTTCAGTTGCTTTGGATGGCTGCACTATTGAGCAAGTGTTTCAGTTTAATTTTCTTTGGAGCTACGTAACAGATGCTGATGATGTGCGGCATGAGATTAACAAACGAATAGGTATTGCTGCTGTGACTTTTACGAATCTATGGAAAGTGTGGATACACCTAAGCACTAAAATTCGACTGTATAATAGTTTCGTTCTTTCAAGGATTAGTCATGGTAGTGAAACGTAGACGCTTTTTAAACAAGATAACAGAAAACTTGATGCTTTTGATTCCAGATGCTTACGCAGTATCTTGGGCATTAAGTGGTTCAACGTTTTAAAGCAAGGATGAGGTTAAGGAACGAAGTCGTCAACCTTCTTTGAGCAGCATATTGTGCAGAGAGATGAAGTTGCCCGTATGGATAATTATAGATTAGCGTATAGGGTTATTGTTATACCTCAATTATTCTTTCGTCCTAACGAGCAAATTTAAATTCATTCTTCCCACGCTCAGCATCCACCCATCTGCTCTTCCCCTCATTAGGAGCTGGAAGATGGCATGAGAGCCGCTGCGAACCGGAAATAGGACCCCCGTAAATTCACCTCCCTTGACATCAGAGAACGGACGATTGCAGAGCACTTCATTATGCCCGACTCTGAATGTCAAGATACTGCTGGACACGTGTGGCGTAAGCCTGCTTGAAGGCCTCGTGGCCACCCTACACCACTGCCCTACCCATGTGAACAACTCATGACCAGGAGATCATGGGAAACTGCTGACAGCGACCATATTAATCAACAGTATGGTAATGGTGATATAAAAGGGGAGACGAGCAAAGAGCAAGAGAGATGCCCCAGGAAGGATCACGGAGGAGAGTTGTCCAGATACGCTCCGAAGAGGTCCACATACGCTGCGAGAGTCAACTCATGCTCTGAATAATCATCGATTCCGGGACGCGAATCCTTTATGCCTTCCAAGCCTAATGAAGTGACCTGCAGACCCGGAGTGATAGCGAACGACTTCGAGCCGCCTCCAGAAATCCTCGCCGAAGAACGGCGTGATGATGCCATAGCCGCCACCTAATAATGGAGGGACATCAGCAGTGTGTCCCCTTGGAGAGAACTCTCTCAATATGAGGTACGAAGTATCACCCTTCTCCTCTGGTTTTAAATTATAGTCGCATATTGGGTCAAATTATGTTTCTTCACAGTGCCTAGTAGTATAATTCCAGTGTGCATAAAATCTGTTTAATTTTAAGGCCATCTATCCCATGATAAAATTTGAGTATTAAATGTCATGTTTATGCTTATGCAAAACTAGAATGAGCATCCAATTTATCCACAAAATTCTCACACCTCCTCCGCAGGGGATCGCGTGGGTTTCTGCGGCTTATCGGTTGGAGGGGAGAAGAAATCACAACTAAATCAAATTATCAGCAAGTTATTGCACCTCCAACCGAAGGAGTGCGTAACGTTATGAACAGTGTACCTAAGGGTCTCAGAAATAGGAGAGACCTAGGATGAGGTGGGCAGACAATGTCAAATAGGACCTTGTTAGAATTGATGTGTCGTGGTCAGACGCAGCTGATGTAGCTTAGGACAGATATGCTTGGAAAACGAAATTGCACGGTCTGATTGGATCTCCGTAGGCCATTACTGCTTGAGAATGATGATCGATTATTTTGTGTCCAAGTGATCTATAATATACATCTGTATCTATATACAAAATAATGTTGAAATAGCAGAAATGAAAATACTCATTTGTTTGCAATATACTGAAATATTTTTTTTTCTCTTTCCTAGTGAGAGAGTATCAAGCACTGGGGCTACTGGTGATCGTCTTAAAGAAGGAGCAGCCATCAATCAGTCTCTCTCCTGTCTCGGAAATTGTATTCATGCTCTGGCTGAGAGAGCCACGGGGAGAAATGCAAGAGGTGAGACATCGTCAGATCTATTTGATGTTTACAATTCCCAAATTTATCCAGCTTCATCATCGTATGCAATGTAACTCTCAGTAATATATTCTTTGCTCCTACATAATTATTTTTACCATAATAAATATCAATACTTTAATTCATTGAGTAAAACAAAGTCATTGAAACTTGTTGATTTTTCGTCATATCCGTTTGTTTGTTAACCAAAAAAAATCCTCTTTCATTTTCTTAAACAAAATAAAAATTGATCTATTTTTCAGTCTCGTTAAGAAAAAATTGTTGAAATTCGAGAAAATTATCGACTAATTGTTTGATCAGTTGAATTTGGTACGCAGATTTATTTTATTAATACAGATCTCAAACTCAAAAAAGAACTTTCCGATTACACAACTTGTTCAGAGATTGAAAATTCGAAATTTAACCTCATATACATTTGAATTTGTTAAGCATGATCCTTTCTGTTTGAGAATCACTCCGTTTCATTCATCAGTTTTACTGAGTGCTTCCAGTAAATGGTTGGATGATAATGTCGCTCAAGAGTCAGTTTATTTTAGAAATAAATTCCATTTTGTTAGGTTTACTAATCCGCAACACACAAGACAATGCTGCTGAGCAGGCTTAGTTGTTTGAATCATGAAAACTTCATATACAGTATATAAATGCGCAATTCGCAAATATTTTGGTAAGGTTGTATATTGCATCATACATATGGATAACTCCTTTTGGGTGTTATGACAAGATCTTTATGTTAGTGTAAATAGATCCCCAACTAGAGTTTATAACACAATACCGTAATTAAGAATGAATTGCTATGATGTTAGTTCAGCTGATACAGCAACTGATGTAGAACCTTTAAATTCCTCATTCTCGTCAAGGAGACAGCTTGATGAATAGTTTACAATTGCTGAACTCAGAGTGAATCAAAATCACTTCCCTGATGGGATTTTTTTATTCTGCGAAGAATAGTCATTTTTTCCAGTTGTTTTCCTAGTCGTTAGAAGACAGAAATCTTGCTGGGAAACGATGATTTATTCGGAATCCTTAAATCATAATTATCATCCTCAAACAACAATGGGCTAAAGAAATGCAACCAGACTCTGCAATTTAGTTCTACAAGCATATCTGTCCTGAACTATATCTGCTGCAGCTGGCCACTGCACACCAATTCTAACAAGGTCTTGTTTGACATTGTCTGCTCTCCGCATCCTAGGTCTCCCCTGTTTCTGAGGCCTTTAGGCACACTGTTCTATTTCGCTAATCTACAGTTATCCATACGGGCAACTTCATCTCTCTGCACAATATGCTGCTCAATGGTTAGGAGACTGAATGCTTTCTACTATCATAATTCAATAACGACTGTATAAATATTCTATTTTCACATGCAATTTATATAGGAAATACTATATTTGATATTTATAAGATTAAATTATGAGAGATTAAATTTGATTTGTTAAAAGGAGTTAGACATAAATACTTTTACTTTTCTCGACAAGTTCATTTTTCAATTAATCATCAATAAATATTAAAAACGAATTTATTTAAATGGCTACTAAATAGTATCTTAAAATATTACTGATATGGAGCATCTGTTCTCTATATTAAAATGAGTTAAGATTAGCTCATTTTTAATTTTCTTTTTTATGAAAATAAAATAATATTTGCCGTTTTTTTCATTGTTGCTTTGATGGTCAAAATTTTGATACTGATGTTCTGAACCCAGATGAGCTCTTGGTCATAAATAGCACTTTTACTTACATGGTAGAAACACCATGAATTATGGTCATCCTGTTACGTACGAATGTAAGCACAGGATGGGAGTAATTAAAGTTTGCCTGTTTAAAGGCCGCTGTCGAATTGCGGAACAGTCATAAGGAATTCTCCATACTTATCGCATCTACATAGGAGCCGCTTGTCCATTAGGCCACCCTGGACTACTAATCTGCCAAAAAAAAATCACAAAAAATAATACGCGATTTTGAAACCTGGTATTCATTATTTTACTCATTTAAAAAATAAGCATAATAGTATTTTGATATTCGTTTTAAACGTCATTTGCCCAGTTATGTATAAAATCACAGGATTCACTTTGTGACTCAGCTTCTGACTTCACAGCATTCACTTCATCTCATCTGCCTCAGTTCATAAAATACGAATTTATCCATTATGGGCACTGCCAGCAATCTTAACATTACTATGGTGATTACATAATTGCGAATGTGCTGAAATACACGAACAATAAACTGTATGAAGTAGGTCAGCAATTCAAAGAGGCTCGTTACACTAGATTGGCTGCTTCAGCAAATAATCGAAGACTTACTTACTTAGTGAAAATCTTCATTTGACTGTGTCAGGCTCAACAGGCAAAGCTTTACTGGCAGAAGGTGTTTGAACAAAACTTGAATAGAGTTGCCAACTTTTTATTTTGCCAAAGAAGGACATTTAGGTATCAAAATATAAGAATATACTGAGCATTTGTTTCCGTAAATGATAGCTAAGCATATACTGGAAAGAGAACTGTGAACCAATCCCCGGTGATAATGCACAAAACCGGCCAAGCTTAGCCAACACCTCCTACAAGAGAAGGCCATCCACAAGCTCCATGACGTCACACTACGTAGACCAACGTTCGTCTCGTCAGGAGCACTTCGTTTGTTAACGTTAGCTGTATGATATTGATTCCCGCCGGATTTTTTTTAAAATATAACAAGCAAGTTACTCGAGCATTTTTTTAATTGTAATTGACGATTGCATACATCGATAAGTATAATGTTATTGTTACAAATTTTTAAATGGATAGGCACTGAGCGTGAGTTTAAAGTAATTAAAATATGTCAATAATGATTATATTAGAATGTAATTTATTATAGAAGTATGGATAAACTCATCTATAAATTAGCCAAGCCGACCGGCAAGAAATTCCACAATAATGCACAGACAAGTCTTCGTTAGAATCTATTAAATTCCCAAATAATTAATTATCTATACTCAATACCAAATAATAAAATTATATATACTCAATACTTGTTCTCTTCACACGTTGATACAAACAAAAGACGACAACATTCCTCTTACGGAGAAGTTAAGACTAGCTCTGTTTGTTATACTAAACTTATTACCTCTTCACTTTGTCTATCTTCACTTCAGGCATAAATAATCCTTCGTCTTTTGTTAGATCACTAAATTTATCTTACTAGCAACACAAAACAACAACCTCGCACACATAATAAAGATACTTCTTGTTTTTACTTATCACGCTCCGACTCAGACTATTTAAACCTGCTTTCATATCTCCACAACTTTAACACACTGAAATTCTATTATTTTTCTTTTTCAGGTCGGTTCTACATTCAAATTCATTTGTTGTATAATTCTCACGCACAAGTAAATGCGAGTGTTCATGTCACATTTTGTCATGAAGTCACTACAGCGCGTTCATCTGTCGTAACACTGCCTCATCCTTAGGTCTTGTTCGTCCCGAACAGTTCTGGATTCCGAAGCTTCTTCCGTTCTTCGATGTAACGGGGCCAAACGATCCATATGAAGCACTTGCGCTTTGTAATTGGACGTCGACGAATGCGATACACCACGTCGTTAATCCCATTAACTACTGTATACGGACCTTCCCAGACTTCATCACATAGTTTGACTCCAAGTGTCTTGTAATTATGGGGCTTTCGTTGTACTGTACTAGAGGTGTAATCCATGCTATCCGAAATGAGTTTTAGAATTCTGCCAAGTCAATTTTGTTTCTATGGATACTGTTTCTCTACTCTGTCCGTTCACTGAATCGATATTTCCTGGACACTGAAACTCTGATAAAGACAATTTTTTTCCACTATTCTTCTTACCACGTTTAAAAGATATGGGATCATTTCTCATTTGAGTCATATTCCACCCCATGCTGTAGGCTTCTTCATCGACTTTGTTTCTAACAGCTGTGTCTTTCTCCTAATTCACATCCCTGGAGATCTCATTGCAATTTGCCAGGGCAATATCATTCATGATTGCCAAATTGTTCATTCTGGAGATCAGCGACGAGTTTTGTAACGTGATATTGTTCACTTTAGAGCTCTTGTAGTCGTGATGAAACTTTTCTGTATCCTTATAACCAAAATAATTATAATGTCCAAGTCTGCGCATTGACTGTTCAGAAAAGAAACTCAGCAGGGCTACGTTGAGGAGGCTATCTGAGAGCTCCACTTCGCTCTGATCGTAACTCTGAGAGTTTCATCCAGAAAGTTACTGTTATCCGAGCACAATTTATTACTCATAGAAAAAGGAATATCTAAGTGAGTCTTTGAAGTACTGTCTCTGCCTGAAGCTCTTTCACTAGCATCACCTGTTCCGTTTCTACGCCATTCTTCGGAATTCTTCTTTCTTAAATCCACACTTTCTACAAACGATTCGAGTGTGGCTTCATGCTTCGTAAAAATCTCTACGACTTCCTCAGTAACGTCGAATGGATGCCTCTTCTTTTTCATTGTCGACTCTACTCGGACCACTCTGCGTTTGTAACTCTGTTTCGTTCCCCCTCATTACCACTCTTTACTCTGCCTTTGCGAGAATCATCCATGACGCATTTTGTTGACGGCGAGGAATAGAATACCTTTCGTGTGGATCTCTCTTCAGATCGTGCCAGACTTGTATCCCTAGGTATTTTGAAGTGCAAACCGTATTGAGTAGTCTCACAGCTCTCTGATCTGTGTGATTGTTCCTCACAGTCCTAGACATGTCACCACTGATATAGACACTCTGCCATGCTTCACCAGTAGCTTCGTGGTCAAAGGCATTATCTGCGCCATCTCTACAATTCATGATTACCCGTATCCCAGATTCTCCTTTCTTGCGAAGATCCGATTCTTCTGTAGTCTCCCTCTCGCAGTCCTCTCGCTCCAACTCTCTCGAGTTCCCTTCAATCCATATTAAGGCTTCATCAGAACGTCGCCGCCCCAGCGAGCTTCTCCTGTGCGTCGAATTTTGTAGAAACGAATTGAATCTAAATTGATTCTTTTTCAGATAACGAAGAAACTTGGAATGTTTTCTGGTTCCGCATCGTTTCTTTCCCGCATCAGCACTATGTTCATCTGTACTATAGCTTCCACTGCTGGAGATATATTCACTTTCAACCAATTTCGTTGTCTTAACTGTAACTGTAACAACATCTCTACAAGCTCTCACTTCTTGCATAATTTTGTTCGTATATTTTTTATATTGCTCAACAATATTCCTGTGGGTTGTTTTTGCGATAGCATCTTTAATACATTGGTCGTATGTAGTGTTACCTCCAGTACTTTTAGTTTCGTAAATTTCACCTATTGGTTTGGGATTCACATTTTGATCTGCGTTGTCTTTCTCTTTTTTTTTTCATTATTTTGCGTAGCCATTTCGGCTTTCATTTTATCATTTTGACTGATTATTTCATCTAATTTACTATTTTCTGTCGCTATATCATCTTTAATATCATTATTTTGATTAGCAAGTTTAGCAATTTCACCTCTTATATCTCATTAGCTTTATTAACTCATCCATACTTCTAGTAAAATGCATTTAATAATTATCTACACTCCTAAACACCATTGTTATAAATTTTTAAATGGATGAACACCGAGCGTTAGTGCAAAATTATCAAAATATGACAATAATAATTCTAATACAATGTAATTTATTATAAAAGTATGGATAAACTCATCTATAAACAAACCAAGCCAACTGGCAAGAAATTCCACATTAATACACAGACAAGTCTTCATCAGAATCTATTAAATTCTCAAATAATTAATTATCTATACTCAATACTTGTTCTCTTCACATGTTGATTACAAACAAAAGACGACAACATTCCACTGAAGGAGAAGTTAAGACTAGCTCTGTTTGTTATACTAAACTTACTACCTCTTCACTTTGTCTATATTCACTTCAGGCGTAAATAATCCTTCGTCTTTTGTTAGATCACTAAATTTATCTTACTAGCAACACAAAACTACAACCTCGCACACACTAATAAAGATACTTCTTGTTTTTACTTATCGCGCACTGACTAAGACTATTTAAACCTGCTTTCATATCTCCACAATTTTAACACACTAAAATTCTTTTATTCTCTTTTTCAGGTCGGTTCTACATTCAAATTCATTTGTTGTATAATTCTCACGCACAAGTAAATGCGAGCGTTCATGTCACGTTTTGTCATGAAGTCACTACAGCGCGTTCATCTGTCGCAACATCATTATTATTTAGGATATTAAAGCTTTACTCCGAAATGTTTGCGCTGAAACTGAACAATTACTGTACAACCGATTTCAGCATTTTTTATTGCCTATATGATAGATGTTTAGCTTTTATTGGGAAAGCTATTTTTGATCGTAATAAATTTTGAATATTTATTACTTTAAATGTTCTGCCACCGTTAATGGATTTCATCATTTTAACTATTTTTCTAATCAAATGAAATGTTTATAGTCTATATGACAGTTGACAAAAATATATTAAATGTCAATTGAAGAGGACTGATGGATCAAAATAACTAATGCTATGAAACATTGCATTTACATTAATGCACTTACAAAAATGATCTGATTATATATTACTTAATGCTTGTAGAAATACCCAAAATGCAGTGCTACATAAGTAAAAAACTGATGCAAATAAATTATTTCTAATACACCAAAAAAAAAAAATCCTGTGACATGAATTTTCGTCTATGGAAGAACGTATATGACCAATGAATCAATTAATGCTATGAAATACGACATACGGTCCTATATCAGATCAATCCACTTTGGCAAAATATCATTGTTGATTATTTAATGCTTTAGATATTCTAAAAATAAAATGCTATATGATGCAGAGAAGTATGCGGAAAAGTGATTTGAATTTAACCAATTAATGCCATGAAATATAGCACATGACGTATATTACTTTACACTAATATATTTAGTAAAATGATCTGATAACAGACTACTTAATGCTCTAGAAATATCCCCTAAATAGTGCTAGATGACAAGAAAAGTGATTCAGGCAAAGGATTTGTCCAAAGTCAGTTATTACTATTAAATATCACTAAATATATTTATTATACACTAAATGTGTTAGTACATTAATTTACACTAACACATTTAGCAAAATGATTTGATAATGGCTGCTTAAAATTTTAGACTAGATGAAGTAGGTCTGTAAATGGTAGCTAGGTAGTCACTGGAAAGAGAGCTATGCACCAATCCCCTGTGATGATGCATAGAACCGGCAAGTCCTAGCACCTAATGTCCAACCCCGCCTTCTCGTGGTGCCGTTAGTACCTTTCAAAAGAGATACTCTCTTGTGGAAGTGAACGGAAGGGGAGGGCTGCCAGAGTAGTGTGGCCTACTGATCTTGACAACTATGGCTACTTTTCTTTTTTTTTCTACCCTGCTGAGGAGTGGTCAACCACACAGGGTCCTGGTGCTGACCATATAAACCCACTGGACTGGACAGATATATGGCTCTGAGCTTGATTATGGATCCTGATTTTGCTGCACTGGTGGGCTTCTGTGGAGGGAAAATCTTCCGCTGTGTTTTCTGTTTGCTTGTGGGTTGACAGCCCCAAGTGAATAGATTCACAGGATATGTTTATCAGCTGGTGGAGGAAGTTAGGAAGTTAGGAAGTTGGAGTAAGTCTTTCAGTGTAGATGGCTTCAGCCTTTAATGGTGGGGGAACGGGTCTTTGCCCCATGTCTGCGATAGGGGGCTGTTTGATATTGTCGGCATTCCCTCTCTCAATAAACATAGTTTCTTTAAACATCCCACTAACCATTTTCTCTCCATAGGCAGTTGGAATGTGATGACTCTGCACAGAGCTTTTTCTCATGATGTCCTCACACAAGAATTCCACCATTATAATTTAGATATTCTCGGCTTACAAGACACCAGATGGACAGATCAAGGTCAGATTCTTAAAAATAATCTTAAATTTCTCTTTTCAGGGAGGGACGACAATAAGCGTCGCCAATGGTGAGTCTGCTTCTCAGCAGACACGCTAGTGATGCTCTTCTAGGATATGAGTGCATTAATGAAAGGTTTCTTACAGCAAAATTTCAGACAAGCGTTAAAGACTTGAATGTTATCTGCTGTTATAACACCACTGGGGATGCCGATGAGATTGAGAAGGATAGGTTTTACGAAAAACTTCAGGATATTTTGAATTCTGTCAAGAAAAGAGATATTACCCTTGCTCTAGGTAACTTCAATGCTAAAGTTGCTACTGACTCTGACCTTTGGGGAGGTGTGATAGGCCCTTTTGGTATTGGTAGCTGCAATGGCAATGGGCAACGTTTCCTACAGGTAAGTAAACTCAATGTATTCAGAATAACTAACACTTATTACAAACACCACGACATACATAAGTACACATGGGTTTCACCCGATGGGCTGCATAAGAATATGATTAATTATATATTAATTAACAGCAAATGGGCTAGTTCTGTTAGGAATACCTGGTCATATATAGGAGCTGAAATTGGATCTGACCATTTTCTTGTTAAAAGTGTCTTGCAATTTAAACTTAAAAAGTGTTGTGCTAGGGTTAAAAAATTTACTTTTAATACTGAAGCTCTGAAAGACCCAGTTATAGCCAAAGCTTACCATGATAGGTTACTTAATCATTATGACAGTCATGGTATGCTTACTACTGAAGTTGAGGAAGAATGGGATCAGTTTAAACAGGCTTTTTTGGACACTAACAGTACTCTTTTAGGAAAAAAGGAGCAGAAGAGTCAGAATTATCTGAGTGTTAGAGCTTATTTCGGAAAGAAAGAACTGCAGGAATTTTCTTAATCAATACCCTACTAGTCCTAATAGAAAGCATTACAGAGAACTTAATAAACGTGTAAAAGATCAGTTAGCTGCAGATAAGAATCTTTGGCTTGATGGTTTGGCTGACAAAGCCGAGGAAGCAGTTAGACAGCAAAACAGCAGAGAGCTGCACCGTATATTTAATGTTTTGTGTGGTAGAAAACGGACAGGAAGACATGGATGGAAGTATAAACAAGGTAAGATTATAGAAGGTGAAGCTTCTATAATCTTCATTTTGTCTGATACAATCTAAAATAGAAAATGTCTTCCACATATCAGTAAGAGTTAGTGTTTTATCCTTATCTAGGTTATCCAAAATGCATTGGAATGTTCGTCTTACGTAGTAAGTTTTAAATGTGGCAATTAATACCCTGGTCTAGTGGTTGTATTAAGGATGTCGTAATTAGGCGGCAGAAAACAAAATTGAACATTTGAGTGTTCCAGTTCTGTCATGGCTAGGTGGGCTCAGCATTTCAGTGGTGTTCTAAACAATGTGGTTATTTCTACTCCCATTGTTTTTAATGATGAAAAATGTATTGGCGGCTTTAATGTTGGCTGTATAACACAATCTGAAGTTATTTTGGCTATTTTTAAACTTAAACTTTATAAATCCCCAGGGGTAGATGAAATTACTACAGAAATGCTTACAGCTGGAAATGTTTTGGTTACCACTTGGATGACTGAAATTTTGAATATCTTTTATGATAAAGGCATGGTTCCTAAAGATTTTACCAGAACTATTATTATCCTATTTTCAAAAAAGGTGATTGCAGTTCTTGTGATAACTATAGGGGTAGCATCTACTCTGTGTTCCAGGTAAAGTTCTTTCCATGATTGTGCTTAATAGAATTAAGAATCTGGTTGACAGTCAATTGCGTGATGAGCAATGTGGATTCAGAAGTGGTAGGGGATGTGTGGATCAGATAATTTCACCTAGGTAGATTCTTGAGAAATGTTTAGAGTTTCAGAAACATTTGGTTGCTAGATTTGTTAATTTCAAAAAGGCTTTCGACTCTCTTGATCGTCATAATTTGTGGTTGAATGTGAGATCATATGGTATACAAGATAAGTTAGTTAACATAATGACTATAATAACACTGAGTCGTGAGTGAGAGTTGGTAAGTCTTGTAGCAATTGGTTTAGCATTACTTCTGGTGTTCGACAAGGGTGCATTTTGTCTCCTTTTCTCTTTAGCTTGGTTATTGATTATGTTATGCGAAATTCACTTCAAGGGAAAGATTTTAACCTAAAATGGGCTGGAGATAGAAAATTTTGTGATTTAGAATATCATTGATGATTTAGCCCTTTTGGCAAATGATGTTGGTGAGATGAACTCTTTCATTCGAGCTGTTGATGAGACTGGTAGTAGAGTAGGTTTGGTTATAAACAGAGAGAAAACTAAAGTGATGAAAATTTATCAGGCAGGATGTGATTCAGTTCATCTGAATAGTTGCAGTCTTGAGCAGCTGTCACAGTTTAATTACCTTGGGAGCTATATAACAGATACTGGTGATGTGCGGCATGAGATTAACAGACGAATAGGGATTGCTGCTGGGACTTTGAAGAATCTATGAAGATTGTGGATAAATAGGCATATACACCTAAAGACTATAGTTAGACTGTATAATATTCGGTTCTTTCTAGGGTTAGTTATGGTAGTGAAATTTGGACGCTGTGTGAACAAGATAACAGGAAACTAGATGCTTTTGATTCTAGATGCTTACGCAGTATCTTGGACATTAAGTGGTTCAACTTTGTAACTAATGATGAGGTTAGGCAAAATAGTCGGCAACCTCCTTTAAGCAGCATATTGTGCTGGGAGAGACTCCGCCAGTTTGACCATGTTGCCCTTATGGATAATTATAGATTGGCGAATAGGGTTATGAACAGTGTGGCCAGAGGCCTCAGAAGGAGGGGGAGACCTAGGATGCTCTGGGCAGACAATGTCAAACAGGACCTTATTAGAATTGGTATGCAGTGGCCGGATGCAGCAGATGTAGCTCAGGACTGATATGCTGGGAGAATTAAACTGCGCGGTCTGGTTGGACCTCCGTAACCCATGGCTGTTTGAGGATGATGATGAAAATTTTAATAAAAAATTTTATATGATTTATTTGAAAAGAACTTATTATTTGTACTGGGTTTTCACGTCTGGAATCAATCTCCTTTTTTTTCATATGCACTGTATTTTTTTTACACGCATTGTTTGCACGGTTTTTACGGGACCTATCTACCGTGTAAAAACAAAATTGGGTGTATTTCCCTACATTTATATGGGTATTTTGAAAAAAAAAAATATATATATGTATTAAACCTACAATAGAATTTATTCGGTAATTTTGCAGCAAAATATTTTAAAGTGGTTAAAATAGTAAACTGCTTAAATTGAATGTCATTTTCGAATTGCACAAGGATATTAAATACCTATTAACATTCACTCAGTAAGTGAGATAAATCCTTCTTTTTATGCTGTCTCACATTTCTCGAATCACTACACTTTTACATTATATCACCTTCTTTTATTCTAAGTCATAGATTTAGTTCCATATAAGGTACCAATTTATTGTGCTTATTTTATTTCTATGCAAATATTATTTATTCTAATGCAAATATTTTCTATTGAGGACATGAACATCAAATACTGAGTGTGACTCAGTACTATCAAATATCAGACTCTCAAATATTGAGTCTAATTCAATACTATCAAATATCACCCTACAAAATACTGAGTCTACTTCAATACTATCAAATATCACCCTACAAAATACTAAGTCTCACTCAGTACTATTAAATATCAGGCTGTCAAATACCGAGTAGACTTTAATCCAGTTTAAACACGACATTGGTTTTCCGAATTTTAGTGAGTACTTCACAGATGGAATACTTTGTGTACAATTCTTTTTCGATAGAACACAAATACACTTGAGGGATATGTATTATATCAGTAATAGACAATACATTTTTCCAATTGTATAGACAGGTTACATATTCCATATAAAGTATTTTACATAACGTATTTTCTAAAGTTATTCATTCAATTTAAGGAATACTGAAAACATCCACGAGAGTTCAAGCAACTCGCATATGGGTTTACACAATTTGGTAGAGCATTTTGGAAAAGGCAACAAATTTAATACAAAATCTATAAGTGTTAGAATATTTGCATTCATTTAGTAAATTAATATATTCTATTTCCAAACAAGTTATAATGCAAAACAGAAATTCAAAACGACAAGACATACATTTACCATAATTATGAATATTAATATTTTTAAAAAGCGTTTTTCAAAATCATTAAATTCAGAGATCCAGATTTTCAACTTCCCTATAAAAATGAAAGTTTGTTTCATCTTTAATATGAAAAAGAAATTAAATATGTTGTTGCACAAGAGTCTGTATTAGGTCCAATATTATTTAACATTTTTATAAATGATCTGTGTAACCTGGAACTAAAAGGGGGATTAATAGCATTTGCTCATGATACTGCTCTGATATATACAGCAATTACTGAAAATATTTTGATTTAAAAAATAACTCAAGATTTATGGAATATCAGAAATGGTTTATGAAAAATAAGTTATTTTTAAATTTATAGAAGACAAACTATGTATATTTCCAATTGAGACAAAAGCAAAGTGATAACTTGAAAACGAAACTATTTTATCATTCACTTAAATGCAGCGGTAATGGTTGTTCATGCAAGCCACTAGAAAGTGTTGAGTGCTACAAATACTTAGGAATATATATTAACGTTAAAACTAACTTGAAATACACACATTAATTCTTTAATAAATAAATTTAATACAATAGTACCACAATTATTTTATACCAAAAATTTACTTTAAGATTTCCCAACAAAGTATTAAATATTTTTGGGGCTAAATATATGCTTCTGTGCAATGTTTTTTTTAGGAAGAAGTGAAATAAGATTTAGATGTTTAGCAATTCTTGTATTATAATTTATGTCTAATATCGCTTTCAATCCAGGGCTTTTTAAGATATATAATGATCTGTATATGCATAATTTTCTTAAAGGTAATATATGCAATTCATTACAAAAGTGTCTAACACTATCATACTTTCTTTTCCTTAAAATGCATCTATTCATTCTAGTTTGAGAAAACATTCCATCAAAATATAGTTCAAACAAGTGTAATAAGCTGTTGTAATAAGTTTTTAAACATGTTCCTACAATATTTGCTATTTTTCGTGATTAAAAAATGTTGTTCGATCTGTTAAACAATTAACAATAAGCAATTAAATAATTAACCGATTGACAAAATATCGTTTTATTTCGTTTTATTAGATTATTGTTATTATTTATTAGAACATGAGAAATTACTTTTTTATTAGATTACATGAATGTGAGAAATGACTTTATTCTTCTTCAGTGCCTTTCAGAGATTCTGTGCTTACCCGCCTGTTAATGAATGCCTTAGGAGGAAACAGCAAGACAATCATGGTAAATAGATTTTATTTCACTTATTTACTTTTCTAAAGGATAATTTCACTTTTGTTATAAAATGGGCGGTTCTAACATACTTTAGGAAAACAAATTAAATGGCACACATATCTAATAGACATTGCGTAGTACCACTTCTGAAAATGTATCAAGCACCGAGTACAAACCGTTTCTTCAAGCGTGATGTAGTTGATGGCCTAACAAAATTTCGTCAGATTCTCAACTTTTAGTGCAGAGTTCTGTTACGAGACTTGTTTTTTCATTTCTCCACAACTTCTTTACAGAAGAAGACAAGAAGGGGGGCAACCAACGATCTGCTGATTTTTTCACAGGATACAACCATCGCTCTGACTACAAGTATAACTGAACTTTGTTATATATTAGAAATAAACCTCCAAAATAATAATAATAATGAAATACTAAAGGTGGATCACTGAAGATCAGTAGTTGATACATCGTGAAATTTTAGTCGTAATTTTGAATATGAACACTTATGCTATTAGTTGTACGAACAGTATATTTTCAATTAATGCAAGAATTTAAATCTAAAGAGTGCATACTACACTGGTTTCCCGAAATTACTGCTCTATTACTACTAAAATTTGTTTTGCTTTTTAAAATGTGATAGCAGATAAATATCTCAATGATAATCTTGATTTTCAACGATATTCGCAGAAGGTACTCTTATCTTGTCATACATGCCGCCCCCCCCCCCTGTCAGAAAAGTCCTCTGTGTCTTGCATTATACCCCAAACCCATGGGAAGTAAACAACTCTTCGGAAATTTTGCAAAGTCTTGGATTATATCATTACCCCAACCCATCAAAAGAAAACAACCTAAGGTCCCGAAATATTCTCAGACCAGTCATCGCATATTTTGACGTCGAATTTACAAAGCGCCACCTGGTGTTCAAAATACGTATTATATTTTTCCCCTTTAAGGAAAAGAACTGAACAAGTGTGCGATAGACCTTCCGCTTATAAATCAACATGTTTATCAACTACGCTATGGGTGACATCAGACTTAAGCTTTTTAAGATGGTATACACCCCTAGAAGTTTTCTTTCCTCTCTAAAAAAATTACTTAATATTATACATTTTTTCTCCTTCGATAAGTTCCTATACTTATCATCACGGTCTTAATTCATTCCATTGATTTTAATGATTAATTCTTTAACTCTATAGTGTTTCGCAAACATTGTTCTTTCTTCACTGTCTCTCGTTCATCTGTGTTATAAGAATCAAACCTTATTGGGCTACTTAACAGCCCTAGAGAAATAAATGTTTTATATCGGTAAACATTATTTTACATTACGAATCGTAGTTCTTGAATTTCAAGAAAAATCTAATAAATATAGTTATTCCACTAATAAAAACTATAAGCTGAATACCTTTTTGACTGCTATTCAACACCATAAAAATTCTCTTTGGACTAAAAATGTTTACATGATCGTGAACCCGTGATACATCTTAACTTACTCACTCACTTATTGACGGCAACCTCACTCACTCATTCACTTACCTGTAAAAAAACTGACTTATTAACTGTAACATTCTAAATCACTGAAAGACTGTCTTATTCACTCTTTTATTCATTTTCTTACTCTCTCATTAAATCACTTACTGTATAATTCACTTACTTGCTTCCACACTTACCGAATGAGTTGCTCACACTCTTACCGATACATATACTGACTTACTTACTCACGAACGTAATGAATTATTAACTCACACACTTATTGACTTACACATTACTTACTGAATTACTTATTCGCACTCTTACTTATTTACACATTGACTGACTGACTAACTCACACACTTATTGAATGCTTCACTTACACTTACTCAATTTCTTATTGATTAATGATCTAAATCACTTACTAACTCACTCACTTATTGACTGACTTCCACACCTACTTACTTATTTATTCACGGACTTTCTTTTTCACTAACTCACTGAAACACTTATTGACTAACTTTGAAAAGGAAATTATCAGTCACTAAATTACTTATTGATTCGCATACTAACGTACCTAGAGAGGGGAGAAAATAAAACAGCATACTAATTGAATAGGTTATGTGACCAAGTAAACGATATAACAATTACGGAAGAAGAATCAAGCACTCACGGACTAAAATGATATATTTTTGAGATATTTCAATATCTGTTTCAAGAAAACTGGCCTTTTGTAACAGAGAATAAAAATCCCTCCTTTTGTCAAACCCAAATATTCCCAATTTACTTCAATTACTTACCAAATATTCAATTTACTGATTCCACTCACTGTCAACCACGAAAAGAAATATTTATATCGAAACAAATTATTTAAATTATCGCTAACATTCGAAGGCTGTAATAATAATGCTTCTTAATCCACAAAAAATACTTTTAACACAAGATATAAAAATTATTTATGCTGTTTTCTTTACTATGATAGATTTCTCCTATTGATCATACACTTTTTCTAATCACAATCACGTAGTCTGCAATGAAATAATTCTTACAGAGGGAGAAAATTCAATAGTTAGCATGAGGAACGGAGCTTATATACAGACATAAGGGAAACGTAGGCTAACGGTTAACATCATAATCTATCACTAAAAAACTAAGAGAGTAAATAGTAGTGAAATGCAAAACACTTCATCTTCCTTTTTATGAGATTTAAAGAAAACTTACTTTATAATAATTCTTTTATGGAATCGTGTCGAACGAAGATCTGCTAATTTTAAGATGGATGAAACGCCTACCACAGTGAATCCTATCACTTACTAGATGGGCAAACACTGTAATAACGACGATTACAAGTATCTGATACAGGTACATCGCAATATACTGGGCACTTCGACAGAACGTTCGAGATGTTTGGCATTTTTAATGAAAGAGCATCAACGAAAATAATTTAAAAACATCGCACTCAGACATATAAAAATCATTTCTTAACGTTGAAATAAATCAAAACTCATATGTTATGAATCGCAGACTTTATCCATTTAAGCTTTAGAGCACCTTCACATCAAACCAATAAAGAAGGTTTGTTAGACTGTATAAATGTTGTCTGTCATTAACATGAACGGATCACTTAGAAATTATTGCAACACTGATTTCAAAAGGTTAGATCTATTCATCGGAACAGCATTTGTCTTACGAAGAGTTATTACTAATCGATCGTTAAGTTTTTCATTCACAATATACAAGGTACAGAAGAAAGCTATTCCTAGCTTTTTCACGCCTTCTAATAAAATGCTCCACTAAACCCGAGGCTCACAGCTGGCCACTACTTAGTAGTAGTTTAGTAAAACATAACGTTTTTTTCCGCAAAACTTCCCACCCTGCCCACGATCAGTAGGGGACACCAATGGGCTTGGTAAGGCCGCCGTCCGACGGATGAGACATTAAGCCGTGTGCAGGAGAGCCATACCTTCTGCACGTTAAAGAACACGCTGGATGGCCTTGACGGGAGGCTACCATTTGTCTCCTAACAGCTGTTCCAGTGGGTCCCCTCCCCCAACCTTTTCTGAGCCTTCGGGGTCCTTGTGAACTGGCCATTTAGCCCATGGTGTGCAAAAAAGTGCAGCTCAGAGTTTACCTCTGACAAGCTAAAACCATAACCTTTTCTCTAACGGAATAGTGGCTAACTTCCTAACCACTATGTCAGTTGAGGTTTTCGCTAAGCCTATGAGACATTTAGATGTAAAAATCAATAAGTTTTAAAAAAAGAAGAAAATATGATTTACACTTAGATTGTGGTTCGTATTTGCATATGAATATCTGGAGTTGGAACTTACTATCAGTAACATCCCTTTCACACAAAATTCGACAGTGCTAAAGTATAGTATGATTGCATTCACTAGCTGCGCTAAAATACTGAATTAGTCAAACAGTAATTTGAAGAATTTATCCTAGGCGATTTTCTACATAGAAATCACTTGAAAAAAATAGCGTTATGCAGAGAATAGTTAGATAAAACGAGACAATCGGCAGGTACCGATCGGAAATGCAATGTTTGTTCCTGTGGGCAGTAGTTCTCCGGAAAACGTCCATGACCCAACCTGCACGATCACGAGTTTAGGTCATTGAAAATATATAATTTAATTAACATTCTTGAAAAAGGAATTATTATATTTTGGCTTTCTACGGAATATATATAAATTTCGGTTTCAATTGCAACACATTGATTTATTTCAAAAATTATTTTCACGTTATTTTACACTTAAAATTCCTTTTTATATACATCAGATTCCCTGAAATAAAACTCTGTACTGACAAACATTATACAGAGCAGTTCTGAAACGTAACGAGAAAAGACTTTGTGTTGAAAAATATGTAGAAGAAACCACGAACCCTCGTATTTGTCAGCTTTATAAACGCAATACCTATATTGATACACGACAGTCAGAATAATTATTTCGTTTAAATCAAGCTTTTTGGAAAAGAAATCTTCGTATATGAATATGTTTAACAAGTGAATAAAAACCATCACTAAGGGAAAGTATCAAAACTAACTTCTGTGTACGAATTAAATCTGTAAAAACTATGTACGAAACGTTTTGTGTGTAAACTTTAAGCTTCGAAATTACTCACAAATAGGGTTTCAAATTTTAAATATTTCTGTCTGCTTTATGTAGCAAACATAAAACAATCCTGAAATCTAAAATTCGAGACGTTTTATGACTGTTATATATAACAAATATTTTTTATATGAAGCTGAATGTTAGAGAAAATTTTTAATTATCCATATCAAAACTAATTTTTTTAGAAATGCACAAAACAGTTTGTTTGTTAAATAATATTTTCCAACGTAAAAGTGACACAATAAAATTAGAAATTGTTAAAAATTGGAAAAATAATTCTGGAAATGAAAAAAAAATGAAAATTTACCAAATATTTAAAGTCCAAAAAGGTTTCATGATAAAAAATATTAAAACACAAAATTGAAAAAAATAATCACAGTACGAAAAGGAAAAAAAAAGGTGCAATATTTTTAAAAATTAAAATTAAAAAGTTATTATGCATTAAAGATTATTAGAAATTAAAATATATAAAGAAATAGAAGTTTACAAACATACGGAAATTTTAAACCAGAAAAATTTATTATTTTAGTACAAAATATTTTAAAAATTCAAAAACAAATAAAAAAACACTTTAAACTTAAAATTGAAAACAAATGTTATGTAGTAAAAAAATTTGTAAAAGTGAAAAATAACGAAACACATAAAATTAAAAAAATTATTATTTTGTAGTACAAAATTTTAAAATATAAAAATTATTAGTATGAAGTACAAAATATTTTAAAAATGAGAAAAAAGCGTAAAAATGTTTAAACCTAAAACTAAAAAACAAATTATTATGCACCACAAGATTTTTTTGAAATGGCGAAAAAATAAAAACATAACTAAAATCTTTAATGACCAAGAGGGTTAGTTACAAAATATTGAAGAGATAAAATTGAAAAAAAAGTGAATGAAAAATTATAAAATATTGAAGACATAAATAGAAAAAAAAAAGTGAATGCAAATAAATATTTCTTAAACAGTACCAAGCTGAAAACACCGGTTCTCGTTCGATCACCGGAGTTAAGCAGCTTTGGGCGCGGACAGTATCTGGGAAGGTAACCATAGTTGGAAAACTAAATTGTGAACCAAAAATAAAAAATTGGGATATAAATAGTTAGTATCACTATTAAGCCAGAGAAAATTGAGGGTCTCTTTAGCCGTCTTTTAACTGTAAGATGACGTCTCTACCCTTTTGGAATTGATATGTATTGAGAATTTTATCACACAATTAGCAGGTATTCTATTTAAAACTTTCAAAAGTAAAATTAACAAATACGATATTTATATTTGCTGTTGTTTGGTTTCAAACATTTCATTCATTTTGCATTTACAAGAGAGCGAAATTTGAAGTGCGATTTCTAAATTGTTTCGTTAGGAAAGTAAAGTGTACAAAACTCAGACCATATTTCCTCTATTGGAAAAAATATAGTGCAAAATATGTCTTAATCTTAAATTGGAACCTTAATATATGAAATATAAAAAAAAGTATATAATTTCGAAAAAATAAAAACTTAGCGATCAAGAAATAAAAGTTATAAGAGGTGAGTTAAAAGCATTTGAAATAAAAAAAGTGAGTTAAAAGCATTTGAAATAAAGGTTAAAATCAGAATATGAAAAATCTGGAAATGTGAAATACCGGTAAACTGAGATAAACGTTTTCAGAAATTCAAACTGATTTATTACGCGTTCAACAAAAAAAACGATATTACATATTTAGAAATTAAAAATACAACAAATTTTTAAAAACCAAAATATCAATAGTGTTAAACACGTAGTTAAGATTTCTAAAATCTTAGGTAAATGTAGTATTAAAAATGATGTAAAACTGAGATGTTTTAGTCTTTTATTAATTGAAAACCAAATTTCTAAAAATGATATTGAATTTTAAAAAGTAAACAGAAGAAGGGGAAAAAACTTTTTTAAAGATATTATTTGAAAACAAAACATGTTTGAAAATCAAAAAGTAGAAAATAAATAATGCAATTAAAAACTAAAAAGAAAAATGCAAATACTTAATGCTAAAACTTTTATTGAAAAAAATAAAAAACTTAAATTTTGGGGAAGTATTATTTAAAGAAAATGTTTTTGGAAGTTAAAAATTTTGAAGAGAAGGCAAACTGTCAAAAATAAAGTTTTCCGATAGGGAATGTGAAAGACCGTATGGTTTATATTTTCGAACACTTGAGAAAAGTGTATATATCGTTTCGTTATTGCAGGGTGAATCTGTGTAGCAGGAATGTCTTAAGTTATGTTTCCTAACAGATGTTTCGTAACTAACAAAACATATGCTTCCTGTGTAAGTCTTAAGAATTGTAAGTTTTCTTCCTGTAAATAAAGATGACGGCATTACAGAGGGTGGGTTTACGTATTTACAAGAAAGAAAAAAAATCGATAATATTAAATTCATTATACGAAATGCGGAAGAAACAGAACTAAGAGTGATGTTTAAGAACTTGAATCTAAAACCGAATTCGTAGAGTATAAGGGATGCACTAAGACCATTGGAAAGTCTTCAAAACATTTCCACAAAACAAACTTCATTGGCGCCCAATCATAGAAGACAAGTGCCCAAAAATATCTCCGAAACATGCTCTTGCCTCAAAAACGGAAAAGACCAAGTCAAAATCAGTCGGTTAAGAACAGGCCATACACGATTAAATGATAAAATACATCTAATGAAAAAATCAGAGACCAGCAAATGCCAAAATTGTAATGTAAACGAAACCGTGCCACATGTTATCCTCAACTGTCTGGCCTACTCTATACCTAGAAATATTCTCTTTGATGAAATGAGAAAACTGGGAGTGCAATAATTCTCACTTGAAAGTATTCTTTTCCCTAAGAACCACAAGAATAAAATATACCTTCTAATGATCAAGTTTCTAAAAGACACCACGTTATACAACAGAATATAGAAAGAAAGAAAACAGCAGGTTTTCTTGCAAGTATTGGCACCTTTCAAAGGCTCATGGATCACTAAGTCTGATTGCAAAACCCCCATGTAATTGCCCACCTCCAACCGCCAACAAAGGAAGCTACGACACAACAACAATACCTGGACTAACTCTGATTGCAAAACACCCATGGAATTGCCCACCTCCAACCGCCAACAAAGGAAGCTACGACACAACAACCATACCTGGATGATCAACTAGAAGAGAACTTTCCCCCTTAACTATGATAGAATTGATATATATAATAATATATATATATAATGATATATATAATTGATATATATGATAGAATTTAATATTACCTGTCACCTCAACCTGGCAAGAGAAGATACCCAGACGGCTTTTTCTTTTGTCTCTATCATAATGCCCGAAACTACAAAAATTATAATTTTACTCCCGAATTTTTACAGACTTTACTCTATCCCATTTCTCTCTCTGTGTGGTACCAACTTTAAATCTGGGAACGTTTGCAATGTAGAATTGACTGAATTTGTTCCCAAGATACGAGAGGATGATGATGATGGATACACTAAAGGATCCTATCCACTTATCAGAAATCATGTCAAGTACGGCAAAGACAAGTTTACTTCAATCCAAACTTCACGTGAATGGTAACAAGAAAAAGCTCGCTCAGTGATGCTCGCCGAGAACTTGCATGATTAGAGGCTTGCGATCACAATAAATAATTTAGCTGAAGTGCTCCAGGATCGGACTAGTACGCTTGCGCGAATTATAGTCGTCGTCGTCGTCTGAATCTCTTGTATACATTAATAGCTCGTGGCGCTGTATTTGAAAATATGTCAAAAAGTTACTTAAATGCATATATTTCCATGCCGTGTCTGTGGAAAATAAAATAAGCGACAATGATTACAGCAATCGAGAGAAGAGGAATATGTAGTTGTAGCATGTAATTGTTAAATATGTGCCGCGAAGTCGAACCCAAACCGACAAAAGATTTCGAAGTGATAAAAACAAATTCCTTCCTAACTACCTTACGTAAAGAACACAAGACAGTGACTGGTACAAGGCGTACTGGTACTGGAACAGATAATATTTACTTCAACTTTGTGATATTACGATATACGTTGTAGTGCAGTTCGCGCTATAATGGTCGCCATTTTCTTTTTGACGAAACGTATTCTTATGTTGTACTTTTACGTAACTCACTGCCCCCTACTGGCTACCGATGAAAACGTAAAAAGTTTTCGCACTTAATAAAAAAAAGTATAATTTATTCTATAAAGAAAATTATTAGTAAACATACAACATAATAAATAAACCTCACAGAAATAGAACATTATGAAGAATATTCAACTAAGTTGTATAGATAATGGCTTGAAACTTGCATAACCAGGCACAGAACAATGAGAATATACCAAAAATAATTTAATGATAAATGCTTATTTACGAAAATAAAACTTTGCTTAACATATAAAAAAATATCAGTCAAATTAACTTTATCTAAGGTATATATTAACAACTGTGCATATCGCTCAAAAGCACACTTTTGTTACACAAAAATATATAATTCAAAAAATGTGATAATCTAAAATATATAATCTCATTAAATAAATATATAATCTCATCTGTGACAAAATTTCAACTAGATCATAACGCTACAATTTTCGTTCCACACGAAAAAACAAAGCCCCCCAAAATATATATATAGTATAATCTTGTTTGTACTAGACAACACTTTTAATCTGCACATATCGCTTAACAAAGAATTTGCGCTCCGTACATATAAAAAGCAACCCCCCCCCTCAAAAAAAAAAAAACAAACATCGGAGGCAACTGTTTGAATCAGAACTTCTCCCTAAGCAACACATTTGGGTTCTGCACTTAAAAAAGCCTCTCCCACCCAAAAGTAAATATTCTTATCGAAGACAACTATTTCGACTACAGCATATAACTAAACAACAGACTTTCATTGCGTACTTAAAAACAAACCCAAAAAAACATCAAATCGAAGGGTAAACACACATAAAACGCTTACCTGTAAAAGCCTAAACATACAGGAATTTTGGTTCCTAGGTGTTATACGTAGATACTCTGCATTACTAAAAATTTTTTAATTTGAAGCATTCGAAAAATCAAGGGACCCCCACCTCCACATGATAGTGAAAAAAATCCACATGATAGTATATTCATTACAGGTCATACCCAAGCAGCTTTATAAACCTAAAAAATAACGAAATGTGATATTTACATGTCACTGCAAATCTCAGCAGCAGACGATATTTTCCGGTCAATTCTGTATTAACCGGCGTGTCATGCGTTGCGTTTCCAATTCTTACGTTACATTTATTCCGTAGCGCCATGTTGCCCCGTGAACTTCACTGTGGCCCTTTTAATGCATTACACGTTTCTTCACTCATTTGCAAATACAGGTGCTCCCCTACTTGCGAACGTTCAACTTACGAACTTTCAGACTTACGAACAATTTGACCGTACGTCTAAAATTTAAATTTCGCGCGTATTCGTGACGTTGAAGTCGATAGCGTGGTCTAATTTTCCTTTTTTATTATTTAAATATACGTATTATATTTATGTACAAACATATACGTTAACAGTATAAGTTGTTTTATTTATAATATCAACTTTATGTTACCATATACCACAGCAGATTTTTACCGCATTTGAAACACCTGCTTAGTAAGCAGTAGCGAGCGGGTAAATGAGTGTAATGCATTCTAGTAAGTACATTGAAGGATCAAACACTAACAATAAGTGGTTATTCTGTATACAAATGCACTTTTTAGGTTAGTTTTCGACTTACGACAAAACCTCGGGAACTTAACCTGTTCGTAAGTAGGGAAGTACCTGTATTTGCGATAGTTGTGGGAATCGTTAAAACGCAGTTCATTTAACAAATTGATATGTGAATATAAGCCATTTCCGACAACAAATTCTGTGTTTACTCTTCCTTTTTTTCATACAATATGACAAAATAATCCTTAAACATGTAATTCTATTCTTATTAGAAAAAGGAGCCATTTTATATTAATGAATTAATTGCCACCAGATGGCAGCAATTTCTCCGTGAAACAAAACTGACACCCCTCCCTGCATTTAACGAAACAACCGAATTATACCGTTTCAATGCTGCTACACATTTTACTGCAGTCCACCATAAACTTCCTAGTGCAACCTTTAATTCTATGAATTCGATTTTAGATACACTTTCTTAAATCTCACTCTCTATTCAGTTTCTACCGTATTTCCTGTAATGAACGAAGCTGTTTTTCGGGGGGGATTTTTTTTTCTTCTAAATTCGTACTCTGGTAGTGCCATCGCCTCTATTTACAAGACACTTATATCGAGTGTTCGAAAATATAAATAATGCGGTTTTCGCTTCCCTCACCGGAACACTTTATTTTCGAAGTTTTGCCTTTACTTCATCATCATCATCCTCAAGCAGCCATGGGCTACGGAGATCCAACCAGACCGCGCAGTTTAATTCTCCAAGCATATCTGTCCTGAGCTACATCTGCTGCATCCGGCCACTGTACACCAATTCTAACAAGGTCCTGTTTGACATTGTCAGCCCACCGCATCCTAGGTCTGCCCCTCCTTCTGAGGCCTCTAGGCACACTGTTCATAACCCTATTCGCCAATCTATAATTATCCATACGGGCAACGTGGCCAAACCAGCGGAGTCTCTCTCTGCACAATATGCTGCTTAAAGCAGTTTGCAGACTCCTTTGCCTAACCTCATCATTAGTTACAAAGTTAAACCACCTAATACCCAAGATACTGCGTAAGCATCTAGAATCAAAAGCATCTAGTTTCCTGTTATCTTGTTTACACAGCGTCCAAGTTTCACTACCATAACTAACCCTAGAAAGAACCAAACTATTATACAGTCTAATTTTAGTCTTTAGGTGTATACACCTATTTCTCCACAATCTCCATAAATTCTTAAAAGTCCCGGCACCAATACCTATTCGTCTGTTAATCTCATGCCGCACATCACCAGTATCTGTTATATAGCTCCCAAGGTAATTAAACTGTGACAGCTGCTCAAGACTGCAACCATTCAGATTAACTGAATCACAACCTGCCTGACCAATTTTCATCACTTTAGTTTTCTCTCTGTTTATAACCAAACCTACTCTACTACCAGTCTCATGAACAGCTCGAATGAAAGAGTTCATCTCATCAACATCATTTGCCAAAAGAGTTAAATCATCAGCATAATCTAAATCAGAAATTTTCGTATCTCCAGCCCATTTAAGGCCAAAAGCTTTCCCTTCAAGTGAATTTCGCATAACATAATCAATAACCAAACTAAAGAGAAAAGGAGACAAAATGCACCCTTATCGAACACCAGAAGTAATGCTAAACCAATTGCTACAAGACCTACCAACTCTCACACATGACTCAGTGTTATTATAGAGAGCTTTCATTATGTTAACTAACTTGTCTGGTATACCATATGATCTCACATTAAACCACAAATTATGACGATCAACAGAGTCGAAAGCCTTTTTGAAATCAATAAAGTTAGCAACCAAAGGTTTCTGAAACTCTAAACATTTCTCAAGAATCTGCCTAAGTGAAAATATCTGATCTACACATCCCCTAGCACTTCTGAATCCACATTGCTCATCACGCAATTGACTGTCAACCAGATTCTTAATTCTGTTAAGCACAATCATGGAAAGAAACTTTACTTCATATTTTCGTTTTTCAGAAAGAAACTTTTTTTAGATAATACTTTCCAAATATTTTAGTTTTTTTCTCATTAAAACTTTTTAGCATTAAGTTTTTTTAATTTTTTTTACTTGTGTAAGAGTTTGTTTGTTATATGAAAAACCAGGACAAGCCTAATACAGCTTCTAGGTTATCTCCGTCCTTTGTGTAGGAAAACAGCGGTTTTTAATTGCGTTATTTTTTTTACTTTTTGATTTTCACACGTTTTGTTTTCAAATAATAACTTTTAAAAACTTTCTTTCATTTTTCTGTTTATTATTAGGATTCAATATCATTTTTGGAAATTTGGTTTTCAATTAATAAAACAATAAAAAATCTCAGTAGAAACTTTACATGATTTTTAATATTACACCTACCTAAGATTTTGAAAATCTTAACTGTCTTTTAACTCTATTAATATTTCGTAATTTTTTGAATCTCTCCGTATGTCATATCGTGTTTTCCGTTGAACGCATAATAAAATAGTTTTAATTTCTAAAACTCTTTATCTCAGTTTACTGATATACCATTCTCACATTTCGTATTTTCTTATTTTAACTTTTTTTTACTTCAAATGTTTTTAACTCACTTCTTACAACTTTTATTTCTTGATAGTTAAGTTTTTATTTTTTTTCGAAATTTTATGCTTTTATATATGTTACATCTGAAGGTTCCAATTTAAAATTAAGGCCATTTAGTTTTTTCACCATAATTTTTTCTAATAGAGGAAATAAGGTCTAAGCTTTGTATACTTTCCTAACGTCTTAATTTAGGAATCGCACTTCGATTTTCACTCTCTTGTAAATATACAATGAATGAAATGTTTAAAACCAGCCAACAGCAGATATATACACCGATCAGCCAAAATATTAAAACCACCTACCTAATATGATGTAGGTTTTCCTCTCGCCGCCAAAAGAGCTCTCACCCAATTAGGCATAGATTCAACGAGATTTTGGTAGGTGTCGCTTGGTTTTTTTGTACCATGACTGCAACAGAAGATCCCGCAGTTTCCGTAAATTACGGTGGTGGGCTGTGCTGCTCGTACCCATTTCTCCAACTCAAACCATAAATGTTCTATAGGATTCATGTCCGGCGAATTTGGGGGCCATGGCAATAAATGGAATTCCTCATCATGTTCTAGGAACCATTCCTGAACCTTCTTCGCAGTGTGACAAGGGCATCGTCTTGTTTAAAGACGCCATCTCTGCCAGGGAATACAGTCACCATAAAGGGGTGTACTTGGTCAGCCACGATATTCAGGTAGGCGACAGCTGTCAGAATTTGCTCTACAAGTAATACTGGTCCAAATGTTCCGCAAGAAAATACACCTATCCGTCGATTTACACGGTACTCAGTTCACACAATTTTAGCTTTGCACGGTCAAAAAATGCAACCAGTTTCGATTTACACGGTACTGACTGAGATTTCCTTTCTATGTACGTCTCAGTCAGTACCGTGTAAATCGAAACTGGTTGCATTTTTTGACCGTGCAAAGCCAAAATTTTGTGAACTGAGTACCGTGTAAATCGAGGGATAGGTGTATTGCCCAGACCATCACACTCCTTCTAGCCGCCTGGATTCGTCCCACAGTGCATCCAGGTGAGAAGGCTTCAGTGGGTAAACGTCGCACACAAGCTCGTCCGTCCACATGGTATAACAGAAAATGTGATTCGTCTGACCATGCGACCCTCTTCCAGTTCTCTATGGTCTAACGTCGATGATTACGTGCCCACTGCAAGCGTTGATGACGGTGAACGGCTGTGAGCATATAGGCACACGAATGGGCCTATGGCTGCGGAGGCCCATATCCAAGAACTTACAATGAACTGTGTGTTCGAACACATTGGCCCCTTTACCACAATTGAAATTATGGGTAATGTCAGCCAGAGTAGCCCTCCTGTTCCTGCGGACAAGACAAGATAGCCTGCGCTGACCTCTGGCATCAGTGAGGTGTGGCCGGCCAACGCCTTGTCAACAGCTTGGAGAGTCACCTGTTTTGGACCACCTTTGATAGGTACTAACTACTGCATAGCGTGAGCAGTCTATCAACGTCACTGTTTCGGAGATGCTCTTACAAAGACGTCTTGCCATAATGATCTGGCCTTTGACGAAATCAGATAAATCCTTTGCTTTTCTCATGTTGAGACGGAACGAAATATAGCCTGCGTTATTATATATATATCATTTGCGACTTTAGCACGTGACACTGACTGGCTGCATGTGCGCTTCTTTGCATAACGCAGAGGTGGTTTTAATGTATTGGTTGATCGGTGTATATTGTACTTGTTAATTTTAGTTGTGAAAGTGGTAAAATGGATATACGCTAATTGTGTGATAATATTCTCTGCATGTATCAATTCCAAAAGGGTAGAGACGTCACCTTGAAGTTACAAAATGACTAAACAGACCCTCAGCTTTCTCTGGTTTAGTAGTGATACAAACTCTTTGTATCCCAATTGTTTTATTTTTGGTTTAAAGTTTAGTTTTCAAACGATAACTACTTTCACTTTTTTACTTTTTTCACTTTATAATATTTAACAATAAACATTTTGGAGTTGAAGAAATTTTATTTGCATTTATAATTGTTCACATTTTTAATTTTATGTCGTTAATATTTTATAATTAACTCTCTTGGTTATTAAAGATTTTAATTATTTTCATTTTTTCACCATTTTAAAAATTTTGTACTACCTAATAATTTGTTTTTCACTGTAGGTTCAAACATGTTTGCGCTTTTATTTTTTTCCATTTTTGGATTTGTTTTGTACTACGTAATAATAATTTTTTTAATTTTATGTTTTTGATTTTTTCCACTTTTAAAATTTTTTTATTAAATTTTTTCAATTTTATGTTTAATAATCTTTTTTCATTTTTGAAATATTTTGTGCTAAATAGTAATTATTTTTGTTTTAAAATTGACGTACGTGTGAAAACTTTTACTTCTTTATATTTTTTCATTTTTAAAAATCTTTCAATACATAACAAATTTTTAAATTTTAATTATAAAATTTTTACAATTATTTATCCTTTTTTCAAAATTTTGTACTTTTTTTCACTTTTGTGTTTTAATATATTTTATCATTAAACTTTTTTTGGACTATAAAATTTTAGGTAAATTTTCAATTTTTTCCATTTGCAGAAGTAGTTTTCCAATTATTAACAATTTCTGTTTTTATTGTTTCACTCTTACATTGGACAAACAAACAAGCTGTTTTGTTAATTTCTAATAAAATTGTTTTGATATGGATAATTAAAATTTCTCTCTAACACACAGCTCCATATAGTCATGTATAATAGTCATAAAAACATCTCGAATTTTAGTTTCGAGATTGTTTGATATTTCCTACATAAAGCAGCCAGAAATATTTAAATTTTAAAAACGCTCTTTGTCAGTAATTTCGAAACTTAAAGTTTACACACACGTTCCTGCATAGTTTCCTACATAGTTTTTGCGGATTTTATTCGTACTTAGTAGTTCGTTTCGATACCTTCCCTTAGTCATGGTTTTTATGGACTCTTTCAAAAAACATAATTTAAACTAAATAATTATCCTGACTGTCATGTATCTATATACTGTATGTATTGTATGTATAAAGCTAACAAGTATTTGGTTCTTGGTTTGCCTTGCATATTTTTCGACATAAAGTTTTTTCCTCGTTACATTTTAGAACTGTTCTGTATAGTGTTTGTCAGTATAGAGTTTATATTAGGGAGTCTGATGTATACAAAAAGGAATTTTAAGTTTAAAATAACTTTCACACGTGAAAATAAATTTTGAAATAACTCAATGTGTTGCAATTGAAACCGAAATGAATATATATTCCGTAGGAAGTTAAGATGTAATAATCCCTTTTTGAAGAATATTAATTAAATTATACGTTTTCAATAGCCTAAACTCAGGATTGAGCAGCGTGAGGTTGGGTCATGGACGTTTTCAGGAGAACCCCTGCCCTCAGGAACAAACGCTCCATTAACGATAGCGCCTGTCGATTGGTCCTGTTTCATCTAACCATTCTTAGAGTAAAGCTACTTTTTTCAAGTGAGCTCTATGTAGAAAATCGCGTAGGATAAATTCTTCAAATAACTGTTTGACTAATGCACTATTTTCGTGCAGCTAGTGAATGCAATCATACTGTAGTTTAGCACTGTCGATCTTTGTGTGGAAGGGATGTTTGTTAAGTTTAAACTCCAGATATTCCTATGCAAATACGAATCACAATCTAAGTGTAAATTATACTTTCTTGTTTTTAAATAAACTTTTGAGTTTTAACATCTGAATGACATATATCATCAAACTCAAAGGGCTTAGGGATAAAGCGATAAACCTTAACTGACATAGTGGTTAAGAAGTTAGCCACTGTTCTAGTAGGGAAAACGTTATGTGTTAGCTCTAACTAAGGTAGTGGCCAGCTGTGACTTTGGATTTAGTAGGGCAGGTATTAGAAGGAGTGCAGAAGCTAAAAGTAGCTTTCTCCTGTACCCTATGTATCGTAAATGATAAAACTTAATGATCGATGAGAAATAAATATTCGTAAAATAGATGCTATTTCGAATCATAGATCAAACTTTTTGAAAGAAAAAGAAGTATTGCAATAATTTCTAAGTGATACTTTCATGTGAATGAGGAGAGACAACATTTATACAGAGTCTAACAAACCTTTATTAGTTTCATGTGTGGGTACTGCATTTCGAGAATTATCGTGTAGTTTAATTGGATAAAGTTTGCGATTCATAACAGATGAGTTTGATTTATTTCAACGTTAAGAAATGAATTGTATACGACTGAGTTTGATATTTTTAAATTGTTTTCATTGATTATCTTTCATTAAAAATTCCAAACATCTCGAACCTTCTGTCGAAATGCCCAGTATATTGCAATGTACCAGTATCAGATACTTGTAATCGTCGTTATTGCAGTGTTTGCACATCAGCTTTGTAAAAACAAATCACTATGTAGCTTTTCTAGGAGACGTATGAGAGGCTAAGGTTCCTGTAGGCGAACTTCTCCAGTAAGCGAGGCGATTCACTGTCGTACGCGTTTCATCCGCCTTAAAATTAGTAAATCTTCGTTCAACACGATTCCATAAAAAGAATGATTATAAAGTAAGTTTCCTTTAAATCTCATACTGATTAAAAGGAAGATGAAGTGTTTTGCATTTCACTACTATTTACTCTCTTAGTTTTTTAGTAATAGATTACGATGTTAGCCGTTAGCCTACGTTTCCCTTATGTCTGTATATAAGCTCTGTTCCTCATGCTAACTATTGTATTTTCTCCCTCTGTAAGAATTATTTTATTGCAGACTACGTAAGTGTGTCTATCATAGTAAAGAAAACAGCATAAATAATTTTTATATCTTGGGTGAAATGTATTTTTTGTGCATTAAGAAGCATTATTATTACAGCCTTCGAAGGTTAGCGATATTTGTATTAATTTTTTTCGATATTAAGATATCTTTTCGTGATTGACAGTGAGTTGAAGATTAGTAAATTGAGAATATTTGAGTTTCACAAGAGGAGGGATTTTTGCTCTCTATACAAAAAGCCAATTTTCTTGAAACGGATATTGAAATTTACAATATTGGAATTTCTCAGATATACACTGGTAGTAGTTCATTGGAATGTTTTAGAGGATTAATTGTCATTAGCCGGGTGAGATCTGAACCCACGACCTCCTGATAACATTCAGATATTGAAATATTCCATTTTAATCCCTGAGTACTTGTTATTATTTTTCCGCAATTGTTATATTGTTTATTTGGTCACATAGCCTTACTTAATTCGCATGCTATTTTATTTTCTTCCCTCTCTAAGTAAGTGAGTATGCGAATCAATAAGTGATTTAGTGAGTGATAATTTCGTTTTCGAAGTCAGCAAGTGTTTTAGTTAATGAGTAAAATACTAAGCAAGTAGGCGTGTGATTAAGTAAGTCAGTAAGTAAGAAAGTGAGATAGTGAGAAGTATTTTAGTGCATTAGTGAGTAAGAAAGAGTGTGAATAAATAGGTAAGTGTGGAAGTCAGTCAATAAATATGTGAGTGAGAAAGTATGTAAGCGTGTATGTATATACTCGTATTTCAATAAGTGAGTGAATTAATCAGTCAGTCAGTGTGTAAGAAAGTAAGAGTATTTCAGTGAGTCAGTGATTTAGAATGTAAGTGATTGACTTACAAAATAAGTGAATTTGTGAGTGAAGTGGTCTATCAATCAGTGAGTGAGTACGTTAAGATATATCCCGGGTTCAGTGTGTATGACACGATTATGTAACCTTTTTTAGTCCAAAGAGAATTCTTCTGTTTCTGAATAGGAGTCTAAAAGATGTTTAGCTTATAGTTTTACTAGTGGAATAATTACAATGCTGGCCATTAAAAGTGCAACACCAGAAAGAACTCATCAGATTGTCCCGAAATATGCAAGATGGGTAGCCCATGGGAGAACATGTAAATGATTCAAAGTGCACATACGCACATCATGTGTAATAGTAACGCCCCCTGGAAGTGGTATAAGAGGAGATTACAAAGAATTGGTGTAAAGCACTGTAATTGTGTTCGCTCGCAGTTCTTGCACACTAAATTCAAAAAGGATCAAGTATGATCCGTTGGGATCAAGTATGCCCCGTTGGATCAAGTATGCCCCGTTGAAAGGATCAAGTATGGAAAAAAAGATCAAGTATGCCCAGTTGAAGAACACGGCATCCATATGACTGGGATTCCAACTTTGATCGAGGGAGAATTGTGAGATTACGTGAAGGCGGATTATCGTACAGAGACATCGGTGCTTATGTTGGACGGAATGCTGCCACAGTGATGCGAATATGGCATCAGTGGGTAGAGGAGGAACAAACTCACCGACGTGAGGGATCTCAGCGGCCCTGTCACACAAACGAACGAGAGGGCAGACATCTCGTGCGCATGGCTTTGAATGATCGTACAGCCACATCAAACACCTTAGCTCAACAGTTAGGGCGTGTTACACATCAACCAGTGTCCGCACGTACCGTCAACGTTGTCTGCAACATCGGGACATCTTTGCCAGGTGGCCATTGCTTCGGCTACCAGTGACTCTACAACACAGGCGTATGCGAATGCAGTGGTGCCAAGAACGTTGCACATGGATGTGCGAATGGCATCGCATATCTTTTCAGATGAATCCTGCTTCAGTATGCAGCACCATGATGGATGGATCCGTATCTGGCGGTACCAAGGCGAATTCGAATTTCTCAGATATACACTGGTAGTAGTTCATTAGAATGTTTTAGAGGATTAATTGTCATTTGCCGGGTGAGATATGAACCCACGACCTCCTGATAACATTCAGATATTGAAATATTCCAAAACAGTGACACATGCATGATGCATGCAGTCCAGTTTCACATGCATGATGCAGCACCATACAGGTCCGGCCCCTGGTGTTATGGTAAAGAGGTGCCATTGAACTCCCCTAATACATGTGCCTCGTACGCATTACCAGTACTTTAAACAGCCAGCATTACATCACTGAGTTGTTGGAGCCTGTGATCGTACCTTATCTTCAGAAGCCTTCTGATGCCATTTACCAACAGGACAATTCTCGACCACATGTGTTGTATAATATTAAGAAAATTTTTTAGAGAGGAAAGGAAACTTCTAGGGGTGTATACCATCTTTAAGAGCCTAATCTGATTTCACCCATAGCATAGTTCATAAATGTGTTGACTGATAAGCGGGAGGTCGATCTACACTTCTTCAGAGTCCTTTTATAAAGGAAAAAAATTGTAATACGCATTTTAAACAGCAGATGGCGCTTTGTAAATTCGACGGCAAAATATTCGGGATCTTAAGTTGTTTTCTTTTGATGGGTTTGGGGTAATGGTATAATCCAGGACTTTTTAAATTTTTGAAGAGTTGTTTACTTTCCATGTGTTTGGGCGATGATGCAAGATGACGGGAGACTTCTGACACGCGTGTCACAATCAACAAACTCGTCTGACAGGTGGTCGTGATACTATCAACAAAATCGAGGGACCTTTCTGAGGAGGGGGCGTGGCACTATCGACACGATAAGAGGACTTTCTGCAGCTGAAGGGTCAAAGATCCTTTGCCGCACAAGTGTTACAAAACTTATGAATAGTGAAAGAATTCTTTACACAAACTAAGGCCGCATGAGACCTTACACAAAACTCTCCGCCGCACGAGATCGCATTGAGAACCAAAGAACAGTAAGGGAATTCATCCTCCAGTGTAAGACTTTCAGAAAAGGTGACTCATTTATATTGCATCTGCCAAATGACTTACTACTGGGGAATTCTTTCCTGCACGCTCTAACATGGTTAATTTCATCACAAACCGTTCCGTTCTCTGAGTGAATTGCTATAATTATCGTCTGTCCCCAGGCAGAATGAATATTACTTGCACACTCACTAGTCGCTCTCTCTCGCACCCTAATTATCAATTGATACAATACTTATTACTAAGGTTTAATTAATTTCTAAAATCATTTTTTGACTGGCATTGTTATTGTTAAATATTCAAACTTCCGTAATTCATTAAATTCTGAACAAATATTGTTGATAATAGAAATATTCATATCTTTCATTGATATCTTTATCAGCTAACAAATTTTTCAAAACAAAAAAAAAACTATTTTAGAAGTTAGAGAGCTTCGACCTTAGCTTCCCATTGACATAACATAGGGTTGTTCCTTAATTTATGGGAACGAGTGTTAATAAATATATTTTAAAAAAATTAGTCGAAAATTTTACGTTTCTAAGAATTTTTAAATGTGTATACTTTATTTTATTTTGCAGATTGCTGCCATTAGTCCAGCAGATATCAATTATGAAGAGACATTATCAACACTACGATATGGTAAGTATGTCGGTTTTACGAAACCAACAATATTGGATATGAATAATGTGCATCATTATTTAAATCAAAAGTGCAGGAAAGTTTTCAGTATGACGTCAAATTTTAAAACTCTTCTCATTAGCAGACCAAAGATTTTAAGTGTTTCCTCAAAAGGTCATGATTACTTGCCGTGTTCAAACGAAAGAGACCAGAATTTGTGCATATCTGGTTTGAATTATTTACTTCAATTCATTTCGTATAATTACCAAATTGTATTGTTTTAAATGAAAAGATATTTCTGGATTTTGCAGAAGTTATTATCATTATTCATTAAATAATTTTTCATTTATTTCAATATTTTGGAGCAGTTCAATGACAAGAGTGATATTTATCAGTTTTTGCTTGCATGTATTCTGTAACAGAGTGTTGCACTCGGAGGAAGCTGACTCGGGTACGAATCCTGAGAAATGAGTGTATTTCTGCTGCTGTCTTATATCGGTCACTTACCGACTATTGTAAAAATAGTAACAAATGCAGTTCATGAAACTGAGCATTTCAGTGATGTTCTAAACAATGTGGTTAGTTCTATTCCCATTTTTTGTAATGATGATAGATGCATTACTGTGTTTAATGTTGGCCCTATAACACAATCTGAAGTTATTTTGACCATTTATAAACTTAAACTACATAAATCCCCAGGGGTAGATTAGAGTTTCAGAAAACTTTAGTTGCTAGCTTTGTTGATTTCAAAAAGGCTTTCGACTCTGTTGATCGTCATAATAACATAATTTGTGGCTGATTGTGAGATCATATGGTATACCAGACAAGTTAGTTAACATAATGAAAGCTCTCTATAATAACACTAAGTCGTGTGTGAGAGTTGGTAAGGCTTGTAGCAATTGGTTTAGCATTACTTCTGGTGTTCGACAAGGGTGCATTTTGTATCCCTTTCTCTTTAGTTTGGTTATTGATTATGTTAAGCGAAAGTCACTTCAAGGGAAAGATTTCGGCCTTAAATGGGTGGAGATACGAAAATTTCTGATTTAAATTATGCTGATGATTTAGCCCTTTTGGCAAATGATGTTGATGAGATGAACTCTTTCATTCGAGCTGTTGATGAGAACGGTAGTGAAATTTGGACACTTTGTAAACATGATAATAGGAAACTAGATGCCTTTGATTCTAGATGCTTAAACAGTATCTTGGGCATTAAGTGGTTGAACTTTGTAACTAATGATGAGGTTAGGCAAAGGAGTCGGCAACTCCTTTAAGCAGCATATTGTGCTGAGAGAGACTCCGTTGGTTTGGTCATGTTGCCCGTATGAATAATTATAGATTGGCGAAAAGGGTTATGAACAGTGTGCCTAAGGCCTCAGAAAGAGAGGGAGATCTAGGATGTCAAACAGGACCTTGTTAGAATTGGTATGCAGTTGCGAGATGCAGCAAATGTAGCTCAGGACAGATATGCTTGGAGAACTAAATTGCACAGTCTGGTTGGATCTCCGTAGCCCATGGTTTTTTGAGGATGTTGATGATGTATCTATGCATCATAAAAAAATTTCTTTCGTGATTGCTTAGTCGATTGCTATCGGACACTTGTATCAACAATATTATTTAATATCAGAATAGAATCGTTATGCTAGCAGTTTTTATCCACCGGCAACTAGGTGACCTTGGGGAAGCTTTCTTTCACCATTGTAAGCCTATCAGGTTTCTTTCCCCCTTATGTTGCCTCCACCGCACGAGATCGCATTGAGAACCAAAGAACAGTAAGGGAATTCATCCTCCAGTGTAAGACTTTCAGAAAAGGTGACTCATTTATATTGCATCTGCCAAATGACTTACTACTGGGGAACTCTTTCCTGCACGCTCTAACATGATTAATTTCATCACAAACCGTTCCGTTCTCTGAGTGAATTGCTATAATTATCGTCTGTCTCCAGGCAGAATGAATATTACTTACACACTCGCTAGTCGCTCTCTCTCGCACCCTAATTATCATAATTCCACTGGCAGTCGGATAGCTTCAGGAAGGCCTCTCGGGAAGGCCTCTCTACGTCGTGAGATGAATTTTTATGTTCACAAAAGTACCACTCTCTTACCACATGAAATATCATATAAAGATTGTTGTATGTCTTCAGCAAAAGCCTCTCTAGCCTTGATCTAAGGTATAAGCAGCGAACTTCCGCCCAGGAAGGTGACCTTATAATTTTTCAAGAAATCAGCCATTATGTGATGTCAGAGGACTTTTCTCATCCACGTAGACGAATCATTTGATGAATGGAATTTCCTCGGCAGAGTCTTTAGTATTGCGATGCCGTATTTTACCCTCTCCCTTCTATGTAAATGACACTATAATTATCATATATAGAAGTCTCCGTATGCCTTCAGTAAAAAACTCTCCATTCTCGTTCTAAGATATAATAGCAAACTTTCTCCTGAGAAAGCGACTTCCGAGGGAGCTGTATTATAACCAAATCGATATCCTTAGAGAAGATAGTAACAAATTATGGTAGTTATCATCGCCTCAAGTATAAACAACGATGCACACAATTGATTCTCTCTTACCAACATCTGACAGAGGGTTCTCTAAGCGAGAACGTGATGCGATTTGCAAAAGCATCTGTCTAAGCATCTGTCTATTACGAAAAATCCCCGTATTCTGTCTCTGGGGCCGCACGCAACAACGAGAAACAACTTCCAAGACGTACAGGGAGGTGTTCAGCCCCTCTTGCCTTATAATTTACTTTTCCTATAATTCAAGGATTTTTATTCGTCACTCGTAAGTATTGCTCCACCTCTCAGATACCGAAAACACTTATATTCTCGAATTACACACAACTTTCAAAGACATGCAGGGAGGTTTTTGCTGCTAACGCATAATTTACATTACCTATAATTTAAAGAATTTTATTCGTTACTCGTAAGAATTGTACCACCTCTCAGATACCAAACACACTCATGTTCTCGAATCACACGCAACGTACAGGGAGAGGCATCTGCTCTTCATCGTGAGGGTTAAAAAAGGGTTTTTCCCATAATTTTTGCATTTTCTACAAATTAATGATTTTTCATAATTTTTGAATATCCCATAATTTAATGAGATCCTGGAGTGACACTTATGCTACTTACGTGCATGAGATAATAATATCTTGAGAAATAAGTGTACCCTAGGCAGGTGCAAAATCAAGTGCATTCCTGCTGAAAGTGCTTAACTGAGAAATGCATACAGTACATCCATAGTAAATATACATATTACCTGTAGAAATGGACTTAAACAATTATCAAAAATAATTTGATTTTAAGATAATTATCAGTGACGCGAAGGGAATCGAACCCGCAACTCTCTAGATACATGTCAGAGCGTTGTACCGTTAAACCACGCATCAGACGCTACAACCTTCCAGAATAGATCAATAAATCTTTTACTATACTTACCTATAAGGCAGATATATACCATTGAAAATTGTAATGTTTGTGATAAAGATATCTATTTTTGGGGAAAAGGGCTTAAAATAATTCAGGGGAGCATTCGGAGTATGAGGAAGAATTTTGATAATTTTTCTTATTTTTTTTTAACTTAATGAATTTAGAACCAGGTATTATTGTCCTTACCGAAATTTGGATAAAACATTTTGAGGTTAGCATTTGTAATATAAATAGTTATGATAGTTAATGTAATGAAGGTACTCTACACAGATCTGGAGGTGTAAATGTTTATATTAAGATAGATAAAAACTTTAGTTCAGAAAATTTAAAAATGAATTTTATTACTCAGATATTTTACAAATTAAAATTATGTTTAATAAGGTTAGATTATGTTTGTTAGCTGTCTATAGAATGCACGAGTATTCAATTAAGGAATTTACTGAAGAATTGGAAAATAAATTGATAATATGTAAGGAGATTTCAGTATTGATACGATAAACAGTGGTTGCAATACGCAGAAATATGTAAATGTATTAACAGCATGTGGTTTTCAAATCAAGTCACGACGAAGCCTAGGACACAAACAGGTACTTGTCTGGATCTAATTTTAAGCTGTTGTGTTGTTTCATTGAAATAAAAAAATTGAAAACATTTAATACAAAAGTTGTGAAACTTGTCATAAAATTATATTTAATTTATCATTTTTATATAGGTTTGTCGCTGAACCTAGGTTGTGACATTAGTGAAAGTTTTTAAAAAAAACTTATGAAGTAGAAAAATGTTTAAAAATATTAATTGGAATCAAATTAGTGATATGAATATAGATTATGAGTTTTATAGCTTCATATCAATAATTCAGAATGCAACAGAAACTTCAGAAGAAATGGTGACGTACAGAAATACCAAGAAACTAAAACCATAGATCACAAATGGTGTGATTAATTCTATGAAGGAAAGAAAATTTTTGGGAAAACGTTATAAATTAAATTTAATGTCTGAGCATGATATTATAGACTATAAGATTTATAGAAATTTACTCATGCCATTAATCAGGGAAGCAAAAAAATCTATATTACAGAAATAGGTTTGTAGGAAATAAATCAAACTCAAATCAAAACTGGGATGCTTTAAATGAATTATATCGGGATGACATAAAAAGAAATAATTTGAATCTAGAAATTAATTATGAGGGGGAGGTACACTTTCTGAATAGGAATCCTTTTTCGCTAGCAAACCTATTTAATAATTATTTTAAAGACATTGTTGAAACTTTAGTTACTTCTCAAAATAGTTATGATACATTTATCTGTGATATACAGGGACAAATAAAATATACATTTGTTGTGAAGTACATTGCGGAACAACAAATTAATTAAGTTATAAATAGCCTAGAAAATGGAAAATAAGTGGTTTTGATGGCATTACGGTAAAAAATTGTTAAGGAAATTTATCCAGAAAAAAAAGATATTTTATGTTTGTTATTGAATAAATCCTTTCAGCAGGGAATTTTCTCAGCTGTTTTGAAAATAGCAATTATTGTACCGATTCATAAGGTAGGAGAATTATAGATCAATATCGTTGTTGTCTATATTCTCGAAAATAGATGAAAAACTTGTAAAGCAAAAAGTTATATCTTTCTTAGACAGGAACAGAAAATGCGGTATTGGAATTGACTTCGATGACATATAAGAGTTTAAACAAAAAAAACAAAAATCAGTAATTCTATTTCTAAATGTAAAAAATGTCTTCTATACTCTTTCACACGAAATTATATTGGGCAAATTAGAGGCAACTGGCTTTAGGGTGATTATGTTGAAATGGTTCCAAAGCTATTTAATTGACAGTAAACAAAGGGTAAGAATTAAAAATAAAATCAGTGATGAAGTTACACTGAAATTTGGAGTGCTCCAATGATCAAATTACGTATTGAGTCCAGTGCTATTTTTAATTTATATTAATGACTTGTGTGATTTACGGTTAAATGGTAAAATAACTATTATTGCAAATGAAACAACAATATTTTTTTCTGGTAGAGAAAAAATATTAATTAACCAAATAAACGATGATTTATGTAAAGTAGCACACTGGTTCCATAAGAATAGATTGCTGTTAAATATAAGAGAAAATGAAACAGATTGTTTTAAAGAAAGCTAAATTATCATCATAGATCCTGTAGTGGTAATATATTGTTACGAATTAAATGGATGAAAACTGAGCGTGAGTTAAAAAATATAGCATATAACATTCATCATCCTCATCATCATCATCATCCTCAAGCAGCCATGGGCTACGGAGGTCCAACCAGACCGTGCAATTTAGTTCTCCAAGCAAGTCTATCCTGAGCTACATCTACTGCATCTGGCCACTGCACACCAATTCTAACAAGGTCTTGTTTGACATTGTCTGCCCACCGCATCCTAGGTCTCCCCTCCTTCTGAGGCCTCTAGGCACACTGTTCATAATTCGCCGGGCAACATGGCCAAACCAACGGAGTATCTCTCTGCACAATATGCTGCTTAAAGGAGGTTGCAAACTCCTTTGCCTAATCTCATCATTAGTTACAAAGTTGAACCACCTAATGACCAAGATACTGCGTAAGCATCTGGAATCAAAAGCATCTAGTTTCCTGTTATCTTGTTTACAAAGTGTCCAAGTTTCACTACCATAACTAACCCTAGAAAGAACCAAACTATTATACAGTCTAATTTTAGTCTTTAGGTGTATACGCCTATTTCTCCACACTCTCCATAGGTTCTTAAAAGTCCCGGCAGCAATCCCTATTCGTCTGTTAATCTCATGCCGCACATCACCATTATCTGTTACATAGCTCCCAAGATAATTAAACTGTGACACCTGCTCAAGACTGCAACCATTCAGATTAACTGAATCACAGCCTGCCTGACCAATTTTCATCACTTTAGTTTTCTCTCTGTTTATAACCAAACCTACTCTACTGCCAGTCTCATCAACAGCTCGAATGAAAGAGTTCATCTCATCAACATCATTAGCCAAAAGGGCTAAATCATCAGCATAATCCAAATCAGAAATTTTCGTATCTCCAGCCCATTTAAGGCCAAAATCTTTCCCTTGAAGTGAATTTCGCATAACATAATCAATAACCAAGCTAAAGAGAAAAGGAGACAAAATGCACCCTTGTCGAACACCAGAAGTAATGCTAAACCAATTACTACAAGTCTTACCAACTCTCACACACGACTCAGTGTTATTATAGAGAGCTTTCATTATGTTAACTAACTTGTCTGGTATACCATATGATCTCACAATCAACCACAAATTATGACGATCAACAGAGTCGAAAGCCTTTTTGAAATCAACAAAGCTAGCAACCAAAGGTTTCTGAAACTCTAAACATTTCTCAAGAATCTGCCTAAGTGAAAATATCTGATCCACACATCCCCTACCACTTCTGAATCCACATTGCTCATCACGCAATTGACTGTCAACCAGATTCTTAATTCTATTAAGCACAATCATGGAAAGAACTTTACCTGGAACAGAGAGTAGGCTGATACCCCTATAGTTATCAAAAGAACTGCGATCACCTTTTTTGAAAATAGGGATAACAATAGCTCTGGTAAAATCCTTAGGAACCATGCCTTTATCATAAAAGATATTCAGAATTTCAGTCATCCAAGTGGTAACCGTAACATTCCCAGCTCTAAGCATTTCCGTAGTAATTTCATCTACCCCTGGGGATTTATGAAGTTTAAGTTTAGAAACAGGTGAAATAACTTTAGATTGTGTTATAGGTCCAACATTAAAGCCACCAATGCATCTATCATCATTGCAAACAATTGGAGTAGAACTAACTACATTGTTTAGAACATCACTGAAATGCTCAGCCCACCTAGCCATGACAGAATCCTCCCCTTCTATAACCTTACCTTGTTTATCCTTCAATCCTTGTATGCCTGTCCGTTTTCTACCACACAAAACATTAACTATCTGGTACAGCTCTCTGCTGTTGTGCTGTCTAACCGCTTCCTCGGCTTTGTCAGCCAAACCATCAAGCCAAAGATTCTTATCAGCAGCTAACCGATCGTTTACAAGTTTATTAAGGTCTCTGTAATGCTTTCTATTAGGACTAGTAGGGTATTGATTAAGGGCATTCCTGCAGTTCTTTCTTTCAGAAATAAGCTCAAGTGCCTTATCACTCAGATAATTTTGCCTCTTCTGCTCCTTTTTTCCTAAAGGAGTACTGTTAGTGTCCAAAAAAGCCTGTTTAAAATTATCCCATTCTTCCTCCACTTCAGTAGTAAGCAAACCATGACTGTCATAATGACTAAGTAACCTATCATGGTAAGCTTTGGCTATAATAACTGGGTCTTTCAGAGCTTCAGTATTAAAAGTAAATTTTTTAACCCTAGCACAATACTTGTTAAGTTTAAGTTGCAAGACACTTTTAACAAGGTAATGGTCAGATCCAATTTCAGCTCTCCTATATGCCCTGGTATTCCTAACAGAACTAGCCCATTTGCTGTTAATTAATATGTAATCAATCATATTCTTATGCAGCCCATCAGGTGAAACCCATGTATACTTATGTATGTCGCGGTGTTTGTAATAAGTGTTAGTTATTCTGAATCCATTGAGTTTACTTACCTGTAGGAGACGTTGCCCATTGCCATTGCAGCTACCAATACCAAAAGGGCCTATTACTCCTCCCCAAAGGGCAGAGTCAGTACCAACTTTGGCATTGAAGTCACCAAGAACAAGGGTAATATCTCCTTTCTTGACAGAATTCAAAATATCCTGAAGTTGTTCATAAAACCTATCCTTCTCATCTTCATCGGCATCCTCAGTGGGGGCATAACAGCAGATAACATTCAAGTCTTTAACGCTTGTCTGAAATTTTGCTGTAAGAAACCTTTCATTAATGCACTCATATCCTAGAAGAGCATCGCTAGCGTGTCTGCTGAGAAGCAGACCCACGCCTTGGTGATGCTTATTGTCGTCCTTCCCTGAAAACAGAAATTTAAGATTATTTTTAAGAATCCGACCTATATCTGTCCATCTGGTCTATTTATTACAAAAATATGAATGAAAACATTTATATACATTTATATAAACTAAAGCCAACCAGCTCAAATCTTTATCAGTATAAAAATAAACCTTCAAAAGAATTTAATATTTTATTACTATTTACAATCAAATCATAAAATAAGGCTGATATCACTCGACGAGCAGTACAATGATGTTTGTAAACAAATCAACTTTTTGGGAATAACCTTAACACTTCTTGTAAACAAAACTAAATGTAACTATACACCAAATGATGGTGTATAGTTACAAATGATATGCATCTTATCGGGTACAAACTGAGACTAACTACGTTTCCTTTCACACTCCACTTCACAGAATTCTTTCTTTCTTATTTTTCAGTTAGGTTCTTTGCTCGAAGTCGTTGGTGACGTAATTCCCATGCTGTAGTTCACGCGAGAATCAAGATGACACATCATATCACCGTTCATTGTAGAACGTTTCTCTGTCGTAACACTGCCCCCTCCATAGGTCTTGTTCGTCCCAAACAATTCTGGATTTCGAAACTTCTTCAGTTCTTTGTTGAAACGGGGTCAAACGATCCACGTGAATCACCTTGCACTTTGTAGACGTACGTCAACGAATGCGATACACCACATCATTAATCCTTCCCTAGGTTTCTGAAGTTTTGGAGAAAGTATCTTCTTTTATGTGGATTGTACAGCCAAACAAGATCTCCTTGATTGAAAAGAGTCCCATTTGTTTTACTGTCGTATCTCGTTTTGGTTCTCTCGCCTGCTAAGTTGATGGCAGAGTGGCATATTTCTTCTAATCGTTGTTGTAATTCTTGTACGTATTGTGGAGTGGATACAGGCAGTGCCGTCTTAACAGTACTGTAGGCCCCTGGGCAAGGAATGCACTGGGGCCCCTACCCACCGATCTACGGGAATAAAAATGTAAACGGTCAATAAAATTAAGCCAACAGATTTATTGGTAATTTTAGCAAAATCAATGCTTGAACATAAAAACATGCTAAAAAGCGAGGATTAATCAACACAAACGTTTGCTAAATTTAGAATCATGGAGCCCCTGGGAAACTGCCCAGTGTATCCATGCCTTAAGGCGGCCCTGGATACAAGCATTGTTTCAGGCCGATCATATAAAAGATCAGAGGTCAGAGGGGATCAGATATCAGAGGGGAGACGTAATTTCTTCCAAAGAGCATCATGGAAGATGACTGTCCAGTTGTTTCATGAACTGCTGTTCTGTATGCCAATAAAAAGAGTGGTATATGGCGATCCTAGTCAATTTGATGGTGATCGACAAACAATTTTAGATGTGCAATTGTCCTATTAAATCTCTCAACCATACCATCCGACTGAGGGTGCAGGGGAGTTGTTCTGGTTTTCTGAATGCCTATAGTTGGCAGATGCCTTTAAACATTTTGGATTCAAAATTCCGTCCTTGGTCAGAATGGAGTTGCAAAGGTACTCCATACCTACTAATCAAGTTATTTACTATCATCTCTGCACATGTTGCAGCCTCCTGGTCTTGAATGGGATAGATCTCAGGATACATCGTGAAATAACCATTACCACTAATTAATAACGATTTCCATCATCAGTCCTAGGAAACGAACCCATTACATCAATGGCTATTCTCTCAAAAGGGGCACCAAGGTTATACATACGTCTGCAGCTTACCCTGACTCCTAGTCTTAGGGCTTTCCTTTGCTGCACAGACCTTACGTTGCCTACACCATCTTTCAACGTCTGCCCTACTTTTCAGCCAATGAAATCGTTCCCTGGCTTTCGCTAATATCTTATTAACACCGAAGTGTTCTCCAAAGGCACTATCATGCACATTTTTCATCACTAGTTCCACTCGGGAGCGAGGAAGGATTATCTGCCAACTGATCAGTCGTCTAGTGGGATTCTCCCATCTTCTCTAACACCGTCTTTTCGTTCTAAGGAGTCCCACTGTGCCCAGTAACTTTTGGTACTTGAACTATACCTCGAGATTTGCTTCCAATTAGGTTTTACATCAAATTTTTAATCAAATCCATTATTGGCTTCCTATCTTCATAGGAAGCCAATATTGGGCCTTTCAAATTTCTATTGGACTCCAGATGTTAGGAGTATCACTGTTCACTTGTGTTGATGTTATTTGACTTATGAGCATTACCTCTTTAGTACCAAATTTCAACCCTGCATTATAGCAATGCTTACAGTTGTCAATACATGGACGTTGGAAAGAGCATCTCCATTCCTAAGCATTTTACCACTTCGATGTTCAATGGAGAAATTGTACTCTTTCAACCGCTGTATCTACCTAGCAATTTGTCCCTCAGGGTTTTTAAAGTTTAATAGTCACCTAAGTACAGCATGATCAGTACGGATAAGAAATTTCTGGCCAGAGAGATAATGATGAAAATGTTCTATTGCTTTTACTATTGCTAGCAGTTCTTTTCGTGTGACTCAATAAGGAACTGCTAAGGGAAGCCTTCTTGCTGGTAGATCGATTGGAGGAGAATCACCAGTGTTGATCTTATGTTCTGTCAGGTTAGTACGGCTATAATCATTTGACGTACCAGAAAAAATGTCAGAAAACTCTTTAAGTAGGTTCTCGGACTTAGCAGATTGATATTCAGTTAACATCTTCCTGTTTCTCTCCACAAGTCAGTAAGATGAGATGGGATGTCTGCATGGTGTTGGTTTGAGTCAGTAACTTCTATTGTGTTTACACTTGTTATTCATGTAACAGGTTCACATATTGCTAATTCTTCATCCTTTTTCAATATTCTATTGGATTTGTTACAGTTCATCACTCTGATAGGAATCTGTTCTTTATCTACACTGACTAAAGTCTTTGCAACCATGATACCATGAGCCAAAGCTCCTTTACCATGGGTATAAGTGACTGCCAATCGGAAGGCCCCAGTAGTCTCCGCCCGATGTCCACCGACTATAATTTCACTTTGTGTTGGGATTTCTGCGTCTTCCGTCACTAATACTGTGGTCACACTTGATAAAGAATCAGATATTCGGCTAAGCAGAGATCTTCAAGAGAGAAGAGATTAGACCAAGTGACAGCCTACTCATCTATTAGTAGGGTGTCACTTGGTCTAATGCTGAATTCATGTTTGTTTAAGAAATCAAGGCCTAATATGCATTCATCGTAGATCTCAATGATGTAAACAGGATGACGTACCAGACAGCTACCAACTCTGATGCTGAGTTCTATCTTTCCATGGACTTTAGCACGATCTCCAATGATTGTTTTAAGGGTTATATTAGACTGTGTAGCATTCCAGTTTGGGTGAGGTGTTATCTTCTTTATTATGTCTGTTCTGAGTAAAGTTACATTTCCACCGGTGTCTACAATCATACGGCAAGGCATTCCATTCATGGTTCCATCAGCTACCAATCCGTTATTCTCACCATGTAGTGTTGAATCGTGGGTGACTACCCCTGGGGCCAACCAATCAACAGCCAGCCTTTACCCTTCAGATTGCTTATGGTTCTGTTGTCTGTTACACGTGCTTGAACTTCGTACCCACAACCTTTTGCAGTTAACTCGAATGTGTCCAATGTTTCCAGTGTAATTTGCATTATAGAGCAAAGAGTTGCTATTTCAATTATTATTTTGTGGCAGCCATGTGCCACAAAGCATTTTTATGTGCACATTCATATGTGTACATGAACAGAAAATAAACTTACTTACTTACTTATTCTGGAAGACTTTTAGCGTCTGATGCGTGGTTTAACGGTAGAGCGCTCTGGCACGTATCTAGAGAGTTGGGGATTCGATTTCCGCCGCGTCAGCGATAATTTATTTCTGATGTTTTTAATAATTGTCGAAGCCTATTTCTACAGGTAATCTGCGTATTTACTATGGATGGTTTTTAATGATATACATTTAAGCGTGATTGATCTGCTCATTAACATTTAAATCATTAGCCAAAATTGGAAAAGTTGCCTTTCCTGAAGTTAGATGGCGCAAGGTTCGCCTCATCTCAGTGAAATATTTATAGGCCTCATTCCAAAGATTTTAGAGTGTGATGCCTAGTTTAACGATTGAGCGCTTTGGTATGTATAGAGAGTTGGGAGTTTAATTCCCGCCGCGTCAACGATAATTTTTTCAGATGTTTTTAATAAATGCATACAGTGTTTCCAAATTCGTAATGCCGTTGAAAAGAATGGGCAACATTTACACTCTTTTTTCCGCATGATGAATAACACGCTACAAGAACTACTGGTGATGTTCAGGGACTCGATGACTGTTCTGTAATGTTTTGAGCTTCTATGTCCCTTATGAGTTAAACATTGCTATTGGAGACAATATGTTTCTTCACTATCAACCAAGAATCGATCATTTCGTATGAAGTTGTTTAATCTAATTTGTTTTCTTTTTTCTATCCAGCTGACAGAGCAAAACAGATTAAGACCGTCGCGATTGTCAACGAGGATCCAACAGAGAAGATGATCCGAGAACTCCGCCAGGAAAATGAACGCCTAAAGAAAATGTTGGACAAAGGAGCCATGGATGTTCCTATACATCCTGGGATGTCAGAGGAAGGTTCGTTATTTCAATTACATCTCCTAATAAACTGAAGCTCCCTATGTAATAACGAAAACTAATATAACGAAAAAGTAAATATCTTTTGATAAAGGCATGGTTCCTAAGATTTCTATCAGAGCTATTATTATCCCTATTTTTAAAAAAGGAGATCGCAATTCTAGTAATAACCATAGGGGTGACAGCCTACTTTCTGTTGCAGGTAACGTTATTTGCATGATTGTGATTAATAAAATTACGAATACGGTTCACGGACAATTGCGTGATAGCAGTGTGGATTCAGAAGTGTTAGGGGATGGTGTAGTTCAGATTTTTTCGTTTAGGCAGATTCTTGAGAAATGTTTAGAATTTCAGAAACCTGTGGTTACTGGCTTCATTGATTTCAAGTTGATCGTCATAATCTGTGGTTGATCCGGAGATCGTATGGCATAGCAACAGCCATACGATCTCAGGATGTTAACATAATGAATGCTCTCTATAATAACACTGAGTCGTGTGTGAGAATTGGCAAGGCTTGTAACAATTGGTTTAGCATTGCCTCTGGTGTTCGAAAAGTAGGCATTTTGTCTCCTTTTCTCTTTAGTTTGGTTATTGATTATGTTATGCGTAATTCACTGCAAGGGAAATTTTTTGGCGTTAAATAGGAAAGATTTGGCCCTTTTGGCAAATGATGCTGATGAGATGAACTCATGCATTAGAACTGTTGATGAGACTGGTAGCAGAGTAGGTTTGCTGATAAACAGAGAGAAAACTAAATTGAAGAAAATTGTTCAGGCTTTTGGGGTTGGTTGTTTTATCTCTGAGCGGTATTTCTTGTACACCATAGGCTAAATGGCTAGGTCACAAGGATCGCGAAGGCTCAGAAGGTTCGGGGAGTTCAGCGAAGGTTGGGTTCAGAGAAGGTTGGGGGAAGGGACTCACTGAAGGAGCTGTTGAGAGAAAAATGGTAACCTCCCATCAAGCGTGTTCTTTAAAGTGCACAGGGTATGGCTCTCCCGCACACGTGAACTCGGATTAACATGCCATACGACGGTCGGCGGCCTTTCCAAATTCATCGGTGTCCCCTACTGATCATGGGCAGTGCGGGGATTATTGTTCAGGCTGTGGCAGACTGTGGTTCAGTTAATATGAATGGTTGCATTCTTGAATAGGTGTGTCAGTTTAAATTATCTTGGGAGCTACGTAACAGATACTGGTAATGTGCGGCATGAAATTAACAGACGAATAGGGATTGCTGCTGGGATTTTTAAGAATTTATGGAGAGTGTACAGAAATAGGCGTATACATCTAAAGACTAAACCACTGACGACTAAGATTAGCTTATTACAGGCCTGCCCAAGAGAGGAAATCACCTTTGTTATTGCGTATATGCTTTCCGACAGTGTTGCACTTGTTTGCCACCAGACGGCACTGCCGTAGCACAGTGTAGTTCAGTAACGTTACATGTAGAAATTAGAAATGCGGTAGACAGCATGATACTACTAAGCGATGGAAAAGAATTAATATATCATTTATTTATTTTTCAATCACTATTAACTGTACCTCATTGCTCTGAAATAAACATTAGAATATATTTGCTTACAAATAACTTCCCTTTAACTATCTACTAGTATCTTAGTAACTGATGATTCCAAATGTTCCGTTGATAAAAATAACCTTTCTGCCATTTAAAGTTATTTAACTTTAAATCGCAAAAAGGTTATTTTATTTTTTTTTGGGTGTATTTACACCCAATTCTGTTTTTACACGGTAGATAGGTTCCCGAAAAAAACGTGTAAAAAAAAAGTACAGTGCATATGAAAAAATAGAAGATTGGTTCCAGTAGTGAAAATCCAGTACAAATAATAAGTTGTTTTAAATAAATCATATCAAAATCTTTAATTAAAACTTTATTTGATTTTTATTCATTTAAACACATTTTTTTATAATCTTATGAAGATAATTATATGTACATATATAAAGTAAATTATCCTTCATAAAGAAAATAATACGTCACTAATTCATGAATAAACAAGTGCCAAAAAAAGGACTTACATATGCTTATTAACTAGATTTTATTCGTTGTCACTTTCTGATAATAGACGCATTCGTTTGCGTAAGACGAATTAAATCACTTTCATCGCTTGAAACATTTTTGGCCGTCGTGTTCATACTCCAATGGTGAAATGCTCTCTGTGGCATGGGGGACCAAATTATTACTTGTTTCCAGTGATTATGAAGTTTGATTAGCTTTGATAACGAACTCTGTACTCAAACGTTGAGATCCTGCTTTGACTAGATCTTTGTATAATTCTAGATAACGCGCCATACATGACGTCAGTTCACGTTTAACTGTTCGACAATGGGATCATGTGTAAGAAAATGATTTTCCAATTTACCAGCCATTAGAAGTCCTACTGTAATTAAACCTGCAGTGAGTGGAACCTCTTCATCACCATCACTTTTTCGTTAGGAGTCTCAAGGATAACTTCTATTATTTCATATTCGCTGAAAGCTTTGTCAACCAGCAATTCATCAATATCTGCAAACGAAAAATTAACGAACCCTTCTCCACCAACTGCATGTGCTAAAGTGATGATATTAGGATATTCAGTCGTATTTGAGGGTGTAGGATCTTTGCTTTTTACATATTCTGGCCAAATAGTTTTTCCAGCACGGATTTAAAGTTGATGGTTTTAACTCTGATAACGTCAATCCAGCATGTCTGATACAATCTAAAATAAAAAATTTCTTCCACACATCAGTAACAGTTAGTGTTTTATCCTTATCTTGGTTATCCAAAATACATTGGAATGTTCGTCTTACGTGGTAAGTTTTAAATGTAGCAATTATACCCTGGTCAGTGGTTGTATTAAGGATGTCGTAATTAGGCGGCAGAAAACAAAATTGCACATTTGAATGTTCCAGAACAGTATGGCTAGGCGCATTGTCTATAATCAATAGAACTTTAAATTCGAGATATTTTTTCTTCAAATAGCGTTTAACTTCTGGAACAAAACATTTATGAAACCATTCATTAAAAATTTCTTCTGTGGCCCAGGCTTTTTTGTTTGCCATCCAATACACTGGCAATTTATTCAAATCTACACCTTTCATTGACCGTGGTCTTAGGGATCGATTTATGAGCAGCGGTTTTAACCTAGGATCTCCTGAAGCGTTGCTGCAAAGTAGAAAGGTGACACGATCCTTAGCTGCTTTAAAGCCACCAACAGTTTTTGTGATTTTGCTATGTAAGTTCTACTCGGCTTTTTTTCAAAAAAAGTTTTTTCTGCATTCCAAACTTGATCAGGAGTGTATCGACCATCTTCAATGATTTGTGCCAAATTTGGACAAAATGCTTTAGCAGCGGGCTCATTGCCAGTGAAACTTCACCTTTTATCTTTACATTATGAAACGCGTGTCTTTGAAGAAATGCTGCAAGAAATACTTGCAGAAAATTCATAATTTTTGTTTGACTAGCTGATGTGGTTGGTTCCATTTCTTGTATCTGCTTATATGTTCGTAATGCCATCTGTTTGATGGTATTTCCGTCTAGAGGTATTCTTTTTTTTGCGAGTTATCTTCTATCCTTTTCTATTTTCACTTTTACAATATCTCTCGTGTACGATGACGACTTAGCGCCCAATTTTGTTCCAGAAAGCACAGCTTTTCTAATAGCATCTTCATTTTTCTTGATAATTCTTACGGTAGCTTCGTTCAAACCAAAATATTTACCTATGGATGTTGAACTTTCTCCAGTGGCAAGGCGAACTAAAATTTGTTTCTTAGTATCCATAGAAACAGCTTTCCTTTTCTGCTTTTGTGTAGTTGAATTATCTGACATTGTGGCCTTACGGAAATATCTGAATTGCAGTTAATAAATCAGATGATAAAAAATTGTGAATTCCTATTAGCAAAATTTAATAAATTTATATTACACAGACAAAACGTAAAAAAAAGTTTTCCGATTTCTTCTATTAAACGTCTAAACACTTCTAACTTTAAACACGAAATGAGAGACCAAGACTAACGTATGTATTGAAGATAAAATTGAGAGGAATTCCCGAAACTCATTGTTGCCACTTTATTCCGAATGAAGTAGGATTTGTACAATTTTTCCATAAAATAGAGGATAAAATAGAGAAAACTTGTTGTGTAGTTATGTTAGTGTAGTTTTTATTTTGTTGAATTTAGTGCACAAAATGTGTATCTATGGTACATTTTCAAAGTTAAAACTACTTCAAAAAATGTGACCATAAAAACGGCATCTTTGTTATAAATGTAAATTCTAGGATTTCTTTCTTGAATAGGAATGTTTTTCCAGAATTAAATTCAAATGGAGATATTTAAAAAGGCGCCGTTTGAACCGTGTTAGATTAAAATAAATCGTGTAAAAAAAAAGAATTGGAATTTTTTTCTAAACCTTGTTAAATCAAAATCGTATAAAAAATCCGTGTAAAAACAGAATTGCGTGTATTAATCTTTTTGTTGTAAATGTTACACTGTTTCCATTCTTCAGGAAAAAAATGTTTATCGTCATTTTTGTGCAAAACAAAAATCTGGAAATTTCATGCGAAAGCAATTTTATTTACATAACACAGCATATTGTCAATTGTTATAACACGTTGCTCCCATCGCGAACTTTTCCTTTTCATTCTACAAAACTACTCTTAAAGTTTGAATTTTTTCAAATATGATGTATAGATTTTTTTCTATTTTGATACAATACTGTATTTTATTATTTTCCTGCTCATACCTCAAATATCACTAACTTTGCTGCTATACTCATTTTCACTATTTTACACCGAGACGCATGAAATGAAAACTTGTAACGTCTATTTGTATTTGAACATTACAAGAAAAAAATTCTCTCTCCCCTCCCGCCAAAAGCATCCTACGGGAACATGTTTTATGTCAAATGGAAGCTTATAGCGGAGATAGTGTTATATTCTGAAATTAACGTTTTCTATCCTCTTTCTTTCTTCCAGAAAAGGGTTAGAATGTAAACTGTTGTTCTCCTATATGTCACTATTATGAGCCGCCGACCATAATGAATTATATGTCAGATGAAAACTGTTATATAGGGAGTAATATAGGTTTTAAATTCAGGCCTCCCACCACTCTTTAAAAGAGAAATTTCCATAGTTTTCAGTAGAAAACAAAAATAAAATGCGTAAATTAAAAAATACATATTCTCATAAATGAGGTCGAGATGAGGAACAGGGATATAATTAATTATGTGGATGTCGTGTCTATGACATAATTTAATTACATCTTTGTCGAGGAGTTCTGGGGGGAGGGGGTCAACTTCCCAAGATTTTACCAACTCGCCTTATTTTTACCAAAAAAAAAATCCCAATTTTTACATCTCATCTGAATTGTGCTAACTCTCGTAGATTTTGTCAAGTTGCCTCGATTTTGCCAATTTCCCGTAATTTTGCGAAAGATAAATCTCAGTTGTTACAACTCAATTAGATTTTACGAAGTCGCTTCGAATTTTGCACTACCCTAGAGTTTGCCAACTTCGATTTTTTTAGGGCGGCGGGGAATTAGGGAAGTCCCCCTCCCATAGCTAAGACCCTGGATAGGAAAAAATAAAACAAATTGGCAAATCATTTGCTCAATTCATATTAATTGAAAGAAAAAACAGGACACCAAAACAGATATATTTCAATCACAAAAAAACAAATCTGTTATTCTTTCTCTGAAGTTAATATGGATTGAATAAGAGACTTCAACAATCGTAATATCCAATGGTGGATACTTGGGGCCAAAAACTAGATTAGTACTCCCATTCAAGTTCAAACAAGGGTAATTCAAATATTCCCGAAGAAAGAAAGGAGATTGCAGTACTTCTCCGTCGCTGTGACTGCTCTTGGCGGAAGGGTAAACCATTATTTAAAATAACTGATGAAAAGATAAAAAAAAATTAAGCTTCTATACAAAACATGCAATTTTCACTGTTAAATTGAGAACGAACTAACATCACTTCCCGCTAGTGCTATCTCCTGTAAATGAGGAACATGCTACAGCACGGCTAGTGTTGTCCGTTTCTACATATCTCAGTGTCTATTAATCTACTAATCTCAGTGTGGTGGTAGCGCCACTTACAACTCTCGGCTTTGAAAATTGAATACGCACTTTTTGGGCTCATGAGCAGGCCTGTAGATTAATCTCAGTTGGCCGTGAATAAACATAGACTGTATAATAGTTTGGTTCTTTCTATAGTTGGTTATGGTAGTGAAACTTAGACCCTTTTAAACAAGATAACGGGAAACTCGATGCTTTTGAATCTAGATGTTTGTGTAGTATCTTGGGAATTAGGTGGTTTGACTTTGTAAGTAATGATGAGGTTAGACAAAGGAGTCGGAACATCCTTTAAGCAGCATTTTGTGCAATGAGAGACGGCGTTGGTTTGGCCATGTTGCCAGTATGCACAGCTACAGATTAGCGAATAAGGCTATGAACAGTGTGCCTAAAGACCTCAGAAAGATGGGGAGACCTAGGTTGTGGTTGGAAAACAATGTGAAATAACACCTTTTTAGAATTAGTTTACAGTGGACGGATACAGCATATATTTTTGGCAATAGAGGTTGTAAGGAGTGTCATGTAATTTTTTCAGCTGTAAGTAAAAAGTTTATTTCTAGATATTCTGAAATACTGTGAAATTCCATTTTTCGTCGATGTTTGATTAACAGTCGTTCTTCAAACATGGTTAGTGATTATTTGGTATCTTTGCTCAGTTAACTATTAATTAAGTTGTGAAAAATTTTGTGTATCTGTGATACATGGACAGGAAAGGCGCATCACGTGACAATATGTTGTGGCTAACGAGCGTGATGCAATAGTGATGTCTTGTCGTCTGCTTGTGGTGTGAAGTGTGGCTGACGAAACGAAGGACTGTCGCCTGTTGGATCGGCTTATTTGGGCTCATCTGTTACGTGGCTTTTGCAGTGTTCAGTTGCTCTCTCTTTCTGTTTTGTAGTTAGAGGAATTAGGACTCTACGGACGTCTGGCTGTGTCAGGTGCTCACAATGTGGAACATTTTTCTCTTTTTCCCCCTTGGTTTGATAGAATCAAATTTTAGGAAACTGTCACAAGCTCGTACGAAGAAATTAAAATGTAACAGCTGTGCTAGGGGAAAGGTAGGAAACGTAGCACAGGAGCCTAAAGATGATGAAACTGAAAGTGTGCGTGTGAATTTGGATGCGGATATAAAATCATTCTTAGATGATATCCTGAAAAAACAGTTCCGTATATTTGGAGCTGAGCTACACGTTTCAAATGAAAATTTTAAAAAGGATATATTACATGAAATGGAGGAATTTAGGAAGCGTATTTCATTTTTCTCAAATAAGCTTGATGAACATATAAAAATAATGAAGGAAATTACAAAAAAAACAGATGAATGAAGTACAGTGTGAGAATAATAAATTAAAGGAAAAACTTAAGGTTGGAAAAAGAAGTATTTGTATTGAATGAGAAGTTGAATGATATGAATGGGAAGTTGAATGAAATATAATTATCCATCCGGGCAACATAGATATGCTTGGAGAATTAAACTGCACGGTCTCTTTGGACCTCCGTAGCCCATGCCTGCTTGAGGATGATGATGATAGCCAATTCAATTGGTTCCGAGATTAGAAATAGTATTGGACATTTTGAATTATGTGATGTTAATTTTATGGTTTCTGGAGATGTTATTGTCTCAGATCCATTTCTTAATAGTTATCATGGGGTAACAAACGGTACAGCAGGATCAGAAATGTGAAACTAGTGGGCTTTGCCGAGAAACAACAAGAAAACGCTCTTCAAGTAGTCGAGAGACTGGCTAAAGTTTTGAAAATTGACACAAAATTAATGGATGTTGAAGCTGTTCATCGAGTTCCAGTTATAAACAAGAATAAAATAAAACTCATCATCGTTCAGTTAGGCTCTAGATCAGTGATTCCCAACCTTTTCTGGACCATCGACCTTTTAGAAGAGAACAAAAATTTCAACGCCCCCCTAGTCCATAATAGTTAATTTTATATGAAATATTAAAATATTGTTGCATATTATCTGTACCTAATTTATCTGTTTATTTATCTATTAAAAATCATAAAGCAGAAATTAATAAAACGACAACCAAATGTACAATAAAATTGTTTATTAAAATTTTAAAAATAAACACAGAATCAATAAGAAATGAAAAATAATGAGATAAACACAAAATTAATAATAAATAAAAAAATTAATGAGATGGTTGAGGCTGGTGGAGTGTTAACAATTTGTTAATGTCGGGTTCCAATTTTGTTAACATCAATCGCAGATCGCCACGTTCAGTGATGTGTAGTCTTGTTCCTCTTCTTTGACAGTAAATTAGCTACTGCACTGAATCCACGCTCAGCCATATAGGACGAAGGAAATGCGATTAAAAACTTCTGTACTATTGCCCACAATCCAGGGTAGAGAACTGGTATTGATTTTTGAAGATAGAACTCTTGGTATCCATGTTTGAATTTTAATTTGAGTGCTTCGTTAGTCGTGAGTTCTAAGAGTTCCTCTTCCAAATTTCATGATTCTTCAGTATCTGTGTTTGCGAAAGGATCTAAAACCCAACTCGGTATATTCATGTTTAAAATATCTTGGAAACGCTCCGTAAAATCAACATGAACAACTCCCAAGTGTTGGCAGTAAGTAAGTGAATCTTCCGGTTTTGCAGAGCTGCTGATAATGTGGGAAAACGGTTGTATTCACCTCTACCTAGATTTCGTTTGAATAGAAGAAGTTTTCCCGCAAAAGCATCTATGACGTTTTTTGTTTTAATTCAATTCAACTCATCACCTTGCAATTGTAAATTAACTTGATTAAATATTTTAAACAGGTTTGTCAAATAAGCGATGTCATTTTTTGACGTAATCAGGTTTTCGCGCAATTTTTCGTCTCTGTCTTCAACAAAGTCCAGTACTGAGTCAAATAGATTGAAAAAACGATTCAGACAAACACCTTTAGAGAGCCAACGTACTTCTGTGTGCAGCTACAAGCGATTGTAATCTTCATCATTTTCATTACAAAGCTTACCAAACAATCGGTCATTCCATGAATTACTTCTAATCTTATTGATTGCTTTAATAACGTAATGGAGCGACGTATGCAGACGTTCATTCAAATTTTTTGCAACCAAATGCTGACGATGAATAATACAATGTACAGCGAGTATATTTGGTACTGCTTGTTTCAAATGCGCTATGAAACCCTTATGACGCCCTGTCATTGCTGGAGCACCATCAGTAGCAGCAGAGAAAATATTGCAAATAGGAATTTCTTTCTCTTGAAAAAACTTTTGCATGGTATTAAATATAGATTCTCCCTTTGTATCAAATTCCAAATTTTTAGCAAATAATAACTCTTCATGAATTTTTTCTTCTTTTATAAATCGTACATATGATAAGAGTAGAGCTTCGTTATTTGGTAGAGTTGATTCATCGAGTTGAATTGAAAATTTGCAACTCTAAGTAATCACATAATGATATTTCAACGTCTTTTGCCATTTCATTTATTCTTCTTTGCACTGAATTATTACTGAGAGGAATTTTTTTGATGATATCTGACGGTGTCTTATGATGAGGAACAGTATTTAATACTTCTTTGACTGCCGGCAAAATTAATTCCTCGCCAATAGTGTGTGGTTTTCCTGCTTTTGCGATTAACAGTGAAACGTTATATGAGGCTCGTAGTCCATCATCATCTTGTTTAGAAGACGACGCAAAAAGGTTTGACATAGTTGGCTGTTTTAAATATTGCTTTTCCAGTTCTTGAAAATAGGATAAATCTTTGTTCTTATCAGCATGCATTTTATTTAAATGCTCTTGTAGCCTAGAAGGTTTCATAGCTTCATTTGAAAAAACCTTTCGGCAAATTAAACACATAGGTAATGATTGGTTTGTAGGATTTGGTTGGTTGTTTTACCTCTGAGTGGCACATTTTGCACACCATGCGCTAAATGGCCAGGTCACATGGACCCCGAAGGCTCAGAGAAGGTTGGGGGAGGGGACCCACTGGAACAGCTGTTGGGAGACAGATGGTAACCTCCCGTCAAGGCCATCCAGCGTGTTCTTTAACGTGCACAGGGTATGGCTCTCCCATTCACGGAGCCACGGCTTAACGTCCCATCCGACGGACGGCGGCCTTTCCAAGCCCAACGGTGTCCCCTACTGACCGAGGGCAGGGCGGGGAATTTTGCGGAGATAAATCTCAACGCTGACCCAGCTGAGACTAAAGCTGGGACTTGAACCTGGGAACTACAGATTACGAGCCTGGAGCGCTACCGACTGAGCCACCCCCGCCCCAGGTTTGTAGGAGAGTAGGTAAATCCATATTTCAAATACTCAATACTGTACTGCAGGCATTTCTTTTTAGATGTAGATTCAGACATTTTCAAATACAAATTAACTTCTCAACAGATTTATAGATAGTTATAAAAATAATGTTTATAATGACTTCTAACACTTATCACTCACGACTATTTATCACGGCGAAGCACATAAAAATAATAAAACATTCCTAGAGCTATCGCTTTTATAGATTTGATTTTGTGAACGCATTAACTTGTATGTTTGCGATGCCGGCGCACTTCCTCTGTAAACAAGTCATTTCAAGCTTCCATATTCTTGTCGAAACATGATAAATTGCATGAACCGCGTGTTTGCCTACCAACTTGCAAGGACTTGTCACCGTCAATCTATTCTAAACTAAAACAAATTAGGTATAGGTATACCTAATGCTAATTTAAAAATGCTTATTAACGCGATAACAATAAGATAATTTACATAGCTAGAAAAAATATTTATTCATGAAAACAGGTATTTTCAAAGTATTTTATTATATTAAAAAATAATTATAAAAAAACATGAAATATAATAAATTTATTATTATTATATTATTATTGCATCAAGGTTGATTTGCCTATCATGACGGACACACATGTCCAACGTAATCAGCCTTATATAATAGAGCATGTTAAGGTATTAAATGAGATTACAATTATTGAAGTAGGAATAACATCTCAGGATAACCTGCAGACAGTAGAGGTTGAAAAGAAGAGGAAGTATGATCTGCTGGCTAATGAGTTGAGCCTAATTCACAAGTGTAATGTTAATATTATACCTTATGTTCTGACGTGGGGTGGTATTGTAACTACGTACATAAAGCATACTCAAAGCGACTTGGAGTGGGAAAACATATTGAAGCTTATATCCAATCTGTGATCTTGAAGGGAACTTTTGAGAGCATCTCAGTCGACTTCAGACGTACCAGTACGCTAGTAGGCGGTAGCAAGGAACTTATTGTCCAAGCTGCAGTTCAAAATCAGTACATGACGGATGAGGTAGTGGATGACCAGAATCACCAGGAAGACATCACAGAATAGGAGAGATAAAAAGGTTGTCACAGAAAATTCCACTAAATTTATTTATTTATTTGACCGCCCCTCTTGACTGCCTCAACGCCCCCCATTTGCCTCTGGATCCGCTACAGCCCCCATGGAAGGCTCCAGCGCCCACTGGGTGGCGGTATCGCCCCCGTTGAGAATCTATGCTCTAGATCATAGATTCCCAACGGGGGCGATACCGCCCCCCAGTGGGGGCGCTGGAGCCTTCCATGGGGGCGGTAGCGGATCCAGAGGCAAATGGGGGGCGTTGAGGCAGTCAAGAGGGGCGGTCAAATAAATAAATTTAATGGAATTTTCTGTGACACCTTTTTATCTCTTCTATTCTGTGGTGTCTTCCAAAAGGTTGGGAATCACTGCAGTCTAGATAAACTAAAGCGATGTGGATAAAGAGGTGGAAAGAAAAGAACAAGTTATTATCAAAGAAACTGATGAATCTTATGGTGATGGTAGGGTGTATATTAATGAACACTTAACACAGGAAAATAAACAACTCTTATTCAAGTCAAAGGAGAAACAACGTGAATTAGGTTATAAATACTTTTGCGTCCGGAAGGCTAAAATATTTATGAGAAAAGCGGACGGCCTCATTGCTATTAGAATTAAGAATTATGAAGATCTAGTTAAATTGAAATAATATTATTATCTCTGGACTTGTTTCATATCTGTAGTATTATTTTAAATATTAATGGCCAATTGGTATGTGGAACCGGCCAACTAGAAGGAGAGTCCAGTGATGATGCACAGATGGAGATACGAAAATTTCTGATTTAGATAATACTGATGATTTAGGCCTTTTGGCAAATTATGTTGATGAGATGAACTCTTTCATTCGAGCTGTTGATGAAACTGGTAGTAGAGTAGGTTTGGTTATAAACAGAGAGAAAACTAGTGATGAAAATTGGTCAGGCAGGCTGTGATTCAGTTAATCTGAATGGTTGCACTCTTGAGCAGGTGTCACAGTTTAATTATCTTGGGAGCTATGTAATAGATACTGGTGATGTGCGGCATGAGATTAGCTGACAAATAGGGATTGCTGCCGGGACTTTTAAGAATCAATGGAGAGTGTGGAGAAATGGACGTATACACCTAAACACTAAAATTAGACTGTGTAATAGTTTGTTTCTTTCTAAGGTTAGTTATGGTAGTGAAACCTGGACGCTGTGTAAACAAGATAACAGGAAACTAGATGCTTTTGATTCCAGATGCTTACGCAGTATCTTGGGCATTAGGTGGTTGAACTTTGTAACTAATGATGAGGTTAGGCAAAGGAGTCGGTAGCCTCCTTTAAGCAGCATATTGTGCAGAGAGAGACTCCGTTGGTTTGGCCATATTGCCCGTATGAATAATTATAGATTGGCGAATAGAGTTATGAACAGTGTGTCTAAATGCCTCAGAAAGAGAGGGAGACCTAGGATGTCAAACAGTAACTTGTTAGAATTGGTGTGCACTGGCCAGATGCAGCAGATGTAGCTCAGGACTTCATAACCCTATTGGCCAATCTATAATTATCCATACGGGCAACATAGATATGCTTGGAGAATTAAACTGCACGGTCTGGTTGGACCTCCGTAGCCCATAGCTGCTTGAGGATGATGATGATGGACAATTCAATTGGTTCCGATTTTAGAAATAGTATTGGGCATTTTGAATTATGTGATGTTAGTTGTATGGTTTCTGGAGATGCTGTTGTCTCAGATCTATTTCTTAATAGTTATCATGGGCTAACAAACGATTGTTTGTATTCTAAGAAAACTTTTACTAATAACACTAACACAAATTTCAGTGATGTTGTTGATTATATTTTTGACGATGCCACATTGTAGGGGTACATTGTATGAAAACTTATCTTTTAATTGGGGAAATGGTGTATATGTACTTTCTGGCAATGTAAGAGGTTTAAGAAAAAATTTTGATAACGTTATAATTTATTTTAAAGTTTATCTGGATTTTTTCCAAATATATAATTTTCTCGGAAATTTGGTAAAGAAAATGAAATTCAATGTTATCAAATTAATGGTTATAATGCTTATTATAAATGCAGACAAGATAATAAATCTGGTAGAATCATAATCTAGGTAAAGGAATATATCCAAATTTTGTATTTCAATTCAGATTTCAAAACTGCTAATTTATTACAGTGTAGAATGAAAATGAATAATTTTTTTATAACTGTCTTTATTTTTACAGATATCATACTAATACCAAACATAGTTCAGTAATGAACTTGAGGGGAAACCTAAAGACTCTTGTGAATAATATATACTGTTACTGGGTGGTTTAAATATTGATTTAAAATTAAATGATGTTGTAGTTGAAAGATTTGTTCAACTGTCAAATATAAACGTTTTTTTTTTCTTGTCATGATGAAGTTATCAGAGAAGTGTCGGGTACTTGCCTTGATCATTTGTTTGTTAGAAATTTAAATATGGATCAGTTAACGGCTTTATTATTAAATTACATATATCTGACCACTATTTTGTTAGTTTAAATATTGAGTGTAATGATATTTCATATCATATTGAGAACGATAATACATTTAAATAACGTAAAAATAAGGTAATTATAAATAAATTACAGGAATTATTAAGAGAAAAAGATTGGTCGAATGAAATAAATATAAATGTTTCTTTTGAGTACTTTATAAATGAATTACGTAAGATGATTATAGAAGCATCTTATGTTCTCCCAAACCGAAACCCAGTTAAAAAATTAAAACTTGGATTACGGATGCTTTACTAAAATCTGTTAAGGAAAGAAATAGATTATTCAAGTTGAAAAAAAGTATCTAATAGTTCTGATATAAATTTGGTACAATATTATAAAAGATATAGAAATATGCTAACTAATATTATTAAAGAATCTAAGTCAAGATATTACACTGATGCAATTATTGAAAACCAAAAAAAATTAAAAGGCAGTGCGAAGTTATAAATAAAATGTGTGGTAAACATATAAACTGATCCAAATTTCTAAATATAATTTCCGATATCAAATATAACTATAGTGTTAGGGAAAATCCAGTAGATTTGGCAAACATGTTTAATGATGATTTTATTAGTATTATAAAGAATATACAAAATTAATTACTGAGAATGATTGTAGTGGTTTGCATAACTTGAAGATATGGTCGAATCTCGGCAAAATCCTCTACATAAACCACGTTTCTGTATTTATCCTTAAAAAATAGGGCTAAGTATTAAAGGCATCTTAAGAACTTTGCTTAATAAATTTTTAATTTCAGGATATTTCTCTAATTGTTTAAAAACTGCCACAGTTATACCAAAGTATAAAGGTGGCTGTGATAAGAAAATTTAAAATTATGGACCAATATCCATCTTGTCTGTCTTTTCCAAAATAATAGAAAAAATAGTCAAATCTAAAATGTTAAATGTTTTGAATAAATATAATTTCTTTTCTAAAAATTATTATTGTTTCCGAAAAACACGGGAACAGAGGATTCAATTCTAAAACTGACATCAACCATATATAAAAGCATTAATCAAAATTTTCAAGTCGTTTTATTCCTTGATGTTAAAAAAGCATTTGACACTGTCCTACATTTAATTCTATTACATAAATTGGGAGCAGCTGGAATGAGAGGTGAAATGCTATCTTAGCTCTCTTAAATAAAAAAAAAATGTTTCAGTTCCAATGCTAAGATATATTTCAGTGTTCTTCAAGGATCTGTTTCCAAAACAGATCCTTGAGGATCTTTCATTCCTTGAGGATCCTTCAGAATCCTTCATTATTTTTGATTTATTTTAGTGATCTTTGTGACTTAAAATTGTGCGCCAGCAATATAACCTTTTCAGATGATATATCTTTAACTTATGCAGGCAAAACTTAGGAATTGATGGTGCAAATAAATGATGATTTAAAAAATATTAAAAATTGATTTATTCAAAATAAATTAGTTTTAAATGTTGCCAAATCGAAGTATATAAATTTTAGATTACAAGAAAATCAAACAGATGACTTTTTCAATAAACTGTTCTATCATGATCTAAACTGCAAGGAGATATATTGTAAATGCTCAGCTATTCAGGGTGTTGATTGTTTCAGATATTTGGGTGTCTTGACAAAAAATTGATGTTTTTACCTTGACAAAAAACGTTCTTGAAAAACGCATATAAATAATATAATTAAAAACTTAAATATTATGTTTCAATATTTTATTACATAATAAATTTTATAAATCTGTCAATGTTAAAAATTATTTATAATTCGTGGATAAATACTATTTGAAATATGGCATTATATCTTGGGGAGGTCTATATGAGACAAATGTGAAACCATTACAAGGTTCTAAGAATTACGTAATAAGATGTATGCTAAAGAAAAAAGAAATTTAATAGTATAAAAAAATGTTATAAAAACTTAAATATGTTACCAGTTAGAAAATTATATATTTATCACCTATTAATATACAATATTCAAAATTGGGATGAGTCTAATGTTAAGATCTTTCCCAAAAATACACGTTTATCATCTACTGCGCATTTATCCATACCGTTTCCTAAAAAAGAACTATTATCCAAAAACACTACGTTTATCTGGCACCAAAACTTTTTATTGCTCTGCCGGCTAACATTAGAAATGAAAGAAACATTTTTGCTTTTAAAAAATTACTATGGGATTGGTTAGTGAATAGTGATGATTTAGAGAAATATCTATAGAGATAAAACTGTAGCTTAAATGTTTAATTTTTATAACGCTGTTGCAACTAATTTTGTAAACGTTATATTCGTGAACTATCCACACACGAGCTTGGATTCAAATGGAGTATTTCTATTTATTTACTACTTTAATATTATTCAGTTTGTTTGTTTAAAAAATACCTATGGAATAGATTGTAATTTATGCCTTACAATATAATTTATGTTAATCAGTTCATGTGTATGAACCTTTGAACTGGAAGGATTTATGTAAAAGTATGTTTTTTTGTTTCCGTTTTTTGTATAGAACTGTACTGATGTTGAGAGTAGTGAATAAAAAATCTATTTATCTAACTACCTAGCTAGCTAGCTCAGGACAGATGTGTTTAGTGAATTAAATTGTACAATCTGATTGGACCTCCGTAGTCCATGGCTGCTTAAAGATGATAATGATAATTTACTAGTATATTCAAAATCAAGTACCATTTTCCAAACTGAGGGGGGGAAACGTTCGAAACAGCGGAGATATCAAATTTGCATCATTTTAGAAGTCATTTTTCAGCTGGTATATGAGGAAATATGAATATGAAACCTTTAGAGGTGGAAAGTTAAGCCTTGAATGTACACAGTGCAAAAAGAAAGTAATGACACTGAAATAAACGGTGCATAAGGCAACATGTTTGTTAACGATTTGCCTCAAAATAGTCGTCGAATGCACATATTGCAGCCCTCATATGAACTTCAGAAAGACTTCAAAACTCTTCAGCTGTGATGATATTCAATTATGCAGTCAGATTCTTCCATGAGCGATCTAGAGGGGGCAAAGGGGCCATGCCCCCACCCTCTTCAGAATGCTAGTATGCGTAAAAGAGCAAAAAAGTATGAAATTGAATTAAATTTTATGCAATTTTTTAAGAATTTTTTTAAAGAATGTAAAACGGAGGGTGAATTATAATACTGTATTGTAAATTCAGTCTCTTACGCCTTCCCATTTTTTACATTTTTCTGGCCCAATTGTTTTCTTGCAGCCCCCCTATTATTTTTTTCCTAAAATTAGGCCTGCATTCTTTTGAATGTCATCGACGTCCTTAATACTTTCAATCTAAATTTGCCAAAATATTGTCTTCTGGAGTAAAGGCAATAAAGGGAGCAATTGAACATTGAAATCTTTTTTCGTTGATTGGTGTGTTAGCAGCAGCGTTTTCTCGTACCCGAGTCTGTGATAATCATGGGCATTATCAATTCCTTATTCACATTTAGTTCACTTCCCGTCTATCCGAGTGTCAGTCAGTGGTCCCTTGCGAATAAATTGGGCACTTTGTGTGCTTATTCTGGGTTGGAGATCGTGACTGCGAATGCGATCATCACTATCCTCTATGTACCCTTGAAAACGTTTAAACAGTGGAAACGTTTGCGTTCTCGACAGAGCCTCATGCTCTGAAGCTGTTCGTAACATTTCATATGTTTGGGTGGGGTTTTTTTTTGGCTTTACACAAAACTTGATGTTGACACATTGGTCCAATGATGGGTTTCTGACGGCGCAGTAATACACGATGCACAAAACACATCCATTCGAAACCGAAAAGTAATCCCAACTAGCTACTGCAAGCGGGACTGCTAAGGTCACACTTCAATGAGTCTATAGTGACGTCTCGCGGAATAACACTCGTATTGCATCTTACTTTATTTCAGTCCCATTACTTTCTTGCCGCATTGTGTATACCTGAATATTATAGAATAAGATTTAAGTTAAGAATATTCATAATTTGCGAAGTTCGTATTTTTGGATCCTTTTTCAAGGCTTACGAAAGCTGTTATAAATCTACAGTAAAAGGATACATAAACTTACTAACTTTACTTCAACGATACTAATATAACTAATATATTAATCACTCAGTACAGAAATGTTAGATCAGTGTGGATTATAATAAATATATCAGTATCATTATATATATAATAATCTCGTGTATTCTGATATATAAGTATATCATATATATACTTAATTATCAGAAATATATTTATGCAAATAAAATATATCAGAATATACGAGATATCAGAATTGTATACTATTTCGTATATTTATGATACACCAATTTAGCAATTTTAGAGCAACTATATGGGGATATTTATTTTGTTTAAGCACTTCAGATGATTGCAGTCTTGTGATTTTGATATCGTTTTTACACGTAAAATGCTCATAAAATAAAAAAAAAAAAGCAGTGGAATCTCTTGGTGCTTAAAATGATTGAGCAATGTTAATATCTGAGGACCATTTCCACTTTCAGTGGTGGGAACATCTTGTTGGGGGAAGAAGATTGCTTCGCCTTGACTAATGCTTCAGGAACTAACATGAGCTAAGAGATCAGCTTAAAGAGAAAAATGTAATAAATCAACTACGTTCTGAGATTTCTTTGAAGTGCAATGAACTTTAACAGTATCAACGCAGAAACTCTATCAGGATTTTTGGAGTGAAAGAAGTAGATACGTCTACTGATGACCTTGCCATTAAAATTTTCAATGAAAAATTAAACATTGACATTTCCGTAATTGACGTAATCATCGAGTGGACATTAATCGGAACGGCAAGCCCCAACCGATAATTGCAAAAATCTGTTCATATCGGAAAAGAAATGCTATGTTCCCTGCTAAAAGTAAACTTAAAGGCAGTGGAATCACTATTCATGAAGATCAAACGTCAGAAAGTCTAAAAGTGCTTCATTCGGTTGGTGCAATGTTTGGACTCAAGATGGATCAATAGTGGTAAAAATGAAAAACGGTAACAAGCGCTTTATTAAATCAAAGAATGTGTTAAATGAACTTTAAAATTGGTTAAAAAATTTTCTTTGTGCACCTGTATATATATATATATATATTTACCTATGTTTATATACATATTGTGATCTGTAACGCACGTTACACAATCCTGTGCCTCTCAACTTCTATTTTTGCTAAACTGTACATAGTTTATCGTTTTTAAAGTAAAAACTCTCCTACTACGAGTACTTTTACGACGTTTTGAAACCCATCAGTCTTTTTATTTATCTATTTTTATTTTTCTGTATTCGTTTTTCATTTGTACATATTTATAACTTCATGTCCCTATCTGCCGCTAACAAAAAGTTTCTTCTTAACTTATACCTAATTCTCTCAGATATGTCTCTTCCACAAAATCAGTGTTGGTTAAACCTTTGTCATCTCAATATTCGTTCTCTTAAATCTAAACACTCTTATCTACTGATATTTTGAAATTTTATGTAATTGCTCTTATCTCCCTTGATGTACATGGCTAAATACCTCCCTTCCAGATGATCTTTTTGAACTCGAAGGATATAAACTATTCTGCATTGACAGATCTAGTGGGACAGGAGGAGGACTTGCATTATATGTGAGGGAAACATTCAATGTCGAAGTAATGTCTATTCCTTCTTACTCTTGTTTCGAAAATTTCTGGGTCAAAATCTCCCCTATCAATAAACAAAACCTTACTCTTATTATCGGCACACTTTACCGTCCTCCGAACAGCAATATTGAAGATTTTATTAATTCATTGTACTCAGTCCTTGAAAACATCCCTTGCAACATTATTTCCATTCTTACGGGAGATTTTAATATCGATGCTCTAAAACATAATTCTGCCTATTCCGAGCATCAAATCTGCCTAAAAACTTTCGGGCATATACGTTTAAATAAAATTGCCTACTCGCATTACTGATCACTGTGAATCTCTCATTGATATGATTTTCTCCAATTGACCTTTACTTCACAAGCATGCACTTACTCTCTTCGAAGACATTACTGATCATTTCATTATTAGCACATCTGTATTGTATTATTCACCTCGTGCACAGAAAGTTTTAATTTCAAAAAGATCCTTTACAAATTTCAACAATGATGATATTTTTGAGTTTTTTGAGACCTTTCCACAAGAGTATTTCCGAATGCACAACTCCTACCTCAAAAGCACATCTCTCCTGTTAATCAATTTTGCACTTGATTCCTATGCTCCTTATAAAACTTTCAGAGTTCGCCCTTCCCCGAAAGCCTTGGATTACAAAAGTGCTTCTGAAAATGATCACATTAAAAAATAAACACTTTAACAATGCTACTAACCCTAATCTCCCATACTCATGGGAGAACTATAAAACTTTCCGTAATCCGGTCAACAGTAGTATAAAAAATTCCAGGCGTTTTCCAGGCGTTCTTAATCGACTTTCCGTTATTAATCCAAACGGTAAATGAAATATTTCGAATTTTTGATTCTATTACCCAATAATCTAAGAAACCAAACCAAAATTAATAAGATCGTTTGCAATGACAACTCCTTCAATGATCCTGAAGATATTGCTAATGTTTTAAATAATGTATTCTGTATTTCCTGCACTTCTACAGAAGATTATGCAAAAGCAAATGAGTCATTATCCTATTCCAATAAATCATTTAGTAATCTGGAAACCTTTAAGCTCAGAAATGCTACCGAACTCGAAGTTCTTAACCTTATAAATTCGCTAAAAAACACTCGCAGTGTCGGACCAGATGGAATCCCTGTCATTATTCTAAAAATTCTTTCCCCATTAGTTTCTGCACCCCTTTGTGATATAATTAACTGTTCATTTAACTCTAATGAATTCCCAGTTCCACGGAAAGAAGCCATCATCTCACCTATACCTAAAATTTCAAATCCTTCTAACCCTCTGGACTATCGAGAAATTTCAGTTACATGTGCTTTAAGCAAAATTTTGGAAAAAACCGTCGAGAGACAATTATTGACTTTTGTTGAAAAAAATTAATTTACTTTCGTGCAGATAATCCGTGTTTAGGAAAAATCGATCAACTGAAACTCTTATGACACTTCTTGTTAATCAATAGAGATTGGCTTTAGACAACAAAGTGAAAACGGTTGTGGGAAGCAAATGCATTTGATCAATCACACAATAGACATCAACACAACCTTATCTTGCAAAAACTCGGCTATAATCTTAATCTATCGCCCTCAGCTCTTTCGTGGTTTAAAAATTATCTCAACGACCGTGTTATCTGAACTAAATTAAGCACTAATGAAATCTCTACACCTCTTAAAATCAATCGGGGAGTACCTCAAGAAACCATTCTTAGCCCACTTTTCTTCAACCATTTTGTCAATGATCTTCAAGAATCCTCCACCAACTACAATATTTTTATGTATGCAGACGATTGTCTTCTTTCTTTTACCTCAAGTTCTTTCACTTCTCTAAAACAAGAAATAGGAAACAATATTCATGATGTGCTTCATTGGTATAATAAAAATGGATTCACTCTCAATATCAAGAAAACCAATATTGTTTTTCTTTCAACTTCAAATTCTCCCCCGCCTGTCACAAACATTAAAATTAATAACACCCATATTACAGTTTCCACTTGCATGAAGTACTCTGGTATGACGATAGATAATAATTTTGACTTTGGAATTCACATTAATAAAACCGTCGCTTCAGCTTCTAAAAGAACTTATATATTGAGGTACATTCGAAACTATATATCCACCTATGCCCCAATGTTCTACAAAATTTACATCTGACCGAAACTCTAATACTGTGCTTCCACTCTTTTTGGTATTAATAAAAAGAACTTATAAATTAGAAAAAGTTCAAAATGAAGCTCTCAAAATCATCAGCAAAATCTATTTGAACAAACGAGAATCTCTAACACTTACTGATATCGTTCCAACTACCAAATTACCACTCTTGAATCTAGAAGAAAGCGGCATTTATATCCCTTATTCACGACACTATTTATAACACGTCTATCACCTTCATTCGATTCCTACACCCTATATTCGATTACGATATCGCCACATCCTTCGATCTTATAAGAAACTGTTTTCTACTCCCAAGATTTCAAAGCTAAATGTGGTGAAATTCTTTTGTTTTTCAAGCAGTCTCAACTGGAAACTTTCTACCAAGCGATATCACTTCTTTAAATGCTAAAACAAAATTCAGAAAGTATATGACTCCACTCCTATTAGAATATTGAAACGTTTGACCAACATCTCCTCACCCCTATTCCCATTTCCCATCTTTGCCCTTTGTCTGGATTATCCGCAACTGCCCCCCCCCCTGTTCATTAATACTACTCTCTGTTATTTTAAACCTTCCTTTTCTTCCCCCTAAGTTTACTATTTTTTTACCATATTTCATATTATATGTTTGTCTTCATCTGTGCAACTAATTATGCAATTCCTGTAAATATGTTTGTATTTTTGTACTATCATAAATATTTCTTTTTAATTTCTCAACTCTACTGGCACATCAAGCCACTTGAACGTTTAAATTAATATCCAAAATTATCTGTACCTTTGCTTTATTTAACTCCCTGCATGAAATAAATTATTATTATTAATTCCAATGCCTTCGTTCAGTTACTGTTAATCTCGTAATAATTTCATTGAAAAGCGAAATTATGTACCATAGGATAGCTAAAATGAGTGTCTAAAGACGTTTTTATGAAGCGAAATACAACAGATATGTACATTCGAGCCCACGATGACGATGGAGAAGAATAAGAATGAAATGACAACGAAGATAAACTGATCACAAAAAAACAATTATGAAAACTACCATCATATTTAGCTAAAATATCTTTCTGAATTTAAATATATAATTTTACTTTCATATAGTTTCACTTCTAATTATTACGTTTATGACCAATATTATCATTAAGCATTTGATAAAAATGGTTTTTGCGCTATCCCTAATAACGCCATTTATTCAAGATGAGGTTATTTTTAAACTGAAAAAAGTATTTCCATCTTACATTTGGGCACATATTATATTTAATTTTAAGCAATTTCCCGAAACGTAATTTCTATACTTTATAAAGAATTGGATTTATTGAAAATAGATTATTTTTTCAGATTACTCTGATTATGTGCACTGTCATTCTTAATTTAAATATTTTATTTTTGATATGGAACTAATTTTATTCACTAATATTCTAAACTGAGGGCGCATTATGAATATTATGTTTCTCAACTAACAGTTCTTTCTAAGTAAAATTATTATTTTCAGTAATCAGTCGGCGGATCTGTTTCTTATGTAACTGATTCTTTGTCTTAGAGATTATGAGGCTGAAGAGGAAGTGGGAGGAAGAGATGAAAGCCGCCATGGCTGAAAACGATCGAGATCTGCATAACATCAGACAATCTTATGACGATAAACTGAAGTTTGCTAAACAACAGAAAGGATTTGTGAGTAGCAGAATAATAGTCATATCACTTTCTTTTAAAAGGCGTAGTCCATTAGCAAAAATTTATTTCGGTGTTTAGGATTTTATGTTGAGAAATATAACAATGCAACATTATATAATTTGTAATCATATGTGAATACATTTGCGAATAATTTATTATTTCTAGTGATTGTTCCAGCAAGGCAAAATTTGTGTGTTCGGTTATATCTAACTGAGGCAGTGGTCAGCAGTGACTTCGGTCTTTAGCGTATGTCACTCTAAGAGAAGCCAGTAGTAGCTAGGAGCAGCTTCTAGGATTCTTCTCTGTCTTATGTGTTGCGAATCAATAAAACAAATTAAACTGTAGAATTATCTAATGCACATTTCATCGGCTTATGAGAAATAAAGGAGTTGAAAGACGTCACAATGTGAAAAGAAATGGTATTTAGACATGGCCTGAAATAAGAGTTGTATATCAATCCCATACGGAAATCCAAAGAACCAGACAGACCTAGAATCTAAAGTCGGACCCATCCTTCTCCTGTGCAGACCATTAGTACCATTCAAAAGAGATATTTTCTACAGGGAACGGAAGAAGAGAAATGTTAGATCAGTGTGGACTTTTGATCTGGTCTTTTATGACCTTTTCATTATTTTGCCTGTATGAGAAAAATCTACCGCCATAATTCCTGTTTCTTCACGGGTTTCCTGTCCCAAATGAAAAAATTCACAGTGCATCTTATATTATATGATGCATCCTGATCCCAGGTAGCGGAAACCCCTGGTTCTAGGGATATCGCTGATTGCAAATTAAAGTAATATGTCTCAGGTAGGTCAGTTTCTCATTAGATTCTTTCCACTGAAGCACCGAATGTTATTTGAAAAGGTCTGCTGGTGAAGGTGGTACCTGCAGTTCCTGTCAGCATTGGTAGCTTAAGCCTTTAGCCGTGGTGAACTGTATTCCACGGCTAAAGACATCTCTCGACCCATGCTTGCAATTAGGGGTCTGTTTCATGTTATTGTCTTTACTGCTCTCAATAAATCAGATTTTTTTTGCAATTCTACTAATAATTTCGTTCCAGAGGTGTCTGGAATATGAGGACTCTGTATAAAATTTTACCCTTGCTGTTCACACACAAGGAATTCCATCTTTATACAACTGACCATTGGTCAGACTGAAGTATATTCTTTAAATATACTTCTATGTACTTCAAAATAGTTTCTTTTTTCATGAAACACACACGAAAACATCTGAAGTCTGATATGTGATTGCATCGTGAAAGGTTTCTTAGAGCTAAAATTAAAACAAGCTATAAAGAAATGAATGTTATCTCTTGCTAAACCGTACTGAAGACTTCGATGAAAATGAAAAATATAGGTTTTCGGGATATATTATTATATAAAAAAATGAGATATTATTCTTTTTCTGGATGATTTCAATATCAAAGTTATACCAACTTTCATGGTTTTTAAATATGAAATACCGAAACATGGTTTTGTTACAATGATTCAGAAACTTCAAATACCAGAACTGCGTTCCCTCTTAATGATTTTAAACGAAAGTACTGGAAGCTATGAAGTATCAGAAGTTACTTTAAAAGTACCAGAACGGCATTCCAATTCATGATTCAGAAACACAAGTACCAGAGCGGCGTTCCGATATGAGTGACGCTTTTGGTAATTTTTTATTAAAGGACGGAGATAACCTAGGAGCTCTCTTAGGCTTGTCCTAGTTTCTCGTAAAATATATGTACCAAACACATACATGAAAACGTGCCAGTGCCATCTTGGTATTCGAACACCTCGAGCCAAAAGCAATACTACTGGACCACTGAAGCACCGAATGTTTCAAATTTACAAAAACGTCACACTTCGTCACTGTATCAACGAAATATTTCGTGTTTGACTCCATTTCTGGGAAATGACTCTTTGCAACTCAGAAGGTAAATGAATTGATTTCACATTTCTCCCCACAGAATATTACAAATCTTCAGCACTCAGATCAAAATCCATTTATTTTGCCGTCATATCAATCATGATCTCATACCTAGAACGTTAAAGTGCATCGCTTCGACGAAAATCGCGAATTCGGTGAATTACCCGAGAAAATATTCCCGAATCTGAGGAAGAAAAACAAGGATCTGCACTGGCAGATTAAGGGAAGACTGGCTCAAGAACAGCAATTAACGGATACTCAGAGACAACAATTGACGAATCTGTTTCAGATGTTCTGAGTGAATTTGCTAAATTCTCTTATAACGGTTTCTAGTTCCTGCTTTCAGCTACCTTTTTGACATTCCGGCGCCATGAGGAGGATTGGCAGACAATTGGCAGACAAATCCGTTTGAGGCACCGCATAGCAGGGCTGGTCTGTAAACGGTAGCTAGGCATAAACTGGAAGGAGAGCTGTGTACCAATCCCTAGTGATGATGCACAGAACCGACCAGGTCTAACGCCTAATGCCGGACGCCGCCTTCTCGTGGTGCAGGCCATTATACCTTTCAAAAGAGATATCCTCTTTTGGAAGGGAACGGAAGTGGAGGGTTGCCAGGTTAGTGTGGCCTACTGATCTGGACAACTATGGCTACTTTTCTTTTTTTCTACCCTGCTGAGGTGTGGTCAGCCACACAGGGTCCTGGTGCTGACCATATAAACCCCACTGGACTGGACTGAATTAAGGATCTGAGATTTATTATGCATCCTGATTTTGCTGCACTACTGGACTTCTATGGAGGGAATATCTTCAGCTGTGTTTTCTGTTTGTTTGTGGGTTGGCAGCCCCAAGTGAATAAATTCACAGAATATGTTTATCAGCTGGTGGATAATCCTGAGCAGAGGTCATCGCAGGCACCTGAACTCTTTGCTTCTATTGGCATCGTCAATATCTACATTGTTGGAAGTCTTCCAGTTAGATGGCTTCAGCCTTTATCGTTGGGAAAACGGGTCTTTGCCGCATGTCTGCGATTACGGGGTTGTTTGATATTGTCGGCATTCCCTTTAATCAATAAACATAGTTTCTTGAAACATCCCACTAACCATTTACTCTCCATAGGTAGTTGCAATGTGACGACTCTGCACAGAACTTTTTCTCTTGATGCCCTCACACAAGAATTCCACCATTATAATTTAGATATTCTCGGCTTGCAAGAGACCAGATGGACAGATAAAGGTCAGATTCTTAAAAATAATCTTAAATTTCTCCTTTCAGGGAGGGACGACAATAAGCATCACCAAAGGCGTGTGTCTGCGTCTCAGCAGACACGCTAGTGATGCTCTTCTAGGATATGAGTGCATTAATGAAAGATTTCTTACAGCAAAATTTCAGACAAGCGTTAAAGACTTGAATGTTATCTGCTGTTATGCCCACACTGAGGATGCCGATGAGGATGAGAGGGATAGGTTTTAGGAAAAACTTCAGGATATTTTAAATTCTGTCAAGAAAGGAGATATTACCCTTGCTCTAGGTGACTTCAATGCCAAAGTTGCTACTGACTCTGACCTTTATGGAGGTGTGATAAGCCCTTTTGGTATTGGTAGCTGTAATGGCAATGGGCAATGTCTCCAAAGGTAAGTAAACTCAATTTTTTCAGAATAACTAACACTTATTACAAACACGGCGACATACATAAGTACACATGGGTTCACCTGATGAGCTGCATAAGAATACGATTGATTATATATTGATTAACAGCAAATGGCCTAGTTCTGTTAGGAATACCACGACATATAGGGGAGCTGAAATTGGATCTGACCATTACCTTATTAAAAGTATCTTGCAACTTAAACTTGAAAAGTGTTGTGCTAGGGTTAAAAATTTTAACTTTAATAGTGAAGCTCTGAAAGACCCAGTTACAGCTAAAGCTTACCATGATAGGTTACTTAGTCATTATGACAGTCATGGTTTGCTTACTACTAAAGTTGAGGAAGAATGGGACCATTTTAAACAGGCTTTTTTGGAAACTAACAGTACTCTTTTAGGAAAAAAGAAGCAGAGGGGACAGAATTATTTGAGTGATAAGGCATTTGAGCTTATTTCGGAAAGAAAGAACTGTAGGAATATCCTTAATCAATACCCTACTGGTACTAATAGATTGCGTTACAGAGAGCTTAATAAACGTGTAAAGGATCAGTTAGCTACTGATAAGGATCCTTCTCTTGATGGCTTGGATGGCAAAACCGAGGAAGCAGTTAAACAGCACAACATCAGAGAGGTCTACCACATAGTTAATGTTTTGTGTGGTAGAAAACGGACAGGCATACAAGGATTGAAGGATAAACAAGGTAAGGTTATAGAAGGTGAATATTCTGTCATGGCTTGGTGGGCTGAGCATTTCAGTGATGTTCTAAACATTGTGGTTAGTTCTCCTCCCATTGTTTGCAATGATGATAAATTCATTGGTGGCGTTAATATTGGCCCTATAACACAATCTGAAGTTATTTTGACTATTTCTAAACTTAAACTTCATAAATCCCCATGTGTCGATGAAATTACTACGGAAATGCTTAGAGCTCGGAACGTTTCGGTTACCATTTGGATGACTGAAATTTTTAATATTTTTTATGATAAAGGCATGGTTCCTAATAATTTTACCAGAGATATTATTATCCCTATTTTCAAAAAACGTGATCGCAGTTCTTGTGATAACAATAGGGGTATCAGCCTACTCTCTGTTCTAGGGAAAGTTCTTTGCATGATTGTGCTTAATAGAATTAAGAATATGGTTGACAGGCAATTGCGTGATGAGCAATGTGGATTCAGAAGTGGTAGGGGATGTGTGGATAATTTCTCTTAGTCAGATTCTTGAGAAATGTTTAGAATTTCAGAAACCTTTGTTTGCTAGCTTTGTTAATTTTAAAAAAGACTTTCGACTCTGTTGATCGTCATAATTTGTGGTTGATTGTGAGATCATATAGTATACCTGACAAGTTAGTTAACATAATGAAAGGTCTTTAAAATAACACTGAGTCGTGTGTGAGAGTTGGTAAGTCTTGTAGCAATTGGTTTAGCATTACTTCTGGTGTTCGACAAGGGTGCATTTTGTCTCCTTTTCTCTTTAGTTTGGTTATTGATTATGTTATGCGAAATTCACTTCAAGGGAAAACTTTTGGCCTAAAATGGGCTGGAAATACGAAAATTTCTGATTTAGATTATGCTGATGATTTAGCCCTTTTGGCAAATGATGTTGATGAAATGAACTCTTTCATCCGAGCTGTTGATGAAACTGGTACTAGAGTAGGTTTGGTTATAAACAGAGAGAAAACTAAAGTGATGAAATTGGTCAGGCAGGCTGTGATTCAGTTAATCTGAATGTTTGCAATCTTGAACAGGTGTCACAGTTTAATTATCTTGGGAGCTATGTAACAGATTCTGGTGATGTGCGGCATGAGATTAACAGACGGATAGGGATTGCTGCCGGGACTTTTAAGAATCTATGGAGAGTGTGGAGAAATAGGCGTATACACCTAAAGACTAAAATTAGACTGTATAATAGTTTGGTTCTTTCTAGGGTTAGTTATGGTAGTGAAACTTGGACGTTGTGTAAACAAGATAACAGGAAACTAGATGCTTTTGATTCTAGATGCTTACGCAGTATCTTGGGTATTAGGTGGTTCAACTTTATAACTAATGATGAGGTTAGGCAAAGGAGTCTGCAACCTCCTTAAGCAGCATATTGTGCAAAGAGAGACACTGCTGGTTTGGCCATGTTGCCTGTATGGATAATTATAGATTGGCGAATAGGGTTATGAACAGTGTGCCTAGTGGCCTCAGAAGGAGGGGGAGACCTAGGATACGGTGGGCAGACAATGTCAAACGGGACCTTGTTAGAATTGGTGTGCAGTGGCCGGATGCAGCAGATGCAGCTCAGGACAGACTTGCTTGGAGAACTAAATTGCACGGTATGTTAGGATCCGTAGCCCATGGCTGCTTGATGATGATGATGATGATGATGATGATGATGGTGATGATGATGATGATGATGATGATGATGATGTGATAGCAGGGCAAAGCCATTTATCTGCCCGTCTGTCAGCAATAATCCGAGCAGCATATATCAAGGAAACAGCCCTCTCGTCGGTGACAAGACTCTGTCAGAGTGACACCTGGCGCCATATCTGAGACTCATCCCTCTGACACTGCATGCCCAGGAGGACTTCCCCTGAACTGCTCAATGGTTCCCACAAAAGGAGAGACATGGTTTCGAGAAAAAAATTTCGAGAAATGTCTAATTTTATCCCTTACCAACACGGCCACTTCCCCCCCCCCTAGCAGAGGGAACTGAGAGAACCATTCATTCTCTTAGGATATCTTTTTTGTGTGTGTTCGAGAGAGCAAAGAACTCTACTCGAAACTTGGTTCTCGACTTGGACACTTGACACCTGGCAGTCACTTCGTCATGCACCCCGGTGAGGGTAGTCTTGTCTCTCAGTCGGCGATGTGAGCACTTTTTATGTTAGTAAAGAGAGACTTAGTTGCAATGTATCCAGCTCGGCGACTGAATGTCTTCAGACAACAATATTGTTGTGAATTTAAAAATGGATAAGCACTGAGCGTGTGTTTCGAATACTGTATTTTCAAACAAATTACAATGGTATGGATGAAATAACTTATAAACAAACTAACTACTATTTTGCATAAATCAATAACACTTTTTCTACAGAGCATACAAGACCAGTCTGTTTGTTCTACTAAATTACTACCTCTTCACTGTCTGTCATATCTCTTGAATTCCTCCACTTCCGGCGTAAACAATCCTTCATTTTGTGATAGATCACTAAATTTATCTTACTAACAATACAAAATAATCAACCGTGCACATACCATAATAAAAATACTTCTTCTTGTTTTCACTTAACGTGCACTGACTCAAACTATCTGAATGTCCTTTTCAGATCTCACAACTTTAACACACTTAACGCGTAAATACTCAGATGAACTTCTTCATCTTTCACAATACCACGCACTACTGCATTATATTTCTCTCATTTATCTTCCGAATTGTTCTAAGTTCCAATTCGTTGGCTAATTGAATCTCACGTAGAAGCACACACGAGGGTTCAAGTCACGTTAAGTCATGAAGTCACTGTTGCTAGTTCATATGTTCTAACACTGCCCTCTCCTTAGGTCTTGTTCATCCCAAACAATTCTGGATTCTGAAGCTTCTTCAGTTCTTCAATGAAACGGGGCCAAACGATCCATGTTAATCACTTTGCACTTTGTAGTTGAACGTCGACGAATGCAATACATCACGTCGTTAATCCTGTTAACTACTGTATAAGGACCTCCCCAAGGTCTTTGAAGTCTCGGTGAAAGTCTCCTCTTTCCATGTGGAGTAGTTGGACGTCGACGAATGCGATACATCACGTCATTAATCCTGTTAACTACTGTATAAGGACCTCCCCAAGGTCTCTGAAGTCTCGGTGAAAGTCTCCTCTTTCCATGTGGAGTAGTTGGACGTCGACGAATGCGATACATCAAGTCGTTAATCCTGTTAACTACTGTATAAGGACCTCCCCAAGGTCTCTGAAGTCTCGGTGAAAGTCTCCTCTTTCCATTTGGAGTAGTTGGACGTCGACGAATGCGATACATCAAGTCGTTAATCCTGTTAACTACTGTATATGGACATCCCCAAGGTCTCTGAAATTTTGGAGAAAGCTTCTTCTTCCTATGTGGATTTGTTTTCTCTACAGCAGTAGGTGAACACGTATTTTGTTCCACTGTATTCAAAATATGGACGGCTCTCTTCTTTAGGAAAGTGACGAGTTTATTGCTTTTGTTTTGCTTCTGGCGATAAAAAGAACATTTCATTCTCACGTGTTTCCTCAGTTTATCCCACATGTCTGTGTCAAAATTGAAGCGAATCACATTATGACGTAGATTTCTCTTCTCACTGAAGCCTCGTCCACAAACAGAACACGTGTAAGGCTTATATCTCGTGTGAACACGTTTATGTCTCTGCAGGGAGAAGAATCGACTAAGAGTTTTCGTGCAAAACCTGTACTCGAAAGTTTTCTTCTTTGGATTTTTACTTATGGCTCGTCTTGCCTTTGGTTCTGATTTCACGTCTCCTACCATTTTGCTAGGCTGTTCATAGTGTCCCAGCTGGGTCAGCGTTGAGATTTATCTCCGCAAAAATTCCCCGCCCTGTCCACGGTCAGTAGGGGACACCGATGGGCTTGGAAAGGCCGCCGTCCGTCGGATGGGACGTTAAGCCGTGGCCCCGTGTGCGGGAGAGCCATACCCTGTGCACGTTAAAGAACACGCTGGATGGCCTTGACGGGAGGCTACCATCTGTCTCCCAACAGCTGTTCCAGTGGGTCCCCTCCCCCAACCTTCTCTGAGCCTTCGGGGTCCATGTGACCTGGCCATTTAGCCCATGGACAACACAACACAACTGTTCATAGTGAGGAATATCAGAGGCCGATTCACTTGACGACGCAATAGGACACGCAGCTTTACGAAGAAGAGTCTCTGGTAATTGGAACTGCTCAGAGCTCAGGGTTGTAGCTGTACCGTCAAGAGGATGAGCAAACGAAGCAATTTTCATTAGGACATCCATGTTATTCGACTTAGTTTTAGAATTCTGCCAAGTCAATTTTATTTCTATGGACACTGTTTCTTTGCTCTGTCCGTTCACTGAATCGATATTTCCTGGACACTGCAACTCTGATAAAGATAATTTTTCCTTATTCTTCTTTTTACCAAGTTTAAGGTATATGGGATCATTTCTCATTTGAGCCATTTTCCACCCTATGATGTAGGCTTCTTCATCGACTTTCTTTCTAACTGCTGTGTCGTCTCCGAATTCTCATTCTTGGAGCTCTCATGGTAATTTGCCAGGGAAATATCAGTTATGATTGCTAAATTGTTCATTCTGGAGAACAGCGACAGTTTTGTAACGTCATATTGTCCACTTTAGAGCTTTTGTAGTCGTGATGAAACTTTTCTATATCCTTATAATCTAAATGATTATAATGTCCAAATCTGCGCATTGACTGTTCAGAAAAGAGATTTAGCATGGCTATGTTGAGGAGATTATCTGAGGGTTTCACTTCTCTCTGATCGTAACTCTGAGGCTTAGTTTCATCCAGAAAGTTACTGTTATCCGAGCACAATTTCTTACTCATAGAAAAAGGAATATCTAAGTCAGTCTTTGAAGTACTGTCTCTGTCTGAAGCTCCTTTACTAGCATCACCTATTACTCTTCTACGCCATTTTTCGGAATTCCTCTTTCTTAAATCCCCACTTTCTACAAACGATTCGAGTGTGGCTATATGTTTCGGAAAAATCTCTCCGACTTCCCCGGTAACGTCGAATCGCACTTCGTTTCTATGATGAATGGACGCCTCTTCTTTTTCATTGTCGATGACACGATCTGACGACTCTTCTCTACTCGGACCACTCTGCGAAACGTAAACTCTGTTTCGTTCCCCCTCACTACCGCTCTTTACTCTGCCTTTGCGAGAATTGTCCATGACGCATTTTGCTGACGGCGACGAATAGAACACCTTTCGTGTGGATCTCTCTTCAGATCGTGCTAGATTTGTATACCTAGATATTTGGAAGTGCAAACCGTATAGAGTAGTCTCACATCTCTCTGCTCTGTGCGATTGTTCCTCACAGTTCCTAGACATGTCACTAGTGACATAGACACTCTGCCATGCATCACCAGTAGTTGCGTGGTCAAAGGCATTATCTGCGCTATCTCTACGTTTCTTGATTTCCCGTAGCAGATCCATATTTCGAGATTCTCCTTTCTTACAAAGATACGATTCTTCTGTAGTCTCCCTCTCGCAGTCCTCTCGCACCTTCTCCAATTCTCTCGAGTTCTCTTCAATCCTTATGAAGGCTTCATCAGAACGACCCTGCCCCAGCGAGCTTCTCCTGTCCGTCGAATTTTGTAGAAACGAATTGAATCTAAATTGATTCTTTTTCAGATAACGAAGAATCTTGGAATGTTTTCAGGTTCCGCATCGTTTCTTTCCCGCATCAGCACTATGTTCATCTGTACAATAGCTCCCACTGCTGGAGATATATTCACCTTTAACCAATTTCGTTGTCTTAACTGTAACTGTAACAACATCTCTACCAGCTCTCACTTCTTGCATAATTATGCTCCTATAATTTTTATAGTGCTCTACAATGTTCTTATGGTTAGCATCTTCAAAACATTGGTCATCTGTAATGTTACCTCCAATGCTGTTAGTTTCGTAAATTTCACCTATTGGTTTGGGATTCACATTTTGATATGCGTTGCCTTTCTTTTTTTTTCTTTTTCATGTTTACAATCTAACTGAACACTCACTATCAAGATAATCTTTTTCACTGACAATTTCAACCTTTAAACTATTACATTGTCTATTAAGTTCGGTTTTAATGTCCTTGAACTAATTAATAATCTTACCAAATTTAGAAGCCACTTCAGCTCTCATCTCATTATTTTGTGCGGCAATTTCGGGTTTCAAGTCATCTTTTTGAGAAACTATCTCAGTTCTCAACTCATTATTTTATGCGGCCATTTCGGCTTTCAAATCATCTGTTTGAGAAACTATCTCGGTTCTCAACTCATTATTTAGTGCGGCCAGGTCACCTATTTTATTGCTTTGGGCAGCTATATCACCTTTAAGGTCAATTATAAATTTTACTAACTCATCCATACTTCTAATAAAAGGCATTCAATTAAATTATCTACACTCCTAGACACCAAATGTTGTGAATTTAAAAATGAATAAGCACTGAGCGTGAGTTTCGAATAGGGTATTTTCAAACAAATTGCAGTGGTATGGATGAAATAACTTATAAACAAACTAACTATTATTTTACCTAAATCAATAACACTTTTTCTACAGAACATACAAGACCAGCCTGTCTGTTCTACTAAATTACTACCTCTTCACTGTCTGTCGTATCTCTTGAATTCCTCCACTTCCGGCGTAAACAATCCTTCATTTTGTGATAGATCACTAAATTTATCTTACTAACAATACAAAATAATCAACCGTGCACTACCATAATAAAAATACTTCTTCTTGTTTTCACTTAACGTGCACTGACTCAAACTATCTGAATGTCCTTTTCAGATCTCACAACTTTAACACACTTAACGCGTAAATACTCAGATGAACTTCTTCATCTTTCACAATACCACGCACTACTGCATTATATTTCTCTCATTTATCTTCCGAATTGTTCTAAGTTCCAATTCGTTGGCTAATTGAATCTCACGTAGAAGCACACACGAGGGTTCAAGTTACGTTAAGTCATGAAGTCACTGTTTCTCGTTCATCTGTCGTAACAATATGTAACTTGATGTAAGATATAATGGAACGATGATAATTAGTTTTGCAAATAAATGTGTTTGCATTTGTAAGAAAAAACCGTTACCTGCCTTTGGTCACTCCTTTTGGGTGTAGAAAGATGACTCTGTTCACCAGTAGGATCTGGGCTACTAATTATTTCAATGAAGGAACAATGTATGGCTTAAAAGATACGATCATAGCAAAAGAAATTAAATATACTATCACGGCCAAAATTAAATACGGAGTGGGAGGATTAAATATTAATAATCATCGATCTGTTTTTCCTCCCCCCGGTAAAACATATAGACCTGCTGGTTGTTCGTGTGACCAACTCTCAGACTTACCTGTCAAACTAATTGGTCGCAAAAAAGAAAACGTTTTCTACAGGATCTACAGGATATCTCTTGCGTTGAGAAACTGATTGTAAATATATCTCTTCTATATTTGAGAGATCTGTTAGCCTAATTATCTTATTCGCACAGTAGTTATCACACTCATTAATAAATAAACCATGAACTCTGTATATTTCGACTAAATATTATATTTAATGAATACTTCACATTGCATACATACATATTTAATTATGGCTCAGCCTTAATCCACTGCTCTACCGAGAAAATCCAGTCGTACATTCCCTGAATGCTGACCTGACTTTTACTAAATAGTTCTTCAACCGTGTTGGCTCCCAGAGCGCATCCTTCCACTTTACTTCCGACCTGTTCAACCGTCAGGAGATAAGTCCCTATCTTCTCCGATGGACTCCACTCCCCCTTCCTTCCCGCTGTAAGGGCGCAGCAGACCACACGTCATGATATTCTACGATACACTGCTCCGAGTTCTGCAGGTCATCCAGGTCACACATGGGTCTCGTCAAATACAGCATACAGCAGAGAAGCAGCGTGCAAGTCCAGATGGGAACATCCTTGACACAAAGGTTTGTCAGTCAGTAGCTGGAGTTTGGCTGTGTTCAATATACTGTCACCACAATTTACATGTATTGACACATTGTTTTGCCAATGAACGTCTGCTCCTTGGAGGAATGAAAATCGTAACCATTAGGGTATATAATTTATACACAGTAGGTTTCTAACATTAAGGTGAATCAGATTGCCGAATGCTTTTTCTAAGAAATTTTTAACATGAACTAAGAAGGTAGAAGACGTTTAATGCGGAGTAAATCGAAAAATGGCAAGGGACCGCACAGGGATTCGAGAATAGTATGAGCCAATATCGAAATTCCGATTTTTCCAATGTTTTAGTACTGCAAAGGAAAAGCAAAGTTTAGAAACTATGAAATATATAATACGATTCATAAATAGGAATGTAATTAATTTCAACGCAGTACAGTGAAATGTCAGTATAGCGAAATCGGGCGGGTTTGGATTGGGTTGTTTTACCTCTGAGCGGCACGTTTTTGAACACCATGGGCTAAATGGCCAGGTCACAAGGACACCAAAGGCTCAGAGAACGTTGGGGGAGTGGATCCACTGGAATAGCTGTTGGGAGAAAGATGGTAGACTGCCGTCAAGGCCATCCAGCGTGTTCTTTAACGTGAACAGCATCCGTGAATTTTTAAATGATGCCGCAGCTCTCCAACACATTGTGAGGAATATATATCCATGCCATTACGAAACGGTGAAGATTTCGCTCCATATGGCTGCTAATAATAAAACTAAACTAATTTACGAAGCGAATTAAAACAAAAATAATGACAAAATATGTGACAATAGTTTAATGAATGACAAGATAAAACTTAATTATTGAAATTGTTTTGAAAGAATATTTCGCTGATGCTATTGTTACTTAAAATGCAATACGATCAAAATCGCTTACATCTCGTAATTTGAAAATCCCTTTTTATGTTAGAAAATTGTCGCGATGCCGCTTTAAAGCATTATGCCAACATGTGTAGAGAGCATCAATGCCACGCAGTGAGATCACCAAAAATGTGTGCCGGGCGATGTACAATTCATGTGATTCATAGCGCTGTGATTTGTTAGATATTTCACAGCGTTTAAAATATTGCAACGTTGCCAAATGCTAAAATGCACATTATAAATATTGTTTAAATATTTTCTTTTGAAGAATTTCGTTATACACCTATCCCTCGATTTACACTGAAGATAGGTTCCGCCGCTGAAGATAGGTTCCGTGTAAATCGAAATCTTGGATTTTGCTATGTAAAACCGTGTAAAACGAAAAAAAATCACTAAAATATGCATAATTCAGTCATTTATTTATGTAAAACAAAAGCAAGACATCTTGAAAAACATAAAATTACACTTCATTCATAAAATAATAAATATATGTAGGTAATATAAGTACATATTATTTCATTTTATATTAGGAACCAAAAATATAAGATCCTTAAAAAAATTAACAATAAGTTTAACTACTGTCATCACTTTCATGGACTATCAGTCTTTTCTTCCTGATTGGTATGATGTCACTTTCATCACTCGATAGTTCTTGATGCGATTCTGGTTCAATGGTTGATGAATTAGGGACAATCTCAGATCGACGAGACTTTGTAATGAAATCAGTAATTAAAAATTGTGTAGGTTTTTTTGTTAAATCTTTATAGACCTCCTCATATTGATTTAAGCACTTACTAATATCCCGCTGGAATCGGAGAGCTCGTTCAACATTCGGGTCATTTTGTAAAAAATGATTACCCAATTTTCTCCCCAATTCAAGTCCTACGCTGATGACTCTTACCGTGAACGCAACTGGTTCAGATTGTTCTTCATCAGGATTATAGTCTTCATCACGTTTATTTGCTTCATGAATCATGTTAACTAAATCATCCTCATCTAGTTCTTCATCAGCCATTATTTCTTCAATATCTGCCTCAGCTAAATCCTCAAAATTTTCTTCTCCTATAGTATGCTCCAACTCAGTGATCTGAGAATATTCATGCTCTAATGGTAATCTATAATTCTCACCTTCAACAGCATCTGGCCATATTGCTTTCCAGCAGGCATTGAGCGTTGATTGTTTAATCTGGATATATGACAGTCCAACATGCTTAACACAATCTAAGATTGTAAATTTCTTCCAAGCATCCATAAGAGTAAGAGATCCATCATTAACCATTTGTTCTAAAATATACCTGAAGGTTTGCTTGATATACAGTGCCTTGAAAGTCGAAATTATCCCTTGATCTAACGGCTGTAATAAGGAAGTTGTATTCTTTGGTAAAAAACAATTTGTACATTTTCGTGTTGTAAATCTTGAGGATGACCTGGTGCATTATCAATTAATAGAAGGACCTTAAAAGGCAATCCCTTTTTACTTAAATAACTTTTGACATCTGGGACAAACAAGTTATGAAACCATTCATTGAAAACCATGGCAGTGACTCATGCTTTCTTATTAGCCTTCCAATAAACGGGAAGGTTTTTGATATTTATTCCTTTAAATGAGCGTGGTGTTTTCTATTTGTTAATAACCAATGGTTTCATTATAGATCGCCTGAAGCGTTGCTACAGAAAAGAACTGTTATACGACTTTTCGCTGCCTTATGACCACTAGCTGATTTGTGAGCTTTAGCCAAATAGGTTCTTTCTGGCATTTTTTTCCAGAATAACCCGGACTCGTCAGCATTGAAGACCTGGCCAGGAGTGTAGGAGTTGGCGGCAATGATTTCAGCAAATTTTGCTGGATATTGTTGCGCTGCATCCGAATCAGCAGATGCTCTTTCACCTTTCAATCTTAGATTATGTAAAGAATGTCTTTGTTTAAATCTCTCGAACCAACCATGGCTTGCTGAAAAAGATACCTTCTTTTCATCTGGCGAAGTCGACGGTAACTGATTCTTAAGTGTTTCATAAATCTTTAAAGCCTTATTTGTAATGGCACTGGTATCAATTGGAACCCGCTTTTGAGTTTGGTCTTCTAGCCATATCACTAATGCCTTTTCCGTATTTTCCGTTGTAACATCTCTTACACATGAAATTGTGCTCATACTCGTATAAGATCCAGCTGCTACACTTTTTGGAGTCTTCATTTTTTCTTATTGTCCTTATTGTGGCTTCATTCATGGAGTAAAATTAGCAACATCTGTTACTCTTTCTCTATTACGTAGACGATCTAATATTTTAATTTTTGTTTCTAAAGAAATAGCTTTTCTTTTCATTCGATTTTTTTAAAATCTTTTGGCATTATGAAACCTTAAAAAATTTACGTAAATTATGAAAATGCCCGAAAAACGATAAATGTTGAAAACTTACCAGTAGATGTTTAAATAATAAAATAAAAAAAGCACATTGATGTAAAGCTTTGCTGCTAAAATGATACTTCACTACTTCACATGAACCAGATAGCTTTACTATGTGAAATACTACGGGGATTCCCCGTGTTGTAAAATATAGGGGAATCCCCTTCCCCGTTGTTGCCAGTGTTACCAAAGGAATGAGATTAAAAAATGACTTGAAATATATATACAGCCGAATATACATTTTTACCAGTTTTTTGAAATCCGTTATTTTATTAACTTGGAGAATTAAACTGCGCGGTCTGGTTGGACCTCCGTAGCCCATGGCTGCTTGAGGATGATGATGATGATGGTGGTGGTGATGATGATGATGATGGTGGTGGGGGTGGTGGTGGTGGTGGTGGTGGTGATGATGATGATGATGATGTTTGTTAAAGTGAAACAGTTTTGCATAGAGATACATAATAAATTGGCTACGGTCGGAAAATTTTTCATTATATTGAACACGTCGTTATTCTGGGGTTCGTTTTACTGGCATTTCGCTGTACAAAATTTTTCCTTGTTCCCCTTCCACAACCCTCCCTAACGCACACTTCCATCAGCATCTCACATTCCTTAACCTACCGGCTTGTAACGAATGTTTCTCTTTGTAATTTGAATTTTCCCTGCTAAACGCATAACCTGCATTAATTTTCTCTGCTATTGAAGGAAAATGTAGACTTCCTCCTGCAAATAAGGGAAATGTGAATGACAGACTGTGGAAAAGACTATGGATGTGTTTTAACTATGATGCTATAGTTATTCAAATTTTGTTAGCAGTGTTTTTTATGCAGCAACAACAGCCAGTTTAACTTTTGCCTTATTTTACACGTTTATTAACTTCCAGATTCCATTGTTAATTCGGTTCAGAAACCAGTTTACTGACTGCTCATAATTTATCATTGGTATTATTATCCACAAACAGTAAAGATTTATCATTTAACAAGAATAACATCTGATTTATCCAATAATAACAATGATAGATTTATAATGTTAATAATAATAATATTGTTTGATTTATTAATCCTTGCTCCGAGTGGTTAGCGCGCATGGCTACTGATCTACGGGACCTGGGTTCGAGCCCCGGATAAGGCATGGACGTTTGTGTTGTTTTTCTGCTGAGGTCCTGCCATCACAGACCTTCTACTATGGCATATAAACTGACAGGCTCCTGTCAGACCTCTGTGGCAAGCAGCTGCTTGAGGGTTTTTTTTTTTTAAACGCATAACCTGCATTAATTTTCTCTGCTAATTGAAGGAAAATGCAGACTTCCATCTCACATTCCTTACCAGCATGTATGTCATATGATTATTATTAAATGATAGAGTTATCGTTTAATAATAATCATATGATTTATCAAATAATTTCTATATGTTATTATTAAAATAATCTTTTGTTTAATTTTCAGGATGGGGATATAACAAAAATAGAACGAGAGAAAAAAGTACGTCCACATTTCGCTAACTTGAATTTTGACCCAATGCTATCAGGAAAAATCATTCAACTTTTGAAGATGGGAGAAAACATCGTTGGCAAGACAGAATCTTCCGACATTCAGCTTCTGGGACCGAGGTAACGAAATAAAGAAATAAGAATTCATAATGAATAGAAATTGACAAAAGTTTATCCATATTTATTAACATATGTGTTGTACAAGATTAATTCTTTGTAGTTCAAAAGCAAGTATATTCATCTTCGGAATCAAGATGAATTAATGATATATCATGTCATACTCTCTCAACCCCTTTCCCAATATAAGGACTCGTAAATAATATTCACAATTGCTTAATGATTAATATTATTTGTAATTAAAACTTATTAAAAATTCATAAAGTTCGACACTTCTGTTTATGAATCACATGACAAATTTCAAATCGTCTGAACTTTGCTTTTCCTGTGACTACATTAAAAATTACAAGAAATTTTAAACTTCTCAGCTAAGCTTTCCGTAGCAACAAATGAAACCTATTTCTTTTATATTATGAACCAGCATGTGGAATAAGAATTAAGTGGAATTAAAATTCCCTTTTCCGTTTGATTTTAATCATGATGATTATTTAAGTCATTCATTATCAGCTTATGTGCTACATTTATAAATCGTATCAGAAAAAAAAATATATTCTCCCATTTACCTAATAACTTCTCGAAAAATGCGAAGCTGCTAACAATATCGTCGAAGCCGTTGCGTTATCTCCATTTCAGTATCTATAGTTGCACCCACTGGGATACTTCTTGGCACTTTCTTAATTTTTATTCCCTTTCCCACTAGTCCCGTTTATTCAGACGTGACAACAGTATTCTTAACAACTTTTCAGTAACTGTGCAGTGGGTTTGCGGCTCTTGAACTGACACAGACCCACGGTACATACAAATAGAACGGAATAATCTAAATTATAACACAAGAATATATTTCAGATTATTCAGTTCTATTTGTTTAAGCCCCTTTAATATTTTCACTCATCCGTAATAATTCATTCATGATAATAATCATTTATCGAATAATCCAACTCTGAAGTTGAAAGCGACAATGACATCCATAAGCAGTGTTCCGTGAAATATTACATTTTTTTTTATCCTAAAAGTGCTTTTTATTTCAGAAACGTTTACAAAGTAATAAAACCTATTTAAAACAATTTAACTCATGTGGTTGAAAAATTTGTAGTTTTTCCATTGTTTAACTTCTTTGTGAACGTTATAATAAAACCACAGAGCGTTTCGAGTTAAAAAAAAATTCGAAATATTTCGAAACAATCTCTGATATTTTGATATCGATAAAATGTAACCAAAATATTGCTGCAATACCTATGCAAAGTCGAATGCGATGACAACATGTAAATGAATGTTCCGCGCATGCGCAGGTGCATATCTTGTTATCTCTATACTCGGATCATCGCTGCGTCATTTGGTTCTACGTCAATTCATCGCGGTCAATTCCTCGCATGTCAATTTATCGCGCCCAATTCATCGCAATATCAATTCATCGCGACGTCAATTCATCACAGAGCAATTCATCGCGACGTCAGTTTTTCTCAGCGTCAATTCATCGCCAGTGTTAGACATACGATTTTATTGATTTTCTACATCTTTGCACAAATGAATTCTCTAAGGACAATAATTTAGAATTTGAAAGGTAAACACGGGTCACAAGAATTTACCTCAGAAATTAATTAAAATTTAAATATCAAGTATTGTTTCGAATCATTTAATTAAATATGCCTTTTAAAACTTTGCGTAATGATTATTTCAATATTAGGCAATCATTAATGATACTTATGAAAATAATTTATTGTTTAATATTCCAGCTTCCGTGCCTCTTTAAATACTGAACGAATATTGTTGAAAATCGAGATTTAAGTGGTATTGATTATGATCTATAATTTATCACCAGTCACATTTTTCCATTAAATGCATATATTAGAAATTATAGAGCTTCGAAATTACATTCCCATTGACATAACATTTTATATCTCTATTTTGGTAGGCAATTTTTATTTGGTATTTTGGGAGCTCTTTTGTGTTGACCTATTGTTACGTGAAGTATCTAACTGATATATTCTATGCCCAACCTCAGTAACAGAGGGTTCTGTTGTTTTACCTCTGAGCTACCACCTAGACAGCTGTTAGAAAACAGATTGAAACCTCCCATCAAGGCTAGAGGCCCTATATAGGTAGAGGTTGGCCATCTCAAAATTGGACGCCATGATTTGTCGTCGCTCGGATAGTTTAGCGTGCATAGCTGAATGGTATTGCACGAATACTTATGAATTCAGGAAAAGGTAGGGTAATATTTGATACAGTTTTCAGTGTTCATGATTGGAAGCACTTTAGAAAACAGCCAAAATAAAGGAAAAGTAAATTTTAGGGATTTTTTTAAAAAAAAGATATAATTTTGCTTTGTTGTCTTGTCCGTCTGTAGACATCGAACTTTTTTGTTTATACAGATAAATAACTTTGAGAATGCTAGTAAGGGTAATCGAGCCAAAAGATTATTAAATTTATGGATATTTCAAACTTTTTTCAAGAACTTTTTGAAGACCTCTAAAGCGCGCCGGGTACGAACCTGCAGTTCCCAGTTAGTCCCTCCTAGGTCAGCGTTGCGATTTTTCTCCGCTAAACTCCCCGCTCTCCTCTCGGTCATTAGGGGACACCAATGGACTTGGAAAGTTTGTCGGATGGGCATTAAACTGTGGCCCCGTGTACGGGAAAGTCATACCCTATGCATGTTAAAGAACACGCTGAATGGCCTGGATGGGAGGCTACCATCTGTCTCCCAATAGATATCCAGTTTATGTATTGAGTGTAAAAAAAAGTGCATCTCAGAGGTAAAGCAACCCAAAGACTTCTAAAACTGAGGACAATGGTTTTTAGTCCAATGGTCTTGGACAATGGTCTTGGGTCGATGGTCTTTGGGACTTCACAGTCATGACATCTGGAGTGTCCCAGCGGTCCATTCTTGGTACACCCTTACTACAGCACCTTGCGCACAACCCACGAAGTCTGCTGTTTGCGAGATGCTTCCACCCTTGGCGCGGTAGGCGATGATCATTCCTTTTTGAGTACCTCTGCCCATTGTGTTCACGTTACGCCCTATGGCTAATCTGTCCTGGCCGGCCGCTTATACCTCCGTGTGGTCGACCTTGTCATGTGCACTCTGTGAAGCGCCTGGGCGGGTACACTGTGATTCCATGGGTGGGCATATTATTCTGATATGACTGTGTACATCAATGCACGTTCTCTTGATTGACTTTAGACGTTAAATCATATTGCTATTTCATGAAATTTTGTTTTATAAGTTGTTTCTTGAGTGGGGCGAAGAAAAATATAATAAGTTGAACAATAATTCCGCTCTAAGGAATCAATGAGGGTCAGATAGGTGAAAGAGCCGAATCTCTATTTTTCCTGAACGCTTCGGTTAAAAACCAGTGTGTCTTTTTCAAGATAGATCCTCTTTTTCAAGTTGCATCTCCTGTAGTGGTGCACATGGAAGTTCTCAAACTCTCGAAGGATGAAAATTGTTTCTTGCCAGGGGGTACTACTGAAATTTAAGGGTTTTTTTTTGGCATTTTAGTATATATCTGTTATTCGGTCTGCTATATATCTAGAATATCTGCGTTTTGAGCTATTGTACGAAGATATCAAGAGACTTATTCCAATAAGAGTCCTCACGCTCCACACAGCTGTCGAAAGAAATTGATTAGTAAATTGGTTGAAAATAATATTCTAAGAGTCAGACGTAAGGCCAACAATATCAGCTATCGGTTACCAGCAGATATATGGCAAAAAAACTATTTTCCGTGCTGTGGAAGCTTAATCCATCGGGTTAGCAGAGAACCAAATTTATCCTCTCCATCAGAACCCAAATTGGTGCTTTCGAGAACCAGCACGCTCTTGTTCAAGAAACAATACTACTACAGTTTATAACCAGCAATGCCGAAAAATAAAGGGTTCAGGTATATGTGATAGTTTCGGATTGGAATAATCCACAAACTGATTAACGGTGTTTTGTATATTTATTGGTTTGTGACAGCCAGATCACAATTAAATAGTTAACTCAGTAGTATATTATCCTGCAATCCACTGTTGCAGAATCAAGAGGGTAGCAAAGATGGTTCAGATACCAACGAGACCATTCCTCAGCAAGGTGAAAAATATCGCTACCCAGATCAATACGCCAAACATATCTATCAGCGCTGTCTTTTCTCACCTTCAGGGGATAACGTTTTGATTTTGCAAGGTACTAATGGCCTCTACCTCGAAGAAAGTAGAGTCGGACTATCCCTGGTGAGTTCTATGCATCACAGGGAATACTATGTACACAGCAAGCCTACAAGTGTATCGTAGCTACAATCTATAAGTTTATTGAAACATATGCAAATAAAAATATTAATTAATTTACCGTATAATTCTTTTAACTGGGCATAGAAGACAGATGGATAGGATAAGCGAAAATTTGGATTTTCCAGGGGAACAACAAATGATTACAAAGTGTTGAGAAATATTGGGAAAGAAGATCGGAAATATAGACCTCTAATACACAATAAAGAAAATTAAAAGAAGTATAGAGGCCAGAAAATTCATTTAATATCATTATAAACAATTTGCCAAATAATTTCCACCCTGTATATGCGATGTGCAATGCTGAGATGGATATTAGAAGGGACAAGAAATCGAAAGAAACAATTGTTACTTTTATTTCTCTTTTTTGTGAATAATTCTCTAGTTAATCGCAATAGTAAAATAAATACCAAGAGAAATAATCCTTTGAGAAACTCTGTCAAAGAGAAGTAATATTCCCTGAGAGTATTTAAGGAACTGCTGGAAGGAAGTGTAATTAATTACATTTTTGTTTTCATAATCAAATATTCTCGTTTTATGAATTCCGCAGTTTCACGCTCTTTAAACGAGTCGGGCTGTGGCCACTTTTTAAAGGAAGAGGGGGGGGGGGAAATTTCACGAATATATATGGTGCTTAAGAATCTACTGAGAAAAGTTTTAAAGTAGAGAAACTTAATGAAGCAAATCTACAAAATTGTTCTGAAAGGTTTCCAACTCTGGTTTCTAAGATGTTGCGAAGCTTCTAAAATTCTTCGCAGATCCACTCCCCAGAGCGTAATCTAGTTCAAAATGTAAACTTTCCAAGATAAATGATTGTCAGTGAATGGAAAATTAGTTAATCACGATTTTACTGTGCGTATATTATTTCGTTCCCCATTCCATGTGAATGAAATGTAAGATAGTATACTTTAATCACTGCGATGAATATAAATATTGAATATAAGGAATCTAATCTCTCAGTATCCAGGAACGTCACGCGGTGGCCACCTACCTAGAACATGGCGGAGTGACTTTGGAGAAATCTCATAATGATGCTAGAATCCTACTCAATGGGGAGCCTTTAACAGCACGAGCCTTGCTTTCTCACAGCGACAGGTAAGAGATATTATCAAAGTCAGAATTTTTCAAATTAAACAAAAATAAATAATAATTTTACTCCCCATAAAGGAACGTTTCTAAATAGACATCATCGTCTGTTTGGGAATATTTCGAAAAAGATTGCTATTGAAAAATAAAAGTCAAATGCTCAAAATGGGATATAAGAATAACAAACGTTAATAGATCAACTAGTGCTATGATAAATCATCAGAAATTTGCCCACAAATTCACCTAAAGCAGTAACCTTCCCAAAAGGAGCAACCAACAGAAAAAGTAAAAATGCAATAATTCGAAAAGTATAGACAGTAGCACGATGCAGTTTTCACAGAAATGCACAGAAAGACATGAATTTTTTTTTTAATAACGAAAAATTTAATTGCCAGAATAGTTACATTTGTCACCGACAGGTAGCGCTGTAGCGATCCCGGAGCTGCTGCCAGTCGCTATTTAAATAGATGCGCCAGCAGCTGCTCTTCAAACGGTGCGAGACTGCGAACATTGATCAATCTGACATTGCCGTGAGGTACGTAAATTTCAGATGTAGTGAATACTGAAGTTAAACATTCAGCATTTAACGTTTATTACCGAAGTTAAACGTTCTGCCAAGGTGAGGCATGTTATCGTTACGAGATAAAGCACTTTTAGTTAAGCTGTATTATCAGAACTCCGAATGTGCAAGTGCGGCCTTGCGCACCTATCGTTTGATGCGGGGTATCAGAAGTGGAACGTGACCGATGTCTTGTTCCTCACTGATAGTTATGATGAAAAGGTTTGAGGACATTGCCAGTTTGGAAGCACGTGCAAGAAGTCGGAGATCCAAAAAAACTATTGCAGTTGTGCATGTGTGACTGGCTGTGATGTTGACTGACGAGGTACACTTTTCGCTTAATGCAAGTGTAAATGCACACAACTGCCGCATCTGGGCGAGAGAGAACCCACACGCGATTGTGGAAACCCCTTTGCATCAGCCAAAGGTTACAGCGTGGTGTGGGTTCACTGCGTCATTCATTATAGGTTCCTTTTTCTTTGAGGAAGTCCACAGCGGTACATTTCGAACTGTTACTGTCACAGACGAGCGTTATGCAGTGCTTTTAAGAGACAGCATCATTCCCTCCTTGCAAGAGAGGCAAGCGCTCCATAGTGTAACATTCATGCAGGATGGAGCGCCTCCGCACATCACAGGTCCTGTCCATCACCTGCTGCGATCGACATTTGGCGATGACCGTGTCCTCAGTCGCTCTTTCCCGCACAAATGGCACCAAGGTCTCCAGACCTTACACCTTGTGACTTTTGGTTATGGGGCTACTTGAAGTGATACTGTACAGAGGTCGGCCGACGTCATTGACCATGTTGAAAGAAGCTATTCGCCATCATGTGACAGGAATTACAGCTGAAACCCTCTTCGATGCTGTGAAGAGTGTCATGCCACGTCTGACGGCCATTCTCATGAATGACGAGCGTCACATTGAACATTTGTAACCCTCGCTGCGTTGCGAACTGTGCCACTATGCAAACTACTGACACAACTGAAGCGCCACCTTTCGGTGGCAAATGTAACTATTCTGGCAATAAAATTTTTCGTTATTAAAAAAAATCCCATGTGTTTCTGTGCATTTCTGTGAAAACAGCATCGTGCTACTGTCTATACTTTTTGAATTATTACATTTTTACTTTTTTCTGTTACTTTTGGATCACCCTGTCTTAAGGCGTAGTGGCAAAGCGTGCATCTAAGCAAGAAAAGCAATGCTTTTTTAAAATCACCATGAAAAAAAAGGAAAATATTGTTACGACAGAAGGAATCTGGCAACCGAAAGCAAAAAGTTTCAGCCAACGAATAAGAACGTTGGGAGAATTTGGAGAAGAAGAGTGGAGCGTTAACGGTCGTTTTGTATTGTAACGGTCGTTGTGTTGTAACGGTCGGAGAGTTCGAAAATGGACGGTGAGCTGTTCTGAGACAGTGCGCGTAAGTATCAAGAAGTAACTTGATGTGTTGTGTATACGCGGAAGGATAAAAGTGGGATCTTTTATCGTTAAGTATCAAGAAGTAACTTGATGTGTTGTGTATACGCGGAAGTATAAAAGTGGGAACTTTTATGGCTAACTTCGAATGTCTACACGGACTGTCTTTTTGTTCGGCTAGTGTGTGAAAAGTTATTAGCACAGGACGAGAATTGGTTTACGAGTGAAGATCTTCGGGTGACCTGGTAAATCAAGTAAAAGGTAGTATTTAGTAAAATACACAGAGCTGATATTGTGTGCTCTACGCAGGAAGATTGATGACTTGTGCATGTTAATAGTTGATTTGTTAATAAGATACTTCATCCATATTTCCTTTGTAACAATTTACCTTGTATTGAATTTGGTTTTGAAATATAGCTTTTAAAACTCACGCCCAGTGCTATCCGTTTTTGTGATCCGCAACATTTGGTATCAGAAGCGGGATTACTGTGTAACACGCAAAGAACTGTTAGCAATAGTAAAAGCAATAGAACATTTTCATCATTATCTCTATGGCCAGAAATTCCTTATACGTACTGATCATGCTGCACTTAGATGGTTATTAAACTTCAAAAACCCTGAAGGACAAATCGCTAGGTGGATACAACGGTTACAAGAATACGATTTCTCCATCGAACATCGAAGTGGTAAAATGCATAAGAATGCAGATGCTCTTTCCAGGCGCCCATGTATTGACAACTGTAAACATTGCTATAATGCAGAACTGAAATTTGGAAATAAAGAAAATAATACCTCACCCAAACTTGAATACTACACAGTCTAGAATAAGCCTACAAACGGCCACTGGAGATCGTGCAAAAGTTCATGGAAAAATAGAACTTAATATTCGAGTTGGTAGCTGTCTGGTTCGCCATCCTGTTTACATCGCTGACATCTACGACGAATGCATATTAGGCCTTGATTTTCTTAAGAAACATGGATTCAACATTAGACCCAGTGATAACCTACTCATCTATGAGACAGAAGAGATTCCTCTGCTTAGCCGGACGTCTGATTCTTTATCAAGCGTAACTCCAATATTAGTGACGGAAGACACAGAGATCCCAGCACAAAGTGAAGATAAAACAGAAAAAATATTGCTAGCAGCCCGACACATCACTGATTTCACTTATACAGGAGAAACAGGTAAGGTTGTCGGATTAGAAGCTGCAGTCCTAGCAAGAGTATGGAAGGAGGAGATGGACCGAAGCGCTAAAAAGAATTATGGAGCTGATATAATTGTGAAGCACCTTGGGGATCAAATTGAATCAGGTGAAATATGGCTGAAGGTTCATCACGACAGTTCTGAATTAAGTGAAAGTCAACCGACAAAAGGGTCAGACTGGAGGATGAAACTCCTCCCTAGATTTTATGTCACTAATGACTTTCATTCCTTGTTACTGTTGATAGAAGTAAAAATCCAAAGAAGAAAACTTTCGACAAAGAAGAAAACTTTTTACAGGTTTTGCACGAAAACTCTTAGTCGATTCTTCTCCCTGCAGAGACATAAACGTGTTCACAAGGGCTATAGGCCTTACACGTATTATATTTGTGGACGAGGCTTCAGTCAGAAAAGAAATCTAAGTCATAATGAGATTCGCTTTCATTTTGACACAGACGTGGAATATCGCATTCGTCGACGTCCAGCTACAAAGAGCAAGGTGGTTCACGTGGATCGTTTGACCATGTTTCATCGAAGAACTGAAGAAGCTTTGGAATCCAGAATTGTTCGGACGAACAAGACCTAGGAAGGGGGCAGTGTTACGACAGAAGGAATCTGGCAACCGAAAGCAAAAAGTTTCAGCCAACGAATAAGAACGTTGGGAGAATTTGGAGAAGAAGAGTGGAGCGTTAACGGTCGTTTTGTATTGTAACGGTCGTTGTGTTGTAACGGTCGGAGAGTTCGAAAATGGACGGTGAGCTGTTCTGAGACAGTGCGCGTAAGTATCAAGAAGTAACTTGATGTGTTGTGTATACGCGGAAGGATAAAAGTGGGATCTTTTATCGTTAAGTATCAAGAAGTAACTTGATGTGTTGTGTATACGCGGAAGTATAAAAGTGGGAACTTTTATGGCTAACTTCGAATGTCTACACGGACTGTCTTTTTGTTCGGCTAGTGTGTGAAAAGTTATTAGCACAGGACGAGAATTGGTTTACGAGTGAAGATCTTCGGGTGACCTGGTAAATCAAGTAAAAGGTAGTATTTAGTAAAATACACAGAGCTGATATTGTGTGCTCTACGCAGGAAGATTGATGACTTGTGCATGTTAATAGTTGATTTGTTAATAAGATACTTCATCCATATTTCCTTTGTAACAATTTACCTTGTATTGAATTTGGTTTTGAAATATAGCTTTTAAAACTCACGCCCAGTGCTATCCGTTTTTGTGATCCGCAACAATATGTTAAAATATACGTAAAATATAAACGTTTGACAAAAAATGGTATTTCCATAATTTTAGTAAATATGTTTTTTACATATTTACTAAAAATATATAAAAATATATATTTTAAATGTACTTATATATATATATAAGTACATTTAAAAATATTTAACATTTACTTAGACAAAATTTACTGAAGTAAATCAGTATTCTTATCATTATTAATTCACTTATTTACTAATTTATTTATGACTGATTTCTGGTAACAATACTTAAGGGTTCCGGGCCCGAGAAGTGATTCAACTGGCTCTCTATATAAGCATTAAAATATTTGAAGAACCAGAAACTATGTTTTCATCCAAATTATGAACAACTGGGTCCCATCAATTGTATCTTTTTTATCTCACTTTTTAAAACTATATAACGTTTCACTTTTTCGTCTGTTTGTCGGTCTGTAGACAAAACACTTTTTTATCTTTAAAGATAAAATAAAACTAATTTTGGGATGGACAGGTATTGATAGAATATTACGATTCTCACTTTCCGAATGTCCCAAAAGTTTAAATTACGCTCTCTAGCAATGGAAAATTTTGAATTGCAAACTTTTAAACGACTGTTGTAAACGATGCATTTATGCTAGAAATTTAAGATTTTGGTGCTGGAATGTGAAGGTCCTGACGTTCTTCTTGGCAACAATGAATTACTCTCTTACACCCAGGGAGGGGGAGGGAAACAACTGTTTTGCTTTAAGAGATATTTATAAAGATTCCTTTTTAGTTTGGTAAGTTCCTAATGAAATATTATAATTCGAATTTTTTTTAAATCCTTAGGTAATTTTTTTACACCGTTAGAAAGCGTTAAATATGAAAATTGCGGAATATTTAATAAAGATTGCAAGTGATCTGTTTATAGCAGAAATCTGAAATCGGTAGAATGTCTTTACCGACAGTAACAAACTGCCCCCTTTTCTCAGAGGGGTAAGCTAAACGTTTTTTTTTTTTTTTCATTTTAAAATTAAAAAAAAAGACTTTTTCCTTTTAATTTTCATTTTAATAAATAAAAGAGATATATTTTAATCTTATATAATTATTAATAAAATACTATTGTTTGCATATTCCCAATCATCCATTAGCTTTAATTACAACTTTTAATGAGTGCAAAAGTCTGTATGAAAAACTTCATTCTCTTGGAAGTTAAGATTCCCATTATCGCAGGAGACAATATATGCTTTTTTGGTTTAATTTTTTTTAACAAACATTTATACAGGGGAATCACTTCTGATATCTAGTTTTTCGTCTGTATTAACCATTTGAAGATGACTTGTTACACTGGCGCAATATAGCCACAGTTCCAGTTGCGAAATAAAATTCCAAACGCCCAAGCCAATAGAGTAGTTGTATATACAAGAAAACGTGGATAAAGGATACCTCGAAACAATTATTTACATAGTACAGCAATTGCACCAGCCACTTACCTCAAGAGTGTGATATTTATGTCGCAGGTACTCTTCATGAGTGTGGTTCGAGCTGAAGTTTTTTATAGGGTGAAGGGAAAGCTTCGTATTCTGTCGACTGGTGAGACATGCAAAGTGGAAAAAAAGATATGATCTGCTTATCAAAAGGACAAAAATAACCGTGGAGGTGGAATTCTCGTAGATTTTATCATCCCTTTGTCTTGGAAATTTGACAAGAGAGTGGTCATTAAATGGTTAATTAGCTTTCAAGTACTGTGATGTGTCTCTTCTGAACGAAATCTTCTAAGAGACTGATATCAGAAATAATTGCCTGATATTAAGTTTAAACAGAAAACTTTGTTCATAATGTAAGAAATCTGTATATGAACTGCACATAGTACATACGTATATTCATTCGTACATATAGGGGTGATAATGAAAATATTTAACAACCGGGTACGGTAATATCAAAGTAACAACGTTACGTAAACAAAAGTAAAAATTAAGCTATTTAGAAGCAGTAGCAACTACGTAATTCGAGGTTAATGATAACCTTGTTATCCCCCTAAAGCACAGAGCGAAAGAATGCGCAGTGCAGCCGCACTGCGCATTCTTTCATACGTCAATATGCAATTCATTTGTCAATACAGTAACAATTCATTCGTCAATACGCAAGAAGCGATACCGCCCGAACTGGTAAATAGTTAATTATGCGGAAAATATATTTTTACCAACGGTACCGGATACGAACCCACGAATCTCCAGTACATGCCAGAGCGCTTTATCGCTAAATCAACCATGGAAGTAGGAAGATAAGGAGAGTCCCTAACGCCCTTTCCCTGTCCAAGGAAAATGATGCTGAGGCAGCAGGACGGTAGCCATATTGTTGCATTCAAAACAAACCGTCTGCCGCTGCAATCAAGCCTACTTTTCACGTGCTATACCCAGTTTTACTGTGCGTTATATACGGGAAGATTATTTTTTTACGACTAAGAGAAAGCCCATTTAAGTTATTTGGAATTTATATTGCCTTTTTTTAATGCAATGAATTTTTCCATACAGAATTATTATATAGCAGAATTATTTATGTATTTCATTGAATACGACAATAACAAACAATTGCAAGATTTTAAAAGTTTATTTATATTACACTGATAATAGTAGAAAACATTTTATGGAAAAAACATAAAAGTTATATGCAATAGCAGCATTTAAACCGCAAAAAATTACATTTGTAAAATTAAGAAAATAGCTGTTTTATGTTAAAAAATTCTCATTCCACAAAAATGAAAAAAAATGCTTAACAAAACTAAATAAAGCCAATAGTATAAAAAGTAAAAAAAAAAGAACTAAAAAATATATATATTTATACAAAAAAAACGCCCCAGATGGTGGCTCGTACCCACCAGCTCTGTGTTTGTACCCTCAGCTTCACATCTCTCCCCCATCTCATACTCATTCTCCTCCCTCAACCAGAGTTAACAATCAATACAAAATACACAATTATTACAATCTCTCAAAAAAAATCTCATAAGGATTGAAATACATCCTTCCTCAGCCATAAAGGAAAATTTCAAAATAATATCTGAAAAAACAATATGAAAAAAAAAGCAACTAAAAATTATATTATGCAAAAATAATAAAAAATGTAAAAAAAAGAAAAAAAACATATCCACAGGGTGAAGGGAATATAATACCCATTTAAAAAAAAATGCAACGTTCCAGACAGTGGCTTGAGCCCGACATCTCAGTGCCTGACTCCTCAGTCTCTCATACCTATCTTCATGTACGCCTAATTACTACCCCTCAACCAAAGTAAAAATAAAATAACTACAAGCAATAAACTCGCTCTATTTGAAATCCATACAGAATGAAATAAATTCAGTATTCACCTTAAAAGGGACAATTAGAACCCTATCAGAAGAATTAACGAAAAGGAGAAAAACATTATACTCTCCTCTCCTCTTTTAACTAAAATTATTTAAACAATTTGAAAAATTTTCACCCTAACTAATGATCGCTGTCACTCACCTTTGACAATTTACACCAGATACATTAAATTAATCTAAAAATAAATTCAAAAATATAAGACTCCAATCCAAGAAAAAAAGGGGGCATTTAAACAAAACCCTTAAATGCTATCCAAATTAAAAAAAAAAATTATATTTCTCACCGTATGAAAATACTTTATTGTAACTTGTTTTATTGTTGTACTTATTTTTTGCCGAGTGTTAATACTTTATTGTTGCCGAGTTCCACTCGGTTCATAGTTATTTACTCTTCCCTTCTTACACTGAACTTATTAAATCATGAAGAGAGAGGAATTTAAACACTGAAACATTTAAACAAAATAATATCTAATACTTCCACCTAAAATAAAATAAAAAACAACAAAGAAACTCCTTGATATTTTAGTCACCTATATTTAAAAGAATGTAAATTCATCATCCATTAAATAGAATACACACTAATATTCAATTACAGCCAACAAAATATTTTAAATGAGAAAGCCTGCAGAAGGAATTCTCAAATAAGTGTAACGTAAAATCAATCAATCAATATAAGAAGTATATCTTCACATTTATCACTTAGTACAATCCGAAGAAAATAAAAAAAAAATCTGGTGAAGAATCGAGGTTTGTAACTCGAAATAAAACCGATTTCATAGCGGCGTAATTTCAACACGAAGTTGCTTGTATCATTATATAATTATTTAAACTTTTACAAAAATGACAAACTTACCGATGAAAGGTAATTCCTGATATCTTTTTTGAAGGGCGATTCGTGCAGCCGTAAGTTAAACAGGCTGCCATAATACAAATGTCGAAAAAAATTAAATTTTTTTAGCGCAACACTTTGTTACTCACCTATACTACTGATCAATGTTTTGAATAGAACAACATAGCTGCCGCGCAGTCGCCGAAGCATCATTTTCAAGTGCTTAGGGCTCCTCCTCTTATATTCCTACCTCCATGAAACCAACCATCGGACGCTGAATGTGACGGGGACCATGCGCCATCTGTAGTCAGTAAAAGCAACTTATTTTCCAATTGTTGCTAATGAATCAGATGTTAATGAGGACGTCATTCACTCTTAAGCGTTAATAAAGAAAAAAAATCTAACCAGAGCAAATTCACAGATTACCTTTAGATAAGGAAATCAATAAATATTTTTTGCCTATGATGATTTATTGAATTCTATATCTACAGGTAATCTGTGTATTTACTATGGATTGATTCTGGCAGAGAGTATTGAGTCAAGCGTATTGATAAGTAAATTTTTACAACTGCACATCAAGTAATTTGTAAGTTCACATATCGAAGCGAAAATTCGTTTTTTCTCTTCCTTCAGAGTGTTTGATTTGGAAAGATTATAATTATTACATCATGATCTATAATTCTGCCAAATACAGTAAAATTTATGCGCCAAATATTTAAATTTAAAAAAATAATAATTTTGTCATGAAAAGTAGTCATGTGCTATTATTGGAAAGCAATTAGAAGGTAGTTCATGTCAACAATTTGGAATAAGTTGGAATATGCCACATATTGAGCACCACTGATCGAGATCCTAGCTATGTCACAACTGCTCGAGAGTTTATTTAAACAGTAGGCGAAAACATAGTCGTAGCGAGCGGTGGAGGGGAGAGGTAGAAGCAATAAGGGCAACAAGGTAAATCCCACATGGAAAAATTTCCACCCCACATAGAAAAATTAAATCTAGAAATTATTTAATGTTGAAAAATATCGTCTGTAACCATTCTGGTGTTCCACTCGGTTCATAGTTATTCAACATAGAACACTTTCTGCCCTCCACCCCTGCCATGAAAACAGTTCTGCCGACATCCATGGAGACTGTGGAAGACCTTGCGCAAAGTCTTCATGGGTGCCGAAGATTTTTTTTTAAATTAAGAACACAGAACTAAATATGCTCATATATACAAAAAATGAAAGGTAGAGAATTACATAACAAGAAATCTTTATTTGTCTCTAATGCAGCCTAAAATTAATCTCATATTCATTTTACTTACAAACGCTTATTTTATCATTACTTTTATCATAAAACATCCAAATCCTATTTGAAAAAAACTTCTAGAATAATAACTTCTTTTCCGTTCAGGATTATGTTCGGCACCACGCAACTGTACGTGTTTGTTCACCCTGAACAAATGAAGAAGACCGGGAAGAAGTACCCCGATGTGACGTATGAAATGGCGCAGGGGGAGATCGCTGCTAAAGCTGGTATTGGTGTGGATGAAGAAGATCAATCTCTTGGTAAAGATAGAATCTGAAGTGCTAATTGCTTTTATGCATTAGTTATTGCTACTCTATATCGTTATAATGTTTCATAGGAAAGTGTTTCTGTCACATTTTAATCCAATACGTATTGTTTTAATCTTTGTTACTTGATATTGTTATGAATTATTAATAAGAAATCTTGAATATGAGTTCAAAAGAATGTTTAGCAACAAAAATTATAAATAAATTCATTTAATTATATAGGCAACCAGATCGCAAACGAACAACAATGCAATCTAAACACAAATTTGTCAATTATCAGCACGAAGTCAAACTATCAAGAGAAAACTTCACAATTCTTGACTACATTTAAAACAGTTGGATTGCCATTGTTACAAACTCTATCCAAAAGCATAAAGAGAATCTTTATACCATATTCATCAAGCGACACAATTGTCTTTGTGAATGAACTAACAAGTTACCAAGTTTCATCTTACCAATTCTTTTTATTCATTAAAATCACCACACCTTATATGATGAACTCTTCTATGAAGAAATTAAAGCCAACCAGCCACTTACTCTACTAACATATTGCCTCTTCGGTTTAATCGCGAAGTTTCTTGAACAACCATCACTAATATTAACACAACATATACACTTTCAGCTTCAACCAACAATTTTTCAATTCTCCCTTTAAACCATCGTTAATTATTCAAGTTTTATCTGTTCCAATCAGCTAGTGACGTAATTCTCAAGCTACGACACAACAAAAGCGCCAATAACAGATCAATCATGGTTTTATTGCAGCACGTTCATCTGTCGTAACAATATCATAATAATGAAAGTTCAACAAAAAAGATTTGAAGCATTTGAGCAGTTGTGCAATAGCAACAAAATGCCCATCTTGAAAAAAAATAGAGGAGATGCAATTAATTTAAATTTACTTTAGAATTTTTTTTAAATTTTATTTTAATTAATTTTTTTTTAAATTTTAAATTTAGAAATTTAATTGGTTAAAGCAGCCATATACAACAAACTGCTGGAGTAATTTCTAAACATTCACATTGGATTGTACCTTTCGATAATTTTCCATTTTTTTTGCCACCATTCAATAAATTGAAACTGATGAAACAGTAAAGTCTACGATGGTATTTCTTAGCTCTTCATGCTATATCACATAGGACATTTTAACATATAATGCACTAGGTAGTTGCAAATCAAACTCCCAATACATACTTCACCCTTTTTGAAAATGTTCATTCCAATTTCATTACGATAACACCAACAAAAATTATCTATATGCAGGGTGTCTCTTTAATGACAAATATTCTTCTTGTGGATCGATCCCTCATATAAAACTTCACATAAAATGTTTTAAGGCTTAAGTAGTTAGAGAACGGACCAGAAATCTATGTTTAAAGTAACTGTAGTGTAGCAGAGCAGTTGTGGCATTGCAAATTCGTTGTTGTAATGATGCGCATTAATGTTTACTATACTGACGTTTACTCCCTGACGATTACAACATGCTACCTCATCACATTATTGTGCAGCTCTCATTTGGACTATTTAAAGGATGAAGCCACAGGACAGGATTAAGTTGAGATTGAGTTACCATTTTCACTAGTGAAACTCATTCAATCCTATTTTACGGAGAAAACATTTAAAATTACAATTCACAATATCCTTTCCATAGAACGAAGCACCGAACAAAGGTGTGCCCAAAGATCACTACTTGGGAACTTCTTTTTCAATATTTACACTCATGAATTTCCTTCCTTGAACAGGAAGTAAATCCCAACGTATGATGATATCGCACTGCCTGCTCTTTCTGTCATTCCAGTTCAAAATCTATCCAAATCTCGTAGCGATTTGAAATCCACAGAATGCAACGTGACCTGAATAAGTTAGAGAAATGGTATTCAAGATGGCGCATTAAAATTAATGCTGACAAGAATCAGTAATTTTCGTTTACGCACGAGAAAACTGAAAAGTCTTTCGATTTTTAAAATGATATTCCTTGGTCTAAGGTTATAAAATATATAAGAGTTGAACTTCATTATAAACTTAGCTGGACTCAACACTTTAATGACATAATCAGGAAAACAGAAATACCACGATGTCGTCTTGAATCTCTTCTGAGTCGTAAATTGCAACTTTGTACTGAAGGTAAATTATTTACAAATGCATCATTAGGCCAATAATTGCAATATGCATGCCATAATTGGGGGCCATACTTCTAGAACAAACATTTGAAAAAAATTACGCAGAGTAAATACCTATTAATTAAATATTTTGTTTTCAAATTTCACGCATTTTATTCTATTAATTTCTTTAAGAATATGTCATTATTTTAACCCAAATTTTCGTGACTCATCACAACATTATCTTTGACTTTTTCTGCAAAATTTTGTTAAACTGCTCGAAATACATTATGCATTTTATTGATTTGTGTTTAATCTTTGACGAGAAATATAGAAGAAATATTTTGTTACTTGGTTAGACTTTTATGGTGCATTGTGTCCTCCCACATTTCCTGCAATTTTTTGAACTTCAAACAATTTTTTTCTTCTTAGAAACTTAAAACGATTTTTGCATTATAGCCAGTGGCGTAGCTCTTTATGTATATGTATGTGTATGGAGGGGTATTGTAACCCACCCCGCTTGAGGGCTTCAATAGCATATTATCTTAGGACTACCAGAAAATCAAACACTCAAGCAATTCACCCCTCCTCTCCCTCACAACTGAAACGTGTCCATCAGTCCCCTCACAACGAAACATGTCAACATTCTCACCCACCATCTCCACCACCACCACAGCAATTGGAAATTTCCAATTGTTGCTGATTGTATCTAATTGCTGATTGTATCCTACATTTTTCTTATGAGAGATTTTAAATTTAAACTGATTGCAAAAGAAAAAAAAATAAAACATTAAAACGAGCGCCTGTAAACTGAGGCAAAGTTAGATCCGATTTCTGTCAAAAGATGCTGATGATGATTCCTTAACGCTCTCTTTCAAAAGTATTCACTGATGATTCAGATTGTTTTTACAAGATCTCACAGTATTTGTCCAGATTTGTGAGGAAGAACTTCTTTGAATAATAAGTTATAATGAAAAAAAGATAAATACCCCGTCAAGCAGCTACTTGCCACAGAGGTCTGACAGGAGCCTGTCAGTTTATATGCCATAGTAGAAGGTATGTGAGGATGGCAGGACCTCAGCAGAAAAACAACACATACATCCATGCCTTATCCGGGGCTCGAACCCAGATACCTTAGATCAGTAGCCAAGCGTGCTATAAGATTCACATTTCCACAAATGAAATGATGATCGCTTCCTAATACAGCACAGAATGTTTCCAGAGCGCTAGGAATAAGTTTGCCGACCAAAATGATGCACTAAAACATTGCGTCGAGCTAGTGAGTCATAATATAAAAGAGTCTTTTTCTGTCGGTCAGTTGAATAAGAAAGTCCAGATAATGTAGTATGAGTAGAACTCCAAAGGGAATGATTCAAATTGAAATCGCCACAAAATATGTAAATATTTACTAAATGAGTAACTAATATAACAAAAGATTTGAGGAGCATCAGCCACATTCAGAGTTTAGATATTGACATTTGTCACCTTTTCTTTTGTCATTTTGATATCCATAGGTAAGAATTCTCATGTGCCATTCATCATCATTATCATGCAGCCGTGGGCTACGGAGGTACAACCAAGACCGTGCAATTTAGTTCTCCAAGCAGATCTGTCCTGAACTACATCTGATGCATCTGGCCACTGCACCCCAATTCTAGCAAGATCCTGTTTCACATTGTTTGCCCACCGCATCCTAGCTCCCCCCCCGCTTTCTGAGACCTTTACGCACACTGTTCATCTATAATTATCCATACGGGCAACATGGCCAAACCAACGGAATCTCTCCCTGCACAATATGCTGCTTAAAGGATGTTGTCGACTGCTTTGACTAACCTCATCATTACTTTACAAAGTCGAACCTAATGCCCAAGATACTGTGCAAGCATTTGGAATCAAAGACATCAAGTTTCCTGTTATCCTGCTTACAAAGGGTCCATGTTTCGCTACTATAACAAATTTAGAAAGAACCAAACTATTATACAGCCTAATTTTAGTCTTTAGGTGTATACGCCTGTTTCTCCACACTCTCCATAGATTCTTAAAAGTACATGGACTCAATAGGAGGTCAATTTTCTATAGGAAGTCTTTTTGACAGCAGTTAAAATCCATCCTCTACGTCAGTTCTGTTGGTCAAAGATGTTTGGATAGTATTATCATTTAGAATGCGGAAAGTGTCTGAATCTAGTCATGTTTCTTGTATTACCAATATGTTTCTGTTCTTTGCTTTTAATTTCCGCTAAGAGATTTTTGTTTACTCTGACATTGCATACGTTTAATTGATTGATATTTAAATCCATTGTTTACGAACCTTTTTTTTTAAATAAGACTAAAGTTATATTTGGTACCTTAATATTTAAATTTCTTCTAGTCCAATTGCTATTTTTAATATCACATTTTGAACGTCGTTTGAAGTGATATTCAATGGATATATTTTTTGGAAAGCTGCCTAAAATATCCATAGATTGGTTTGTTGGGTTGTTTTATTCTGAGAGGTAAGTTTTTTGCACACAATGGGCTAAATGACCAGGTCACAGGACCCCGTGCGTTCAAAGAATGTTGGGAGTGGGGACCCACTGGACAGCTCTTAAGAGACAGATGGCAGCTTCCCATCATCCATAGAACGTGTTCTTTTACACGCACAAGGTATGGTTATCTCCAGCACACAGGGGCTCATCGAAATATCCATAGGATGGGAGGATGTAAAAGCCTCAGTTGGATCTGAATGACAACTTATAATCATCACTAGGCCGTTTTTTAAACTGGATATAACTAAAATTGTGCTAAAGGGACCATTGAATGGGTTATTTTAATCTGTAATGCCTTATAGATCCATATAGTGATGCTCCATTCACTTCATCCCAATTAGTTTCTTAGGAGAATAGACATTCAAAGTGGGGCACAAACCAATTAATGTAATTGTTTGAGAAGGATTAGTTTATGCATTATTGTTGTAAAGATTCTTTAAAAGCTTTTTCATTTAGGGATGACATTAGATTAGTAATACAGTGATGCTCACACTTTAAAGATAACGGACAAAAAGCCACAAAATTTAAAAGGTTTTTCAGCAAGTAGAATTAAATATTAAATGCAAAGATATTGTGACATGAATGAATGACAACAAGTTAGATAATGATAAATCAGTGCATTACATGAATTTTTTATTGCGTAATAATCATGCAATGTACTGATTTATATTGTGATATTTATTGTGTATAACCATGTAATGATTATTACACAATAAATATAACATTATATATTAAAACATTTATTTATTGCGTAATAATCATGTAATGCACTGATTTATTTACATCAGTGCATTACATGATTATTACACAATTTATTATACACGCCCATCTTGTGGGTCCACCTTTCGCCCTCACAACAGCAGCAACACGTCGTGGCATGGACTCTATCAAGTGTTGGAACCGTTTAGATAGTTTGTGGCCCATGATTCCACGACAGTCGTCCATAAAGCGCCGAGAGGTAGCTGTAGTGGGTTTCAGGCTTGAATGCATCACTCTACTTTGTCCCACAGATGCTCAATAGGGTCCATCAAACACGAAGAGTGAGAGGGTCATTCGAGGGGTGTGAACTCACTGAAATATTCCTCTAACTAGTCCTTCGGAAAACGAGAGAGATAAAACTAAAATGTACATAATTTAAATGTATTTCAGGAAATATAATTAAATGTTGACGCAAAAATCTTGTGAGACGAATATATTCCAACTGAACGGGCGTAAAGGATAGAGTTTAACAACCATCAGAAAAATTTCCTCTCGAACAACTGACCTTCCACTAAGTCCATATATGGCATATGAGAATTCTTACATATGGATATCAATCTGCCAAACGTCGAACCTGTTGTCTTGTTGAAAGAAAGTATCCTGCTGTGGGAAATTGGTAGCCATGAATGGAGGTAGGTGGTCCGTGAGTACATCATCCTTATGCAGTGATGGTGGTCTTAATACTTACAAGGAGCCGAAGGTGACCCACGCAAACTCGCCTCAGAACATTACACCCCCTCCACCTGGCTCTCTGACTTGACACAGACTTCATAGACTTGACAGCGCTGGTTCATGTCCTTGTGTGGTTTTCACCACAGACACAACCTCCCATTGGCATGTTGTAGTTAGAACTTCAACTCCCCGCATCAAGCTACCCGTTTCCATTCTTCTACAATCCATTGACGATGTTCCTTTGATAGCAGGTGACATGCTGTTAACAAAGGTACTTAATTTGGGCGTCGGCTGCCATAGTCCAGTCGTGCCATCCTGCTTCAAATGGTCTTTGCACCAACCATAAATTTCATTGTTGAAGCCGACGTTATCATCTGCACTGTGTCTCTATATATCGTTATGATAATGGAGAGGTGGTACTCACCTCAAACATCGCCTCCTGGTTATGGCCACATCTTTCCCAAACAACTGCAGATTTTGTTGGGTTTGATTTAGTCCTGGTACACACGTGCGATAGTCACAAGCGAAAATCCCTGTTTTTGCACAGTTGCAGATATGGACACTCCAGCTTCCTCATACATTCCCTCTCTGCCCACGATCGAACCGGCTCAGATCGCTGTGTTTAGACTTCATAACAGCCGCAGTACAGCAGATACAACAGGAGGTATCTGACCTATTTATAGCACACAAAGCGATTCAACTGGCCGTATTATTGTGGGGAATAGGTCAGGCTTGTGGATGAATGAGATATATATAATGAATTGTGCTTTCAGTGTACATATCAGTACTGCACACACGAGCATACATTCTCATTGCAAGGATGATTGAATTAATGTCAGGAGATGCCAATGAATTCGATGCAACTTACGGAACGTTATCTCATACTGTTGATTAGGTTAATGTTGAAACTTTGAGATTATAAATCCTTTTCATGAGAAGATCTGAGCTCATGGAGGTTTCTGAGAGGGAGGCTAGTGTCTTGCAATTTGCCACCCAGGGCGTATCATGCATGCTCGAGGAAATTCAGGAGATCTGGCTAGCCAATCACCATACGAATATCTTCATTTTCAAGAACATTGTCGACAACATCAGCCCTATGATGCAAAATTTAACAATTTTTGTGTTGTTTTTATTTTCGATACAACCCCCCCCCCCCCCGAAACAACTGAACAATAATAAAAATCATTGGTGCAATTTTTAGCAGAAAATCAGTTTCCTTATTGGATCACTTCGTGATTTTGCAGTGTCAATATAAAAATATATCATAACCATTTTCTAATATGAATATTTTCATATCGAAAGGTAATAACACGAGTTTTACACCTTTCGCTATATAAAGATGATGGTTGATACTCCGTTCATTTCAAATACCTAATGAAACATTACGCGTTTCATGCTGTAACACTCTTCGCAACCCTTGAAAGTTTCAGGGTTCAACAGAGGTTCTGTCGTTCCATGATGATCAAATTGAAAATATCTATTTAACTTTTAACTTTTTGAATATATATATTCAATATTAAACTACGTATTGTTGCAATATACAGATCACCGAACTCTGATGTGAAAATTTTCCTTCAAAATTTAAAAATTTGCTTAAAGAAAATAAGAATTTAAATGATGTATTTTTAATTGTGGATTTTAATATTGATGCTAAAAATTCGCATAAATCTGGGAAGAGGAATATAGAAATATTATAAGAGATTTTGTGTCTGATTAAATGATAGACAAGAGATGAATACAAGAAGAAAAATACAAGAGTGTACAGATGAAAAATGCATGAGTGGAAATCGGAAATGATTAGTTGACCCGTACATGTATGTAGCCGTCCCCGTGGCAGAGTGGTTAATGCGCTTGGCTACTGATCTACGGGACCTGGGTTCGAGCTCCGGTTAAGGTATGGATGTTTGTGTCGTTTCTCTGCTGAGGTCCTGCTATCCTCTGAGATCTTCTACTGTGGCATATAAACTGACAGGCTCCTGTCAGACCTCTGTGACAAGCAGTTGCTTGAGGGGGTATTTTTTTTTTATATTACTTGTATGATCATGTGGTTGTAAAAAAACGATTTACCCAACTCACAGCAGTATGTACATAGAAGATAGCAGATCACTGTTTTATAATCGAGTAAATGGTTCCAATGATTCACATGCTATTGAATCAACCATTGTTGAGTCGTAAAACAAAATGCCTGAACCTGCGTATGCGTAATGGTGAAAAAAAATCATTAAGAAAAGATTACTTGAAATAAATTGGGACGATTTATCAAAAACAACAAATAATCCTGAAATCTCATAGAAGAAAATTGTTGACGCGTTCCAGAATATTTTCAACGAAGCAAAATATATGTGCACAGATATATATAAACAAAACCGAACAAAATTTGAATCAATAATTCAATCAAAAATGAAATGAATATTAGAGATAAATTGTGCAAAAGTTTTATTAATAACAAAGATAACAAGACTTACAAATATGACTGCACATCAGCTGGACACAAGGCCAGTAATATAATTAGAAATGCAAAAACAGAATATTATTTTCATCTTTTTGAAACTGCTGCTGGCAATACTTAAAAAACATGAATTTACATTAATGAAATTACTGGCGTAAGCGTCAAAAGGACTACCGATGATATAATCTTAAAGTGTATGTCAAAAGATTAGATAATAGTCAATAGTAGAGAATTTGTAGTAACTATTTCATATAAACCTGTGTCTGATCTAAAGAATAAAAATCCGATCAAATGTAACTTTTCAGATATGAATTCAACATTCAGTACACAGAAATTCTATGTATTTTCGACATATCGACAACACTCATGTATTCAAAATAATCAAAGAAATGAGCTCTGAGAAATCACCTAGTATTGATCGTATAGGCATGAAACATAAAAAAACATTGTAATGAACTAATTTCAAATATTATTTAATACAAATTTCAATACTTCTAAGTTAATAAGCATAATATTTGATCATGTTTATATCCTAATCATGCTTAAAACTTCCATAATAAAACCAATCTATAAATCTGGAAATATATGCAATATTAAAAAATACAGGCCTATTGCTTGATGACTTGGCTGATAAAGCTCAGGAAGCAGTTAGACAGCACAACAGTAGAGAGTTGTACTAGAGAGTTAATGTTTTGTGTCGTAGAAAACGGACAAATATTGAGGGATTGAAGGATAACAAGGTAAGGTTATAGGAAGGTTAGGATTCTGTCATGGCTTGGTGGGCTTAGCATTTCAGTGATGTTCTAAATAATGTAGTTAGTTCTACTCCCATTGTTTGCAAAGATGATAGATGCGTTACTGGCTTTAATGTTGGCCCTATAACTCAGTCTGAAGTTATTTTGGCTGTTTCTAAACTTCATAAATCCTCAGGAGTAGATTAAATTAATACTGAAATGCTTAGAGTTGGGAATGCTTCGTTAACCACATGGATGACTGAAATTTTGAATATCTTTTACGATAAAGGCACGGTTCCTATTGATTTTACCAGAGCTATTATTTTCAGTATTTTTAAAAAAAGTGATGGCAATTCTTGTGATAACTATAGGAGTATCAGCCTCCAATCTCTTCCAGAAGTTCTTTGTATGACTGTGTTTAATAAAATTCAGAATCTGGTTGACAGGCAATTGCTTGATATGCAATGTGGATACAGAAGTGGAAGGGAATGTATAGAGCAGATATCTTCATTCAGGCAGATTCTTGAGAAATGTTTAGAATTTCAGAAACATTTGGTTATTAGATTTGAAAGAGGCTTTTGACTCTGTTGATCATCATAATTTGTGATATATTTTGAGATCGCATAGAATACCAGACAAGTTAGTTAACATAACGAAAGCTCTCTATAATAATATTGAGTTGTGAGAGAGTTGATCAGGTTTGTAACAATTGGTTTAGTGTTGCTTCTGGTGTTGACATGGGTGCATTTTGTCTCCTTTTCTTTTTAGTTTGGTTATTGATTATGTTATGCGAAATTCACTGCAAGGAAAAGATTTTGCCCTTAAATAGTCTAGAGATCTGAATATTCCTGATTTAAATTATACTGATGATTTAATGCTTTCGGCAAATGATGGTGATGAGATGAACTCTTTCATTCGAGCTGTTGACGAGACTGGTAGTAGAGTTGGTTTGGTTGTAAATGGAGAGAAAACTAAAGTGATGAAAATTGGTCAGTTGATCTGAATGGTTGCAGTCTTGAGCAAGTGTCACAGTTTAATTATTTTGGGGCTGGCGATGTTCGGAATTAGATTAACCTACGAATGGGGATTATTGCCGGGACTTTTAGGAATCTATAGAAAGTGTGGAGAAATAGGCGTATACACCAAAAGACTAAAATTAGACTGTATAATAGTTAGGCTCTTTCTAGAGTTAGTTATGGTAGTGACAGTTGGACACTTTGTAAACAAGATAACAGGAAAATAGAAGCTTTAAATTCTAGATGCTTATGCAGTATGTTGGACTGTTGGTGGTTCAGCTTTGTAATTAATGATGAAGTTAGGCAAAGGAGTATGCAACCTCCTTTAAGCAGCATATTGTGCAGAGAGAGACTCCGTTGGTTTGGCCATGTTGCCCGTATGGATAATTATAAATTTGCGAATAGGGTTATGAGCAGTGTGCCTAAATGTCTCAGAAAGAGAGGGAGACCTAGGATGATGTGGGCAGACAACGTCAAATAGGACCTTGTTAGAATTGGTGTGCAGTGGCCAGATGCAGCAAATATAGCTCAGGACAGAGATGCTTCTAGAACTAAATTGCACTTTTCTGGTTGGACCTCCATAGCCCATGGCTGCTTGATCATAATGATGATGATAATTGTTCTTTTACCAACAATTGAGAAAATTATAGAGAGACAAGTAGCTGAAAAAATTTACAGTTATCTTTACAAAAAAAAAGAACAGTACAGATAGTGTCAATCGGAATTTAAATACAGCTGAAATTTATGCTGTATCTTTTTAGATTTAAGTAAAGCTTTGATTCTGATATTTTGCATATTAAGCTGGAGGGAATTGTCATTAGAGGTAAACTTCTCAGATGGTTCAAAGCTTATTTATGTGACCAAATCTTGACCTTATTTATATAATCAAAATAAAAGAAACTACAAGAGCTCTCCTATGACTACACAATACGGTGTACCTCACGGGTCATTTTTAGGTCCATTAGTCTTCTTAATATGTATTAACGAATTATTAGATATTCATTTTTATGGATCTATCTTGTAGTAGTCAATTCTGATTATATTTTGGAAACAGTTATTAGCAATGCCCAACATGATCTTAACAAAACAACAAAATGGCTAAATAAAACTCACTTTTTTTAACAGTAATAAGATTAAAGTTAAATATATCCACTCACCTGGTGTAAAAATAGCAACGGTAGAATCTATCAAAGCTCACTCCAATACATCTGTAAACGAAGTGCATCTTCAGTTGATGAAAAACAATGACTGTGTCTGTCAAGTTCTAGAACAGGTAACATCATTTAATTATTTAAGTTTAATTATTGATAAGCATTTCAGGTTGAAGAGCCTTAATAATAATCTATGTTATAGGCTTAGAAGATGCGCTTATAAAATATATAAATTACAGAATGCGGTTCGAACACACTTTTGTGTCTTAGTATACAAATCGTTATGTGAATCTATATTAGATACGGCTTATCATTTATTTGAAAACATGGCTAAATAATATTTTGCTTTATACATGTTACAAATGAAATGTTTAGTTTTACCTTTCTCTACTTGTTTTTATTTGATTATCATCTACATTGTGTGAACTTACATACTATTTGTGATTGTAAATTATTTCAATGTATACCATACAACCGATCGATGTAATGCAAAATTTCCTGGAGATAAGACCCTGGCTTTTTAGGATCATATTCATTATGTATACATTATACCACAGCTTTAAATGTGATGTAAATAAAGATTATTATATTATTTAAAAATATTAGCATTGAAGTATACCACTTAAAATTACTTAATATTTATGATTTACCCGTTCTTAATCCATAGATGCTGCTGTGCTCAACAAAGATTTGTTAGAGGTGTTGCCTGGTGTGGAAGAGGCAAATGCTATCAGCGAAGAGTTGGACAAGAGAGTCAAGTTCGAGATCATGTTGCTCTCCCCTCAATGGCTCGGCAAGATGGAGGGAAGGACAGAGGTAGCTCTTTACTTGATTTGCTATTGGCACAGCGAAGGCATAATTATTGACATAATTAATATATATGATATAATTATTATATTAACATAATTAATACAAAAAGTATCAACCACTGAGAGTGCTGGAGCTCCTTTATTACAGTAAGAATGCATATATATATTTTTTTTCTTTTGTTTTGGTACCTACAGATTTTATCATTAAAATTATATAAAAATAACCGTAAGGATGTTAACGGAAGAGAAAGAAATTTATGACTAGTGTTAATTAAAGTTGGAATTTTATAAGGGATTTTCTCTATTCTATTTAATTTTAATTGGTCTGTAAATGGTAGCTAGGTAGTCACTGGAAGGAGGGCTATGCACCAATCCCCTGTGATGATGCATAGAACCAGACAGGACGAGCACCTAATGTCCGACCCCGTCTTCTCGTGGTGCAGACCGTTAATACCTTTCAAAAGAGATATTCTCTTTTGGAAAGTAACGGAAGTGGAGGGCTGCCAGATTAGTGTGGTCTACTGATCTGGACAACTATGGCTACTTTTCTTCTTTTTCTACCCTGCTGAGGAGTGGTCAACCACACAGGGTCCTGGTGCTGACCATATAAACCCACTGCACTGGACAGATATATGGCACTGAGCTTGATTATGGCTCCTGATTTTGCTGCACTGGTGTTCTTCTGTGGAGGGAAAATCTTCCGCTGTGTTTTTTGTTTGTTTGTGGGTTGACAGCCCCAAGTGAATAGATTCACAGGATATGTTTATCAGCTGGTGGATAATCCTGAGCAGAGGTCATCGCAGGCACCTGAACTCTTTGCTTCTATTGGCATCGTCAAATTCTACATTGGAGGAAGTCTTCCAGTGTAGATGGCTTCAGCCTGTAGTGGTGGGGGAACGGGTCTTTGCCCCATGTCTGTGATTAGGGGGCTGTTTGATATTGTCGGCATTCCATCTCTCAATAAACATAGTTTCTTTAAACATCCCACTAACCATTTTCTCTCCATAGGTAGTTGGAATGTGAGGACTCTGCACAGAGCTTTTTCTCTTGATATCCTCACACAAGAATTCCACCATTATAATTTAGATATTCTCGGCTTGCAACAGACCAGATGGAGGGATAAAGGTCAGATTCTTAAAAATAATCTTAAATTTCTCCTTTCAGGGAGGGAAGACAATGAACATCACCAAGGCGTGGGTCTGCTTCTTAGCAGACACGCTAGTGACGCTCTTCTAGGATAGGAGTGCATTAATGAAAGGTTTCTTACATTAAAATTTCAGACAATCGTTAAAGACTTGAATGTTATCTGCTGTTATGCCCCCACTGATGATGCTGATAAGTTAAAGAAGGATAGATTTTATGAACAACTTCAGGATATTTTGAATTCTGTCAAGAAAGGAGATATTACCCTTGTTCCAGGTGACTTCACTGCCAACGTTCGTACTGACTCAGACCTTTGGGGAGGGGTGATAGGCCCTTTTGGTATTGGTAGCTGCAATGACAATGGGCAACGTCTCCTACAGGTTAGTAAACTAATTGGTTTCAGAATAACTAACACTTGTTACAAACATCGCGACATACATAAGTGCACATAGGTTTCACCTGATGGGCTGCATAAGAATATGATTGATTATATATTAATTAACAGCAAATGGGCTAGTTCTGTTAGGAATACTAGGTCATATAGGGGAGCTGAAAATGGATCTGACCATTACCTTATTAAAAGTGTCTTGCAACTTAAACTTAAAAAGTGTTGTGCTAGGTTTAATAATTTTACCTTTAATTCTGAAGCTTTGAAAAAACCAGTTATAGCTAAAGCTTACCATGACAGGTTACTTAGTCATTATGACAGTCATGGTTTGCTTAGTACTAAAGTTGAGGAAGAATGGTACCATTTTCAACAGGCTTTTTTGGAAACTAACAATACTCTTTTAGGGAAAAAGGAGCAGAGAATGCAGAATTATTTGCCTGATAAGGCACTTGAGCTTATTTCAGATGAAAGAACTGCAGGAATGCCCTTAATGAATACCACACCCGTGACCTAGTGGTTAGTGCGCTTGGCTACTGATCTATGGGACCTGGGTTCGAGCCCCGGGTAAGGCATGGATGTTAGTGTTGTTTTCTGCTGAGGTCCTGCCATCCTCTCAGATCTTCTACTGTGGCATATAAACTGAAATGGTCCTGTCAGACCTCTGTGGCAAGCAGCTGCTTGAGGGGGTATTTATTTTTTTTATATTACTTGTATGATCATGTGGTTGTAAAAAACAATTTACCTTTACTCACAGCAGTATGTACATAGAAGATAGCAGATCATTGTTTCATAATCGCAGTAAATGGTTCCAATGATTCACATGCTAATGAATCAACCACTGTTGGTGGCCATTGTTGGTGGAATCAACCATTGTTGTTGGTAGCATTTGTTGGATAGGTGGCTGAGCATTTGAGTGATATTCTAAACAATGTGGTTAGTTCTATTCCCATTGTTTCCAATGATGAAAATGCATTGATGGCTTTAATGTTGGCCCTATCTACTATAATCTACTATAAATATAACACAACCTGAAGTTATTTTGGCTGTTTCTAAACTTAAACTTCATAAATCCTCAGGTGTAGATGAAATTGCTACGGAAATGCTTAGAGCTGGGAATGTTTCTGTTACCACTTGGATGACTGAAATTTTGAATATCTTTTATGATAAAGGCATGGTTCCTAAGGATTTTACCAGAGTTATTATTATCCCTATTTTCAAAAAAGGTGATCGCAGTTCCTGTGATTACTATAGGGGTATCAGCCTACTCTCTGTTCCAGGGAAAGTTCTTTGCATTATTGTGCTTAATAGAATTAAGAATCTGGTTGACAGTCAATTGCGTGATGAGCAATGTGAATTCAGAAGTGGTAGGGGATGTGTGGATCAGATATTTTCACTTAGGCAAATTCTTGAGAAATGTTTAGAGTTTCAGGAACCTTTGTTGATTTCTAAAAGGCTTTTGACTCTGTTGATGGTCTTAATTTGTGGTTGATTGTGAGATCATATGGTATACCAGACAAGTTAGTTAACATAATGAAAGCTCTCTATAATAACACTGAGTCGTGTGTGAGAGTTGATAAGGCTTGTAGCAAATGGCTTAGCATTTCTTCTGGTGTTCGACAAGAGTGCATTTTGTCTCCTATTCTCTTCAGTTTGGTTATTGATTTTGTTATACGAAATTCACTTCAAGGGAAATATTTTGTCCTAAAATGGGCTGGAGATACCAAAATGTATGATTTCGATTATGCTGATGATTTAGCCATTTTGGCAAATGATGTTGATGAAATGAACTCTTTCATTCGAGCTGTTGATGAAATTGGTACTAGAGTAGGTTTGGTTATAAACAGAGAGAAAACTGAAGTGATTAAAATTGCAATCTTGAACAGGTATCACAGTTTAATTATCTTGGGAGCTATGTAACAGATTCTGGTGATGTGCGACATGAGATTAACAGATGGATAGAGATTGCTGCCGGGACTTTTAAGAATCTTAAACCCAAAGGAGAATCTGCTTTATATTGAAACGAAGATATGAACAGATCGATGGAAGATCTGATGATGAGATTCACCGAAGAACTGAAGATCTGGTCTGTAGTCAAATAGGCGGTGGAGAAATGTCAGGTGATTTCCTAAATGATCCCGTTTGTGCACCATTGATTTGGGTAGCACGCAGCAGAGCTCTAGAAGCTAATATTATAAATTAGATGACAATCAGAAGTACCAAAATATTAATTCAAATAATTTACTGTAGAAAAAACACGACATTTTGTCATCTACTTCAGAAAATTATGGTAGAACCAGCTGGACAAAATATAGGTTATAAATAGCATATTATATCAAAATACTGTATGTCATATTTTATCCCTTGAGTCAAACGGAAGAATATTAGAACAACTCATAAGGTACATGGAAGCAGAACACATCGTTGAGTCGTCATCTAGTCGTAGTACATACCAGTAGTTTTAAGGGAAGAAGGGAAGGACATTACAGACGCCTAAATCGTCCTACTGAAAGGAGTGTTTTCCGATATCCAGAAATGACAATACGCTTGATGCCATTTCTGAATCGCATTGTTTTACTACTATAGACATCAAAAGCAACTCTTTGCAAGTAGGCATGCATTACTAAGATCATGAAAATACAGCCTCCATACAGAAAATGGATTTTGGCAGTTGAAAGCGAACCTTATTACTAAGCTACTGGGCATGTCTATGTCAAGTGGCTTAGTAATTTAGCTTAGTAGTTAGTAGCAGCATAAATGAGAGTTCTGGCACAGTAAAAGGGGCTCGAGAATTCTATGAAAATCCATGGGAAAAGTTATGGGGGATGAGGGAAAAGTATGTTTCTTGTGGTTTTTGTGAAAATATGTGTGAAAATTAGGAAAAAAAAAAACGGGGTGTTTTTAGCATGTGAAAAACTAATTTAAGTTTTTTTTAAAGATGAGGTTTAAACTAATTTGTGAATTAGTTTAAATGAATTAGATTGAAATGAGGTGTGTGTGTATATGAGATAAAAATGATGTGTTTTGATGAGTTATCATACACTTCACTGGATACAGCAGAATCAAAACTTTCTAAGCAAAGTCCAAAGTATTAATTCTGTTATCAAAGAAGAATATTAAAAGTTTTATCAAAAAGTGAATAAATTTCTTATCATAGAAAGAATATTAAAACTTTTAATCAAAGTCCAAAGTAATTATTTTGCTACAAGAATATTAAAAACTTTTATCTAAGAAACGTTTAAGTACTAATTTTGCTACAATAATATTAAAACATTTATCTAATAAAAGTCCAAAGTAATAATTCTGTTATGAAACCGACTCTTTGTGAAGTGTATGATAATTTAACATAGAAGAATATTAAAAGTTTAATCTATTCATTTTTTAAAGTAATAATTTTGCTACAAGAACATTAAAACTTTATCTACCTAAAGTCCACATAATAATTCCCTTTCCAGCTTTACATTTAAAGCTTTACAATTTTACAATTAAATGTATTTAAATCGTACTTACCTTAGATTGGGACTCTACACCGCAGGGGGAACTCAAACTGACTTCGAATCGCTTGAGACCTTTCTTAAATACTCAACCGAAATTTAAAACCAAAACTGAATAAATTTCTTATTTTAGAAGATTATTAAAATTTTTATCTAATCAATGTTCAAGTACTAATTTTAAATCGTACTTACCTTAGATTGGTGTTCTATACCGGAGGGGGAACTAAAACTGACTTCGAATCGCTTGAGACCTTTCTTAAATACTCAACCGAAATTTAAAACCAAAACTGAATAAATTTCTTATTTTAGAAGATTATTAAAATTTTTATCTAATCAATGTTCAAGTACTAATTTTAAATCGTACTTACCTTAGATTGGTGTTCTATACCGGAGGGGGACCTAAAACTGACTTCGAATCGCTTGAGACCTTTCTTAAATACTCAACCGAAATTTAAAACCAAAACTGAATAAATTTCTTATTTTAGAAGATTATTAAAATTTTTATCTAATCAATGTTCAAGTACTAATTTTAAATCGTACTTACCTTAGATTGGTGTTCTATACCGGAGGGGGAACTAAAACTGACTTCGAATCGCTTGAGACCTTTCTTAAATACTCAACCGAAATTTAAAACCAAAACTGAATAAATTTCTTATTTTAGAACATTATTAAAATTTTTATCTAATCAATGTTCAAGTACTAATTTTAAATCTTACTTACCTTAGATTGCTGCTCTATACCGGAGGGGGAACTAAAACTGACTTCGAATCGCTTGAGACCTTTCTTAAATACTCAAACGAAATTTAAAACCAAAACTGAATAAATTTCTTATTTTAGAAGATTATTAAAATTTTTATCTAATCAATGTTCAAGTACTAATTTTAAATCGTACTTACCTTAGATTGGTGTTCTATACCGGAGGGGGAACTAAACTGACTTCGAATCGCTTGAGACCTTTCTTAAATACTCAACCGAAATTTAAAACCAAAACTGAATAAATTTCTTATTTTAGAAGATTATTAAAATTTTTATCTAATCAATGTTCAAGTACTAATTTTAAATCGTACTTACCTTAGATTGGTGTTCTATACCGGAGGGGGAACTAAAACTGACTTCGAATCGCTTGAGACCTTTCTTAAATACTCAACCGAAATTTAAAACCAAAACTGAATAAATTTCTTATTTTAGAACATTATTAAAATTTTTATCTAATCAATGTTCAAGTACTAATTTTAAATCGTACTTACCTTAGATTGGTGCTCTATACCGGAGGGGGAACTAAAACTGACTTCGAATCGCTTGAGACCTTTCTTAAATACTCAACCGAAATTTAAAACCAAAACTGAATAAATTTCTTATTTTAGAAGATTATTAAAATTTTTATCTAATCAATGTTCAAGTATAATTTTAAATCGTACTTACCTTAGATTGGTGCTCTATACCGGAGGGGGAACTAAAACTGACTGCGAATCGCTTGAGACTTTTCTTAAATACTCAACCGAAATTTAAAACCAAAACTGAATAAATTTCTTATTTTAGAAGATTATTAAAATTTTTATCTAATCAATGTTCAAGTACTAATTTTAAATCGTACTTACCTTAGATTGGTGCTCTATACCGGAGGGGGAACTAAAACTGACTTCGAATCGCTTGAGACCTTTCTTAAATACTCAACCGAAATTTAAAACCAAAACTGAATAAATTTCTTATTTTAGAAGATTATTAAAATTTTTATCTAATCAATGTTCAAGTACTAATTTTAAATCGTACTTACCTTAGATTGGTGTTCTATACCGGAGGGGGAACTAAACTGACTTCGAATCGCTTGAGACCTTTCTTAAATACTCAACCGAAATTTAAAACCAAAACGGAATAAATTTCTTATTTTAGAAGATTATTAAAATTTTTATCTAATCAATGTTCAAGTACTAATTTTAAATCGTACTTACCTTAGATTGGTGTTCTATACCGGAGGGGGAACTAAAACTGACTTCGAATCGCTTGAGACCTTTCTTAAATACTCAACCGAAATTTAAAACCAAAACGGAATAAATTTCTTATTTTAGAAGATTATTAAAATTTATATCTAATCAATGTTCAAGTACTAATTTTAAATCTTACTTACCTTAGATTGCTGCTCTATACCGGAGGGGGAACTAAAACTGACTTCGAATCGCTTGAGACCTTTCTTAAATACTCAACCGAAATTTAAAACCAAAACTGAATAAATTTCTTATTTTAGAAGATTATTAAAATTTTTATCTAATCAATGTTCAAGTACTAATTTTAAATCGTACTTACCTTAGATTGGGGCTCTATACCGGAGGGGGGACTAAAACTGACTTCGAATCGCTTGAGACCTGTCTTAAATACTCAAACGAAATTTAAAACCAAAACTGAATAAATTTCTTATCATAGAAGAATATTAAAATTTTAATTAATCAATGGTCAAGTAATAATTTTGCTACAAGAATATTAAAACTTTTATCTAACTAAAGTTCACGTCATAATTCTCGTTCCAGCTTTACAATTAAATCTATTTAAATCGTACTTACTCTTCAGGAGGGGAAAGTCAGAGTGACTTGGAATCGCTTCAGACTCTGCTTAAATACTCAACAGAACTAAAACTGAATCTTGAAACCAAAACTGAATCTTTAACTTTGATTATGAATAAAAATTTCGGTTTGATAGCAAAGTCCAAGTAATAATTTTTGCTATCAAACCGAAATTTTTATTCAAAATCAAAGTTCAAGATTCAGTTTTGGTTTCTGTTGAGTATTTAAGAAGAGTCTGAAGCGATTCCAAGTAACAGTGACTTCACTGTGACTTTCCACTCCTGAAGAGTAAGTTGTTATTTTTGTATGTATTTTCAAAGTTGCTTAGTAGAATCGTCATTTACAGTTCTTTCTGACTCGCTTTTCTGTTTTTAATACTTTTTCTCTCAGGTATATGTAAAGATGCGAAACCTTGAAACGGGCGTTGAATTTGAGTGGCCGAAAGACAAGTTTCTCAACCGACTTTACGTGATGAAAGAGATGTATCAGAACTACGAGACTGGAGATGAATGGGATGTAACTGAGGTAAGGGATCAAATATTAAAGCTTCCTAAAAAAGGAATCTTAAATAAAAGATTACCATCAAATCGCTGCAAGCAACGAAATATATGTTTGTATCGAGTAAAATTTTATTGAATCGATTTTCAGAGCACTAAAATGAGCTCTAAAATTGGTAGGTAGGCATTTCCTTCGTAAATTGGAAGGAGAGCTTGCAGACTATTCCTCCCACTGAACGAGCCAAGCCTTGTATCTAAAGTCCGACCCCCGCCTTTTCGTGGTGCAGGCCTTTAATACCTTTCAGTTATTCTCTCCAATGGAGGGGAAACGCAAACTGAGGGCTGTCAGATTAGTTTGTTCTACTAATTTGGACACCTTTTTCATTCATTCCTGCTGAACAGTGTTCACCTTCACAGTCTCGATGCTGATCATCTATACCAATCGTACTGATTATGAATTAGAATGATGGACTTGTTGCATTGGTAGGTTTCTTTTGAAGGAGATTATATCAATATTTTATGCTTGTTTGTAGGTTTCCAGCGCGATACTTTATATGAGCTGGTAGATGATCCTGACCAGAGGCCATCGCAGGTGATTGAACCCTAGAAACCAGTTTATGCATCGTCGGGCATAAATTGGAGTACATATTGCGTTTCAGTCGAAGACCTGCTGGCGGTTGAAGGAGCATAATGTATTAAGATATCCTCAGCTACTGCTGTTGCATTTGGTCACTTTAGGCTATTTCTAACAAGGTCCTGTTAGATATTAAAATAAAATAATAAATACCCCCTCAAGCAGCTGCTTGCCACAGAGGTCTGACAGGAGCCTGTCAGTTTATATGCCAAAGTAGAAGATCTGAGAGGATGGCAGGACCTCAGCAGAAAACAACACGAACATCTATGTCTTACCCGGGGCTCGAACCGAGGTCCCGTAGATCAGTAGCCAAGCGCGCTAACCACTCCGCCACGGAATTGTCCTTATCTTATGCTAAGTCCTCTTGTAGTTCAGAAGTAATGAATTACATTTTTCGAAACTCTAGTCACTGATTTATAATTATGCATAACTGCAACATGGCCAAACCAACACAATGTCTCCGTTTGCTGTTCAAAAGAGTTTGATGATTCTTTCATCTAATATTAACGTTAGTGATGTAGTGAAACCACCTAATGCGCAAAAAATACTACGCAAGCATCTAGAATCAAAGGAAACATTATCCAGCTGACAAATTTTCGTCACTTTATATTTATCACCAATTTATTACATCCTTTTATCGCAAAACCTATTCCATTACTAATCTTTTCAATAACTTTAGGCAGAATTATCTGAGTGATAAGGCACTTGAGCTTATTTCGGAAAGAAAGAACTGCAGGAATGTCCTTAATCAGTACCCTACTAGTCCTAATAGAAAAGATTACAGAGAGCTTAATAAACGTGTAAAGGATCAGTTAGCTACTGATAAAAATCTTTGGCTTGATAGCTTGGCTGACAAAGCTGAGGAAGCAGTTAGGCAGCACAACAACAGAGAGCTGTACCAGATAGTTAATATTTTATGTGGTAGAAAACGGACTGGCATACAGGGATTGAAGGATAAACAAGGTAAGGTTATAGAAGGTGAGGATTCTGTCATGGCTAGGTGGGCTGAGCATTTCGGTGATGTTCTAAACAATGTGGTTAGTTCTACTCCCATTGTTTGTAATGATGATAGATGCATTGGCAGCTTTAATGTTGGCCCTATAACACAATCTGAAGTTAGTTTGGCTATCTCTAAACTTAAACTTCATAAATCCCCAGGGGTAGATGAAATTACTACAGAAATGCTCAGAGCTGGGAATGTTTTGGTTACCACTTGGATGACTGAAATTTTGAATAACTTTTATGATAAAATCATGGTTCCTAAAGATTTTACCAGAGCTATTATTATCCCTATCTTCAAAAAAGGTGATCGCAGTTCTTGTGATAACTATAGGGGTATCAGCCTGCTCTCTGTTCCAAATAAAGTTCTTTCCATGATTGAGCTTAAAAGAATTAAGAATCTGGTTGACAGGCAATTGTGTGATGAGCAATGTGGATTCAGAAGTGGTATGGGATGTGTGGATCAGATAATTTCATTTTGGCAGATTCTTGAAAAATGTTTAGAATTTCAGAAACCTGTGGTTGCTAGCTTTGTTGATTTCAAAAAAGCATTCGATTCTGTTGATCGTCATAATTTGTGGTTGATTGTGAATCATATGGTATACCAGACAAGTCAGTTAACATAATGAAAGCTCTCTATAATAACACTGAGTCATGTGTGAGAGTTGGCAAGTCTTGTAGCAATTGGTTTAGCATTACGTCTGGTGTTCGACAAGGGTGTATTTTGTCACCTTTTCTCTTTAGTTTGGTTGTTGATTATGTTATGCGAAATTCACTTCCAGGGAAAGATTTTGGCCTTAAATGGGCTGGAGATAAGAAAATGTCTGATTTAGATTATGCTGATGATTTAGCCCTTTTGGCAAATGATGTTGATGAGATAAACTCTTTCATTCGAGCTGTTGATGAGACTGGTAGTAGAGTAGGTTTGGTTATACACAGAGAGAAAACTAAAGTGATGAAAATTGGTCAGGCAGGTTGTGATTCAGTTAATCTGAATGGTTGCAGTCTTGAACAGGTGTCACAGTTTAATTACCTTGGGAGCTATGTAACTGATACTGGGGATGTGCGGCATGAGATTAACAGACGAATAGGTATTGCTGCCGGGACTTTTAAGAATCTATGGAGATTGTGGAGAAATAGGCGTATACACCTAAAGACTAAAATTAGACTGTATAATAGTTTGGTTCTTTCTAGGGTTAGTTATGGTAGTGAAACTTGGACGCTGTGTAAACAAGATAACAGGAAACTAGATGCTTTTGATTCTAGATGCTTACGCAGTATCTTGGGTATTAGGTGGTTTAACTTTGTAACTAATGATGAAGTTAGGCAAAGGAGTCTGCAACCTCCTATAAGCAGCATATTGTGCAGAGAGAGACTCCGCTGGTTTGGCCATGTTGCCCGTATGGATAATTATTGATTGGCGAATAGGGTTATGAACAGTGTGCCTAGAGGTCTCAGAAGGAGGGGGAGACCTAGGATGCGGTGGGCAGACAATGTCAAATAGGACCTTGTTAGAATTGGTGTGCAGTGGCCAGATGCAGCAGATGTAGCTCAGGACAGATATGCTTGGAGAATTAAACTGCGTGGTCTGGTTGGACCTCCGTAGCCCATGGCTGCTTGAGGATGATGATGAATGATTTAGTTATTTTCTCCAACGTTATCGGCCATAAGATTCAAGCTGTCAACATAATTTAAGTCAGATATTTTCATTTTTACAAACCATTTAAGCCCAATCTTTGACTTGCAATGAATTCCTCTTAACATAATCAATAACTAAATCGCAAAGAGAAAGTGATAAAATGCAGCCTCGTCCACTCTCACACACGACTTAGTATTATTATAGAACTCTATGTTAATTAACTTATAAGAAATGCCATACCCTTTCAGGTTATCGAGATAATAAAACGCTTCACCCAACGCAATATGCATTGACCAATATTAACTTTCCCTCTTTAATCCATAATTTATAGGGAGATAATTCGCTTCTTTTATAAACATTTGATGTGCAGTCTCTTCGAAAGATTCTTGAGACGTATAAATGATTGGGTGCTCGTAAATTCATTGACAATGGAGTCAATATCTGGTGAGCTGACTGCCTCGTCCAAGTACCTATTCAGACAACATAGTTTGTACTTAGGTAATGACACGTGTATTGGGTAGTAAGAGTTGAATCGAACAGTGCATGACGATATCCATCAATAACTGTTGTTCACCTCCTACAGGTGGCAAACAGTAGAAAAGCGAGGAAAAGTGTATCTCTGTTCATTAATTGCCTCAGGCCTTAGCATGAAATCTGCAGCGATGATCCCTGCTGTAGTTCACGTCGCCATAACGATTATGCACTTCATCCCATTCTGTGAGAGTAAGAATCACACTATATGGAAATTCTTTAAGCATTTGATATCAGGTTGGGCTTTGTGTTGGATTGTTTTACCTTTGAGTAGCACTTTTTTGACACAATGGACTAAATGGCCTGGTTACAAGGACAAAGAAGGTACAAGGTCGCAAGGGACACTCTATACATTTATTAGGAAATAAACGTAAGCTTCGCATCAAAGCCATCCAGCTTGTTCTTTAACATGCTCAATGTATTATCCATCCTGCACAAAGGGGTCAAGGCTTAACGATCATCCTATGAACGGTGACCTTTCTAAGCCCATTGCTGTCTACGTTCCCTCTGAAAGCAGGATGGAGAAAGGATAGCGGATATATTCTCATATCTGGTATTGTTGGAACTTGAACCTGGAGCATCAGCCTAGTACGCACTGACTGAATCAACCTCACCTTGCCTGAGCCTGCCTGATCAAGTCGAGCGCTAATTTAATGACGCTAATTTAATGAACACCATCACTGATGGCAATAGGTACAGTTTGGGTCAAAAACCGAATCTTTTATTACTAGTGCTAGTACTGCTTTTAGAAATTACTGATATGAATCTTTTCAACACCGCCAACAGTTCCTGCCCCTCGGAAAGTTTGAAGCAGAGCCACGTTGATAACGAGGGGCTCTGAAAGTTTAGGGTATCATTGATTATTTACGTACTTGTTGAAAAAAGGAAGAAATGATCGTTCGAAACAAAGAAGTTTCGGCATGCATTTCTGTGTTCTGAACATGTAATCAGGATATTCCATTATTTTGAAGATTTCTAAGAAGAAAATACTGTTACGACAGAAGAATCTGGCAACCGAAAGCAAAGTTTCAGCCAACGAATAAGAACGTTGGGAGAATTTGGAGAAGAAGAGTGGAGCGTTAACGGTCGTTTTGTATTGTAACGGTCGTTGTGTTGTAACGGTCGGAGAGTTCGAAAATGGCCGGTGGGCTGTTCTGAGAGAGTGCGCGTAAGTATCAAGAAGTAACTTGATGTGTTGTGTATACGCGGAAGGATAAAAGTGGGATCTTTTATCGTTAAGTATCAAGAAGTAACTTGATGTGTTGTGTATACGCGGAAGTATAAAAGTGGGAACTTTTATGGCTAACTTCGAATGTCTACACGGACTGTCTTTTTGTTCGGCTAGTGTGTGAAAAGTTATTAGCACAGGACGAGAATTGGTTTACGAGTGAAGATCTTCGGGTGACCTGATAAATCAAGTAAAAGGTAGTATTTAGTAAAATACACAGAGCTGATATTGTGTGCTCTACGCAGGAAGATTGATGACTTGTGCATGTTAATAGTTGATTTGTTAATAAGATATTTCATCCATATTTCCTTTGTAACAATTTACCTTGTATTGAATTTGGTTTTGAAATATAGCTTTTAATACTCACGTTCAGTGGCTATCCATTTTTTTTGTGATCCGCAACATTTGGTGTCAGAAGTGGGATAATTAATTGAATGCCGTTAACTAGAAGTATGGATGAATTAGTAAAGTTGATGACTGATATTAAAGGTGAAATTGGTGACCTTGCTAGACAAAGTGATAACTTGAAAGCCGATATGACTGATATTAAAGGTGATCTAGCTGCCCAAAGCAACAAAATTGGTGACCTTGCTAGACAAAGTGATAGCTTGAAAGTTGATATAGCTGCCCAAAGCAATAAAATAGGTGACCTGGCCGCACAAAATAATGAGTTGAGAACGGAGATAGTTTCTCAAAAAGATGATTTGAAAGCCGAAATGGCCGCACAAAATAATGAGTTGAGAACGGAGATAGTTTCTCAAAAAGATGATTTGAAAGCCGAAATAGCCGCACAAAATACTGAGATGAGAACTGAAGTGGCTTCTCGAGTTGGTAAGATTATTGATCACTTCAAGGATCATAAAACCGAACTCAATAGACAATGCAATAGTTTAAATGTTGAATTTGTCAGTGAAAAAGATGATCTTGATAGTGTTAAGTTAGATTGTAAACATGGAAAAGAGAAAGGCAACGCATATAAAAATGTGGATCTGCTACTGGAAATCAAGAATTGTAGAGATAGCACAGATAATGCCTTTGACCACGCAACTACTGGTAATGCATGGCAGAGTGTCTATGTCGCTGGTGACATGTCTAGGAACTGTGAAGAACAATCACACAGATTAGAGAGCTGTGAGACTAAACAGTACGCTTTGCACTTCAAAATACCTAGGTATACAAGTCTGGCACGATCTGAAGAGAGATCCACACGAAAGGTATTCTATTCCTCGCCGTCAGCAAAATGCGTCATGGACAATTATCGCAAAGGCAGAGTAACGAGTGGTAATGAGGGGGAACGAAACAGAGTTTACGTTTCGCAGAGTGGTCCGAGTAAAGAAGAGGTGTCCATTCATCATAGAAACAAAGTGCCATTCGACGTTACCCGGGACGTCGGAGAGATTTTTCCGAAGCATATAGCCACACTTGAATCGTTTATAGAAAGTGGGGATTTAAGAAAGAAGAATTCCGAAGAATGGCTTAGAAGCGTAACAGGTGATGCTAGTAAAGGAGCTTCAGGCAGAGACAGTACTTCAAAGACTAACTTTCTGGATGAAACTAAGCCTCAGAGTTACGATCAGAGAGAAGTGAATCCCTCAGATAATTTCAACGTAGCCACGCTGAATTTCTTTTCTGAACAGTCAATGTGCAGATTTGGACATTATAACCATTTAGATTATAAGGATATAGAAAAGTTTTATTACGACTACAAGAGCTCTAAAGTGGACAATATCATGTTACAAAACTCGTCGCTGATCTCCAGAATGAACAATTTGGCAATCATGACTGATGTTTCCCTGGCTAATTACAATGAGAGCTCCAAGAAAGTGAATTCCGAAGAAACAGCAACTATGACCTCCTCGGGTCATGTGTTTTGCTGGAGACCCGAGTGGCGCCATCGGATGGTAGATAAAAACAGCACAGGAGGTGTCGGCAACAAAGTGAGTCTTGTCTTGGCTCCTGCACTTGCTGCTTTAGGTCTCAAGGTCCCTATGATCTCCGGTCGTGCTCTCCAATTGATGGGAGATACTCTGGACAAATTGGAATCCATCCCTGGCTTCACAGTCGACTGCACTAAAGATAAAATCGAGCAGATGATGGAAGACGTCGGATGCTGCATCGTAGGACAGACAGAGGAGCTGGTGCCAACAGATAAGGAGATTTACCGCTGCAAGGATCTGACGGCTACCGTAGATAGCGTTCCTCTAAGGAGATGCTCAATTGTGTCCAAAAAGCTGGCTGAAGGAGTGTGCGCTTTGGTTTATGATGTTGAATTCGGAAAAGGAGCTATTGATCTCATCAGTACAGAAGATGTTGCTGTTGATTTAGTTAAGAAAATGGTTGCAGCATCACAAGCTCGTGGAATGAAGAGTTTGAGTTGTTCAGCTGTTATCAGTAACATGGATTCACCTCTTGAAAACTCTGTTGACAACTCTCTGGAAGTGATGGAAGCTGTTCAGTGTTTCCTTGGTGACGGATCCTTGGAACTGCAAGAGCTCGTCGAAGATTTAGGAGGAGAACTTCTGCGTTTGGTGAACATTGTGGATAATAGGGTAGATGAAGCATCACGTGTCTGCAAGGTTCTGCATAACGGCAATGCTTTGAACAAGTTTCGTAACATGTTAATAGAACAAGGAGTATCTGAAGATGTTGCAAGCTGGCTATGTGAAGGTAAAACAGAAAAAATATTGCTAGCAGCCCGACACATCACTGATTTCACTTATACAGGAGAAACAGGTAAGGTTGTCGGATTAGAAGCTGCAGTCCTAGCAAGAGTATGGAAGGAGGAGATGGACCGAAGCGCTAAAAAGAATTATGGAGCTGATATAATTGTGAAGCACCTTGGGGATCAAATTGAATCAGGTGAAATATGGCTGAAGGTTCATCACGACAGTTCTGAATTAAGTGAAAGTCAACTGACAAAAGGGTCAGACTGGAGGATGAAACTCCTCCTTAGATTTTATGTCACTAATGACTTTCATTCCTTGTTACTGTTGATAGAAGTAAAAATCCAAAGAAGAAAACTTTCGACAAAGAAGAAAACTTTTTACAGGTTTTGCACGAAAACTCTTAGTCGATTCTTCTCCCTGCAGAGACATAAACGTGTTCACAAGGGCTATAGGCCTTACACGTATTATGTTTGTGGACGAGGCTTCAGTCAGAAAAGAAATCTACGTCATAATGAGATTCGCTTTCATTTTGACACAGACGTGGAATATCGCATTCGTCGACGTCCAGCTACAAAGTGCAAGGTGGTTCACGTGGATCGTTTGGCCCCGTTTCATCGAAGAACTGAAGAAACTTTGGAATCCAGGATTGTTCGGGACGAACAAGACCTAGGAAGGGGGCAGTGTTACGACAGAAGAATCTGGCAACCGAAAGCAAAGTTTCAGCCAACGAATAAGAACGTTGGGAGAATTTGGAGAAGAAGAGTGGAGCGTTAACGGTCGTTTTGTATTGTAACGGTCGTTGTGTTGTAACGGTCGGAGAGTTCGAAAATGGCCGGTGGGCTGTTCTGAGAGAGTGCGCGTAAGTATCAAGAAGTAACTTGATGTGTTGTGTATACGCGGAAGGATAAAAGTGGGATCTTTTATCGTTAAGTATCAAGAAGTAACTTGATGTGTTGTGTATACGCGGAAGTATAAAAGTGGGAACTTTTATGGCTAACTTCGAATGTCTACACGGACTGTCTTTTTGTTCGGCTAGTGTGTGAAAAGTTATTAGCACAGGACGAGAATTGGTTTACGAGTGAAGATCTTCGGGTGACCTGATAAATCAAGTAAAAGGTAGTATTTAGTAAAATACACAGAGCTGATATTGTGTGCTCTACGCAGGAAGATTGATGACTTGTGCATGTTAATAGTTGATTTGTTAATAAGATATTTCATCCATATTTCCTTTGTAACAATTTACCTTGTATTGAATTTGGTTTTGAAATATAGCTTTTAATACTCACGTTCAGTGGCTATCCATTTTTTTTGTGATCCGCAACAATACTTCAAGAATATAGTCAAAATATTTATTATTTATTATATTATACACTTCGGCAATTGTAAGATGTTCTAGGTAGTTCTATTGAATATGCCTTATCTGAAACAATTCAGGTTAATGATTTCTATAAGTGTAGTTTTCGTCGGAAACTGTTTAAAAAACTTTGTACGAAAATAGAAAGGTATAGAAATCTTATAACAATGATTAAAAAAGAGAATTAGTTGAGAAATAATCGAGGCAAAGTCCAAGTAGAGATTTTATATGTAGAATTATGAAAGTATATTCTCTAATGCCACTGAACTAGTAACGTCTCGATGCCGTATCAGTGGTAAAGCATATTTAAAGTTTCATGATTTCTTTCATGTGGTCTTTCTCGAACATTTTAAGCAATAATCAAATTCCTGAAATTCAGACATTTTCACTATTGCTGTAAGAGTTATAAGTTAAAATAATTATTTAAATCTATAGAACATAGTGCGCTATTATTGATAATTGAAATCACTAACTGCACTGTTATTTTGCCCAGTATACTCTCCCACGATAATAATTTCCACCGTAAAGGAGATAGTTACCAATAGTAGACTATCGGTTGGCGATAGCAGATATCTACATCTGGGCTCCTTGTTGTCATCAATGGTTGCTCGCCGTCTTCTTATTCGTAATGGCTGTCGAAATCGTTACTTGGCAGTCCGGATTCTATTGCTGACATTGTGACATGCTCACTATTGCTGACATGTCAGCAATGGAATACGGACTGCCAGGTAACGATTCCGGCAGCCACCACGAATAACAAGACGACGAGCAATCATTGATGACAACAAGGAACCGAGACCCTTATCGCCAACCGATAGTTTACTCTTAGTAAATATCTTCTTCTTTAGCATAAAAATAATAAATAGTAATATAATAAGATGTAGTCTTATAATTAGATGTAGTCTCAGGAATATTTTCAGTTAATGCATTAAGTTAAAACATACCAATAATTATTTTATCAAACTGTGTCCTAAAATAATTTTACTTTGAAAAACACACATAAAAACTTTATTGGTTTTGAATTGTAAATTAAAAATTAATTGCAAATTAAATTGTAAAACAATCCTCATTTATATCCTAACAAAAACATATAATGATCAATATTTATATTGAATCACTTTTTAAATAATAAGTGAATAATATTGAAAGCTGTGATTCAATATACATATATGCGATAGGTATCTTTTGCATCACTCCCACATTTATATAAAATGTTCATTTTATAAGTTAGAGATTAATTAGCTTTTTAGTAACACATGAACTTTATATTTCAGTGTCACGGAATGTTTTCTAGGGTTTTATACCTTACTGAAGGTGATATCCTGCTATTACATGCAGCAGTCAATTCACATATTCTCCAAATTGAACATTCTTTCGCGCAAGGAATTTAATTTCTTGCTTTGTGACAATCAAAATTTGAATAAAGTTCGTGTGTAATGATTTATTCACCGTCATTCATAGTCGTAATTTGATTTCTTTATCAATTTGGCTTTAAGCACAATTAAAGTTATCAACTTCTGATTTCGCTTTTGTAATATTTTTGGTTGGTTTAAGAAATGATTTATTTAAGGTGTGATTGATAATAAATATGTTTTGTTATTATTATTACTGTATTTGCTATTGCTGAATGATTTCTTAAGTCTGTGCAATTTCTTCAGTATGTGTAAATTTAACGTAGATAGTGGTGAATTTATAAATTTTGGCTCTCTTACTATGGGTTTATATTTTCATATATCAAACTGGCATGGTTGCATGGTTTATTAATTGCTATATCACTGAATATTTCTTTAATCTATTTGCATTCTTATTTTTTATCGACGAAAATTATTTAGTAAGAGGTATTCCATTTGCTTTGAATAAGAGTTTTCAATCTTTATATTTGTCATTATTTGAACAATGATGGATGGGGTGGCTCAGTCGGTAGAGCGCCGGGCTCGTAATCTGCAGTTCTCAGGTTCGAGTCCCAGCTGGGCCAGCGTTGAGATTTATCTCCACAAAACTCCCTATCTTGCGCTCGAACAGTAGTGGACACCGATGGGCTTGCGAAAGGCCTCCGTGTAGGAAAGTGTAGAAGGGTGGGTTTTCCCACCCTTCTACATCTTTCTTATCACAGTGTTAGTCGTAGTACACCCCAAAGTAGCAAGCATCCTTTATAAAACTCAATAAGTTTGACTCCGTGAGGTATTTTCCTCCACCTCTTTTGTTCGACAGAAAATAGGGGGCAAAATATAAGCTAGCCCATACTATCTGTAATAAATTGCTTTTGGGAACTCCCCCCACCCCCACAACATAAATTAAAAAATACATACACCCTCAAGCAGCTGCTTGTCTCAGACGTCTGACAGGAGCCTGTCAGTTTAATACGCAGTAGTAGAAGTCTGTGAGGTTGGCGGGATCTCAGCAGAAAACAACACAAACGTCCATGCCTTACCCGGGGCTCGAATCCAGGTTCCTTAGATCAGTAGCCAAGCGCGCTGGTAGTATTAAAATGGCTTATAAACACAGTTGAGCAATGCATTTGATATGTGGTCTGGCATTTTCATACTGGAATGTGGCATTTGGCATGCTCTGTAGAACTGGTACACCCACAGACCCTAGAACTTACCGCTGGGTGGTTAAATTACCCTCTTATAGAGATGGCGCCTCATAGCAGCAACCCAGAAATGGGTGCTTTCTCTTCAAGTTCTTTAGTTTCGCTTTCTCATTGATAGCATTTCTTTCATGTTAAATGAATACATTCTCTTTCATTTTCACCATTTTTTAATATTTTTTAACATTAAAGTTAGAATATATTGTTGCGTGTTTAGAATAGTCGCTTGTGAAATTTTGAGATTTCGACGCTGAAGTGAGTTCGGAGACTTAATTTAATATTGAAAATAAAATCCTGACACTTAATTTATTTAGAGTAGGTTTTTTTCGCCAATATCCAAGGCGATTTTGGAGGAAATATCCAGAAGAATAATTGGAATACTGCAGAATCATCGCCAGAATTCCAATGACTTTGAACGATTTTAACTACGTTGAGAGTAGAAATTGTGTGCAAAAATGTCTCGCTCAGAGAGTTAACAACCCACCCTTCTACATTTTCTTATCACATTGTTAGTCATAGTACAGTCGCTCAAAAAATATCCGAACACTATGTCTGGCAAACTTCGTGTCACGTAACACGAAGGTTGATCACTAAATTCTAAAAAAAATCGCTGCCAGATATTTTTCTGAATTCTGTTAGATCACTAATTTCTAAAAAAATCGTTGCCAGATATATTTTCTGAATTCTGTAATCAGCCATAGTGTTCGGATATTTTTTTAAGCGACTGTACACTCATACGTTCCAAATGAACCGTATGGCATAAGGAATAGGGTGGGCCGAAAAAATTCAAATTTTTTTTTCAAGTCGTAATACCGCGGGAAAGTTGCTAATTGGGGAGACTAAAAAGGGGTAAAAAAAAGAAACAAAATTAGTTTATATCTTCCCGTCGCGCATGTGCTCTAAATTTTGCAGAAATTTGGAAAAAAGTCACATTTTTACGATAATTTTTAACATTTTTAAATTAGACTCTTCCCGAATGTAATAGCTCAAATTCTTATGTATTAGAACCACAGAAAATAATGTTTAAATATTATTTAAATCCATCAACATCTTTCCGGTCGCGCATTGCCTTCAAAGTTAATGAAATTTTGAAAAAAATTTACAAATAAAGTTAGATCACAGTTCAAGGAAAAAAAACACTAACAACTTACATGTTCTTTATATTTGTTCTTTATTGAATACAAGTTTAAATGTTTAAAAACAAATTATTTTAGACCATTAGTAATATTTATAAACAGATTTTTTTTATTGAAAAAACTAAGTTTTTGTATGAAGAGTCGTAAGTCCAAGAAACTCATGTTGAACAATTGAACATCTCCGTTTTCACTCATTCTTAGCTGAAGGTACATTGAAATCTGATTTATGGCGAAGTTAGGCATGATTGACCTTGACAGCAGAGTCGTTCTGATAAAACCATCCGTAGACTCAGCTCCGCAAACTTTTTCTGAGGCTTCTGTCACGAGTTTCACACATCGTTCAACTGCCTGTGTGTGAACTGAGAATGTCTTGAATGTTATATCCCAATTAGGGACTGAGTCACTTTGAATATGTGATTTAATCTCATCGTCACTGATATCTTTTAATAATGGGGGAGAAGATAAATCACAGTCCATCCAGTTAATTATTTCCGAGTAGTCTTGAGCCTTGAAATTGAGTTTTGGCGGCATGAATGTTCTGATAGTTGTTCTCTGTTGATCTAACTGTCTCGCCTTTAGAATCGCCGCAGATCATATTCAGATTCATCATCCAAAGTTAAATGGCTGTCACGCGATCTCCTTTCCAATGATTTATTAAGTTTCTTTGTTTCAGACACGTCTACCCCTCCAATTTTTCCTATTCCGTGTACTCGTAATAAGTAAACAAACCTTAGCTCAATAGCAGGTATTTTATTTGATTTTGCACAATCACAGCTGACAGTTATATCGCATTTACATAAATCAAGGGTTTTGTTACAAATGCAATTAACAACAATGGGGCATTTGCAAGCTGCTAGGTCAAAAAGCAATGAGCATTTTTGCTTAAACTCGTCAGTTTTCTGCTTACGAATCTTTATTTTTATCCCGTGTATATGATTTTCGTAGGCTGTAATATTTATCATGCAACGCATTTATAAGTTGCACGACTCTCTTATCTGTAACCGTTGGGATAGATGCTTTCTGCTACAAACCAATTATTTTGTTAGCTACTGTACTGGCAACTTGTGAAAAACTGACTCTTTTATTATTAACTTTAAGCGCCAAGTCGTATCTCTCCTTGAACAACACCGAATCACGTCCTCACAAGTAGGAAGCTTGTTTGATGAAAAATATTTAGGTGTACCAAATATAGGGCAATCAAATACCTGTCTTGTGATGATTTTCTTAGGTACAGCCATAGTATGTCACCGTTAAGTCACAAAGTTACACAAAAATGTCATAACACAAAACCAACATTGAAATAAATGCAAATGCCAAAATAATAACTGGAAGAGCAACCGAAACACCCATCAAACACGAGGAATAAGTGCAGACTGACAGAACAATGGCGCGGCGCGGTGGCGAGAGTGGTAGGTGGGGGAAGCGTCGTGGTCGTTGACCCGAGCGAGTTACGACGAGCACGAGAATTTGTTAGATTTGACAGCTGTTGCGCGAGCGGAAGACCTTAACCGATTTGAACCATTCTTTTTTCCAAATCATTATCGGTTCGAGTAAGAGTCGACTAGAGCTATTATGATAATATATTACATTAAATGTTGACAAGTAAGATAAAAAATTATCGTAAAAATATAAATTTTTCCAAATTTCGGTAAACTTTAGAGCACATGCGCGACCGGAGATATAAACCGATTTTATTTCTTTTTTTACCCCTTTTTAGTCTCCCCAATTCGCAACGTTTCCGCGGTATTACGACTTGAAAAAAGATTTTGAATTTTTTCGGCCCACCCTAGTAAGGAAGCCTTTCCTAATAATCATTACACACAGACGTAACTGTTATTGTTTACATTTTAATCCTCGTTAGGAGAATTAGAATGTCAAACATGTGGATTATAATAAAATGTGGACTCCACAGGGATTTTCAGGAAGAGTTAGACTTTACAGTCTGTCTGTGAGAAAGAGTTACACTTCACAGGGTTTCCGTGGTATGGAAAAAAGTTGAGGACCACTGCTGTAGACGTTATTTTTAGGGACTTTGTAAATTGTTTTATGCAAGAAACCAAAAAATGTGTCAGACTAAGAGTGAATTGCCGTTTAGATAAGTGTTAAGATACGTTTTGTACACTTTAGCGAAGTTTGAGTCAGGACAGATTATCGAGATTTCTGAAGTGGTGCATCAGATCGGAAAATCGCTATTCATGTGGACCACGATTGTACGAAGGGTTTGGCAACACCAGTGACAGAAGGTCACACACATCAGACGACCAATGTTCTGAAGGCACTAAAGAAACTTTTATTGGACGAGCTGTCAATGGCATTTCTTAATACTGACGCGATTTCTGGGTTCAAAGATTCCCAGACCTTTTCTCCAATATGGCTGGGATATTCCTAAACATGCTAAAATGGACATGCTAAACCCCACATCCATCATGTCTGTAACATAAAAAAACACTGCTCTGTAAACATAAATAAATTATTATTCACCATACACCATATTGATAGTCTAATATTCTATTAACAAATAAGTTTATTTTGATTTTTAATGTAATAATTTCTGCCTTATATAGAAAACCAATGTAAAACAAAAGTTTTTCTTTTACAATTTTTATGCAAAATTTGAAGAATGCATAGAAACTCCTTCTCGTACGTGCATATTCTCGACAGATTAAACTTGCTCTATTGAGAATGCATTTTACAGATTTTTATTAGACAAGAGAATAAATAAACTGATTTAATAACTCCGGAAATTAATTTATATCAATAACGTGAAAATGTAAGTATTACTTACTTGAAATACCAATAAGCTAACTAATTGCTAATTAATTTTGACATTCATCAAATACCAAATAATAAATGAATACAACATTCAAAAACCTGAATCTTAAATCAATTCAGGTACGATTCTTACTAATCACCTTTTTCTACTATCTATGCAAAATATATGCAGGAAATGACTACAAAATATCCCTACAAAAACTAAAGATAAACCGTTGTTTATAAAAACTTCTATCACACAAGCATCGACAATTTAAATTGTCACTGCGCACAAAACAAAAAAACTTTTAACCACTCCTACTTTTTCTTCATTACTCTATTTTTAAATTAATGATTAATGTTCCATTCTCTACATGACGTAATCCATACTGCGTGCTATATCACGTACAAAAACAGTCACGTAGAAACAGTGCACACGCACATTTCTCTTCAATGTATTCTTGGTGGAGCAATTTTAATGGCAAACACTATAGATATTTTTTCTCAGAAATCAATTAATAATCCTGGCAAATATTACGTGATATCAGAGTAAAATGGAGAATAAAGTGACTGATTCGTTTTCCAGGAACGCGATCCTTTTATAGAAGATATAGATGCTGAAGTTAGGATTGGAAGTGTTCAGGTGTTTCTCCAACCCTTGGCGTACATGGTAAACATCGTTTCGTTTTTCTTTTCTCTTTTTTTTTTCTTAGATATGTCATTAAGCACTATAAAATGTTTATTGTAATTCTGTTTATAAAATATACTCATTGCTTGATAGCATACCTATAGATATAAGAGTTCGGAATCATCGGTAATATATGACTTCTTCCTTCAAAATCTTCCCTCAAAATGGAAATATGCTGGAATGCATGACAGAAATCACGGAAAAATCAACAACGTACATGGCAATGGATCAGAATATATCCTCGAATATATGGAATTGAAAGCACAATATCTGCAAAACATAGTGTGATGGGAGAGAAAACAAGTGTAAAATCACATATAAAATGCACTGTATTGCGGCTGTAAAATGCGCATCAAAACAGCAAATTACATTAAAATCGATAACTGAGGAACCTCACACAGGATAAAAGAAGGCATAGAAGAAAAAAACAAATTACAAAGGAATGAAAGACATATTATCTACAAAATATACAGGAATGAGAATATGCAGGAATAGATAATAGAATATTTTAGGAGATTTTGAAACATATCACCTTTCCACTTCTTAATATCTATATCCCTTGCTATTCTTTCGAGCGTAAATACTGCAAGATAGAAATTTCACGAAAATGATAATTGCAATAGTCAAAAACGGGGTGAATCAGGTAATATCTTGGCCATGACTCCTAAAGACAACTGATAAAAGTTTCTCTTTTGCAGAAGGAGTAACACAGGAAAACCATAAAATATTAGTATGTTAGGGTCTCAGAACAAATTAAAGCTGCTAGCTTTAAAGATCCATGGCTTAAGAGCCGTTGAACGAACTCTCACTCTATCTACTGACAATCGAAAGTGAACTTTTAAAAGATATGATTATGAGGATGCACAATTATGTTATCAAACGTATTGGGGCAGTTCCATGCTATACGAAAGAAAAGCCATATTTAAAGCTCCGTAACATTTAAAAATAAACTTTTCAGAGAAAAATGCCACAGGAGATTTATTATATTTTTGAAATTTAGCCATCTAGATTTTAAGCAATATTCCTTTAAATTTTAAAAGGTTATTGAATCTGAGATATTTGACGAAAGATACTGCTGTTAGGCTCAATTCTAAATACTTGGAATTGCTAAAAACAAGAAAACAAGGAAAAATTACAGAAATTTTTAACATTGCATTTATTTTAATAAACGATAAATTCTTTCGACTAACAAACTGCTTTTAAATATTTTAGTTTCCCCAACTCTTTAAGTAAAACACATTTTTGTGATTGATTAGTTTGGAAATTTTTTTTTACATTTAAACTTTTTTCCCTGTGACATTTTCCTACCAAATGCTTATTTGAAAGTTACGAAGAATTGAATGTAGTTTTCCATTCATACATGGCAGAAGAATCGGAATAATTTAATTTGCTCATTACAGCAACAAAAAAATAAAACGAAGGAAAAATTTCAATTTTGAAAACGAATGACTTTATTTTTTTATTTTATTGAATATTGCAAATCACTGACTGTATAAAAGAATAATCTACTAATATTTTATAGGGGGGGGGGGGGTGCGACGAAAAATCCTGGATCTTGGCACCAATATTCTATAGGGGTTTTACAATAAATCATACTTTCTCGCGGCACCAGTGTTTCATAGTCGGCTTACAACGAAAGGTCCTTGCTCGCGCCACCAGTGTTTCCATAGGCGGCTTACAACGAAAGATCCTTGCTCACTGTGCCAACAGTTATAAGAGAATAACTTATGATAAACATTTCTCTTACAATGAGGATTTTCTTAGCTCCCTCCTATATTTGGGTTTTACCGTGATCGTATACTATCAATTAATTAATTAATGGCCCAGCATCCCACTGGGAGCCAAAGTCATCCTCCCCAGACAAAAGGAATCTGCAAAAGCAGTTAAAGACATTTTCTTACAACACACAAAAGATATTTTTTCACAAATTATACAACACTGACACGATTCCATAAATTCAAGTACTTCACAATCAAATATCTCAATTCCAATACAAGCTCAACAGACTTACATATTCAGTAGGTTGCCGTGATCACATCGCTTTGCTCAACTGCTCCATTCTCTACTAAGCTGAACTTTTACGGTTCCATCGTAAGCCAACTAACTACCCTCCTCTCTCAAGCAGAAGAAGTGACTCTCTCACAAGTCTCAGAAGTGCATGACTGACTCCCACAGAAGAAGTCCAAGACTGCCTGGCTCAAAGGTCTCAGAAGAACTGACTCAAAAGTCTCCTCTCTCAGTTCATAGTCACCAAGGAAGTTATCGTGGAGAAATCTCATTGGCTCTCTCAACTCTCCGCCAGGGGGGTGGAATAGGGTGCCGGGCGAAAATTAGAAACTTCCAGAGTCCATGTCCTTGGCCACAACCACGTGACTGTCCTTCACGAGTTCGCTTTGCCGTGAGCCGGGGGAATTCTCTCTCAGGGCTGTCAGACAGGAGTAGTTCTGGCGTCATACTTCTTTCCTTCAAAGGAGTATCGCTGAGGCCTTTGTAACCGCTGCCTGGGATTACGCTGGCTGCCGACAGGTAAGTGATCAGCTTAGCTAGGCGGCGCATCAATGGAATGGTCCTTCGAGATAATCCCTCGTATGGAGCCGCTTTCGATAGAAAGGAAACTGCTGTCTGGAACTTGAATTCCGTTCTGCGCGAACTATGCAAATTCACGCAGAACACTAAGTTAAGTTTTTATACTAAGTTAAGTTTTTATACTAAGATTCATATCGAGTAAATTACTTCTTTCCTTCATAGACATAAACAAATGCCTAAAATATTTATATAAAAACAGATGACCGCTCTTTGTGCTTATGGGCGCTTAAGGTGTAAATGCAGGCCTGTTCAAAAAATAACCCAACTCCAACGTTCTTTAGAAGAGCCCTGCCTTCATGTCACATATGTAATTGGTGTGCACTGCAAGCGGAGATTAAGAGAGGTACATAACCGTATATGAATACAGTACAACAGTGAGCAGATTGCGAAACGTCTGCAATCGTCCGAACTGACGGAATTTTTTTATCTTTGAGTTTCATGTTCAAGAGTTATTTCATTGTAATCAATTTTATATTTTCGTTTGAAGCAATATAATCAAAACATTTTTATCTTTCCTAGGTGGAACTGAAAGAACAGCTTGAAATAGTTGATTACAAAGGTTGTGAAGTTGGAATCATGAATGTAAGTGATGAATTTCCTACATATAAAACATATGTGACACAAAATAAATTTACCAAATTCTCGAAGTTTGGAAATTTCAAGCAATATTATTCCAAACCTTATTTTTTTGAACTTATGTCATCTAAAAGGAGAGAAACGATTCATCAAGGGTGACTCATCCATTAGGCTACCTGAACCATGTTCCAACAAAAAGAATCACAAACAATAATAAGAGAATTTCTAATTTACTATTCAGAATTTTTCATATCTAAATCAACGTAATGGCATTTTCATATTCGTTTGCAATCATTATTTGGCGTGTTACGTCAATTTTGACACAAGTCGTTTTTGTTTCATTTTTCATAATTCATTTTTTAACCATAACACATTTTACAATTCGTTGAAAAATAAATTAATATACATAATATACGTATATAGTAAATTAATATTTTAAATTAAATACCAAAACTAAATGCTCAAGTAATAATTTACTACGAGTAATTCAGTTTAAAATAATCATCATCATCCTCAGGCAGCCATGGGCTACGGAGGTCCAACCAGACAGTTCAATTTAGGACGCCAAGTATAGTCGCTCAAGAAAGTATCCGAACGCCATGGTTGACTACAACATTCAAATAAAATATCTGGCAACGATTTTTTCAGAAATTAGTGATCTGGCATCCTTCGTGTACTGCACACGAAGGATGCCAGATCATTAAATTCTGAAAAAATCGTTGACAGATATTTTTTCTGAATTTTTTTAATCAACCATAGCGTTCGGATACTTTTTTGAGCGACTGTACTGTATATCTGTCCTGAGCTACATCTGCTGCATCTGGCCACTGTACACCAATTCTAACAACATCCTCTTTGATTGTCTGCCCACCGCATCCTAGGTCACACACCGTTTCTGAGGCCTTTAGGCACACTATTCATAACCCTATTCACTAATCTATAATTATCCATACGAGAAACATGGCCCAAACCAACACAGTCTCTCTCTTAACAATATGCTACTTAAAAGAGGTTGCCGACTGCTTTACGTAACCTCATCATTACTTACAAAGTCGAACCTAATGCCCAATATACTGTGCAAGTATCTAGAATTAAAGGCATCAAGTATCCTGTTATCATCTTACAAACAATGCGAGTAGAACTAACACATTGTTTCGAACATCACTGAAATGCTCAGCCCACCCAGCCATGACATAATCCGCACCTTCTATAACTTTATGTGGCTTAACTTTCAATTCCTATATACCTGCCCGTTTTTACGCCACAAACATTAACTATCTGGTACAGCTCTCTGCTGTTGTGCTGTCTAACTGCTTCCTCAGCCTTGTGAAACAAGTCATCAAGCCAAAGATTCTTATCAGCAGCTAACTGATCCTTTATACGTATATTAAACTCTCTGTAATACTTTCTATTAGGACAAAAGGGTTATCCTGCAGGCATAACATTAAGAGAATTCCTGCAGTTCTTTTTCTCTCAAATAAGCTGAAGTGCCTTATCTCTCAAATAATTTTATCTCTTCTGCTCCTTTTTTCCTAAAAGAGTACTGTTACTTTCAAAAAAAAAGCCTGTTTAAAACGGTCCCATTCTTCCTCAACTTCAATAGTAAGCAAACCACGACTGTCAGAATGACTAAGTAACCTATATAAGTTATAGCTTTAGCTATAACTGGGTCTTTCAGAGCTTCAGAATTAAAGGTAAACTTTTTAACCTTAGCACAATACTTCTTAAGTTTAAGTTGCAAGACGCTTTTAACAAGGTAATGGTCAGTTCCAATTTAAGCTCCCCTATATGACTTGGTATTCTAAACAGAAGTAGCTCATTTCCTGTTAAACTAATATATAATCAATCATATTCTTATGCAAGCTATCAGGTGAAACTCATGTGTACTTAGGTATGTCGTTGTGTTTGTAATAAGTGTTAGTTATTCTGAAACCATTGAGTTTACTTACCTGTAGGAGACCAATACATAAAGGGCCTATAACGGATCCCCAAATGTCAGAGTCAGTACCAACTTTGGCATTGAAGTCACCTAGAACAAGGGTAATATCTCCTTGCTTGACAGAAGTCAAAATATCCTGAAGTTGTCCGTAAAAATTATGCTCCTTTTCTTCATCGGCATCCTCAGTGGGGGTAAAACAGCAGATAGCATTCAAGTCTTTAATGCTTGTCTGAAATTTTGCTGTAAGAGACCTTTCATTAATGCACTCATATCTAGAAGAGCATCACTGACGGGTCTACCGAGAAGCAGACCTACGCCTTGGTGATGCTTATTATCGTCCCTCCCTGAAAAGAGAAATTTAAGATTATTTTTAAGAATCTGACCTTTATCTGTCCATCTGGTCTCGTGCAAGAAGAGAATATCTAAATTATAACGGCAGAATCCTTGTGTTAGGACATCAAGAGAATAAGCTCTGTGCAGAATCCTCACATTCCAACTACCTATGGAGAGAAAATGGTTAGTGGGATGTTTAAAGAAACTATGTTTATTGAGAGAGGGAATGACGGTTATATTATACAGCCCCCTAATTGCACAAATGGAACAAAGACACGTTCCCCACTACTAAAGGCTGAAGCAATCTACACTGGAAGACATCCTCCAATGTAGAGTTTGAAGATGCCAGTAGAAGCAAAGAGTTCAGGTGCCTGCGATGACCTCTGCTCAGGATTATCCACCAGTTGATAAAATGTATCCTGTGAATCTATTCACTTGGGGCTGTCAACTCACAAACAAAGAGAAAACACAGCGGATGATTTTCCCTCTACAGAAGCCCACTAGTGAAACAAAATCAGGATCCACACTCAAGCTCAGAACCATGTTCCAGTCCGGTTAGTGCATAGATTCCCAACGGGGGCGGTACCGCCCCCCAGTGGACGCTGGAGCCTTCCATGGGGCGGTAGCGGATCCAGAGGCAAATGGGGGGCGTTGAGGCAGTCAAGTGGGGCGGTCAAATAAATAAATATATTTAATGGAATTTTCTGTGACAACCTTTTTATCTCTTTTCTGTGGTGTCTTCCTGGTGATTCTGGTCATCCACTACCTCATCCGTCATGTACAGCTTTTCAACTGCAGCTTGGACAATAAGTTCCCTGCTACCGCCTACTAGCGTACTGGTACGTCTGAAGTCGACTGAGATGCTCTCAAAAGTTCTCTTCAAGATCACAGATTGGATATAAGCTTCATTATGTTTTCCCACTCCAAGTCGCTTTGAGTATGCTTTATGGTACGTAGTTACAATACCATCCCACGTCAGAACATAAGGTATAATATTAACATTACACTTGCGAATTAGGCTCAACTCATTAGCCAGCAGATCATACTTCCTCTTCTTTTCAACCTCTACTGTCTACAGGTTATCCTGAGATGTTATTCCTACTTCAATAATTGTAATCTTATTCAATACCTTAGCATGCACTACTATATCAGGCTTATTATGTTGGACATGTGTGTCCGTACTGACAGGCAAATCAACCTTGATGCAATAATAATATAATAATAATAAATTTATTATATTTAATATTTTTTATAATTATTTTTTTAATATAATAAAATACTTTGAAAATACCTGTTTTCATGAATCAATATTTTATCTAGCTATGTAAATTATCTTATTGTTATCGCGTTAATAAGCATTTTTAAATTAGCATTACGTATACCTATACCTAATTTGTTTTAGTTTAGAATAGATTGACGGTGACAAGTCCTTGCAAGTTGGCAGGCAAACACGCGGTTCATGCAATTTAACATGTTTCGACAAGAATATGGGAGCTTGAAATGACTTGTTTATGAGCTAGTGCGCCGGCATCGCAAACATACAAGTTAATGCGTGCACAAAATCAAATCTATAAAAGCGATGGCTCTAGGAATGTTTTATTATTTTTACGTGCTTCGCCGTGATACATAGTCGTGAGTGATAAGTGTTAGAAGTCATTATAAACATTATTTTTATAACTATCTATAAATCTGTTGAGAAGTTAATTTGTATTTGAAAATGTCTGAATCTACATCTAAAAAGAAATGCCGGCAGTACAGTATTGAGTATTTGAAATATGGATTTACGTACTCTCCTACAAACCAATCATTACCTATGTGTTTAATTTGCCGAAAAGTTTTTCAAATGAAGCTATGAAACCTTCTAGGCTACAAGAGCATTAAATAAAATGCATGCTGATAAGAAGAACAAAGATTTATCCTATTTTCAAGAACTGAAAAAGCAATATTTAAAACAGCCAACTATGTCAAACCTTTTTGCGTCGTCTTCTAAACAAGATGATGATGGACTACGAGCCTCAAATAACGTTTCATTGTTAATCGCAAAAGCAGGAAAACCACACACAATTGGCGAGGAATTAATTTTGCCGGCAGTTAAAGAAATATTAAAAACTGTTCTTCATCATAAGACACCGTCAGATATCATCAAAAAATTCCTCTCTGTAATAATTCAGTGCAAAGAAGAATAGATGAAATGGCAAAAGACGTTGAAATATCATTATGTGATTACTTAAAGACTTGCAAATTTTCCATTCAACTCGATGAATCAACTCTACCAAATAACGAAGCTCTACTCTTATCATACGTACGATTTATAAAAGAAGAAAAGAAGAAAAAATTCATGAAGAGTTATTATTTGCTAAAAATTTGGAATCTGATATAAAGGGAGAATCTATATTTAATACCATGCAAAAGTTTTTTCAAGAGAAAGAAATTCCTCTTTGCAATATTTTGTCTGCTGCTACTGATGGTGCTCCAGCAATGACAGGGCGTCATAAGGGTTTCATAGCGCATTTGGAACAAGCAGAATTTGAATGAACGTCTGCATACGTCGCTCCATTACGTTATTAAAGCAATCAATAAGATTAGAAGCAATTCAATGAATGACCGATTATTTGGTTAGCTTTGTAATGAAAATGATGAAGATTACAATCGCTTGCTGCTGCACGCAGAAGTACGTTGGCTCTCTAAAGGTGTTTGTCTGAATCGTTTTTTCAATCTATTTGACTCAGTACTGCACTTTCTTGAAGGCAGAGACGAAAAATTGCGCGAAAACCTGATTACTTCAAAAAATGACATCGCTTATTTGACAGACCTGTTTGAAATATTTAATCAAGTTAATTTACAATTGCAAGGTGATGAGTTGAATTTAATTAAAACAAAAAACGTCATAGCTGCTTTTGCGGGAAAACTTCTTCTATTGAAACGAAATCTAGGTAGAGGTGAATACAACCATTTTCCCACATTATCAGCAGTCTCTGCAAAACCGGAAGATTTACTTACTTACTGCCAACACTTGAAAGTTCTTCATGTTGATTTTACGGAGCGTTCCCAAGATATTTTAAACATGACTATACCGAGTTGGGTTTTAGATCCTTTCGCAAACACAGATACTGAAGAATCATCAAATTTGGAAGAATCTTAGAACTCACGACTAACGAAGTACTCAAAGTAAAATTCAAACATGGATACCAAGAGTTCTGGCTTCAAACATCAATACCAGTTCTCTACCCTGGATTGTGGGCAATAGTACAGAAGTTTTTAATCGCATTTCCTTCGTCTTATATGGCTGAGCGTGGATTCAGTGCAGTAGCTAATTTACTGTCAAAGAAGAGGAACAGACTACACATCACTGAACGTGGCGATCTGCGATTGATGTTAACGAAATTGGAACCCGACATTAACAAATTGTTAACACTCCACCAGCCTCAACCATCTCATTTTTTTATTTATTATTAATTTTGTGTTTATCTCATTATTTTTTATTTCTTATTAATTCTGTGTTTATTTTTAAAATTTTAATAAACAATTTTATTGTACTTATGGTTGTCGTTTTATTAATTTCTGCTTTATGATTTTTAATAGATAAATAAACAGATAAATTAGGTACAGATAATATGCAACAATATTTTAATATTTCATATAAAATTAACTATTATGGACTAGGGGGGCGTTGAAATTTTTGTTCTCTTCTAAAAGGTCGATGGTCCAGAAAAGGTTGGGAATCACTGGGTTAGTGTATATGGTCAGCACCAGAACACATAGTTGTCCAGAATGTAATCCACAGTGATCTGGCAGCCCTCGCCTTCCGTTCCCTTCCAGAAGAGAGTGTCTTGTTTGATAGGTACTAACGGCATACACCACAAGAAGGCGGGGTCGGACATTAGGTGTTATGACTGGCCGATTCTATGCATCATCAAAGGGTTTGGTGCATAGCTCTCCTTACATTGATTACCTGGATATCATATACAGATGAGAAAAAATAAATATAAATTATAATCGAAGCGGAGTCAAAATAATAGTATACTATATAATAAACATTTTTTTTAAGAATAGTTTTTTGAAAATTCCACTAAAGCGGAGAGGAAAAAATACATCTTATACATCTTATATGGTATATGTAATTGTTACACTGTAGGGGCGAACTAATAAATTGAAGTAGGGCGACAAGAACGCCTCCCCCGAAAATTTGTTACATAATGCCTTTTGAGGATTGCTGAATAAAAAGAATATATGTATTACCAAATGTTTATTCATTCCTAATTCAATATCAGTCATCTCCCCAATTTTTTCCTACATCTGGGCCTTGCCTGTAGTAGTCAAAGTGCCCCACCAAAGATTTTAGTCACGAGCATCCACTGTGATTCATTATATTCTATCTAAATAATTATGTTTAAAAACAATTTTAACATTTTAAGTGACTAAGTTACAGGCTATGTCTCAACATATTGAAGAATTTGATTTTAAAAAATATCTCTCAAATGCAAAATATGAGTAAAGCATGGTGCAGAAAATGCTCCTTATATCATGTCTAAATTAACATAACTGTATCACAAAAGCTTTTCGTATTAAATATTGAAGCACAGTGTGGGGGCCTCTGATATAATGACACTGCCGAAGGTTACTTTCCAAGATAAGTTCTGTTCACATAAAAATATTTATTTAACTTTGCTTAGTAGTGACGTACCCTGAAAGTTTTTTAAATAGATTTGGTATGTTTGAATGATTCACCTCTGATTTTTTGGGGATTATCTTAGGAAATAAATGTTACTGAAACCCTTTGTAGAGGAGTATCCTCCTTCAGTGTGCTACTAGTGCTTCGAATGACAGTCATCTATGAGAGTAGGGCTTTTGTTGCTCAAAATGTCTCGAAATCGCCGATTTTCATTGTTCATCGTTCTAAAAGCTTTCCAAATGGTGAAACAGTAATGTTGTAGGTAATGTCGGATGATTTATTGAAGGATACAGTTCTTCACCTCAGCTGAAACTTACCATCATGAATTTCAAATAGATTGTGGAGAATAGCACGGCTTTAGGTAATATCGCATTGAGTTTCTGCTTGGTAGCGTCGTACACAGACCTTTTAATTTCATTGCAGGGGTAGCCTGATGCGCAGCATGATTTAAATATAAAAGCATCGCAGTAAATAGTCATCATAAACTTCTGGTTCAATGAGACATGAGAAAAAATTGCTTTTGAAGCCGTTCACTTTTTGTGTTTCCATTGCATTGACTTTGCTTGGTTTTCGGATTCAAAGGACGTAATATCACAGCTTCTTGTTTATTTGATGAATTATTTGTGATACTTGCTTTCATTCTTGAGACATGCTTATTATCAGTTTTATTGTTTCTTCTAATAACAAAGCTGCATTAAAATTAAAAATATCATTAGGAAATTGAGTAATCTAGTGTGGATTTAAAATTCAGTAGTAATAAAAATTCCAATCTTTGTGAACAAAAGGAACTTTCCCATAAAATACTTTTCAGGTTTTCAAACAATCATTTCGAAAAGTAATCTAATATTACAGTGAATCACAGATTAATAAGCATCGCGAGGTTATTTGAAGTTTTGTGAATACCAGTAGAGTTTGGTTAAAAATGAATGGTGATGCACATAGACGCTAACGGTTTCATTTGCCCTGGGATGTATGTTGCTTTCTCTTTCTGTGCATTATTGAAATGCCAATTATACTGGTTAAGAGAAAAATCCATATTTATAGAAGGGAATTTCTATATTGACTGTTAAGCAATCGTGACGTAGCTTGGTTTTGAATACAACAGCACTGTTGAAACGAAAACTGCCTAAACGAAACCTAATTTTAATAGTGTCTCGTTTCATTTCGTAAACAGTGTTTTTATTTTTTTAATAAAGTTTAAACTGAAAATTTTGCATTTTTACACGAAAGACTTTTTATTATTGGAACACGTTTTTAAAAATGATTTTTTAAGGACTAAACGTTTATTTCAAGAGAAATTTTATAGACTGACAGCACCCGGTAAGTCAACGGTTCATGAAATAGTGAGCAGGTTTTGTAAGACAAGGACTATAAAGTCTCCACAAGGAAATTATAACTGAGACCTGGAACAGACGAAAAATTGAAAGCAATTCCTGAATGAATTAGTCGTAGTAAAATAGTCTGCTCGCCGCCTGCCTGTGTGATTGAGACTCTTAATTTCTTATCATTGAAAGCTTACAAGATCAAGCTATTCTTCACTTTCTCCCTTTTGGGTTGGGTTGTTTTAAATCTGAGCGGCACTTTTTTGCACACCATGGGCTAAATGGCCAGGTCACATGGACCCCGAAGGCTCAGAGAAGGTTGGGGAGGGACCCACTGGAACAGCTGTTGGGAGACAGATGGTAGCCTCCCATCAAGGCCATCCGGCGTGTTCTTTAACGTCACAGGGTATGGCTCTCCCACACACGGGGCCACGGCTTAACGACCCATCCGGCGGACGGCGTCCTTTCCACAAGTCCGCTACTGACAGTTGGCAGGGCGGGGAATTTTGCGGAGATAAATCTGAACGCTGACCTAGCTGGGACTCGAACCTGGGAACTACAGATTACGAGCCTGGCATGCTACCAACTGAGGCACCCTGCCCCCTACCTTTTGACTCCTAAAAGTTGACTATATATACTAGTGAAGCGTTGTTTCATGTATTAGGATCGTGGATGCTGGTCAGCCGAAAAACTTAACACCTTCCATGAAATTATCTTACATGATCAAAATATTGATGCAATTTCGAGAAGGTGCATCATTGGATAATTTTTTTCTCGGAAAAAAAAAACGATCAATTTGAAGCAGAACATCAATCTGATTTCTGAAGATTTCATTCAACTACTGGATGATTACGAGCAGACCTTAAGTTATTTTTAGCAATATGGAGCGACTGCTCATCAGTTAACGAGATATTTGGGCTATTTGTGAGAACATTTTAATGACAGATCGACTACTAAGAGACTATGTTCGCCCAGAGACTTGATTTCACTCCTTGTATTTTTTTTAAAGAGATGCTTGAAGGAAACTGTCTACAATAATGATCCTCGGATTACAGAAATCTCTAAATTGAACACCACTAATGCTACTGAATTTATTTCCTCTACAGTTATGAGAAAATATTTTCTAAAACAACAGATCCTAATATTTTCTTATGACGGGAGTAATGTGTCACTTTTGAGTTGAACGCTCCATTTTCCAAGCATTGAATAAATTGATTCCCCCCTATAAAAATAGTCAAAAAAATATTTTTCGTGCATATGAAAATATACATCGAACATGATATATATGAAAATATACCATGTTTGATCAACTGAGCTATTAACGGCTTTTCCCAAATAGGGATTCGTGGCACAAATGTATCATATTTTTCATATTGGTAATATAATTTACAATCCGGGTTTCCTGAAACTTATCTTAAAATGCTTCAGTTCAATAAACGAATTTCTCCCTGCTAGTTACCGAACCGGAGTAATAAACAAAGGACATAGGTCTTTATGATTACTGTCCCAATGGCCGAATTGTTAGTGCGCTTGGGCACTCTGATGAAAAGAACTTAGGCTTGATTTCCATGTAAGGACGAGTATTTCTTTTCTGTGTGATTTTTTACCTGAGATTCCGTCTTCCTGAAAGTGACAAATTGTCAGTGTTTGTGTTAATTCATCTTTCCATAAAAAGTAGATGAAACTAAATGTCATACTGAAATTGAATATAATTTTTGGCGTTGTAATTTGTTTTAAAATCCATGAACTCATGTTTAAAAAATGGGATTAGAAAATGAAGCCTACAAAAAGTAAATTCCGAAGACTGCTACATATCACATTTAATAAGCGTTCATTTTTTTTTATTTTGATTATTTGCCTTTCCACGGAAAGTCTCAACTTTTAAGAATTTAGAAAAATTCTTCCCGACGTTCGTCAAAGTAGAAAGGTAGAATCGGACGGTTGCCCAAATTCCGGCGCTTTTCATCGCAGACCTCCAGAATGATAATACACCGAAGAGCCAAAACATTATGACCAGCGAATCTTTACGCAAATTGAATCAATTGTAGGTAAACGACGGCGCGTGTGAAGGTCCTGAGACGGTATAAATAACACATGACACTAAGCTCTGTTAATCAGTGTTATTCTTATTCTTCAGATGGGAAAGTCAGCTGACTTAAGTGCGTTTCACAAAGGCCAAATTGCAATGGCCAGATGACTCTGTCAGAGCATTTCCGAGACGGCAAGACTTCTGGGGTGCTCATGGTCAGCCGTGGTTAGTACCTTCAAAAAGTGGTCCGTGGAAGAAAAAACTGCGAATCACCGCGGCAAGGTGTGGGCCGACCGTGGCTCATCGATGCTAGTGGTGAGCGAAGACTATCCTGTATGGCATGAGCCAACAGAAGGGATATTGTGGTCCAACTCGCCCGTAATTTAAATGCTGGTGACGAGAGTAATGTGTGACAATACACAGCACATCGAACCCTGCTGAAAATGGAGCTGCTTAGCCGCAGGCCGTTCCGAGTGCCCATGCTAACCTCGGTTCACTGTTGAAAGCGCCTACAATGGGCACGCGAGCATCAAATCTGGCCCTTGAGTGACTGGAAGAAGGTCGTCTGGTTCGATGAGTCTCGTTCCCTGTTGCACCATGTGGATGGCCGGGAACGTGTGCGCCGTTTACCTGGGGAAGTGTTGGCACCAGGATGCACTTTGGAACGAAAACAAGCCGGTGGATGAAGTGTAATGCTTTGGACAATGTTCTGCTGGGAAACCCTGGGTCCAGTCATTCATGTGCAGGAAACTATGACGTCTACCACCTTCCTAAACATCATTGCAGACCAGGTACATCCTTTCATGGCCCTCTAGTAGTGCCTTCTTTCAGCAGGATAATGCGCCATGCCACACTGCCCGGATTGTTCCCAAATGGTTCGCGTAACATAAGAAAGACTCCCAGGTATCGCCTGGCCTCCAAATTCCCCAGACATCAATCTAATCGAGCATCTGTGGTTTGTGTTGAAATAGCATATCCGATCTGCGGCGGCTTAACCTCGAAACTTACAAGAGTTAAAGGATTTACCGGTAACGTGTTGGTTACCAGATATCACAAGTCACCTTTAGAAATCTTGTATCGTCCATGCCTCGAAAGGTAAGAGTTGTTTTGGCGGCACATAGAGGACCAACATCATATTAGGCAGGTTGTCATAATGCTTTGGCTCTTCTGTGCATATTGCTCTTTCTCTTAGCTTAACAATAAATGACTCCATTGGACAGGCACATTGAGGTCATCGCAAGCACCTGAACTCATGCTTCTACTGCCATCGTCAAATTCTACATTTGAGGAAAACTTCCAGTATAGATTGCTTCGGCCTTTGGTAGTGGGGAACGTGGCTTTGTCCCATGCGTGCGATTAGGGGGCTGTTTAATATAACCGTCATTCCCTCTCTCAATAAACATAGTTTCTTTAAACATCCCACTAACCATTTTCTCTCCATTGGTAGTTGGAATGTGAGGATTCTGCACAGAACTTATTCTCTTGATGTCTTCACACACGAATTCCGCTGTTATAATTTGTATATTCTCTGCTTGTAAGAGACCAGATGGACAGATAAAGGTAAGATTTTTAAAAATAATTTTAAATTTCTCTTTTCAGGAAGGGACGATAATAAGCATCACCAAGGCGTAGGGCTGCTTCTCAGTAGACCCGTCAGTGGTGCTCTTCTAGGATATGAGTGCATTAATGAAAGGTCTCTTATAGCAAAATTTCAGACAAGCATTAAAGACTTGAATGCTATCTGCTGTTTTGCCCCCACTGAGGATGTCGATGAGGATGAGAAGGATAGGTTTTATAACAACTTCAGGATGTTTTGAATTCTGTCAAGAAAGAAGATATTACCCTTGTTCTAGGTGACTTCATTGTCAAAGTTGGTACTGACTCTGACATTTGGGGATCCGTTATAGGCCCTTTATTTATTGGTAGCTCCAATGGCAATGGGCAAGGTCTCCTACAGGTAAGTAAACCCAATGGTTTCAGAATAACTAACACTTATTACAAACACCGCGACATATATAAGTACACATGGGTTTCACCTGATGGCCTGAATAAGAATATTATTGATTATTTATTAATTAACTGCAAATGGGCTGCTTCTGTTCAGAATACTAGGTCATATAGGGGAGCTGAAATTTGATCTGACCATTGCCTTGTTAAAAGTGTCTTGCAACTTAAACTTAAGAAGTGTTGTGCTAAGGTTAAAAAATTCAACTTTAATTCTGAAGCTCTGAAAGACCCACTTATAGCTAAAGCTATAACTTATAGGTTACCTAGTCATTATGACAGTCATGGTTTGCTTACTATTGAAGTTGAGGAAGAATGGGACCGTTTTAAACAGGCTTTTTTCGAAAGTAACAGTACTCTTTTAGGAAAAAAGGAGCAGAAGAGATAAAATTATTTGAGAGATAAGACACTTCAGCTTATTTCAGAGAAAAAGAATTGCAGGAGTGCCCTTAATCATTACCCTTTTGTCCTAATAGAAAGTATTGCAGAGAGTTTAATAAATGTGTAAAAGATTAGTTAGCTGCTGATAAGAATCTTTGGCTAGATTGCTTGTTTCACAAGGCTGAGGAAGCAGTTAGACAGAATAACAGCAGAGAACTGTACCAGATATTCACCAATCTATAATTATCCATACGGGCAACATGGCCAAACCAACGGAGTCTCTCTCTGCACAATATGCTGCTTAAAGGAGGTTGACAACGCCTTTGCCTAACCTCATCATTAGTTACAAAGTTCAACCACCTAATGCCCAAGATACAGCGTAAGCATCTAGAATCAAAAATATCTAGTTTCTTGTTATCTTGTTAACAAAGCGTCCAAATTTGACTATCATAACTAACCCTAGAAAGAACCAAATTATTATACAGTCCAATTTTAGTCTTTGTGTGTATTACGCCTATTTTTCCACACTCTCCATAAGTTCATAAAAGTCCGGCAGCAATCCCTATTCGTCTGTTCATCTCGTACCGCACATCACCATTATCTGTTATATAGCTCCCAAGGTAATTAAACTGTGACACCTTCTCAAGAGTGCAACCATTCAGATTAACTGAATCAAAGCTTGCCTGATAAATTTTCATCACTTTAGTTTTCTCTCTGTTTATAACCAAACCTACTATACTGCCAGTCTCATCAGCAGCTCGAATGAAAGAGTTCATCTCATCAACATCATTTGCCAAAAGGGCTAAATCATCAGCATAATCTAAATCAGAAATTTTCCTTTCTCCAGTCCATTTAAGGCCAAAATCTTTCCCTTGAAGTGAATTTCGCATAACATAATCAATAACCAAACTAAAGAGAAAACGAGACAAAATGCACCCTTGTCGAACACCAGAAGAAATGCTAAACCAATTGCTACAAGACTTACCAACCTTCACACATGACTCAGTGTTATTATAGAGAGCTTTCATTATGTTAACTAACTTGTCTGGTATACCATATGATCTCACAATCAACCACAAATTATGACGATCAACAGAGTCGAAAGCCTTTTTGAAATCAACAAAGCTAGCAACCAAAGGTTTCTGAAACTCTAGGACTCTAGGACTCTGGACTCTAGTAAAATCTTTAACAACAACATTTTTATCATAAAAAAAGTATTCAAACTTTCAGTCAGCCATGTGACAACACAAATGTTCCCATCTCTGACCATTTCAGTAGTGATTTCATCCACAACTGGCAATTAAGCAGTTTTAATTTAAAAATTGTCAAAGTGACTTCGGAATGTGATATAAAGCCATCATTAAAGCCAGTAATGCATCGATCCTCATTAATAACAATGGGAGTAGAAATAATCACATTATATTACTATATCAACCAAGCTATCAAGACAAAGACATGTTTATTAAGCTCGTTGTAATGCTTTTTTAGAACTAGTAGGGTGTTGATTCACATTAATCCTGCACTTCTCTCAGAAATAAATTCCATTACATAATCACTCAAATAATTTTGTTTACTCTGTTCCCTTTTTCCCCCAGAAGAAGAAACCTATTTGATCTCATTCTTTCTCAAGTGCAGCAGTAAGCAAACCACGATTGCCATAATGACTAAGTAGCCTATCATAGTATGATTTGTGTATACCTCGATCTTCAGTGTTAAAGATAATTTTCTTAACCTTAGCACAACATTTCTTAAGCTTCAGCTGCAAGAGACTTTTGAACAGCTAATGGTCAAACCCAATTTCGGCTCCGATGTACGATCTAATATACCTAACTGAACTGACCCATTTCCTGTTAATTAAAATATAATCTATCTATCATATTTCTGTGCAACCCATCAGGTGAAACCCATATATATTTATAAATGTACCGGTTTTTGTAGTATGTGTTAGTATTGGTAAACATTAAGTTTACTTACATGTAGAAGACGTTCCCCGTTGTTATTGGAATTACCAATGCCAAAGGAACTTACAACTTCTGTCCAAAGGTCAGAGTCATTATCATCTTTAGCACTGGAGTCACCTAGCACAAGAGAAATATCTCATTTCTTCACAGAATTAAAAAAATTATGAAGCTAGCTGTAAAACGTATCCTTCTCGTTCTCATCAGAGTCTCTATGGGGGCATAACAATAGATGAGATTAAAATATCTAATTTTTGTTTTAAATTTTGCCGTAAGAAATCTTTCATGAATGCAATCATATCATAGAAAAGTGTCACTGGCGTGTGTTCTAAGAAGCAAACCTACACCTTGGAGATGCTTTCCATCTTCGCTCCCTGAAAAAAGAAATTTAAAGTTATTTTTAAGTATCTGACCTTTACTTGTCCATCTGGTCTCTTGCAAGCCTAGAATATCTAGGTTATAATGCTGGAATTCCTGTGTGAGGATATCAAAAGAATAATCTCTATGTAACGTCCTCACGTTCCATGTTCCTGCAGAGAGAAAATGATTTGAAGGATTTTTTAAAGAAACTAAGTTTATTCCTGTAAATTATAGGAAACTAGGTTATAAATAATTTAATAAATACATATTTTTTAGAGAAACTAGGTATAGAGAGGTAGGGCCAAAAATATCAAACAGCCCTTTGATCGCAGGCATGGGAGACATACCTGTTGCTCCTCCGCTGAAGGAACTTCAGGCACCACGTTTTCAAGTGGATCTTTCCAAAAGTCATGTGACTTGCCTGAGACACATTACTCCAGTTTAGGATTGGTGATGCCCAACTAGATAAGTGAGGATTGAGGTTCCTGCGATGGCGTCTGATCAGGATTATCCACCAGCTGATATAAGGTATCCCGTGCTTCTTTTCACTTAGGGCTGGCAACCCACAAGCAAACAGAAAACAAAACGGCTGATTCTCCCTCAACAGAGGTCCACCAGTGCAAGCAAGTCCATAATCCATAATCAAGCTCAAATCCATAAACTAGTCCAGTCTAGTAGGTATAAATGGTCAGCACCAGGACTCTGTGAAGTTGACCACTCCTCAGCAGAGTAGAAAAAAAAAGAAATAAGTGGCCATAGCCGGGCAGATCAGTAGGCCACACTGAACTGGCAGCCTCCTCTCCCGTTCCTTTCCAAAACAGAATATCTCTTTTGAAAAGTACTAACGGCCAGCCCCACGAGAAGGCGGGATCGTACATTAGGTGCCAGACCTGTCCGGTTCTGTGCATCATCACTGTAGATTGATACATAGCTCTCCTCCCAGTTTATGCCTAGCTACCATTTACACCATTTTATTTTTTATATTACTTCCAACAAAAAAAAAAGGATCTAAGATATCAATTTTAGCAATACATGTAATTACAGTGTCTAATCTAACATTTCTAATGTAAAGATGATCTAGGCAGGTTTTAGTACTTCCCCTAATAACAGAAGCATGAGAGGAATGGAAACCATTGGAATTTATCCTTTTTTAATTTATTTTGTATGAATCGTCAGATAACAAATCCAAATTAAAACCTTCTGTCATTATCATACTATGTCGTGCATACAGTCCAGTCATGTTGCCAATTCATCAATAAATTCTTATATACTGAATTCATGAACTATATAAATTACAACAAGGTCAAGTTCGTAATTGAATGATTTTATATGCAATTCCACACAGTCAGCATTTTCAAATCGGGGAAAAAAATGGTTCACTTCCTATACTTCTTTAATGTAAACAATTACTCCTCCTGATTTTTCCTCCCACATTTATAGTATTCTTTATAGCCATCTGTTTTATATAAGGCTATTTCCTCTTTTTCCCCCGCAAATTTCACTAAGTACAATGCTGGCCATTAAAAGTGCAACACCAGGAAAGACAAGAGATATCAAAGCCATATTTAGTGAACATATCGTGTTGGTACAGAGATCAAATGATTACAAATTGATTAGACTTGATTAGACTTCTGAAATACAAATAAATCAGTATCTTGTGTGGCGAGCAGCTCTGCTTGGAAGGCTGAGCCATTATTTGATACCTTCCTATTATAGTCATACACCTTGGCTCCTTGATTGTAGACAATGAAGGCTAAGCCCACACCATCCTCGCTCTTGGAACCGTCGGTGTATATCTCAGTTCCTAAACCTGATGGTAACTCCGTGGACCAGAACAAGCATAGTCTTCTTGTGGGATGGAGATACCACTTAGCGGTATTCATCTTATAATCCTCAGGGTCATACTGAACTCCGAGAAATATTGCTTTCTCCTTAGCCTACGGACTCTAAAAATGGTCGCTTCTTTACTGACCGTCAAAAATAGTGGAGGAATTCCTGCTAACACCAGGAGGGCATCCGTAGATGTAGTCCTATTGGCAATGGTGATTCGCAGTAAAGCTGGTCGTTGGGCTGCAATCAGCTTTCTACACATAATGGAGTGGTCCGTCGGGCGCCATCAGGCGCCCGCCCCATAGGTTAGGATCCGCTCCGTGCCCCTGAGATAAATTTCCTTGAGGACTTCGCTTCTGAGTCCCCATGAGACGCGAGCCATTTGCCCCAGTTTACACATGACATTTGTGCACTTCGCTTTGAGATCCTACAAGTGTGGGATCCAGCTCATCCTCTCATCCAGAATGATCCCCAAGTACTTAATAGTCGTCTTATGGCAGATATTTTTGCCTTGTAATTTAAAATTTGGGTACCTCTTTTTGAGGACACCCTCTTTTGCAACCATCATGGCTGTTGTCTTTGCAAAGCTGAACCCAAGCTTATTGGGCAGACACCATCCTTCTAGTATTGACAATGCTGCATTGCCAGCAGTCTCCAGTCTCGCTCTGGAGGGTGCTGTTATAACAAGCAGCATATCATCAGCATAGGCCTGGAGCCAGACGCCCTCTGGTAGGGTCAACTCCAGGGCAGTATCGGCGACTAAGTTCCAGAGGAATGGCTCACTGCACGAACTCTGTGGGCAGCCTCTTTTCAAGTTTCTTGAGGCTGTCCCGCTAGCATGAGAGTAGTTGACCATCCTCCCACTGAGGTAATTGGCCACTAGAACAAAAATGTTCCTAGGACAAGAACATTCTTTTAGTCTACTGAAAATCGCAGGCCACCAGACGTTGTCGAAGGCACCCGTCACGTCCAAGGCTATAAGAGAGGTATGCAACTTGTGCATCTTATTCACCTTAGTTCTGTCCACCACTTGTTTGATAGTAGCTGTGGTGGATTGGTCTGTCCTGACCCAAACTGCTTAGCGTTCAGGAATCCGTTCTTAGAACAGTGAAAATACATTCGGTTTGTCAGGAATTTATCCAGTATTTTTCCCAACACCGGCAGCAGACATATTGGTCTGTATGATCTTGCGTCTGCCGGATCTCTGCCTGCCTTGTTAAAAAGAACCAGGTCAGCCTGTTTCCAGGCTTGTGGAAAAATTCCCAGTTTCAAACATATGTTGAAGAGCTGGGTGAACAGATCTTTATGTTTATTAAACACCTGAGATATTATTTCCACAGTCAGACCACCGTACTCCGGGGCTTTACCCCGGGCCAAATCTCTGATCACCTCTCCTACTTCACCTTTCGTAAACGGAACGTCATCTACCGTATCCGGTGGTATCCTGCTATGTTCTCTTAGGAGTTGATGTTCTGCGTCATCAGAGCTCCTTTCATCTTTTGGGAATAGATTATCTAATAATACCTGGATTGTTTCACCAAAGGAAGAGGTCTTGGACCCGTCTTCTTTGCGAACATATTCAATTTCCAGGGGTTTGATGTCCTTCTCCGTAGCCAGCTTGTACTGCAGAGTAAATGGGTTTTGTGCAGAGACATCATCACAAAACTTCTGCCAGGAGGTCAGCTGCGCTTGACGTATAGCGAGCTTATACTCAGACTGTTCCTTCCTGTATATTTCCTCTCTGGAACTTCTGTCCCCATTGTGGCACCTTTGGTACCTTTTTCTTAGAGCTCTTACCCTTTTTCTCTTGACACTGAGCTCAGGTGTCCACCAGGGCACCGATCTACTGCCTATCCTGGGTTGCCTCTTGAACACAAAGGTTGTCTCGCATCCAGTGCTTACACAATCTGTCAAATATCTGAGGATGTTATTTAGAAATACACAATAACCAATGTTAGTGATGCACTGGCTGAACTTCGCCAGTTCTGGTGTAACGCAATGCATGAGCTTGCACCAGTCCGGAGTCCTGCCCACCGCAAACCTTTTTGCATGGTGTGCGGGAGGTGTTATTCCACCCACAAGGAACACGATATAGCTATGATCGCTAACGCACCAATTCTGAACCATAGGAAACATCCGAGGCGTTACCAGGGTCAAGTCGATCCAGCTTTGACCTCGAGGGCCATGAAAAGTAGCTGGTGTATCCCAATCATTTAATAAAAATAGATCAGCAGAGTTGATAAAATCCAGAGTCATATCTCCTCTGATGTCTCGTCTATTTGAACCCCACAGGGGGTGCTTCGCATTGAAGTCACAACCGATTGCTAAGTTCTTAGAGTTGACTCGAGCCAGGACGTTTTGTAGCACGGTCAACGAGTCCTCTATGTTGTTATTCAGAGGACAGTAGATGGAGATGGCGTGTAATAATAATCGCCCATAGCCAATCTCCACCACTACTATAGTATCTGTGTGATATGCCAGGATGGCATTCACTTTGGGATTCAAAACGACAATTTCAGCTTTTGGCTTGGCTCTTTTGATGCAAAATAGCCTGCTGGTCAGAGGGAGCCCCCTAATGATGTTCTCTGTGCAGTAAGGTTCCTGCACTAGAGCAACATCGACTCCTTCTTCTTTTATCTCCTGGCTGAGTTGGGCCATTGCGGCCCTTGCCCTGTTCAAATTTATCTGAATAAATTTCAGACTCGCCCTTCGACCACCTAGAAGCCTACTGCCCATAGTCGGTATGCTTTCGAAACAACTTCAGTTCGATGCAGTACGATGGACAGTTGGTGTCCATCGCACTGTAGCCAATATCATATTTGGCCCTGTGATCTTTGTTTGCATTTTGGCTTGGGCTTCTTGCACTCCTTGTACGAGTGCTTGCCCGCGCACTGCGAACACCGTTGCGTCTTTTGGACACAATCATTTTGCATGTGCCCAAATGCGTAACACTTATAGCATCTGAGAACACGGGTGTATTCCTTAACAAAACAACGTGACCATCCCACGTTTATCTTACCTACTTCGAGCAGTTTTCATGAGCTTGCACCAGTTCGGAGTCCTGCCCACCGCAAACTGGCAGAGCTCCTTTCATCATCCGGAGCAAACCGGCAGAGCTCCTTTTCATCATCATGAACCGGCATGAGCATTCCTTTCATCATTGGGTTCAGCTTCGCAAAGACAACAGAACACGGGTGTATTCCTTAACAAAACAACGTGACCATCCCACGTTTATCTTACCTACTTCGAGCAGTTTTCTATGTGAGGCACTAGTAGCCTCCAAAATCCAGTAGACTGTGTTTTCCACTCTTGCCTTTACTAAGAACAGCGGGGCTAGATCCGCATGTTCCTCTTTAAGTCCATTCTGATTTTGGATGACCTTCTGAAGATCCTCGCGGCGAATGTCCTTATCGATTCCACATACCATGAGTTTTGACCTTAGCCGCTTGGCTGAATTGTCCTCTAAAACCTCTGTAAGCGCTTAATGGCTGTCTACTGCCTTCTTCAGACAGTCCATGTCACTCTGAGAGCTGCATTCTACGATGACGCCATTTACTCTCATCGCCTTAACTCTCATCATTCCGAGATTTAATTCTGAAGGGTTAATGCTGTTCTTTAGGCTATCCTTAACCTCAAATGCTGTCTTCTCTTCATCTTTTGAGTAGATCAGCAGGGTATGCCTTTGCTTAGGGGAAGTGGGCTTTTTAGCTACCACTGAACCACCCTTCTCTGACCCTTGTCCACCAACAGTCTTCGCGTAAGTTGGTGGCTTCTACTTCATCACTGGGGACTCGCAGCTCTCTCTGTGATGCGCCCTCTCATGGAAATTATCTGGAGTTCCTGATTGCAGACTATGGTGTGTAGCTTCTTAGCTGTACCCATTTCTAAGTCTCGCAATTCATTGTGTACTCTGTATCGTAACAATGTCACCACGAGTTCCTCCAGAAGGCCAGCCGCAGTGGCTAGTCTCCCCGAACCCATCTCGTTTCCGTCGGGTTCTACACTATCCGGAGCCGTCCTATTATTTTGGTTCCCCCCATCCACCCCTTTGCTTGTGTCCTCTGTACTGATTGGAGGCCCATCTCTTTCCCCATTAGTACTTGTGGTGGGAGGGGGAGTCTCTGGGACTTCCTCCACAACCACTTCAAGATCAGTATCCTCTATTGGCTTACTGTCTTTTTTGCCAGTCCGTTTTACTTTAGCTCCGCCTGATTCTGTTGTCAACTTCATCGTTTTCATCGTTGGTATTGGGTATTCCACCCGGGCTGTCTCCGCCCACAACCGAGCCCTACAAGGGGAGGCCTCAGAGCTAAGTTTAATGCACGAGGTCCTCAGAGCTGCGCCCAGGTTATACCCAGACTTCCGGTTTCCCCTGAGACCAGGGCATGATCCAGGCCGAGACTCGGACTGATTCGGGTCCCGGTCCGGACTCAACCCCTATCATCGGGAATCACTTCCACCTGGTTGGCTCTGCAACCGCCGCTGACCCACCCCGGACGTAGGGGTAGGCCAGGGGATGCCTCACGAATCGATTGATCTGAGTGAGCCAGCTCAGACCGCCCGTTTTATTGGAGCAGGGGCCAAGGACGGTGTATTGGGCTGTCAGCATTCCTGACCGTCAACCGCCAGGATCCCCTTTTCCACCTTACGGGTCTCCACCTACGGTAAACTGGTGGGCCACTCATAGGCGTGTCAAAATGATAAAACTCCCACCTGCGTTAATGGGCCATCCTAACCTGCATCACTGACCTCCCTATTCCCTATTAGTTATATTGCTCAATTTTTAGCAATCTTAGGCCAGTATCCTCCCTTGAGTCCAGCTTTTAGAGGTGAGGCCTGCACGCCTAGGACGTATTAAGGTGCTGTTTCCGGGCTAAGTCCATTGGACCCACCACCCGAAAATGGGAATTTCGCGAAGTAAAAAGGGGGGAGGACAGGAATCCATGTCCAAAGGACAAAGGACTCCTCTCCTCCCCCGGGTTAAAGAGTTGCGACCTCAACCTAAACTCGCTGAATGAACCAGAGACCAATGAACCTGAAAAAGAATAGAAAATGTGGGAGAGGAGCTTGTATCCCTTGACAGAAGCCTCCTCCCCCATAAAGTAGCAGACCTGTAATTTTTGGGCTATCCCCTAAGCCACATGGCGTCTGTACGCCTCTTCTTTATAGTATGCTCACATATCAGTCTTTTTTCCTTAACCTCAGTCCTTATACTGCAGTATAACTCGATAACAATAAGATATTTACATAGCTAGAAAAAATATTTATTCATGAAAACAGGTATTTTCAAAGTATTTTATTATATTAAAAAATAATTATAAAAAAAATATGAAATATAATAAATTTATTATTATTATATTATTATTGCATCAAGGTTGATTTGCCTATCAGGACGGACACACATGTCCAACGTAATCAGCCTTATATAATAGAGCATGTTAAGGTATTAAATGAGATTACAATTATTGAAGTAGGAATAACATCTCAGGATAACCTGCAGACAGTAGAGGTTGAAAAGAAGAGGAAGTATGATCTGCTGGCTAATGAGTTGAGCCTAATTCACAAGTGTAATGTTAATATTATACCTTATGTTCTGACGTGGGATGGTATTGTAACTACGTACCATAAAGCATACTGAAAGCGACTTGAAGTGGGAAACCATATTGAAGTTTATATCCAATCTGTGATCTTGAAGAGAACTTTTGAGAGCATCTCAGTCGACTTCAGACGTACCAGTACGTTAGTAGGCGGTAGCAGGGAACTTATTGTCCAAGCTGCAGTTGAAAAGCTGTACATGACTGAGAGGTAGTGGATGACCAGAATCACCAGGAAGACACCACAAAATAGAAGAGAAAAAAAGGTTGTCACAGAAAATTCCATTAAATTTATTTATTTATTTGACCGCCCCTCTTGACTGCCTCAACGCCCCCCATTTGCCTTTGGATCCGCGACCGCCCCCATGGAAGGCTCCAGAGCCCACTGGGGGGCGATATCGCCCCCGTTGGAAATCTATGCCTTAAATAATAGTTGTTTATTTTCTTGCGTCATGTAGCTAACTAGTAAATTAACTCTTCCATCTTCATATTGATCTGTAAATGGTAGCTAGGTAGTCATTGGAAGGAGAGCTATGCACCAATCCCCTGTGATGATGCATAGAACCGGCCAGGCCTAGCACCTAATATCCGACCCCGCCTTCTCGTGGTGCAGACCGTTAGTACAGTCGCTCAAAAAAGTATCCGAACACCACGGTTGATTACAGAATTCAGAAAAAATATCTGGCAACGATTTTTTTAGAAATAAGTGATCTGACAACCTTCGTGTCACGTAACACGAAGGTTGCCAGATCACTAATTTCTAAAAAAATCGTTGCCAGATATTTTTTCTGAATTCTGTAATCAACCGTGGTGTTCGGATACTTTTTTGAGCGACTGTACCTTTCAAAAGAGATACTCTTGTGGAATTGAACGGAAGGGGAGGGCTGCCACATTAGTGTGGCCTACTGATCTGGACAACTATGGCTACTTTTCTTTTTTTTCTACCCTGCTGAGGAGTGGTCAACCACACAGAGTCCTGGTGCTGACCATAGAAACCCACTGGACTGGACAGATATATGGCTCTGAGCTTGATTATGGCTCCTGATTTTGCTGCACTGGTGGGCTTCTGTGGAGGGAAAATCTTCCGCTGTGTTTTCTGTTTGTTTGTGGGTTGACAGCCCCAAGTGAATAGATTCACAGGATATGTTTATCAGCTGGTGGATAATCCTGAGCAGAAGTCATCGCAGGCACCTGAACACTTTGCTTCTATTGGCATCGTCAAATTCTACATTGGAGGAAGTCTTCCAGTGTTTAGTAGTTGGCTTCAGCCTTTAGTAGTGGGGGACCGGGTCTTTGCCCCATGTCTGCGATTAGGGGGCTGTTTGATATTGTCGGCATTCCCTCTCTCAATAAACATAGTTTCTTTAAACATCCCACTAACCATTTTCTCTCCATAGGTAGTTGGAACGTGAGGACTCTGCACAGAGCTTTTTCTCTTGATGTCCTCAAACAAGAATTCCACCATTATAATTTAGATATTCTCGGCTTGCAAGAGACCAAATAGACAGATAAAAGTCAGATTCTTAAATATAAATTTAAATTTCTCTTTTCAGGGAGGGACGACAATACGCATCACCAAGGCGTGGGTCTGCTTCTCAGCAGACACGCTAGCGATGCTCTTCTAGGATATGAGTGCATTAATGAAAGGTTTCTTACAGCAAAATTTCAGACAAGCGTTAAAGACTTGAATGTTATCTGCTGTTATTCCCCCCACTGAGGATGCAGATGAAGATGGGAAGTATAGGTTTTACGGACAACTTCAGGATATTTTGAATTCTGTCAAGAAAGGAGATATTACCCTTGTTCTTGGTGACTTCAATGCCAAAGTTGGTACTGACTCTCTGACCTTTGGGGAGGAGTAATAGGCCCTTTTTGTACTGGTAGCTGCAATGGCAATGGGCAACGTCTCCTACAGGTAAGTAAACTCAATGGATTCAGAATAACTAACACTTATTACAAACACCGCGACATACATAAGTACACATGGATTTCACCTGATGGGCTGCATAAGAATATGATTGATTACATATTAATTAACAGCAAATGGGCTAGTTCTGTTATGAATACAAGGGCATATATGGGAGCTGAAATTCGATGTGACCATTACCTTGTTAAAAGTGTCTTGCAACTTAAACTTACAAAGTGTGGTGCTAGGGTTAAAAAATTTGCTTTTAAAACTGAAGCTCTGAAAGATCCAGTTATAGCCAAAGCTTACCATGACAGGTTATTTAGTCATTATGAAAGTCATGGTATGCTTACTACTGAAGTTGAGGAAGAATGGGATCATTTCAAAATGGCTCTTTTGAACACTAACAGTAGTCTTTTAGGAAAAAAGGAACAGAAGAGCCAGAATTATCTGAGTGATAAGGCACTTGAGCTTATTTCGGAAAGAAAGAACTGCAGGAATGTCCTTAATCAATACCCTACTAGTCCTAATAGAAAGCATTACAGAGTACGTAATAAACGTGTAAAAGATCAGTTAGCTGCTGATAAGAATCATTAGCTTGATGGTTTGGTTGACAAAGCCGAGGAAGCAGTTAGACAGCACAACAGCAGAGAGCTGTACCAGATAGTTAATGTTTTGTGTGGTAGAAAACAGACAGGCATAGAAGGATTCAAAGATAAACAAGGTAAGGTGATAGAAGGGGAGGATTCTCTCATGGCTAAGTGGGCTGAGCATTTCAGTGATATTCTAACAATGTGGTTAGTTCTACTACCATTGTTTGCAATGATTATAGATGCATTGGTGGCTTTAATGTTGGCCTTATAACACAATCTGAAGTTATTTTGGCTATTTCTAAACTTAAACGACATAAATCCCCAGGGGTGGATGAAATTACTACGGAAATGCTTAGAGCTAGGAATGTTTCGGTTATCACTTGGATGACTGAAATTCTGAATATCTGTTATGATAAAGGCATGGTTTCTAAGGATTTTACCAGAGCTATTGTTATCCCTATTTTCAAAAAAGGTGATCGCAGTTCTTGTGATAACTATAGGAGTATCAGCCTACTCTCTGTTCCAGGTAAAGTTCTTTCCATGATTGTGCTTAAAAGAATTAAGAATCTGGTTGACAGACAATTATGTGATGAGCAATGTGGATTCAGAAGTGGTATGGGATGTGTGGATCAGATAATTTCATTTAGGCAGATTCTTGAAAAATGTTTAGAATTTCAGAAACTTTGGTTGCTAGCTTTGTTGATTTCAAAAAAAGCATTCGATTCTGTTGATCGTCATAATTTGTGGTTGATTGTGAATCATATGGTATACCAGACAAGTCAGTTAACATAATGAAAGCTCTCTATAATAACACTGAGTCGTGTGTGAGAGTTGGTAAGGCTGGTAGCAATTGGTTTAGCATTGCTTCTGGTGTTTCGACAAGGGTGCATTTTGTCTCCTTTTCTCTTTAGTTTGGTTATTGATTATATTATGCGAAATTCACTTCAAGGGAAAGATTTTGGCCTTAAATGGACTGGAGATACGAAAATGTCTGATTTAGATTATGCTGATGATTTAGCCCTTTTGGCAAATGATGTTGATGAGATGAACTCTTTCATTCGAGCTGTTGATGAGACTGGTAGTAGAGAGGTTTGGTTATAAACAGAGAGAAAACTAAAGTGATGAAAATTGGTCAGGCAGGCTGTGATTCAGTTAATCTGAATGGTTGCAGTCTTGAGCAGGTGTCACAGTTTAATTATCTTGGGAGCTATGTAACAGATAATGGTGATGTGGGACATGAAATTAACAGACGAATAGGGATTGCAGCCGGGATTTCTAAGAATCTATTGAGAGTGTGGAGAAATAGGCGTATACACCTAAAGACTAAAATTAGACTGTATAATAATTTGGTTCTTTCTAGGGTTAGTTATGGTAGTGAAACCTGGACACTTTGTAAACAAGATAACAGGAAACTAGATGCTTTGATTCCAGATGCTTACGCAGTATCTTGGGCATTAGGTGGTTCAACTTTGTAACTAATGATGAGGTTAGGCAAAGGAGTTTGCAACCTCCTTTAAGCAGCATATTGTGCAGAGAGAGACTCCGTTGGTTTGGCCATGTTGCCCGTATGAATAATTATAGATTGGCAAATAGGGTTATGAACAGTGTGCCTAAAGGCCTCAGAAAGAAGGGGAGACCTAGGATGCGGTGGGGAGATAATGTCAAACAGGACCTTGTTAGAATTGGTGTGCAGTGGCCAGATGCAGTAGATGTAGCTCAGGATAGACTTGCTTGGAGAACTAAATTGCACGGTCTGGTTGGACCTTCGTAGCCCATGGCTGCTTGATGATGATGATGATGATATCAATCATCAATTTCTTTCGCTGTCAGTTACTTTTTTCTTTCCGGGCTCTAATCCAAAGATCTTTAGTCTTCCTTGATCCAAATTGTACGATGATTGGTTTAATTTTATCGTTATTTGAGACTGGCACCCTATGAGCAGTCTTCACATTCAAATGTGTTGTCTCAATTTCAATTTCTGACCAAATGTTTCACAAATTTGCAGAATAATATCTTGCCCTCTCTGAGGAAAACCAACTAATTCTATGTTTCTATTTCTGCTATATTTCTTCATTTCATTTAATTTTCATTTCAATTCAAAAACCTCTCTCTCCAGTACTGAAGTAGACTCTCCTATTTTTTTTTTGTCTGAAACTGTACTTCAAAAGTTTGCTGTGTAATTTTTTTGAGCATTTTCATGTGTTCATCTAGATTATTGTTAAAAAAAAAGAAATATTTTCATTAAGTTCTTCAATTTCCTGCATGATCTCGTTGTGAAAATTTTCATTCGTTACCATAATTTCAGCTGTAAAAATGCGGAATTGTTCCTTTATCATATCCTCGAAAAATTTCTTTACATCTGCATCGATTCTGGAGTCACCACCCTCGTCATTTCCAGCAGTTTCCTGGGTTGAATTCCCAGAAGTTTCCTTTCCATTGTTACACGTTTTGCATTTCAGTTTCTTTTTACGATCTTGTGGCATTTTTTGGAAGTTACAATTTTTTAGATCGAGACAATAGAAATGGAAATTATTTGCACAACTACAGCATTGACTCAGTCGGAGATTCCGAGAATTTAATTTTCATACGAATAGCAATTCATTTTTCTGTGTCAAACTTACTTTTAAATCAACAGCTATAAATGGTTTTTATAAAATAAAAAATTTAGTCCGGAGACAAATCCACTCTAATAAACGATCATAACTCTAACCGAAACAAACGATCGTCCGCGAACTTGCTCTAACCTCGTAGCTGTTACGCTACAGCTCTAGCAGACGATAGTTCTTGACAGTCACTCACGGAAATCGTCACTCACAGGTGTCATGTGCTTCCCCTTCCCTCCTTCCGGTATACCTAAGCTGGGTTACAAGATTTTCAAAACATAATATAATTTACTCACTAACTTTTCAAGTCTATAAGATATTTATTCACACTATGTAAAAGATATATGTCAAAATTAAACTCTTTTACTCACATTTAGAAACCACTACGTGTTAACCATTCTAGACTATTGTCTGACATCATTCTGTTAGTGAAGTATCCGCTAACAATTGATCTGATAGTCAAGTATTCGCTAACAATTGAGCGAATAAAGACCGGATATGATACTAGAGTTAAGCGAAAAAGGTTTCAAAAGATAGAGATTCTGTCTGTATAATACTCCTAAAGAATATGACATATTGTATCACATACGTCGCAGACCAAACTGAAATGGTAAACGAACCAGTACGAACCCATCCGTACGAACCAGGAACCTACTATTCGGGAAGAACAGCAGCAGCAAAGGATGGGACAGCGTTATATATGAGGGAGTTATGCTGTTCGTAGGAAAACCACCTGTTTGTTCAAGAACTCCCTCTAAATTGTAAGAAATAGGACCACCTAATTCAGCATATAGCTTCTTCTCAGCACCGCTTTAACCACTTTTTGGTGAATTTCTTTTAAAATTCCGTTTCAAAAATCACACGTTTTATTATTGCATATTTAAACTATTTGTCCATTCCGTTTTAAGGGCAATTTTTTTGTCGTGTAATATGCTATTTTTTGTAGTATAATTCAAAAAGAATATATTAGTGAATGCTGATAGTTTAATGAAAAAAATATTATTAGGAAATATATATATAATATATATATATTATAAGTTTCGTATTAATATTAATAATACATAATATACAATTATATATTAATATGTATATTACAACATACATAATAATACATAATTAATGAATTATTGCAAAAATTAATAACATCTTATTCTATTATAATCTAATGCATAAATGAAAAATGAAAATGCCCCTCAAGCAGCTGCTTGCCACAGAGGTCTCACAAGAGCCTGTCAGTTTATACGCCCATAGTAGAAAGTTTTTGTGATGAAGGCGGACCTCAGAATAAAAGCAACACAGACATCCATGTCTTACCCGGGGCTCGAACCTATGTCCCTTCGATCAGTAGCCAAACCTGCTAACCACTCAGTCACGGGATGGCTAAACTAATATTTGATAAAAACAAAATCCATATAAAGTAAATGAAAATGTCGAAAATTAAAAGCGAAACAAAAATAAATAAAGAAGTAGACGAAACTTAAACTTTTTATTTTAAATGACGGTTATTTATTAATATGGATCATGATTAGGCAACTTCACGGCGTCATTAAGAAAAACGTCATTTAAAATAGAAAGTTTAAGTTTCATCTTCTTATACCAGTGATGAGAAAAAACATACATATAATACATATGTAAAAAAATAAACCTGATAACTAGCACCTGATACACTGCACTGATCTTTGATTTATCAATTGCATAAACAAATTCAAATAGAATCATAAATAATTCTTTTGAAGTTACGAAATGATTTAGAAATGCTTCGGTATGGTTCTGCAACTACTGAGACGCTTTCAAATAAGGGAAAAATATTCTTGCTTTCACACTTGAAATAAATATTGCTTTTTTTCCCCCAATACTGTCTTGTGTAGTAAAATTTCTAAAAGAAATTATTGCCTATCAACACATTGGGCAAATTACTGACGTTTAATAATAATGTAAGGGTTCAGTTCCCAATTTTTTTATACCCTGCCCCCAAATCATTGGGGAAATGCGTAAACGATTGTAAGACTTAACGAATTAGATTTCAAATGAATGCTAATGATGTGGGAGTATCCTGAGCTATCTCAAATTACTCCCCTTTCCTGTTCTCCAGAAAAGTAAGTGAGAAATTTGAAGGGCGTCGATATTAATGAGCCTTGTGTCAAATGAAAGTTTGCGAAGTAGGGTGTGTCGTCTTCTACATATTTTAGAGTTCAAGACTTGAACAAAGTCGAGCAAATTAGCTAGATAATAAAGAAAACTGTTACCATTTGTGGAGATCAGGTAGAAACCTAACAACAATAAACAGTCATATAAATATCTCTAGGTACAAGCTAGAATCTGGTAGAAACTTCTACAACTCTAGAAAAGAAGATCTCGGTGCTTAGAAACACTTTTGAGAGTCAGAGTGTTTTTTATAGCAATAGGTAGTCACGAAAATTACGATTTAAGAAATGTTTTTTGTGAAATATTTTGTGTCATCAACTGGCAAAGGGTACTTTTGTACTAAGAAGTATGCTAAAAGTGTTCAGCAGTAAAACGTAAAAGCAAAAGCTTTTCAGCAGTTGAAAGCTAGGTGTTGTCTCAGACAGCGTAAATATGATGTAAATATGGTTCGTATTTGTGTAGTAAATTTCTTTATTGTGAATTTGCTTTATTTGTATTATCCTGTGTTATACTTCATTTATATATCCCTCATTTGCACATCAACCTTTTTGTTACTGTTCTAATTTGATATTTGTAAACAAAGTTCTTTTCTTTGGTTGTATTCCTTTATTTGTAAATATATAACGGCAGTACGAAGCTGAAAACACCGGTTCTCGTCCGATCACCGAAGTTAAGCAGCTTTGGGCGCGATCAGTACCTCGGAGGAAGACCATATGGGAACACCGCGTGTAGTTGGGGAAAAAACTGCTGAGGACCCGCCATCCTCACAGATCCCTCTACTGTGGCGTATTAAATTGACAGGCTCCTGTCAGACCTCTGTGGCAAGCAGCTGCTTCAGGAGGTATTTATTATAAATTGTTTAAGAGAATGAATCTCGTTTCCTAATCAAATTACTACTTCGCAACGTAAAGGTTCTCAGGATTTTCTATTTGCAGATTCATTCATGCTGATGATAAAAATAACAGTAAAACTTTGTAACACTCAGTTTCTTTTTGTTATCATTTATTATGCACATGTGCTCAGCATGTATGATTTCATACATCACAGTTATTAGGATGGGAAGATGGTTATGAAAATACACTTGAAAAGACTGATATCATGATAGCCACAGATTATGCTTGACTATATAATAACAAAATCATTAAGACTTTAAATTTGTTAACAGAGTTATTTTTTCCTTTTATGAACCGTATCACCTCTCCTATGTAAAAATCAACAGTAGTCACCCATCATTGCAAGATTCCACCATCCTTGGTAGCTTTGCTCCATTGTACAGTCGCTCAAATATATATCCGAACACTATGGTTGATTACAGAATACAGAAAAAATATTTGGCAACGCTTTTTTTTAGAAATTAGTGTTCTGGCAACCTGCGTGTACTGCAGAAGAAGGTTGTCAGATCACTAATTTCTAAAAAAAATGTTGCCAGATATTTTTTCTGAATTTTGTAATCAACCATAGTGTTCGGATATATATTTTAGCGACTGTACTTATATCTTGGTGGAATCTTTCACCTTGTTCATTGCTAACAACACTAAAGTTTTCTGGGAAAAAGTCTAGATTAGAGCGTATAAAGCGTATTTTAAGTGACATCCGTCATTCTAAAAGTTGAAGGTTCCTCTATCAATTGCTGGTAGTTCTCTTCCTTTTTATTTCCAATAAACCTTTGAACTACTTATTTAAAGGATTTCCAAGCTGCTGCTTAATTCGGATTTAGTTTGTTTTGAAAGTAGTACCAAGGAAAATTTTTCTTATTTGCAGATTGTTAAGATTTCTTCTTTAAGCTTTCACTGAGTTTTGGAAAAAATCCTCTTAAGTATACAAAACCATCACTATTTTTGTGCAAAGCTTTTAGAAAAGTTCTTCATAAGGTCCATCTTTATGCGTAGGGGAGGAAGAAACATTGACTCAGGATTCACTATGGTGTTATTTAACATTGTATATTCCAGGGACAAAGTTTTCTCTGACTGCCCAGTCCTTTACAACGTAGTGTTGCTCGACTATCCCATAAGCAAAGGAAGCTGCAATGCTTTGCGAATCCATCTTGCAATCCAAATAACAGTACGATTGCCTTCAAACCATAACGTCAAACAGTGTTCCTTGCAATTCATTGCATTCAATATGGCAGACATGCTGTCCTAAGTTTCCTTCATACCAATCGAATGTGCCACAGGTGTTGAAGGTTTATTTTTTTTCTTTCCATTCTGCAACAGCCTTTAAGCTGGAAAAATTGAGTTGAAAAAATTGGTTTTCCTGATTGGAATTCGAACCCAGATCTCCAAGGACCCCAGGCATATGTCACTTAGACAGTGGAGAGTTGGTAAGTTCCTCGTTGATCTAGCGGTTAAGGTACCCGGCATTCTTCGGGAAGACCTATGTTCGAATCCCAGTCAGGACTGCCAATTTTTTTCAAGTGTTCCTTGTCTACAGGACTTTTCCTGTGATAATTTATTGCTGAATAGACTTTAAGGTTATTTTAGAAGAATCTATAAATAGCCCGTATTCTTCAGATTTGTGTGGAAATCCTAATTCTTCCATCACTCCATTTATGTCCAGCCTTACACAGAGGAAACACTTTATGCCACTAAAAATGTTAAAGCTTCTCTTTCTCTTTCTAACTATAGAAATCCTCGTACTTGCCTTTGGATTCCATTCTTATATCCTTCAATTATCGTACCAATCATCGTATTCTGTAGGAATGGATCGTTTGGGATCCATTCTTGCAGCTTGAATTCCATACGTTTTGCTTGTTGTTTTGACAGGTTTAAATCATGTACGAAACACCTTCACAGGGCCCTGGTGCTGACCATTTATACCTACTAGACTGGACTTGTTTATGGATTTGAGTTTGATTATGGATCCTGGACTTGCTGCACTGGTGGGCCTCTGTTGAGGGAGAATCTGCTGCTGTGTTTTCTGTTTGCTTCTGGGTTGCCAGTCCTAAGTGAACAGAGGCATGGGATACCTTATATCAGCTGGTGGATAATCCTAATCAGAGGCCATCGCAGGTACCTGAACCTTACTTAGCTAGTTGGGCATCGTCAAGCCTAAACTGGAGTAATGTGTCTCAGGCAGGCCATATGGCTCTTGAAAAAGTCCACTTGAAAAGGTGGTGCCTGAAGTTCCTACCAGCATCGGTGACTTCAGCCTTTAGCGGAGGAGGAACAGGTCTTTGTCCCATGCCTGCGAGCAGGGGGCTGTTTGATATTGTTGGCCCTACCAATCTCAATAAACCAAATTTCTTTAAAAATCCTACTAATCATTTTCCCTCTGCAGGAACGTGGAACGTGAGGACATTACATAGAGATTATTCTCTTGATGTCCTCATGCAAGAATTCCAGCGCTATAACCAAGATATTCCAGGCTTGCAAGAGACCAGATGGACAGGTAAAGGTGAGATACTTAAAAATAACTTTAAAAAATCCCTTTATAGGGAGGGAAGGATGGAAAGCATCACCAAGGCGTGGGTCTGCTGCTCAGCAGACATGCTAGTGATGCTCTTCTAGGATATGAGTGCATTAATGAAAGGTTTCTTAGAGCAAAATTTCAGACAAGCATTAAAGACTTGGATGTTATCTGCTGTTATGCCCCCACTGAGGATGCTGGGTTGTGTTGGGTTGTTTTACCTCTGAGCGGCACTTTTTTGCACACCATGGGCTAAATGGCCAGGTCACATGGACCCCGAAGGCTCAAAGAAGGTTGGGGGAGGGGACCCACTGGAACAGCTGTTGGGAGACAGATGGTAGCCTCCCGTCAAGGCCATCCAGCGCGTTCTTTAACGTGCACAGGGTATGGCTCTCCCGCACACGGGGCCACGGCTTAACGTCCCATCCGAAGGACGGCGGCCTTTCCAAGCCCATCGGTGTCCCCTACTGACCGTGAGCAGGGAGGGGGGGAATTTTGCGGAGATAAATCTCAACGCTGACCCAGCTGGGACTCGAACCTGGGAACTACACATTACGAGTCTGGCGCGCTACCGACTGAGCCACCCCCGCACCTCTGAGGATGCTAATGAGGATGAGAAGGATAGGTTTTACGGACAACTTCAGGATATTTTAATTCTGTCAAGAAAAGAGATATTACCCTTGTTCTAGGTGACTTCAATGCCAAAGTTAGTACTGATTCTGAACCTTTGGAGAGGGGTGATAGGCCCTTTTGGTATTGGAAGCTGCAATGGCAATGGGCAACGTCTCTTACAGGTAAGTGAACTCAATGGTTTCAGAATAACTAACACATATTACAAACACCGCAAATACATAAGTACACATGAGTTTCACCTGATGGGCTGCATAGGAATATGATTGATTATATATTAATTAACAGCAAATGGGCTAGTTCTGTTATAAATACCAGGGCATATAGGGGAGCTGAAATTGAATCTGACCATTATCTTGTTAAAAGTGTCTTGCAACTTAAACTTAAAAAGTGTTGTGCTAGGTTTAAAAAATTTGCTTTTAATACTGAAGCTCTGAAAGACCCAGTTATCGCCAAAGCTTACCATGATAGGTTACTTAGTCATTATGACAGTCATGGTATGCTCACTACTGAAGTTGAGGAAGAATGGGATCATTTTAAACAGGCTTTTTTGGAAACTAACAGTACTCTTTTAGGAAAAAAGTAGCAAAGGGGGCAGAATTATTTAAGTGATAAGGCACTTGAGCTTATTTCAGAAAGAGGTAACTTGAGGAATGTCCTTAATCAGTACCCTACTAGTCCTAATAGAAAGGATTACAGAGAGCTTAATAAACGTGTAAAGGATCAGTTAGCTACTGATAAGAATCTTTGGCTTGATGGCTTGGTTGACAGAGCTGAGGAAGCAGGCAGCACAACAGCAGAGAGCTGTACCAGATAATTAATGTTTTGTGTGGTAGAAAACAGACAGGCATACAAGGATTGAAAGATAAACAAGGTAAGGTGATAGAAGGGGAGGATTCTCTCATGGCTAAGTGGGCTGAGCATTTCAGTGATGTTCTAAACAATGTGGTTAGTTCTACTCCCATTGTTTGCAATGATGATAGATGCATTGTTGGCTTTAATGTTGGCCCTATAACACAATCTGAAATTAGTTTGGCTATTTCTAAACTTAAACTTCATAAATCCCCAGGGGTGGATGAAATTACTACCGAAATGCTTAGAGCTAGGAATGTTTCGGTTATCACTTGGATGACTGAAATTCTGAATATCTGTTATGATAAAGGCATGGTTTCTAAGGATTTTACCAGAGTTACTGTTATCCCTATTTTCAAAAAAGTTGATCGCAGTTCTTGTGATAACTATAGGGGTATCAGCCTACTCTCCGTTCCAGGTAAAGTTCTTTCCATGATTGTGCTTAAAAGAATTAAGATTCTGGTTGACAGGCAATTATGTGTTGAGCAATGTGGATTCAGAAGTGGTATGGGATGTGTGGATCAGATAATTTCATTTAGGCAGATTCTTGAAAAATGTTTAGAATTTCAGAAACCTTTGGTTGCTAGCTTTGTTGATTTCAAAAAAGCATTCGATTCTGTTGATCGTCATAATTTGTGGTTGATTGTGAATCATATGGTATACCAGACAAGTCAGTTAACATAATGAAAGCTCTCTATAATAACACTGAGTCGTGTGTGAGAGTTGGTAAGGCTGGTAGCAATTGGTTTAGCATTGCTTCTGGTGTTTCGACAAGGGTGCATTTTGTCTCCTTTTCTCTTTAGTTTGGTTATTGATTATGTTATGCGAAATTCACTTCAAGGGAAAGATTTTGGCCTTAAATGGACTGGAGATACGAAAATGTCTGATTTAGATTATGCTGATGATTTAGCCCTTTTGGCAAATGATGTTGATGAGATGAACTCTTTCATTCGAGCTGTTGATGAGACTGGTAGTAGAGAGGTTTGGTTATAAACAGAGAGAAAACTAAAGTGATGAAAATTGGTCAGGCAGGCTGTGATTCAGTTAATCTGAATGGTTGCAGTCTTGAGCAGTTATCACAGTTTAATTACCTTGGGAGCTATGTAACAGATACTGGTGATATGCGGCATGAGATTAACAGACGAATAGGGATTGCTGCCGGGACTTTTAAGAATCTATGGAGAGTGTGGAGAAATAGGCGTATACACCTAAAGACTAAATTTCGACTGTATAATAGTTTGGTTCTATCTAGGGTTAGTTATGGTAGTTAAACTTGGACGCTGTGTAAACAAGATAACAGGAAACTAGATACTTTGGATGCTAGATGCTTATTTAGATTAATAGTGTCTTGGGTATTAGGTGGTTTAGCTTTGTAACTAATGATGAGGTTAGGCAAAGGAGTCGGCAACCTCCTTTAAGCAGCATATTGTGCAGAGAGAGACTCCGCTGGTTTGGCAATGTTGCCCGTATGGATAATTACAGATTGGCGAATAGGTTTATGAACAGTGTGCCTAGAGACCTCAGAAGGAGGGGGGAGACCTAGGATGCGGTGGGCAGACAATGTCAAACAGGACCTTGTTAGAAGTGGTGTGTAGTGGCCGGATGCAGCAGATGTAACTCAGGACAGATATGCTTGGAGAATTAAACTGTGTGGTCTGGTTGGACCTCCGTAGCCCATGGCTGCTTGATGATGATGATGATGATGATGATGATGATGATGATGATGATGATGATGATGATGATGATGATGATGATGATGATGACGACGATGATGATGACGACGACGACGACGACGACGACGGGTGGTGCAACAGGGATACCCGCATGTGGTGCTGATTTCGTTTGAGATGGGATGTCTAGTTACTGTAATTTATTTTAACTTTTTTTTAATGTCCTTTTCTTTTTGTAAGGCAGAATGCATACAGATGGCATCTGATGATTACGGCAAGCCGCAAACCAGACTGAAGGAGATAGGCTAGGGGTTTTCAACGTGGGGTGGGGATACGCGGTAAATTTTTTCCGGTACGCCGTGAGAGCTCAAAAATCCCTAGATCTAGTAACAAGTCCATTTCACTGATTACCCAGTAAAATGTTTATAATTTTATAAGATTTGTTAAATTGTTTATGTCATTTTTTGTGTTTATCGATATATGTAATTTATGAATACAAAATTGAATGTGTATATATATAAGTTTAATTTTATTCCCATTGTTATACTAATACTATAGTTTTATCTATCTATACAATGGATACGCCAGTTACATACACATTTCCAGGTGGTACGTGAAGCATAAAATGTTGAGAACCAATGAGATAGGCAAATGGATGATATGACACGTGGTCTCTTTGGCGCCCTTTTCCAAATCTGCCTTAACAAATGCTGCCTAAAGCATTTTACCAAGTGTCGCATTTACCACTAACAATTTTATTTTTCAAGTAAATAGATCAATTTACAAGATCAATCATTTTACAAGATAAATGATCATTATTGTCTTTTCCGAATTTGTGACATGATGCAAAACGCTTAGGTCCAGTCTGGAATCAGCTTGTCAGAATTAATGGAAAATTACAGTTTCCATTCATGTTACCAAAACCTTGTTGACCAGTGTTATTTATGCTTATGTAAGAGATTATGCTTGTTAAATTAGCTAAAATATCTTTGTTTGGACTTTGTTTATCTTATTTCTCATTAATTTATATTACACACCTCATAATAGTTATTATACCGTAACTTTTATTTATATATTATATAAACACACCTTATCTTTATATCACATACCAAAAAAAAATAACATATGAACCGCATAATATTCTAAAACAAGTCACGGCTGCCCATTCCTTAGTAATATTTTCTCGTAGATCGTAGATCGTATAATCATATTCGATGTACCGGGTAATAATTTTACCCCTAACCATCTCCATCATAAAGATATACCTATTTGGCATGAGTAAGAACAAAATATATAAGTAAACCACCCTTAGGTGGACCCCCTAAGGGCAAATATAGGAAAAGCTAAAAATAGCAGTAAAATTGTATAAGAAACCTAAAACGGATAGGTCTTCTTAGAGAACGCTACCGCTTTAGGCCTCTTGTACTTGTTAAAAACAGTATGATCGTAAAGAATCGGAGAATAAATAATCTCATTTGGATTATTGCTTACAGCCTCAAAAAACCTTTTTGAGGTGCGTTTTATATGTGTATATATATATATGGTGGATGCCCAGGTCTTTATGGTGGATGCCCAGGTACTTATGTCTATATGGTGGATGCCCAGGTCTTTATGTCTGTTAATGACAAACCAGGGAGCATCGACCTCATTTCTCAAAATCTTGTTCTGTAAGACCTAAATCTTACGAATATTGGTGGGTGTTGTATTCGCCCATATGGGTGAAGCATAGAGAATCACCAGTCTGATGATCATTTCATAGAGTAAAAGCTTATGATCAATCATTAAAATGGAATTTCTCCTAAGGAGTGGGCCTAGCTGGAACCTCAATGAATTGACTTTGGAAATTATATTATTTATGTGATAGTCCCACTTTAACCTCTTATGTATAACAACTCCAAGATATTTGACTGAATCACTCCAGTCAATGGGAATATCTTGTAAATGGAGGCAAGTGGGACTCATAATACGGCAATATTTTCTCTTTACAGTACATATCTTTTAAATAGTTTATTTTTACAAATAAACGACTTGCTTTTTGTATCATATGAATAATTTCTATAAAATGTCTGTTAATCTGTATACGTTGTAGACTTAGTCAATGTAAAATGTGATATATAAATAGATTCTTCCTTTAGATAGAAGTAGTGCCTTGCACCGCCCAAGGAAAAGAATACACTGAACATGATGACATGTTCGTTGATAATCCAAATGAATTGATTGGAAAGGATCTCCACTTCATGGTGAAACTATTGGGTTGCAGAGGTCTGCCAACTCGATTTAACGTAAGCCTTGAATGTTGTTAATTTATTCTTCTGTAATTGTACAGTTCTTTCCTTTCGCTAGTATTCTTATTTGCTACGTAAGAGGTGCTACGATAAAGCCAAAAACGAGAAATTTAAAATGTTAGTGAGAAACAAACCACGGAAAATGATTGCATATAAAAGTAATAATCTTAATAATTAAAGTTTAATTTCTGAAGATATAGAATTTAATATAAGAATAATAAAGAAATAAGTGAAAAATGACAGAAAATAAGGAAAGGAGTTGCACAAGAGCGCAAGGGTGTTGGAAAATCACGGGACAGGCCTAGATTGGCTTTATTGAAATTTCAGGGACAAGGCAAATTTTGCGATCATGGGAAAGTGATCCTTGAGATGTATATAAGATATTCGGGGTCAAAGATATTGGACAAATGACAATTGGATGGATGAAAACTGGAAGGACAACAATTCGGTGGGTCATAATTGAGAGGATATGATAATTAGGTGGACGACAATTATCATATCCTCCCAATTATAACCCACCGAATTGTTGTCTTCCAGTTGTCATCCACCCAATTGTCATTGACCCTGGATTTGTGATCAGATGACAATCTGGTGTATATTACAACTGGGTTTGTACGATAATTCGGGGATATGACAACTGGGTGGGTGTAATAATTGGGGAAGTATGACAACTGGGTGGTTCGATAATTGGGAGATAGAAGATTATGCAGATGATTTGGCCCTGTTGGCTAATAATGTTGATGGGATTTATTCTATCATTAGGGCTGTTGATGAAACTGTTAATAGAGTAGGTTTGGAGATACACAGGGAAAAAATTAAAGTGATGAAAATTGGTCAGACAGATGATGCTTCAGTTGCTTTGAATGGCTGCACTCTTGAGCAAGTGTCCCAGTTTAATTTTCTTGGGAGCTATGTAACAGACGCTGGTGATGTGCGGCATGAGATAAATAGAAGAATAGGGATTGCCGCTGGGACTTTTAAGATTCTATGGAGAGTGTGGAAAAATATGCGTATACATCTATAGACTAAATTTAGGTTGTATAATAGTTTGGTTCCTTCTAAGATCAGTTATGGTAGCGAAACATGGACACTTTGTAAGCAGGATAACAAGAGACTTGATGCCTCTGATTCTAGATACTTTCTCAGTATCTTGGCATTAGGTGATTTGAATTTGTAAGTAATGGTTAGGTTAGAAGAAGGAGCCATCAACCTGCTTTGAGCAACATTTTGTGCAGAGAGAGACTGCGTTAGGTGTGGCCATGCTACCCGTATGCATAGCTGCAGATTGGCAGAGAGGATTATGAACAGTATGCCTAAAGGCTTCAGGAAAAGCGGGAAACCTAGGATGTGATGGACAGAAAATATCAACTGGACCTTGCTAAAATTGTCCTACAGTGGCCAAATGCAGCAGCTGTAGCTGAGAATAGACATGTTTGGAGAGGAAAATTACACAGTCTAGTAGAACCTATGTAGCATATGTAGGTAATGTATGTTATGATAACTGGGTGGGTACGGTAATTGGGGGATATGACAATTGGGTGGACACAAACAAAAGTTAAAGATAACTTGAGTTGTTTTACTTCTGAGCGGCACTTCTTTTGCGCACAATGGGCTAAATGGCCAGGTCACATGGATCCGAAGGCTCAGAGACAGTTGACTGGGACAGTTGTTGAGAAACAGATGATTGCCTACCTTCAAGTCCATCCAACGTGTTCTTTAACGTGCACAGGGTATGGCTCTCCCGCAACACGGGCCATGTCTAAGTCCCATCCGATGACTTTCCAAGACCATTGGTGTCCCTTACTGACCGTGGGCAGATATTTTTGTGGAGATAAATCTCAACGCTACCGAGATGGGACTCGAACTTGGGAACTGCAGATTATGAGCCTGAAGCGCAACCGACTGATCCACCCCCTTCTCAAATAACTTGGGATTACTAAACTTAATTCTAAAATATCTGCTCTGCAGCAAGCAAGAGAAACACTCGGTAGAAATAAGGAAATCCATTTTCACAGCACATCGTAAAACTTTCACATCACAACCTTCCTTAAGCAAGTGTGAATTGCCTCAGCCTTTGCTCGAATGGTAGTGCAACTGGGGCTAATCAGAAGCTCTCGAGTACGGAAGGTGGATGGGTGGTTTTTTTTACACTTGCCTAATCAAAACAAATACTTCTCACAAATATCTGTCATCCGGCATTCATAAACAAATATTTTATAAAACTCAAAATAATAGGTATATAAGTGAATTTTGAAAAAAATCTATTCCTTGTGAACGAAATAATATAAAATCAAATGGGCGCACTGTAGGAATCCAACAGAGCTGGTATTTGCATCTATTATCTCTTATTAGTCATTTAATAAAGGGCTTGTTTCTACTGTCTCTCTGATCTGATATTTCAGTTACATTGGATTTTCTCTGATTTTTAGATGCCTGTTCCTTTTAAAAGAAGCAATCGGAAATCAAGGAACGCCCAACAGAAAATGAAACCTAATAGGATCATCAGATTCACACTAAACCGATTTTCAAAAAAACAACAACAAACTTTTGAAAGGTCATTTTCTTCTGAACGAAACACTAGGAAATGAAAAGAAACCGAAGCAGCCGATATTTACCTCTATTCTCTCTAATCCAACTTTGCTTAAAAATAATTTTCATTTTCTATTGCTTTTTGCTCCTTTCCAATGAAAGAATCGAAAGTTAAAAGAGTTCACTAAAGAAATCAGGCTTTTAGTATTATCAATCATCCGTTAATCTGACTTTCAATGAAACGAATTTTTTATGTTTTTTCTTCTGAGCGAAAAAATCAGAAAGCAAATGAACACATTATAAGAAACCAACAGCCAAAATTAAAATCTGTTATCTCTGATTCAATAAAAGAATCTTCATTTGCAGCTACATTTGAAAAATCAAAGTTTAAATGACGAAGAAAAATTTTCAATTACAAGTAAATTACTTGTAAATTATATTACAAGTCTTGTTACAGAGAAAACGTATGACTGTCTGATTTGACGATTTTCTCTAATAAGTCGTTTGATTTTCGATTATTCCGTTCGAAAGGATTACACATAAAACTATTCATTTTATTCAAGGTTATCAAGGTCCACTGTTGGTCCCAGGTAGAAGAAGGAAATTTGCACTTTCGAAAACGGGATTCGTTGGAATTGCGCAAGGGTCTTATCTGATCATTCTCTTGTCTTTAGAGGAGATTTCGCTTCCTCCCCTTAGAAATCGTCATTGCCATAGACTAAACAGAAGCAATTGTAATTCACTGTTCACGATCGCTCAGGTGGAGAAAAGTGCCCACCAATGAATCTCTTTTAGTGCTCGCGATCAAGATCATAACCCAAAATTTCGTCTGCTGTTATTGCAGACGAAATTTTACCGCTGACAACGCTACTTTTGGCGTTAAAATTATTAAAAGATATCTTACAATAATAGCAATACAAAAAGCAAAACTTATCACATGTAGTTTGCCAACATAACTTAGTTTATATTCTACATTTCTCAAATAATGTTTAAAAATCCTTAATTATTTTAATACCAAGTTGATATCCACTGGGATAAAGAGTCAGACTCCAAAACGTTTGATTAATTTCATACTGCAGAGATATTTTTTATTTAATGAGGGGAATCGCAGAAAATACTTCCTGTTCGGACTTGCAGAGCAGTCTCCTTCTGTTACTTAGTAGTCATTGAGTCTTCGGACAACTTCGTACTATAAATAAAAATAAATACACCCTCAAGCAGCTGCTTGCCACAGACGTCTGACAGGAGCCTGTCAGTTTATATGCCATAGTAGAAGGTCTGAGAGGATGGCAGGACCTCAGCAGAAAAACGACACATACATCCGTGCCTTACCCGGGACTCGAACCCAGGTCCCTTAGATCAGTAGCCAAGCGTGCTAACCACTCGGCCATGTGACGGCCCGTACTACCCTTTAAAAATTGTTAGGGACTCCTGTCCTAATCAATTTGGTTTTCATTTGTTTTTATTCCGTTTACATACATACATACATACATACATACATACAAATAAAATTCTCATACAGCCATTAGCTATAGAGGCCAAACAAGACAGTGAACTCTAATCCTCCAAACACTTCTTTCCTGAGCTACAGCTGCTACATTTGGCACTCCAGACCAACTTTAACAAGGTGCTGTTTCACATTGTTTGCCCACCGCATCCTAGGTCTCCCCCTTTTCCTGAAGCCTTTAGGCCATTGTTAAAAATCCTACTTGCCAATCTGCAGCTACATAGCTGCAGATTGGAAACAGATACGGAAAACATGTCCGAAGCAAATAAATAATCTCTCCCTGCACAATATGCTACTCAAAAGAGGTTGCAGACTCCTTTCCCTAACCTCGTCATTACTTGCAAAGTTGAACCACCTAACACTCAAGATACTGCGTATCAAAAGCATCACGTTTACTGTTATCTTGTTGACAAAGTGTCCAAGTTTCACTACTATAACTAACTCTAGAATCATTGCTTTTGTTTTCCTTCTGTTCATGACCAAACCTACTCTATTACCAGTGTCATCATCAGTTATCTCATCAATATCATTAGCTAACACGGCCAAATCATCTGCATAATCTAAATCATAAATTTTCAGTTCTCTACACCACTTAATGCCAAAATCTTCCGCTTGCAAAGAATTCCGAACAGCATAATCAAAAAGCAACACTTACTATCATTGCTAGTGGAGTTAGAAAAGGACAAAATGCTCCCTTCTCTAATTCCAGTAGCAATTCTAAACCGTCGGTACAAGGCTTGCCAACGTTCACACATGGTGAGTGTTATTATAGTCAATGTTATTATAGAGAGCGTTCATTATGTTAACTTCTCTGGTAGCCCATACGATCTCACGATTAAAACAAATTATGACCATCAATGGAGTCAAAAGCCTTTTTAAAATCTACAAATCTAGTAACCATATGTTTCTGAAACTATTAATATTTCTCAACTAGAAGGACGCAATCGCATCTAGCGCATATTGTTTTCAAAAATGAATTATTTGAAGAAACAAAAAAAATGAAAGAAAAAACGAAACAAAAAAAATTGAAGAAACAAAAAGGAACAAAGAAAAATTTCATTCGCTTTGAAAACAATCTTGTTTTCAAATAGAATGAAGTTTTTCCTTTACCTACTCTTTTATTCAGTTAAAAGTTTTAATTCGAGCTAGTGGATGATGGGAAAATGCAAATAGTATTTTATTAATAATTTTACAACATAAAAGTATTCGTCTTTTAATTCTTAAATCTAAAACGTTGCATTTCCCACACCTCTCTCAGGAAAGTGGGTAGATTATTGCTATCAGTGTATTATCTGTTAAAAACTACCACTGATTTTTCAAATTTCTGTTATTATTTATAAAACTCGAAAAGAATTCTGCTGTTTTATATTTAGTGATCTGTAAAGATAAATATGTTACGGTAAAAGTGAATAACCGGCAATTATGCATAATCACCAATCATCTTAGTGAGTTTGAAAAATTTCACTAAATTTGTCACTTTTACCGGCGATTGTACATAATTCCCAAATGAAGTTGATAAATTTGATAGCGATTATGTATAATTCCCAAATGAATTTGGTAAGTTTGATAAATATCGTTGAATATGTTACTTTTAAAGCGATTTTTGAATAATTTCCAAAATGTAGTTCTTTAATTTGTTAAATATCATGAAATTTCACACCTTTTGTTGTTTTAATAAAGTAACTTATGGATTTAAACAAATTTTAATAAAATGAATCAAAAATACTTTTTTTTGTTTCATTAATATTAGAACGATTTAATGAATATAAAAAAATAGGATCCCTCAATAAAAAGCTGTTCATCATAAATAGATATTTACTTAAGTGTCTAATTATAGCAAAAAATTAGGTGTATAGGTCTTTTTTCTATACCGCGACTATTACATTTATCCGGCAATCGCGTAAAAACTACTCATCCGATTTCAATAAATTTTCGTTATTAGCAATCTTAAACAACAGCAGGATACTATACTATATGAGAAAGCGTTCTACACACATGTCCAAAAGTTAATAATTGCCGTGTATTTTATAAAATAATAAATTCATTATGAAAACATAATGACAAATGGAAGATATGAATAAGAGCTACAAATATTCCTTACTTCATAAGTCGATGATTATTATTTATTAAGGTAAGAACAATAAAATATTCCTCAATTTCTATGTACTGTAATGTTGCTTCCAAGCATTAACTATAAATATTGTGAGAAGCCCATAACGACTTTTACCCATTAACTATCAAAATCATTCACATTGTCATTGTCAGATCCTCGGAAATGGATCTTTCGATTAAGAATAAATGAAACGTAAACAGATTTATTCAAAACACTCATTCTTACCATCCTAGACTGGCGATTATGCATAATATCCGGTAAATTTTATTAAATAAGTACGATTTATCATATTTACCACTACGAATTGGCGAGTATGCATAATAACTGGTAAAATGTGATTAATTCGCAATATATGAAATAAGTTTATCACATTTTCCGAAATCGTTGGTGATTATGCACAATAACCGGCGATTATGGTAAAATATATTAAAAAAAATTTAAAAGTGGTTTATAAATCCAACTTAGTTTTTTTAAATCAAAATTTGAAGGGACGTATTTGTGAAACTATGTCTCCAGGCACTTCAGATAATCAATTATATCTCTTTCAATTAAATCTTTGGGAAGATTATTTTCAATTATAAAATCATCTGTAGCTGTAAACATTTCTAATGAACCATTTTCCAGCCTATTCTTCCATATGTTAACTATTTTTGTAAAACTTCCAATTTTGTCTTTTAACATAAATATGTTACAATTTTTTCCTTGAAGCAACATGTTTAAATCATTGACATTTTCGAAAATATCCGACAAATAGCACAGTTTTGAAAGCCATAAGTCATTATGAAAAAAAATAACAAAATCGAATTTCTACTCTGTCAAAAATATAACAACTTCATCTTTCAATTTCAATAATCTGTTTAAACTTCGCCCTCTTGAGAACCACCGTACCTCTGCATGGAGTAATAAGCTTTTGTAATCGGAGTCCATATCTTTGCAAAGGTTTGAAAACAAACGACTGTTGAGGGCACGGCTTTTAATGAAGTTAATGGGTTGGGTTGTTTTGCACACCATGGGCTAAATGGCGAGGTCACATGTACCCCGAAGGCTCAGAGAAGGTTGGGGCTGGGGACCCACTGGAATAGCTGTTGGGAGACAGATGGTTGCCTCCCGTCAAGGCCGTGTGTCCTTTAAAGTGCACAGGGTATGGCTCTCCCGCACATGGTGCCATGATTTAACGTCCCATTCGACGGACGGCGGCCTTTCCAAGCCCATAGGTGTCCCCTACTGACCTTGGTCAGGGCGGGGAATTTTGCAGAGATAAATCTCAACGCTGACCCAGCTGGAACTCGAATCTGGGAACTACAGATTACGAGCCTAATGAAGTTAATGATTTTGATAGTATCGCGAAGCACAACATCTAACTGTTTTTTTTTGGCTACGAGTGCCACTCGATGGATCATGCAGTGAGTAAAAGTGACATGTTCATTGCCACCAGCTTTAACTTTTGCTACAAACCCAACATTCTCGCCCATGATTGCTCCAGCACCGTCTGTACAGAATCCAACGCAATTTTTCCACTGTAAACCTTCATTTGTGAAAAATTCATCGATTTTAAGATATATATCTTCCCCTCTTGTGTGCCCTTCCAAAGGGCGACAAAACAATAATTCCTCGTGTATGCTTCCTTCAAAAACATATCTTATGTAAAGTAACAACTGTGCCATTTTAGAAATATCAGTTGTTTCATCGAACTGAATTGCAAACTTTGGGCTTCCCTTAAGCTTGGTTATAAGCTGCTGCAATTGGTCATTATTAATTTGAGAAATTCTTTTGGAAACAGTATCTTAATCGATAAAGGAATTTTACGAATTTCATCCCCATGCTTTTTTCCATGAACCATTTCTGACATTTTAATAGCAGCAGGTGTGACGTTTTTCTGCTGAGGTCCTGCCATCCTCTCAGATCTCCTACTGTGGCATATAAACTGACAGGTTCCTGTCAGACCTCTGTGGCAAGCAGCTGCTTGAGGGGGTATTTATTATTATTATTTAACATGAGATCTCCTATCGCTCAGGTCTTTTTAGTTTTTGCAATTAAATAAGAAGTTTCGTAAGATGCAAGTAAATACTTTTCCTTGACAGTAAAAATTTTTCAAAACATTGTTTTTCTTTATTTGAAGATTTTACAAGTCATTCAAAATATTCCTTTGGTTTATTGCAATACGCTGCAATAAACCAAAGCTTGGTATTAAGATTTGGTATTAAGATGTCGCTTTAGTTTGGCTGGTTTCATGCTCTCCGCAGCCAAAACTTCAATACAAATTAAGCAAAGAGGTTTTTCCACACCATCATGATTATTAGAAGTAAATCCATATTGCAAAAATAATTCGACATATTTTCTTTTTCTTGTCAATTTAGGTGTATTACAACCCGATAGCGAAGACTGCCACATTGCCATCAGTATTTTTACCTCTTTTGTCTAAATTTAGCCACTTATCCATAATCCAATACAATCCAAAGTTATACTATTTTGATACTTATATCCTGAGGAATGTCGGTAGGAAAATATTAAAAGTCTTTATTTTCCGTAATTAAACTATTATGCTTCTATGAGAGCAGAAAACTTTATATGTACTGACAAAACAATGCTAATCATAAAATACAATAGTCTCTAATCCGAGCCGAGGTGTTTCTAGTAGTCGTTGACGTTGCGTGGCGTGACGACGGCATGCGCAGTTCGAAGTGCGCATGTTGTGTGTTAAGAACAAGGCTGCAGTGAAGTCGTGCTGCCAGAAAACCTCGGAGTCATTACGCGTTTCATTTTGAATTAATTTTTGGTCGTTGTGCGTTCATAAACTTTTTACTATTGCCAAATTTTCCACGGCCCCCACATTCAGTTACGCGACCTCATATAGGGTCGCGATCCATAGTTTAAGAACCTTTGGTTTAGAACAGGCATGTCAAACACGCGGCCCGCCAAGATTGATAACCAATACGTTTATTTAACTTTTGACAACACTGGATTCTTTAATTAAAATTATAAGTACGTACACGGTACATGAATTAAATAAACGTATTTCAGAAAATATTTCCATTTATATATAAGGGAAACTATTGCGCATAAATGTATATGTCGGAGCCCGATCGTAGAATTGCTTATATCATGAAATGCCCGATCATTTCATGAAATAGTGGCATTTCATGATATAAGCAATTCTACGATCGGGCTCCAACATGTAATACACATGTCTCGAGGTCATTCAAATGTACTTACTTTGCGCATGACAATGAGTCATGAAATGCCAGTAGAGTCGGAAGCTATTCGTTAGTGAACGAATACTGCGTTCTAGTCTAGTTTGCACATAACAATTTTCATCTGTTTTTTTTTTGTTTTGCTGCCCGCGATTTAATATATAATACTTAATATAGCCCTCGGTGGTTAACGAGTTTGACATGCCTGGTTTAGAACATCTCTGAAAAGCTTAGGTCACCTAGCATGACAGAATCCTCACTTTCAATAACCTTAGCATATTTATTCTTAAGTCACTGTATGCCAGCCTATTTCTGGTAGAGCTCTCTGCTGTTGTCTGGCCTTGTTGCTTCTTCTGTTTTATCTGATAAGTATCAAGACACATATTCTTATCAGCATTCAACTGACCAATTACAAGTTTATTAAGAGCTCTGCAATGCCGTCTGTTATGATTATTCCTGCAATTTCTTCTTTCAGAAATAAGTTCCATAGCCTTTTCACTGAAATGAATTTTTTCTCCTTGAAGTATTGTATGAATTTATCGTGAAACAAAATGAAGTTAAATAACTTATTTGATAAAAAAGGAAAAGTGGAATTTTATCCTTCTATACATCTGTGTGTTTCCTCTGTAGGAGGAAGAAGAAAGGGTTGGCCGACTTTTCTTCTCCCCAAAAGCTGATGCTTTGTGCAGCCACTAGAGTGGTTCGCCAGTTCCTGCATAAAAAATATAAATTACTCTGAAACAGGTGGTTGCCGCAGAAATCTGGCTGGAGTGCATCAGTTCAATATGCCATAGAAAACAGATAAATACCTCAGTAATAAGATAATACAAGGAAATTTGACGCCTTACTCAGGGCAGTAAAGAAGCTGTATTCCAAGCATGAATAGCAGTTTCTTCTGCTGAAGAAACGTTAAAATTTGGACTGTGAGTTGCGGTGAGAAGCACGGCAATTTTAGGATGACAAACATTCATAAGATCTAAAGAATTAATCAGTTTTCATTGGATTGTTTTAAGTTATGGATTTACTAAACGTTTACATGCGTCCACTCGTTATTAGATTGGAAACTTAAACACAAAACATAAACTTGCCATTATCGAGATTTCCCGTAAGTAATGTGGTCTGCTGATTTGGACAAATATGGCTACTTTTTTTTTTCTACCCTGCTGAGGAGTGGTCAACCACACAAGGTCCTGGTGCTGACCATATAAACCTATTGGACTGGACTGAAATATGGCTCTGAGCTTGATTATGAATCCTGAATTTGCTGCACTGGTGGGCTCTGTGGAGGGAAAATCTTCCGTTCTGTTTGTTTGTGGAATGAGAGCCCAAAGTGAATAGATTCAGAGGATATGTTTATCAGCTGGTGGATAATCCCGAGCCGGAGTCATCCCAGGCACCTGAACTTTTGTTTCTACTGGCATCGTCAAATTCTATATTGGAGGAAGTCTTCCAGTGTAGATGGCTTCAGTCTTTAGACACGGGTCTTTGCCCCATGTCTGCGATTAGGGGGCTGTTTGATATTGTCGGCATTCCTTCTCTCAATAAACATAGTTTCTTTAAACATCCCACTAACCATTTTCTCTCCATAGGTAGTTGGAATATGAGGACTATGCAAAGAGCTTTTTCTCTTGATGTCCTCACACAAGAATTCCACAGTTATAATTTAGATATTCTCGGTTTGTAAGAGACCAAATAGACAAATAAAGGTCAGATTCTTAAAAATAAATTTCTCTTTACATGGAGGGAAGATGGAAAGCACCACCATGGCGTCGGTCTGCTTCTCAGCAGACATGCTAGTGATGCTCTTCTAGGATATGAGTGCATTAATGAAAGGTTTCTTACAGCAAAATTTCAGACAAGCGTTAAAGACTTGAATGTTATCTGCTGTTATGTCCCCACTGAGGATGCTGATGAGGATGAGAAGGATATGTTTTATGGACAACTTCAGGATATTTTGAATTCTGTCAAGAAAAGAGATATTACCCTTGTTCTAGGTGACTTCAATGGCAAAGTTGGTATTGAAGGGGAGGAGTGATTTGGGGAGGAGTGATAGGCTCCTTTGGTATTGGTAGCTGCAATGGCAATGGGCAACGTCTCCTACAGGTAAGTAAACTCAATGGTTTCAGAATAACCAACACTTATTACAAACACGGCGATATACATAAGTACACATGGGTTCACTTGATGGGCTGCATAAGAATATGATTGATTATATGTTGATTAACAGCAAATGGGCTAGTTCTATTAGGAATACCAGGTCATATAGGGGAGCTGAAATTGGATCTTACCATTACCTTGTTAAAAGTGTATTGCAATTTAAATTTAAAATGTGTTATGCTAGGGTTAAAAAATTTACCTTTAATACTGAAGCTCTGAAAGACCCAGTTATAGATAAAGCTTACCATGATAGGTTAGTTAGTCATTATAACAGTCATGGTTTGCTTACTACTGAAGTTGAGGAAGAATCGGACCATTTTAAACAGCATTTTTGGAAACTAACTCTACTCTTTCAGGAAAAAAGGAGCAGAGGAGACAGAATTATTTGAGTGATAAGGACTTGCACTTATTTCAGATGAAAGAACTGCAGGAATGTTCTTAATCAATACCCTACGAGTCCTAATAGAAAACATTACAGAGAGTTTAATAAACGTGTAAAGGATCAGTTACCTGCTGATCAGAATCTTTGGCTTGATGGCTTGGCTGACAAAAACAAGGAAGCAGTTAGACAGCACAACAGCAGAGAGCTGTACCAGATAGTTAATGTTTGTGTGGTAGAAAACGGACAGGTATACAGGAATTGAAGGATAAACAAGATAAGGTTATAGAAGGTGAGGATTCTGTCATGGTTAGGTGGCTGAGCATTTCAGTGATGTTTTAAACAATGTGGTTAGTTCTACTCCCATTGTTTCTAATGATGATAGATGCAATACTGCCTTTAATATTGGCTCTATAACACAATCTGAATTTATTTTGACTATTTCTAAACTTAAACTTCATAAATCCCCAGGTGTCGATGAAATTACTACGGAAATGCTTAGAGCTCGGAATGTTTCGGTTACCACTTGGATGACTGAAATTTTGAATATCTTTTATGATAAAGGCATGGTTCCTGAGTATTTTAGCAGAGCTATTATTATCCCTATTTTCAAAAATGGTGATCGCAGTTCTTGTGATAACTATAGGGGTATCGGCCTACTCTCTGTTCCAGGGAATGTTCTTTGCATGATTGTGCTTAATAGAATTAAGAATCTGGTTGACAGTCAATTGCGTGATGAGCAATGTGGATTCAGAAGTGGTAGGGGATGTGTGGATCAGATATTTTCACTTAGGCAGATTCTTGAGAAATGTTTAGAGTTTCAGAAACCTTTGATTGCTAGGTTTATTGATTTCAAAAAGGCTTTCGACTCTGTTGATCGCCATAATTTGTGGTTGATTGTATGATCATATGGTATACCTGACAAGTTAGTTAACATAATGAAAGCTCTCTATAATAAAACTGAGTCGTGTGTGAGAGTTAGTAAGGCTTGTAGCAATTGGTTTAGCATTACGTCTGGTCTTCGACAAGGTGCATTTTATCTTCCTATGTCTTTAGTTTGGTTATTGATTATGTTATGCAAAATTCACTTCAAGGGAAAGATTTTGGCCTTAAATGGACTGGAGATTCGAAAATTTCTGATTTAGATTATGCTGATGATTTAGCCCTGTTGACAAATGATGTTGATGTGATGAACTCTTTCATTCGAGCTGTTGATGAGACTGGTAGTAGAGTAGGTTTAGTTATAAGCAGAGAGAAAACTAAATTGATGAAAATATATCAGTCAGGTCTGTTAATCTGAATGGTTGCAGTCTTTGAGAGAGTCGTTCATCTCAGGTTTGCTTTTCATATTTTTCACTGCATTCGTAAAAGAGGTAAAAAAATAAATACCCCTCAATCAGCTGCTTTCCACAGAGGTCTGACAGGACCCTGTCAGTTTATATGCCATAGTAGAAGGTCTGAGAGGATGTCAGGCTCTTAGCAGAAAAACGACACAAACAGCCATGCCTTACACGGGGCTCGAACTCGGTCCCTTAGATCATGGGACGGCAAGTCGTAAAAAGGTTCCATGTTTTCCAATTACTAAGCGGTTGCTTTAGTAATTGCTCTCCGAAACGAAAAACAAAAACGACAGTAAACGCGTGGATGAATTAAGCTTTAAAAGCAAAAAATTTCTTGATATTAGTTTGTAACAGTCGTCGTTAACCATACTCTGGTACATAAAAAAAGAAACATAAGTAGTAACTTGTGTCGATGGGATCCCTATTTGTTTAATTGACCTTTTTGTTTTATTTGATATTACATCGTTCATATAACTTTAAAGATTATGTATGCAATGATGATTATTCACAGTTTGGGCAGATGATAACTGAATGTTAGAGCATATAAACATGCTACAATAAAACCAATAAGTGTCATAGTTATTTTCACAAGAACCGCTAAACCCTCCCTCTACCCTAGGTAAGAAAGGGGAAAGCCGCAGTCCATCAGAGAAGACGTAAAGCCGTGTCTCCATGTGCGGTCCGTGTGCCATACCATGCTGGATGGCCTTGACGGGAAGCTACCATCTGTCTCTTAACAGTTGTCTAATGTATACTCTTCCCCCAACTTTCTCTGGGTCCTCGTGACCTGGCCATTTAGCCCATTGTGTGCAAAAAAGTGCCGCTCAGAGATAAAATAACTCAGGTTTCATTGTAAAATTTCTTGGGACTTTTGTTCACTTGGAATCTAGATTGAACCTCATGAACTAGTGGAAGTACAATAACCCAACTTCTAATTCAAACACAGATCGCTAGCATTAGTTTTCGACTCGTTTTAAAATTTAGAAATTTAATTTTTTTCAAATGTAATTCTGCAACTTATTTTTATGTTTATTTAATTTGTAAACGAATTAGCACGAACTTAAATTCAAAATAAAAATTCTTAATAATAATTTAATTAGAAAAGTAATTGTTAAATATAGAACTCGTAATTTTATGCACTAAGATAACCAAAAAATATAATGATTTTTCAGTTTCGATACGATTACAGTTGAAGTTATAGTGTTGAGTCACAAGTCACACGGAAGTCGACATGTTATCCTTCGTCTCATTCACAGAGTTTAACTTAAAGGCTAAATTTCTTCTCCTGTGCTCTACTACAAAAGGAGTTTGCGATTTATTCGATGAGATGTATTTTCTCTTGAAATTTCATAAGATTCTATTTCATAAGAAATTGCTGCTCATCGCACAAAATCAGATAACCCTTTCCTTCTGATTCATTCGTTTTCCATTTTTGAAATGGAGCAACATGTGTCTCGCAGTTGATATATTTTTACTAAAGCAGATACTGTATGTTTGTTATGAAATAATAATCACTTTTAGGTTTATTGAGCTTTTGTACTTTGCTGACAAAAATTTCGAAACCATCAGCCACTGAAAGAGTCCTATAATAACATTGTCTGTTTCAGTTGCATCCTTTTGTATCCAGACTTGCAATCTGATGTTCCAGATTTCGAATTCCAAATGTGCCTGTGTCGAGAATTTTCCCCGCCAATCCTCTTTCTGCCCTCGGTGACAAAAGAGACACCAATGGACTTGAAATGACCCGTGTCCATGGAGGGAGACATGAAGCAATGGAACCGTGTATAGCAAAGCACCTTGTGCACATTAAAGAACAATTTTGGAGTCAAGGCTTTTTGACCTTGACTGGAAGCTTGCATCTGTCTCTTAACAGTTGTCCAGAAGGTCCTCTTCCCCTATTGCAAAACTCCTCGCTCTGCCCACAGTCAGTAGGAGACACCGATGAGCTTGGAAAGGCTGCCGTCCGTCGGATGGGACGTTAAACTGTGGCCTCATATGCGGGGGAGCCATACCCTGTGCAAATTAAAGAACACTCTAGAGCAGTGATTCCCAACCTTTTCCGGACCATCGCCCCCTTTAGAAGAGAACAAAAATTTCACACGCCCCCGTAGTCCATAATAGTTAATTTTATATGAAATATTAAAATATTGTTGCATATTATCTGTACCTAATTTATCTGTTTATTTATCTATTAAAATCATAAAGCAGAAATTAATATAACGACAACCAAATGTACAATAAAATTGTTTATTAAAATTTTAAAAATAAACACAGAATCAATAAGAAATAAAAACATAATAAGATAAACACAAAATTAATAATAAATAAAAAAATTAATGAGATGGTTGAGGCTGGTGGAGTGTTAACAATTTGTTAATGTCGGGTTCCAATTTCGTTAACATCAATCGCAGATCGCCACGTTCAGTGATGTGTAGTCTGTTCCTCTTCTTTTCCAGTAAATTAACTACTGCACTGAATCCTAGCTCAGCCATATAGGACGAAGGAAATGCGATTAAAAACTTCTGTACTATTGCCCACAATCCAGGGTAGAGAATTGGTATTGATTTTTGAAGCCAGAACTCTTGGTATCCATGTTTGAATTTTACTTTGAGTACTTCGTTAGTCGTGAGTTCTAAGAGTTCCTCTTCCAAATTTGATGATTCTTCAGTATCTGTGTTTGCGAAAGATCTAAAATCCAACTCGGTATATTCATGTTTAAAATATCTTGGAAACGCTCCGTAAAATCAACATGAAGAACTTCCAAGTGTTGGCAGTAAGTAAGTAAATCTTCCGGTTTTGCAGAGACTGCTGATAATGTGGGAAAGTGGTTGTATTCACCTCTACCTAGATATCGTTTGAATAGAAGAAGTTTTCCCGCAAAAACAGCTATGACGTTTTTTGTTTTAATTAAAAGTTTTCTGTTTTAATTAAATTCAACTCATCACCTTGCAATTGTAAATTAACTTGATTAAATATTTTAAACAGGTCTGTCAAATAAGCGATGTCATTTTTTGACGTAATCAGGTTTTCGCGCAATTTTTCGTCTCTGTCTTCAACAAAGTCCAGTACTGAGTCAAATAGATTGAAAAAACGATTCAGACAAACACCTTTAGAGAGCCAACGTACTTCTGTGTGCAGCAGCAAGCGATTGTAATCTTCATCATTTTCATTACAAAGCTTACCAAACAATCGGTCATTCCATGAATTACTTCTAATCTTATTGATTGCTTTAATAACGTAATGGAGCGACGTATGCAGACGTTCATTCAAATTTTTTGCAACCAAATGCTGAGGATGAATAATACAACGTACAGCCAGTACATTTGGTACTGCTTGTTTCAAATTCGCTATGAAACCCTTATGACGCCCTGTCATTGCTGGAGCACAATCAGTAGCAGCAGACAAAATATTGCAAATAGGAATTTCTTTCTCTTGAAAAAACTTTTGCATGGTATTAAATACAGCTTTTCCCTCTGTATCAGATTCCAAATTTTTAGCAAATAATAACTCTTCATGAATTTTTTCTTCTTTTCTTCTTTTATAAATCGTACGTATGATAAGAGTAGAGCTTCGTTATTTGGTAGAGTTGATTCATCGAGTTGAATGGAAAATTTGCAAGTCTTTAAGTAATCACATAATAATATTTCATCGTCTTTTGCCATTTCATCTATTCTTCTTTGCACTGAATTATTACTGAGAGGAATTTTTTTGATGATATCTGACGGTGTCTTATGATGAAGAACAGTTTTTAATATCTCTTTGACTGCCGGCAAAATTAATTCCTCGCCAATTGTGGGTGGGTTTCCTGCTTTTGCGATTAACAATGAAACGTTATATGAGGCTCGTTGTCCATCATCATCTTGTTTAGAAGACGACGCAAAAAGGTTTGACATAGTTGACTGATTTAAATATTGCTTTTCCAGTTCTTGAAAATAGGATAAATCTTTGTTCTTCTTATCAGCATGCATTTTATTTAAATGCTCTTGTAGCCTAGAAGGTTTCATAGCTTCATTTGAAAAAACTTTTCGGCAAATTAAACACATAGATAATGATTGGTTTGTAAGAGAGTAGGTAAATCCATATTTCAAATACTCAATACTGTACTGCCGGCATTTGTTTTTAGATGTAGATTCAGACAATTTCAAATACAAATTAACTTCTCAACAGATTTATAAATAGTTATAAAAATAATGTTTGTAATGACTTCTAACACTTATCACTCACGACTATTTATCACGGCGAAGCACATAAAAATAATAAAACATTCCTTTATAGATTTGATTTTGTGCACGCATTAACTTGCATGTTTGCGATGCCGGCCACTTGCTCCGTAAACAAGTCATTTCAAGCTCCCATATTCTTGTCGAAACATGTTAAATTGCATGAACCGCGTGTTTGCCTACCAACTTGCAAGGACTTGTCACCGTCAATCTATTCTAAACTAAAACAAATTAGGTATAGGTATACCTAATGTTAATTTAAAAATGCTTATTAACGCGATAACAATAAGATAATTTACATAGCTAGATAAAATATTTATTCATGAAAACAGGTATTTTCAAAGTATTTTATTATATTAAAAAATAATTATAAAAAAATATTAAATATAATAAATTTATTATTATTATTATATTGTTATTGCATCAAGGTTGATTTGCCTGTCAGTACGGACACACATGTCCAACATAATAAGCCTGATATAGTAGTGCATGCTACGGTATTGAATAAGATTACAATTATTGAAGTAGGAATAACATCTCAGGATAACCTGCAGACAGTAAAGGTTGAAAAGAAGAGGAAGTATGATCTGCTGGCTAATGAGTTGAGCCTAATTCGCAAGTGTAATGTTAATATTATACCTTATGTTCTGACGTGGGATGGTATTGTAACTACGTACCATAAAGCATACTCAAAGCGACTTGGAGTGGGAAAACATATTGAAGCTTATATCCAATCTGTGATCTTGAAGAGAACTTTTGAGAGCATCTCAGTCGACTTCAGACGTACCAGTACGCTAGTAGGCGGTAGCAGGGAACTTATTGTCCAAGCTGCAGTTGAAAAGCTGTACATGACGGATGAGGTAGTGGATGACCAGAATCACCAGGAAGACACCACAGAATAGAAGAGATAAAAAGGTTGTCACAGAAAATTCCATAAAATTTATTTATTTATTTGACCGCCCCTCTTGACTGCCTCAAAGTCCCCCATTTGCCTCTGGATCCGCTACCGTCCCCATGGAAGGCTCCAGCGCCCACTGGGGGGCGGTATCGCCCCCGTTTGGAATCTATGCTCTAGATGCTTGACGGGAGGCTACCTTCTGTCTCCCAACAGTTCTTCCAGTGGGTCCCACAGGAACCTTCAATACCACTCCCAACCTTCTCTGAAATTTCGGGGTCCTTGTGACCTGAATTTATCAAATTGTGTGCAAAAAAGAATGCCTCTAAGAGGTAAAAAAACCTAAACCAACCCCTTCCTCTATACAACTCCGGATCCTTGGGATCCCTATTACCTGCCATTTAGCATATTGTGTGCAAAAATTAGTTCCTCTCAGAGGTAAAACAACCCAATCTCATTCCACAAATGGTTTTCTATAAAAGTGTTCCTGTTATTAATATCATTTTAAGAACGTACAAATAGTGTACCTTATTATTAGGATTAGTTCTAGATATATTCTCCTTTCTAAATACCCGATGTTTATTTGACTAACAAGGACGTTGTTCCAGGATATCACGTGCAAGTATCGAGTATATCTAGATAAAGATGACAATGCAACCGAAGTTATTTCGGACACTTCCAACCCTGATTTCAATCATAGAAGAATATTTTCCTTTAAAAGGGTCACTCAATCGGTAAGTAACCTTATTTTGAGATCACATCACAGTCTAACAAAAGGAGATTATGTATTATATCAGTGCAAAACAAAATTCTTTCACCTAACTTTTTTTTACAGACTTATACTTCTTCTGGTGTTTAGCTGTTAGCAAAAATAGAGTGGTTTGCAATTTTAAGTTCATCTATTTACATTGGTCGTTCAGAATGAAAGTAGTATTTTAAACTAGAGTATTATGATAAAACATTTTTTTTATTTCTCGAATGACAGGCAAAAGTCTTTAATTTTTTTCAACAAACGCTTACATGTTAACGTAGTGGATTAGTCAACACAAACAAGCAAAAATAATCGCAAAACATTTTGCATTTCTTTCTAATTCTAATGTTTTTGATTTCAGTTTCACCTATTAAATTGTTTTCAGTCATCATCGAAATTGTTTTTGATTTGAAATTTAAATTTTTCTTCCCACCCTCTTCCCCGACATCGAAAACATTCTTTTTGACGCTACAACTGATTTGTGACTTAGATTTGAGCAGGAACAAACTGGAAGCAAAGAATGGAGATTCGGAAATCGGCCCATGAGATGAATACCAATCATGAAGAAAATGTCTCTCCAGGCGGGAAGCACTGTCAAGCGAACCCCCTTCGTTCTCCTGCTCTGCCTCTTGAATATCTTTTGTGATACATAATTTGCATCAATGGTTTTCTGTATCGCAAAATCTGATGCGGTTTGCTCTAAAGTTCGTGAATATCAATTTATCTGTTGGAGTTCCTACCACATCTCAATACTCCAAGCGATTGCTTGCCTGCATATTTAAGGTTCCACTCACAACCGTAAAAATTCGGCTTTGTAAGCAGGGAGCTCAGATATTGTCTGGTTACATAATTTATGTTATGAATAAATTACAAAATAAAAGTTCATAAGATTTTATTAAATTTACTTCTAAATATGATATTCTAATATGACAAACTCATGTGTTGATGCAGATGAGGTTTTTCCCAACTCATATGAAGGAAACACATTATAAGTTTTCAAGGGAAGAAAATCAGCTGCAATTTTTTCCAGTTTGGAAGAAAAATCGGTTTCGGCGCTCTATTTTCCTTTGAAGTTCAGTAACCGAATTCATTATTGGTAATCTTAGTTTTTATTAATTTTTTTTTTACTTTAGGATGAATATTGGAAGATACCTATTTTTAATTGTTTTAATTTACATTCATTTTTAAATTCCCGTGAAATTTCCTTCCCTCTTTTTTAAGAAAAGAAATGGAGAGGGATAACTAGAAATATCCCATGACAGTCTCCACGTCACAAACTGTCGTTTAAGAAAACACTAGGCCATCGCTTTTGGAAAAATCTTCAGTTTTGCTGGATTTTGTAGTTTTGTTGGATTTTGTTGTTCCAGTTCAAAAATTGAAATCTGGCGAGTCAGACAGAAAAAAAATTCACCAGTGGCACACAAGCATGTAGATATAGTCTGGATGGTCACGAGTAAGTTGAAATAGATAAAAAGAAAGAATTTCAATAACCCACTGGAATATTTGAGGAGACCATGTAGCATGTAAAAGACCATGGAGAAGCTTTAAATAGGTAAAAAATATAACAACTCATATGAAGTATTTGGATAAACCACGGAGCAGATTTGTAGCGTAACACTCAGATTTGCATCCAATGCAACTTTGTGCGGCATTTTCCTCTCCTGCCTCGAACCACCTGCACTTTCGTTTTCGCTCTCCCCCCCCCCCCCACTAATTTTATGTTCTTTCTGGATCACTGACGACCCTACCAGTGATCCAAAAATAAAAAAAAAACAACGACGCAACTCTGTGTAAACAACGAGCAGAGAGAGATGCTAGAAGATTACAAAGTGCTCTAAAATAATCCTCCTCTGCCAGCAGAAGAGAAGGAACTGAGTCATAGAAAGGTATCCCCTCAATTCATAGGATGGAAATACATTATTTTTTCTAAATTATATCTTCAGATGTCGTCATGAACATTTTATTATGGAGAGGTGTCATGCAGTCCTAGTGTCATACCTAAATTCAGATCTCTCGAAAATGGGAGAACAATGATGTAAATAAATAATGGTGGGGAAATGACATCAAATTCATAAGGTAAAGATTTGTTACCCCACCAGCTGCGCAGCAGTGATAGGTGTTGGATGGGCTCATGGAGCAGAGTGGCCCAGCTGAGAGTGTAAACCATAATGGAGTATAAGCAATAATAGAGTGGGAATACTTACTAATTGGCAAAGGGCAGAGTTGGAATACTTTCAACAATCCTGGTGTCACTTTGCTCAGATCAAATGCTAGAAGTAATCACAGATGAGGCTTATCTAAGTCCAAGGCCTGGAACCTTGTAGTGAAGTCAGTGAAGAGTACACAATGAATTCAAGCCCCCTTTTCAATGTTGACTACAACCGCTAACAAATAAGTTATGGGACAAACATAAACACCTTAGTCCTGCCCACCAAAAGAATCGCCTGAAGCTGTAGAACATCGTTTAATATCATTATTCCCTTGTGCTATTTCTCATCCAAACCAATTGGCCACGTCGGGTGAGGAATTGCAGCATAAGTGGCAGCTGAGTGATAACGGAGAGAGACGATGTTAATGAACGAGAAGCACCATGGACTCTGTCATTATGCCCGCCATAATTAATCAGAAGGAGTGTAAAGTGAGGCTCTTGTTATCTTACCCAGCGAGCCACGTGATGGGAGCAGCTAAATGTCTGCCTCCTTATGAAACTACCCCTCTCAGAGTATGTGCATGAAACTACCCCAACTGTATATGCGCTGAGAAGCAGGAGTTGCAACACCGAAACAATCAATGCTCAAGTGAACTACCCTTGTTGGCCTTGCCGTGACCGTAGGCTTGCACTACAGTTTCAACATTTTCTCTACAGCTTCCAATTTGCGCCATTTGCCAAATGTATTGCCGCATTCTGCCCTATCCTCCTTCTCAATCCTTTGCTTCGGTGCCTAATCTGTTGCTATGGGAAGCGCCGAAGAAGAATTATACATGAAAAAAAGGCTTCTGGAAAATTCCACGTCACGGCACTCCCCCCAACTCCTCCTTCTCCTACGTCTCCATCTGCATATGCACCTGCACTCACCAAATGCGCAATAACCGACGCCCACCAATCACGAAGTCATGATGACATCTGCGATGTCCCGTTGTTTGGCCATCAATGAGGAGACTGTAAGATGAGGTAAATGAGGTAAGCGCGCCGGACGTTTGCTCTATCTTCTTTCTGTTTCAAGTATCCGATAGGAAATCATGTGTGTGCGTGTCGCCTCTCGCTGGAAGAGTGAGGTTTTGACGGTCAAGTTACCGTCCTCGGATAACGCAGGTAAACTAGATGATGTCAGGACGGATCCATCGATCCCTAAAACGGCCATAACTCACCGAAAGGATATCAATGCATCTCTAAAAGGATGAAGCATTTTCCTTGTGTCTGAGCGGCCTCTGGAAGGATTACGGGTCAGCCAATTCTCTCTACCACCTTTTTCTGTCTCTCCAGTCTACTCCCGAATTACCTCGTTAGCACGTCCAAGATAAAGTCAATTATAATGACTGAAATATTGCGAATTTTGTGGTGTCGAAAATTGGCCGGAACTGAGCCCCTTGATTCTCTCGCTGTGTGCGTGAATGTGGGTCCGACGAGGTCAATAGATGAGGGTTATGTTACCGAAAAAAAAAATTCATGTCTGTCAGCTCAATTGAGTTTTGCTTGTGGTGAGTACATTTGAGTAACGAAACCTGTTGAACAGTCACTTAATCGCGGCCAACAACGAACATACCTCATTTGTCACAAACGATGCACCCCTTTGAAGAGTTAATACTTTAAAACATATACTACTCTATGCCCGTCCCTCTCGCATCGCTTAGAGCAGGGGTTCATACCATAGATTGAGAGATATAAGTAGTGACATTTTACATAGGACTGAACAAATACTAAAATATGTCATCTAAGTGATCCGCTAGTCTCCACTTTTAACAGGTAGGTCCGCTCATTATTCGCATTACATAGCATTTAGAATGCAATCTTTGAGAATTACATTTGTATGGTTTATCCCTTTACAGCTGTTTGCTGTTTTTATGCTGTTTGCTGCTCTCTGGTATATCAGAAATTGTCAATACTCATGAAATATGGACAGTTACTGTAAATCATTGGAAAAAAAAAGTCATTAGAATTCAGTTTTATTGTTTTGTTTGTTGCGAGACTCAGGCACTTCTTTTCCTGACTGATTGTTCCACGTCTGTTGGTCAGTCACTGTGATAAGTAGATTCTAAAATTGTGCTTGGTCGGATTTAATAGAGTACCTAATCCTAATGAGTTGCCTTGGATTAAAATGGTTAAAATAAGCCACATTTTCAAAAATCATATTTCACCTCAAAATTTAAAAATTTTAAAATCTTAATACCAATCTTATAATAATTCGGATATGAAAACTATCCCCTGTATGTTGATTCAGTGGAAGTATCATACTCCATGGGGAAAGAGGGCTACCGCTCCACGATTCTTCACAAATTTTCAGAGGTTACTCCAAATAACGCTTCTGGTTAGCTCAGACGATTGCTGCAGGAGTTATTGCCAACCCTTCCGGATTTAACCTTTCACAGTAAAAGTAATTGAAAAGCACAGAAAAAGAGTTATCTGTACTTAAAATTATTTACAAAAAAAAAGTTATCATCATCATCCTCAAGCAGCCATGGGCTAATGACTTTCAATCAGACCGTGCAATTCAGTTCTCCAAGCAAATGTGTCCTGAGCTACATCTACTGCATCTGGCCACTGCACACCAATTCTAACAACGTCCTGTTTGACATTGTCTGCCCACCGCATCCTAGGTCTCCGCCTCTTTCTGAGGCTTTTAGACACACTGTTCATAACCCTATTCGCTAATCTATAAATATCCATACGGGTAACAATGATTACAGTAATTATCGCTATGTAATGCGAATAATGCGAACAAGGCCAAATCAACGGAGTCTCTCTATGCACAATATACTGCTCAGAAGAGGTTGCCGACTCCTTTCCCTAACCTGATCATTACTTACCAAGTTCAAACACCTAATGCCAAAGATACTGCATAAGAATCTAGAATAAAAAGCATTTAGTTTCCTGTTATCTTGTTTACACAGTGTCCAAGTTTCACTACCCTAACTAACCCTAGAAAGAACCAAATTATTATACAGTCTAATTTTAGTCTTTAAGTGTATATGCCTATTTCTCCACACTCTCCATAATTTCTTAAAAGTCCCGCAGCAATCCCTATTTGTCAGTTAATCTCATGTCGCACATCACCAGTATCTGTTACATACCTCCCAAGATAATTAAACTGAATCACAGCCTGCTTCACCAATTTTCATCACTTTAGCTTTCTCTCTGTTTATAACTAAACCTACCCTGCTATCAGTCTCATCAACAACTCGAATGAAAGAGTTCGTCTCATCAACAACTCGAATGAAAGAGTTCATCTCATCAACATCATTTGCCAAAAGGGCTAAATCATCAGCATAATCTAAATCAGAAATTTTCGAATCTCCAGTCCATTTAAGGCCAAATTCTTTCCCTTGAAATGAATTTTGCATAACATAATCAATAACCAAACAAAAGACATAGTAAGATAAAATGCACCCTTGTAGAAGACCACAAGTAATGCTAAACCAATTGCTACAAGCCTTACTAACTCTCACACACGACTCAGTGCTATTAAACAGAGCTTCCATTATGTTAACTAACTTGTCTGGTATGCTATACGATCTCACAATCAACCACAAATTATACGATCAATAGAGTCAAAAGCCTTCCTGAAATCAACAGAGCTAGCAGCCAGAGGTTTCTGAAACTCTGAACATTTCTCAAGAATCTGCCTGAGTGAAAATATCTGATTACCACATCCCCTACCACTTCTGAATCTACATTGCTCATCACGCAATTGCGTGTCAAATATATTCTTAATTCTATTAAGCACAATCATGCAAAGAACTTTCCCTGGAACAGAGAGTAGGCCGATACCCCTATAGTTATCACAAGAACTGCGATCACCATTTTTGAAAATAGGGATAATAATAGCTCTGGTAAAATCCTTAGGAACCATGCCTTTATCATAAAAGATATTCAAAATTTCAGTCATCCAAGTGGTAACCGAAACATTCCGAGCTCTAAGCATTTCCGTAGTAATTTCATCGACAACTGGGGATTTATGAAATTTAAGTTTAGAAATAGTCAAAATAACTTCAGATTGTGTTATAGGGCCAATATTAAAGCCAGTAATGCAATATTAAAGCCAATATTAAAGCCACCATTAGAAACAATGGGAGTAGAACTAACCACATTGTTTAGAACATCACTGAAATGCTCAGGCCACCTAACCATGACATAATCCTCACCTCCTATAACCTTACCTTGTTTATCCTTCAATCCCTATATACCTCTCCGTTTTCTACCACATATAACATTAACTATCTGGTAGAGCTCTCTGATGTTGTGCTGTCTAACTGCTTCCTCGGCTTTGTCATCCAAGCCATAAAGACAAAGATCGTTATCAGTAGCTAACTGATCCTTTACACGTTTATTAAGCTCTCTGTAATGCAATCTATTAGTACTAGTAGGGTAATACTTTAAAACATATACTACTCTATGCCCGTCACTCTCGCATCGCTTAGAGCAGGGGTTCATACCATAGATTGAGAGATATAAGTAGTGACATTTTACATAGGAGATTTTCCCTCCACAGAAGCCCACCAGTGCAGCAAATTCAGGATCGTAATCAAGCTCAGAGCCATATATCAGTCCAGTGCAGTAGGTTTATATGGTCAGCACCAGGACCCTGTGTGGTTGACCACTCCTCAGCAGGGTAGAAAAAAAAGGAAAAGTAGCATAGTTGTCCAGATCAGTAGGCCACACTAATCTGGCAGCCCTCCACTTCCGTTCACTTCCAGAAGAGAGTATCTCTTTTGAAAGGTACTAACGATCTGCACCACGAGAAGGCGGGGTCGAACACTCGGTGTTTGGCCTGGCCGGTTTAACTAACTTTTTAATCCTGGAAAAGTTTGACGTTTCGTTCAACAAGCAAACAATACAGCCCAAAGCCTTGTGATGGTCCACCCATTCACTCTTACTTTTCCTTAACCAGTTTTGTTTTATTTACGTTATATTTACCATTTTGTGGATTATATGGATATTATGACGAGGATTCAGATAATCCTCGTTTCCCAGCTGCGCATGCGCAACTTGTACGATTTCAACTTTTATTTCAATTTTTCTTTGAATTTCAACTTAAGTCAAATTGGCTCGGTAATATACTGCAAGAAGAGAATCTGCAGAAACTGCATTAAACCAACGATGGACGTAATCCTCGCCAAAGCAGCGATATCTGGTTGAGTCTCGCAAAATGACTCCCGTACCACCGGAAGTTACACGGTCCCGACAATTTGCACCGAACGCGGTTACAACGATGCAGAACGAACGAAGCAGAGATTATGTTCCGCATCAAGCTTCGAACAATCCTTGACCTAGCCTTCGACACTAGACCTAAAACTTTTTTTATGAATAATAGAGAAACTTTCAGATGTAATTTTTGTGGCCGACTAGGGCACACGGAACAATATTGCTATAGAAGGAATGACAATTCGGGAAACTGAAATTAGGATCTTTAAAGCGAGGGGCCAAAGTTTCTCAAGAAAAGCCCTCTCATGAGTTATGTCTTGCCACTCTTGTTTTACCTTTTGTTAAGGTTTGTCACGAAGAAACTGAATTAATAGATCGCAACGATACAGAAGCCAATCTTTCATGTTCAAATGAGTAAGTTTTAGATGATATTTATGACAACTGTCAATTGAAATTGCAGCTGCGGTCCAGTGGACTTTTGAGATACCTTGTAGTCCAAAGCATAATGTTCAAGAATAACCTATAAAATGTCCCATTAGTGTAATTAATGCAAATTTAGAGAAACAAGTTGATGATGCAAAGCAAATTGATAATGAGAAATGTGTTGATAGTTGTTGTAGAGGAAAATAGTACAAAATTAGTTGATGAAGAAGTTTTAAACGAACATAGTGCTGAAATTTTTAATGTAAAAAATTGTGATTTGAGATGTTAGAGGAAAATGACGTTAATGAGAAGAGCATTCCAGAAACTGTTTTGAATATAAATAATCCTGATGAATCCAACAAATTTAGAAGTTTTCAACTGTTGAAGTCATTTCGAGGCGGACAGCAATAAACCTGGAAAGTACAAAGCCAGATTCTTCAAAGACCAGCACGTAGCGAGAGATGTCAATGAAACGACCAGAGCCTACAGAGCGACAACCGACAACGAAGCAGTAAACATAGTAGAGATGACGTCACCAACGAGATCTTCGGCAGTGCTTTCACCTAACGTATCGATCGACGAGGAAAGGATGTCACCGGGAACCGACTGGATGATGATTTATCGCAACGGAGTGCCAACAATAAAAATATAAGTATATTATTATTCTTCCACTGTGGCACTTAATGATTTATATTTTATTTCTTTTCTCTGGAATAGATGAAGACGAAGGAGCTTGAAATCGAAATATTGTGATTTATGTACTTTGAGATTTTGAAATGTTTAATTTCTTGTTGAAACTTTGTAGTTTCAATATTTGTTTTCGAAGAGGGAATTTATAATTAAAGTTTCATAGTTTGAGTTTATACTGTGATGAGAATAGAATTTTTTTTATGTATTCTTGTTCATATGAAGTTCTAGTTGTTATATTGTATTAACGTGATTTTAAAGTGTACTTTTGTAGATTTTTTTCACTTGAGCTGACTGAAAGCTGAAAATTGTAAGTTTACATTAGGAAGTTTGGAAATTGTAAAATGTTTATGGATACGAATGATGAGAATGAAGAGGAAATTAGTACAGTGATTAAATGTTTTGCACTTTTAAGAAATATTTGAATTTTTGTAAAATATTGTGTAATTCGAAATGAATTTTTGTGTACAAAATGCATTCATGAAAAAAGTGAATGAAATTGTATTGGATGAAATGTTATCGTCATATATTATAAATTATTGATACAACTTGTTCTTTACTCTTAGATATGATGTAGAAGTGTTTTAATCTTTTCAGTGTCATCAGTGATATTTATGCGTCAATGATGCGTAATTGTTGCGATGACATTGACAGCATTTATTTGTATATATATGAACCGACCATGATGATGACTTCAAGATTTTGTTGTTGTTTTTTTTGGTACCCAAATGGAGCTGTCCCCAACAGCCAAGTCTGGTGACCGAGTAATCACCAGCATAACTCCTTTGGGAGGGGGACGTAAAGCTCTAAAAGGAGAGGTAACTAATTTTTATTTCAGCTAGCTCGCAATTATTGTGTCTAGGTAAAGAATTAGTGGAAGATTGCACTCCCGCTTGTTTATAAAATTTGAAATTTCTTAACTTAGCGTGTTTGATGTAGTTAGGAGAATTTAACGGTGTTTAATACCCGTTTTTTGATGTAGATTAGGAGAAGATTTAGCTTTCACATATTTTGATTGTGGTTAGCGGATAAGCGGAAGTTATGTACAGCGCTTGATACGTATGTAATTGAATTTTTTTTTCCTTTAACCTTTTTGGAAGTTAAGTAGGATAGGAGTGAGATTAAACAGCATTTTGTACAGGTTATTTTATGCAACTTTTGAAGTTTGTATCAGAATGTGATACTTGGTAGTACGATAACGCTATTATGCAGTTAACTGCCACAGCCATTGGTATACAGGGTGAATCTGAAAAAGTGGGCAAAACTTTACGGGGTGGTAGAACGCAGCTATACGAGCAATATTCGTCATAGAATGTATGGTCGGAACGCAAGCGGTGAGAAGTTAAAAGGTAGTTTTCCACTGTGACATTTAAAGAATGAACACAAGAAGGAGAGGAGATACTCTGTGCCTCACTTGCATTCCCGTCCGCCGCACCGTACACAAAGTGCATATCCGCCATTTCGTGGTTAGTATAACCAGCCATACTCTCGGCAATCCACGGTAGAAATGCCGTTGGGTGCGAAGACCGACCGTTTTATACCATTTCCAACGCCACCTAGCGGCTCGCCGTTTGCGTATAGGCCGCTCGTATAGCTGCGTTCTACCACCCCGTAAAGTTTTGCCCACTTTTTCAGATTCACCCTGTATATTTCATCATCATCATCATCATCCTCAAGCAGCCATGGGCTACAGAGGTCCAACCAGACCGTGCAATTTAGTTCTGCAAGCAAGTCTATCCTGAGCTACATCTACTGCATCTGGCCACTGCAAACCAATTCTAACAAGGTCCTGTTTGACATTGTCTGCCCACCGCATCCTAGGTCTCCCCTTCTTTCTGAGGACTTTAGGCACACTGTTAATAACCCTATTCGCCAATCTATAATTATCCATACGGGCAACATGGCCAAACCAACGGAGTCTCTCTCTGCACAATATGCTGCTTAAAGGAGGTTGCAACCTCCTTTGCCTAACCTCAACATTAGTTACAAAGTTGAACCACCTAATGCCCAAGATACTGCGTATGCATCTGGAATCAAAAGCATCTAGTTTCTCGTTATCTTGTTTACAAAGTGTCCAAGTTTCACTACCATAATTAACCCAAAAAAGAACCAAACTATTATACAGTCTAATTAGTCTTTAGGTGTATACGCCTATTTCTCCACACTCTCCATAGATTCCTAAAAGTCCCGGCAGCAATCCCTATTCGTCTGTTAATCTCATGCCGCACATCACCATTATCTGTGACATAGCTCCCAAGATAATTAAACTGTGACACCTGCTCAAGACTGCAACCATTCAGATTAACTGAATCACATCCTGCCTGACCAATTTTCATCACTTTAGTTTTCTCTCTGTTTATAACCAAACCTACTCTACTACCAGTCTCATCAACAGCTCGAATGAAAGAGTTCATCTCATCAACATCATTTGCCAAAAGGGCTAAATCATCAGCATAATCTAAATCAGAAATTTTCGTATCTCCAGTCCATTTAAGGCCAAAATCTTTCCCTTGAAGTGAATTTCGCATAACATAATCAATAACCAAGCTAAAGAGAAAAGGAGACAAAATGCACCCTTGTCGAATACCAGAAGTAATGCTAAACCAATTGCTACAAGCCTTACCAACTCTCACACACGACTCAGTGTTATTATAGAGATACACTAGGTTATCTATACCATTGTTAGGAAGAATGGGAGGAGGTACCTTTGGTGTGATGCAAAATTGTGTTGAAGTGAAAGTAGATCGTCTTATCAAAATTTGCGTAAACATACTTTTACTTTATTTTATGTTCATTATATGTAAATGACCTAAGAAGTGTCCTATTTTTCTAAATTTGCTCGTCAAAATCTATTAGGTCAAATTTTGACTCCCTATAGGAGGGGGAGTTGTGATGGGCCTCCCATTCACTCTTACTTTTCCTTAACCAGTTTTGTTTTATTTACGTTATATTTGTCATTTTGGTGATTTTAATTCATTCTGTGGACTGTCTCAATCCTCGTTCCGAGCTGCAGGAGTTGCGCACGCGCAACTCCGACCTTTTCATTGTCAACCGCTAAAGCGTCCGTGGCAGGACACGACCAAGGAATGTCTAAGGGAGAAGAGAGCTAGCGTCCATAGGCGTAATGTAAACTGTGCGACTGGAATGCCCTCTAAACATGGCAAATTGGTGCATCGCAGTGAAGCCTCCTTCGAAACCGATAGGGGCATGATGCCTGTGCCATTCATCTTGTTGAATTGTATTTTTTTCCCTCTTTACATCCCTTGCAGAATCGGCATAGCTACCAAAATAAAATCGGACTGGGAGCAATTAAATGTTAAGCAATTTCAAAGATGAAGTATCATATTTAGTAAAGTTAATGGAAATCAATATTAATTTTTCTTCGTACTAGCTCTACCAGAATTATTGCAATATTTTCTATTTTGCTGCAATGCATAACCCAATAAGAAAAACATAAAAAAAAATCCTCTTTTAGGTTCATATTAAAATGCCTTTTACTTTTGAAAATCATGAACAGCAGGTATAATTATTTCCTTTCATTTTAAATTAGTTTCAATTTATAAATAATTTTTCATATTTCAGTTTCTTTTCTGTTCAGTTTTTTAAATTCTTTTTTGAAATAGTAAACAAAAACACACAAAAATCATTTTTTTAAATATATTTATTTAAATTCTGTACCAAACTACAAACCACAAAATCTCTCTCTCAATGTCTGTATCTTACAGAATATTTTGCAAATTTGGCAAATTATTTTCTGTTTGAGAGCATGATTGAGCCAACATCAAAATAGAGCATACATGGATTCTGAAAAAAAATTCATCACCGCCACGTTGGGAATCGAAACCTCATCTCTCCTGATTCATGCCAGAGCGCGCGCTACCATTGCACCACGCGTCGGACAACGAATATTTTCAGAATATGACCTTATAAATCTTCTTCCTGAGACGTGACTGAGACAGCGCCATCTATACTCAAGGAGATGCAACTTTTTCAGTCGTTGCATTTGATTATCAGATGCTAATGAGAAGGTCGCTAACGCTAAGACGTTAATATATAATTAAAAATCAATCCAAAGTGAATGCACAGTATTCCCTGTTAGACCTTTCACGACTAAGGGAAACATTTTTCCCCATTTTAAAATTGGTGATTGTCGTATTTAATTATAACCTTATCTGCATTTTTTATACAGAATATCAAAATAGAACGTATGCCGAACGCAATTACGTAAACGGGAAAGTTTTGTCCATGTCCATCTTTGCAATAATGTTGCATCTGTGCAATGTCCATCTTTGCTTCACAACCAAAAGAAATTGCTTCGCAGAATTTCATAATTAGCACATCATTTTGTATAGTAATTTTATTTCATAATTTTGTATTATTTTAGTTAACATTTTGTTATAATAAACCAATAAATAAAAGGCATTGCATAATAAGCCTAACTATAATTTGTGTTACCTTTATAGTCCATTGGTAAAAATATTTTCCATAAGATTCTAGAAAAACTACACATTGTTATGTAATTTTCTTATGATTTTTATTTATTTTATGTCTAAACAAACTAAAATAAACAGTTACATACTAATATTTACTCTTAGAAACCTTATGATCCTTAAATAGTTAAGAATTAATTAATGGATTCTGAAAAAATATTCATCGCCGCCACGGCGGGAATCGAACCCGCATCTCTCCAGAATCATGCCAGAGCGCGCTACCATTGCACCACGCGTCGGACAACAAATAGTTTCAGAATATTCTCAATAACATCTGATAATCAAATGCAACGACTGAAAAAGTTGCATCTCCTTGAGTATAGATGGCGCTGTCTCAGGAAGAAGATTTATAAGGATATCCTGAAAGTATTCGTTGTCCGACACGTGGTACAATGGTAGCGCACTCTGGCATAAATCTGGAAAGATGCGTGTTCGATTCCCGCCGTAGAGGCGATGAATTTTTTTCAGAATCCAATAATTAATTCTTAACAGGGAATACTGTGCATTCACTTTGGATTGATTTGTAATAGAGCATACATAGTAGATACATAGATACATAGTACATAGATACTTAGTAGCAAACAATACAGGGTGATTCAGAATTCATCTTCAATATTTAGTGGGGAGGAAGGGAATAAGAAAAGAAAGAGATTTCACATAGGAAAGTATGGGGGCAGACGAACGCATGGTGGTGTAGAGGGCGCTGTGTGTACACACCTCTCATACAGAAGCACAGCTGTTTGACGCGTGCAGTCAGTTGTCATTCGACAAGGTGAATTTGCAGAAGTAACATGAACCGGTATACGTGGAATGAATGTGCAGATATGCATGTAACTTACGGTGCGGCAGAAGAAAGATGTCTTCGAGCCAGGCAATTGTATGCAGCGCGCTTCCCAAACCGCCGTGTGCCACAGCATCAAATGTTTTCACGTATTCATCGCCAACTGCGTGAAACAGGATCGTTTGCTGCTAGTAATGTTAATCGAGGGAGGCGCAGATCGGCACTGACAGTAGCAGTAGAGGAAGCTGTCCTACAGGAAATCGAGGAACAACCTGGTGCTAGCACACGAGGTATGGCTAGGCAGTTTGGAATTTCGCAAGCAACAGCGTGGCGGATATTACACGATGAAGGGTTACATCCGTTTCATCTGCAAAGAGTGCAATTATTGGCAGCAGACGACCATCCCAAGCATGTTATTTTTTGTCAGTGGTTCATGCAGAGAACAGCCGTTGATCCCAATTTCCCAACGTATGTTCTTTTCACCGATGAGGCATTGTTCACTCGAGAGGGTGTCTTCAACACACACAATTGGCATGTGAGGGCTCATCAGAACCCACACGGTACAAGACCTGGAGCTGCACAACAACGTTTTGCTGTCAATGTGTGGACTGGGATTGTCGGTGACTGTTTGTTGGGCCCGTATTTACTACCATCCCGTTTGGACGGTGCCAAGTACCTAACATTTCTTCAGACTGTGTTACCGGATCTTCTGAACGAGGTTCCTGATGGTAGTCTCCGGCGAATGTGGTTCCAGCATGACGGCGCTCCTGCACATTTCGCAAATGCTGTGCGTGCTTACCTACGCAGACAGTTTGGTGGTCAATGGATTGGCCGCGGTGGACCGGTTTCTTGGCCACCACGTTCACCGGATTTATCTCCAATCGATTTCTTTGTATGGGGTGCTATGAAAAACATGGTGTACGAGACCCCTGTTGATACTGCTATGGATCTTGTAGCACGCATATCAGTTGCTGCCTCAAACATCCGGGAAATGCCAGGCATCTTCCACAGGGTCCAGCTGTCCATGCAACGCCGTTGTGAGTCATGCATTCTAGCACATGGTCGGCAGTTCGAGCACCTCTTGTAAGTCTGTACAACCAATGCAAAGAAATGTTACATGTAAGATAATAAATGTTTTTTCCTTACCACTTCCTTCTTATGTGTTCTTTCCATCATTGAACTGGGGTCATTTTGCCCTACTACATGGCATATGCGCCCATGCTTTCCTATGTGAAATCTCCTTCGTTTCTTATTACCTACCTTCCCACCAAATATTGATGATGAATTCTGAATCACCCTGTATATCTTAAAAGCAAAACAAATTAATCCACATACTGATTTATACTTTCTAACACTATTACTGCAATACACTTTCAGTAATTTCATATATCACATGATACTTGCACTTTCATTAATTTTCTATATCACAAAAAATTAGAGTAAAGCTTCACAGTGCAGTAATTAAAATTAATATATTCAATACTCAATGACACAATGTCATATTTTTTTATAACATGACATTTTAAGAATGTCATTAATGTGTGTGCGTGTGGAGCTTCAATTCACTTCTGCCTCAGCTGAAATAAAAATTTTTAAATATTTGGGTTTTTGTATAGCTTGAAATTTTAAACATGCCATTTTGTGTGTGGGTGGGCCATTGATTACCTTCTACCACAACTGAAATGGAAAAGTTTGCAATATTTGTTTTTTTACACTATTAAATTTGAATTAAGTCATTTGTGTGTGGGGAGGACTTGATTTTCTACCTCAGCTGAAAAATGTAGCTTCCAATATTATTTTTACAACATGAAATTTTAATTATGTCATTGGTGTATGTTTGTGGGTTGGAGGAACTTGGAATTCCTTCTGTCTCGACTGAGATAAAACCAATTTTCATTTTTTTAATAGCATGAAATTTTAATTGTCATTTGTATGTGGGACACAGATTCCATTCTACATCAGCAAAAATGAAAGTTCACATTTTTTATAGCGTGAAATTTCAATTATGTTATATTTTTGTGGGGGGGGGGGGGTGCAATACAAGCATTTGTAACAAATGCCTATATTGAGAGACACTTGTAGAAGATATGATAGAAATTTCAATGAGAACAGATATTGCCTATAAAAGTGATCACTCATGCTGTGTAACAGGTCCTAGAAAATTTAAGAGAAAGTTGATGTCAGTGCAAAATGAAATTCAGAGCTTAAAGAAAATGCTATGGTGAAATTACAATTAGCTAAAATCCAAGCAATCAGACTTCTATTTTAAAAGATGGATTTGTTTAAGGCTCAAAAGCTCATCAAGGTGACATTGAGACACCAAAGCCTGTGTTTCTAGATATAACTTTAAACCTGTTCAGAAATTCACAGCAAAATTGCTGAAAAAAGCAATGACATATTTTATTGCCAAGGGGTAAATAAGTTACCATGATATTTTCATTCTCCAAAGGTTTATTAAAAATTGAGGTTCTATTGTTTTATTTTTAAAAAGACTTATGAATTTGTAAGAGAAAATCTTCTTTCCCAATAGCTCCACAATTTTAACTTGGTGCAAATCTGTAGATGGCCTTCCTGAATTTATTGAAGTTTTCTTCATGGAAAATTTTACTGATAGTGAGCAGAAACATATGATATTCACTTTATTATTGGAGAAGAAGTCAATTAGGAAACAAATACTGTTCAATGGCAAATGCTATTGTTGATATGTAGATTATGGTAATAATGCTAATGATAAAAATTCAGATATAGCTTCTGAAACTCTAATTTTTATGTTTGTTTCAATTTTACGTAGCTAGAAAGTCCCCATAGGTTATATCTTTAATAGTTGGATTGTCTGGCTCAAAATATATTTTTACTTACAAATTCAGCCAGGACCATATTTAATTCTTTTTAAGCTCTAAGAGCAAAAGAGGGAAACTATAATAACCTAATGATCTTCAATTCCAAAGTGCACAAATGCAGCTAATAATTAACCGGCTGATAATTAATAAGAAAAATGGCAATTTTATAACTTTCAATGAAATTAAAATCATTGGCAGCAATAAATGAAATGTCCAGTGACATTTTAGGTGTTTCTCACATGTGGAAAATATCAACCTTTAACAGTAAAGCAATGAAGGTCATTGTGTCTCTTTTCTCTGAAATTAAAAAAAAAATATTATAAGCTGTCTTTATAGCAAAACAATTATGCAAAAATTTCTTGCATAGAACGTAAATTAGAATTAATTGAATCTGACTTAATGTAGTCTTGTGTCTGCACTTATTAACCCTTTCAAAAACATTTTTTTTTCTTTAAGAAACAACTTTTGAGCCTTGTTATGAAAAACTAATGAATGAAATATTCAATATTACATATCAAAAGAGAAAGCATTTAATTCTGGAAAAAAAGTAGTAGGGAAGCATAAAAAAGCATGTTGCAGGTTCTTTTGTAGGGATTTTTGGAAACTGATTTATCAGCTTCTGTCACTTTAAAGGTTAATATTAAAAATTGAGGTTTTCTCGCCCTTCTCACAGTATGTGTGTGCAATTGCAAAAATTACTGAACAGTGTCTTCCAGGAGAAAATTTTATATTCTCAGCAACAACCATTTCATACCTAATTAAAAAATTCAAGTTAATGTCCTACATAGGCTTCAATGCATGCTGGTTATCATATCACTAGATAGTCATATCAATAATAGGGAATTGGATGTGGAAGTTGGCAATCATGCTTAAAATACGAAAAAGAAACGTTACAAAAGAATATGCTAAAATTAGACTTCACCGTTTAGAGACACAAATGACAGAAAAATTAAAATGCATCATATTAGAGCAAACACCTAAATTTGCACAAAACACAGTGACAAAAACATACTTTACAGTAATTTCATTTCTTATATTATGTGTGTGTGATAGGAATTGCCTACTGCCTCAGCTAAAATGAAAATAGTTTGCATTTTTTTCTTTTTTTCATAGCATGAAATTTCAATTATATCATTTGTGTGTGTATAGTTTCCTTCTACCTTAGCTGATATAAAAGTTTACAATATTTCTATTTTGTTGCATGAAATTTCAATCATGTCATTTGCGTGTTTTGGGAGGGGTCTTGCCTTTACTTTTGACTAAGTTGAAATGAGAGAAAATGTAAATTATTGTTTTTTATATATCATCATCATCATCATCATCATCCTGAAGCAGCCATGGGCTACGGAGGTCCAACCAGACCGCGCAGTTTAATTCTCCAAGGATAACTGTCCTGAGCTACATCTGCTGCATCCGGCCACTGTACACCAATTCTAACAAGGTTCTGTTTGACATTGTCAGCCCACCGCATCCTAGGTCTCCCCCTCCTTCTGAGGCCTCTAGGCACACTGTTCATAACCCTATTCGCCAATCTATAATTATTCATACGGGCAACATGGCCAAACCAGCGGAGTCTCTCTCTGCACAATATGCTGCTTAAAGGAGGTTGCAGACTCCTTTGCCTAACCTCATCATTAGTTACAAATTTAAACCACCTAATACCCAAGATACTGCGTAAGCATCTAGAATCAAAAGCATCTAGTTTCCTATTATCTTGTTTACACAGCGTCCAAGTTTCACTACCATAACTAACCCTAGAAAGAACCAAACTATTATACAGTCTAATTTTAGTCTTTAGGTGTATAAGCTCTCCACAATCTCCATAGATTCCTAAAAGTCCCGGCAGCAATACCTATTCGTCTGTTAATCTCATGCCGCACATCACCAGTATCAGTTACGTAGCTCCCAAGGTAATTAAACTGTGACACCTGCTCAAGACTACAACCATTCAGATTAACTGAATCACAACCTGCCTGACCAATTTTCATCACTTTAGTTTTCTCTATGTTTATAACCAAACCTACTGTACTACCAGTCTCATCAACAGCTCGAATGAAAGAATTCATCTCATCAACATCATTTGCCAAAAGGGCTGAATCATCAGCATAATCTAAATCAGAATAGCATGCAATTTCAATTATGCCATTTGAGTGTGTATGTATGACCTTGGATTTCATTCTGACTTAGCTGATATAAAAGTTTAGAATATTTGGTTTTTATTGCATGAAATTTCAATCATGTCATGTGTGTGTGTGTGTGGGGGGGCTTTTGAAATGTGAGAAAGTGTAAATTGTTATTTTTTTTATATGTATAGCATGCAATTTTTATTATGACATTTGTGTGTGTGTGTGTGTGTATGTGACCTTGGATTTCCTTCTGCCGCAGCTAATATAAAAGTTTACAATATGTGTTTTTTGTGTAAGAGAAAAATATGTTTTTCTCTCTATGTGTTTGTCTCTTTCGATTTTTTACACCTTCTGATATTTCTTTACTTTTGTAATAGAGCATTAACTGCACATAAGGTGAGATTATGCAATCCACTCCTTGCCCATACCTCAAGTTCACACAAACCACAAGAAAAGTTTTCATGTTCTGTTTCCTTGAGTTATTTTAGTCTTCACGTGAACATTAGTTGGGAACAGTGAAAGAAATTTCTCACCCATGATGCAATTTGCCCTTGCTAATGTTTCTGAAGGATATGTTAATCCTACTTTTACATCATCAAACTCTTTCTCAGTTAAAGTTTTGTTACCAAATAGTAATTGATTACATCCTGCTACATAAGCAGCAACATTTACTTTTACAGGATGAGAAGATCACACTGTTCAGCCTGATGGAGCTTCTTTCAGATGGCAGAAAACATATCACTTATACTTGGTTGCTACATACTGCATAATCCTAAAAGAAAGAATGAACAATATATATAGCATGTGTTTACTTCAACAAAAAAAAGTAAACATGTAATATCAACTTAGCAATGTATAACAAACATATAATATCAACTAGGCAATATATAGCAAATATGCAATAACAACTTGGCAATAAATAGCAAACATGGAATAACAATTTAGCAATATATAGCAAACTGATGATATTAAATTGGGTTATTTCAACTCTGAGTTGCACTTTTTAGCACCCAATGGGCTAAATGGCCAGGTCACAAGGACCCTTAGGGCTCAGAGAAGGTTGGGATATGGAACCCACTGTAACAGCTGTTAGGAGACAAATGGTAGCCTCCTGTCAAGACCATCCAGTGTTCATTGATGTGCACAGGATATGGCTCACCCGAAGACAGGGACACGGCCTTAACGTTGAATCCAATGGACTGTGGCTTTCCAAGCTCATCAGTGTCCGCGACTCACCATGGGTAGCAACACAGTAATACAAAACAATTTTGCAACATTTTCAAAAACATCTTTCTCCCCAATTTTATAGTTTTATTTAAACAATTTTATGCCTACTGGATGATTAGTGTAAAATATATATAAATTACAAGCCACTATAAATCCTGAAATAAATATTAAGACATTTAAGTTGTGTTGTCTCTTCAGTCCAAATAACATCCAGCATACTCTGAAGGGTAAATACTAGTTTGCATTAAAAATTTGTGAGAAAACATCTTGAAAAATAATACCTTGATGCATTCATGGGAAATCTGAAAAATATCCTTTCTGGTTATTGCTGCTTTGTAGCTCCACACATCGCGTATTTCATTCCAAGTCTCATGGCTCCCACACTGAAAAAAATTATTAAACCATTAATCTTCAAACAACAGTTCACAAATATTAAAACAAATCGTTGAAATCGTAAAATTAAACACTAAAAGTATTATATACACATTACTTGATATCCCAAATATTTGTTTATTGAAATATTACTAACACATTTAGTTTATGCTAAAGTTCAAACTACTATTTTAAAAAGCCACTTACGCTTAGCGAGAGCTCGACTTCTTCTCCTTAGAACTTTTTTGACACGACCTCTCTTGCCTCATTGCTTGCACGATCGTGAGTTTATCCAAATGTCTTTTCCGCGTGCTACAGACAAAAAAGTTCTAAGGAGAAGTCGAGCTCTCGCTAAGCGTAAGTGGCGCCGCTAGGCGGATCTTTTCGAAACCCGAATCTGGCAAATTGATGTGTGCACCAAAAATGAACTGTAAGGCGCCGTTTGCCACGCTACGCACATGCGCAGTTATGCCAATCTCATTTTCATATTCCTTGCTAGTTCATGCCATCGCGGCAAGGAGTGATCAAGCCATTGTATTCTTCTTCATCCGTATCATTTTTAAAAGTTTTCTAGCTAGTGCAGTCAGTATGGATACTTCAAATATGGATTTCGACGTGGCTTCAGTTTCCAGGTGAATTTGTTTTAATATTTGTGAACTGTTGTTTGAAGATTAATGATTTAATAATTTTTTTCAGTGTGGGAGCCATGGGACTTGGAATGAAATACGCGATGTGTGGAGCTACAAAGCAGCAATAACCAGAAAGAATATTTTTCAGATTTCCCATGAATGCATCAAGGTATTATTTTTCAAGATGTTTTCTCACAAATTTTTAATACAAACTAGTATTTACCCTTCAGAGTATGCTAGATGCTATTTGGACTGAAGAGACAGCACAACTTAAATGTCTTAATATTTATTTCAGGATTTATAGTGGCTTGTAATTTATATATATTTTACACTAATCATCCAGTAGGCATAAAATTGTTTAAATAAAACTATAAAATTGGGGAGAAAGATGTTTTTGAAAATGTTGCAAAATTGTTTTGTATTACTGTGTTGCTACCCATGGTGAGTCGCGGACACTGATGAGCTTGGAAAGCCACAGTCCATTGGATTCAACGTTAAGGCCGTGTCCCTGTCTTCGGGTGAGCCATATCCTGTGCACATCAATGAACACTGGATGGTCTTGACAGGAGGCTACCATTTGTCTCCTAACAGCTGTTACAGTGGGTTCCATATCCCAACCTTCTCTGAGCCCTAAGGGTCCTTGTGACCTGGCCATTTAGCCCATTGGGTGCTAAAAAGTGCAACTCAGAGTTGAAATAACCCAATTTAATATCATCAGTTTGCTATATATTGCTAAATTGTTATTCCATGTTTGCTATTTATTGCCAAGTTGTTATTGCATATTTGCTATATATTGCCTAGTTGATATTATATGTTTGTTATACATTGCTAAGTTGATATTACATGTTTACTTTTTTTTGTTGAAGTAAACACATGCTATATATATTGTTCATTCTTTCTTTTAGGATTATGCAGTATGTAGCAACCAAGTATAAGTGATATGTTTTCTGCCATCTGAAAGAAGCTCCATCAGGCTGAACAGTGTGATCTTCTCATCCTGTAAAAGTAAATGTTGCTGCTTATGTAGCAGGATGTAATCAATTACTATTTGGTAACAAAACTTTAACTGAGAAAGAGTTTGATGATGTAAAAGTAGGATTAACATATCCTTCAGAAACATTAGCAAGGGCAAATTGCATCATGGGTGAGAAATTTCTTTCACTGTTCCCAACTAATGTTCACGTGAAGACTAAAATAACTCAAGGAAACAGAACATGAAAACTTTTCTTGTGGTTTGTGTGAACTTGAGGTATGGGCAAGGAGTGGATTGCATAATCTCACCTTATGTGCAGTTAATGCTCTATTACAAAAGTAAAGAAATATCAGAAGGTGTAAAAAATCGAAAGAGACAAACACATAGAGAGAAAAACATATTTTTCTCTTACACAAAAAACACATATTGTAAACTTTTATATTAGCTGCGGCAGAAGGAAATCCAAGGTCACATACACACACACACACACACAAATGTCATAATAAAAATTGCATGCTATACATATAAAAAAATAACAATTTACACTTTCTCACATTTCAAAAGCCCCCCATACACACACACACACACATGACATGATTGAAATTTCTTGCAATAAAAACCAAATATTCTAAACTTTTATATCAGCTGAGGCAGAATGAAATCCAAGGTCATACATACACACTCAAATGGCATAATTGAAATTGCATGCTATATATATATAAAACAATAATTTACATTTTCTCTCATTTCAACTTAGTCAAAAGTAAAGGCAAGACCCCTCCCACAAACACGCAAATGACATGATTGAAATTTCATGCAACAAAATAGAAATATTGTAAACTTTTATATCAGCTAAGGTAGAAGGAAACTATACACACACAAATGATATAATTGAAATTTCATGCTATAAAAAAAAGAAAAAAATGGAAACTATTTTCATTTCAACTGAGGCAGTAGGCAATTCCTATCACACACACATAATATGAGAAATGAAGTTACTGTAAAGTATGTTTTTGTCACTGTGTTTTGTGCAAATTTAGGTGTTTGCTCTAATATGATGCATTTTAATTTTTCTGTCATTTGTGTCTCTAAATGGTGAAGTCTAATTTTAGCATATTCTTTTGTAACGTTTCTTTTTCATATTTTAAGCATGATTGCCAACTTCCACATCCAATTCCCTATTATTGATATGACTATCTAGTGATATGAGAACCAGCATGCATTGAAGCCTATGTAGGACATTAACTTGAATTTTTTAATTAGGTATGAAATGGTTGTTGCTGAGAATATAAAATTTTCTCCTGGAAGACACTGTTCAGTAATTTTTGCAATTGCACACACATACTGTGAGAAGGGCGAGAAAACCTCAATTTTTAATATTAACCTTTAAAGTGACAGATGCTGATAAATCAGTTTCCAAAAATCCCTACAAAAGAACCTGCAACATGCTTTTTTATGCTTCCCTACTATTTTTTTCCAGAATTAAATGCTTTTTCTTTTGATATGTAATATGGAATATTTCATTCATTAGTTTTTCATAATAAGGCTCAAAAGTTGTTTCTTAAAGAAAAAAAATGTTTTTGTAAGGGTTAATAAGTGCAGACACAAGACTACATTAAGTCGGATTCAATTAATGCTAATTTACGTTATATGCAAGAAATTTTTGCATAAATGTTTTGCTATAAAGACAGCTTATAATAATTTTTTTAAATTTCAGAGAAAAGAGACACAATGACCTTTATTGCTTTACTGTGAAAGCTTGATATTTTCCACATGTGAGAAACACCTAAAATGTCACTGGACATTTCATTTATTGCTGCCAATGATTTTAATTTCATTGAAAGTTATAAAATTGCCATTTTTCTTATTAATTATCAGCCGGTTAATTATTAGCTGCATTTGTGCACTTTGGAATTGAAGATCATTAGGTTATTATAGTTTCCCTCTTTTGCTCTTAGAGCTTAAAATGAATTAAATATGGTCCTGGCTGAATTTGTAAGTAAAAATATATTTTGAGCCAGACAATCCAACTATTAAAGATATAACCTATGGGGACTTTCTAGCTACGTAAAATTGAAACAAACATAAAAATTAGAGTTTCAGAAGCTATATCTGAATTTTTATCATTAGCATTATTACCATAATCTACATATCAACAATAGCATTTGCCATTGAACAGTATTTGTTTCCTAATTGACTTCTTCTCCAATAATAAAGTGAATATCATATGTTTCTGCTCACTATCAGTAAAATTTTCCATGAAGAAAACTTCAATAAATTCAGGAAGGCCATCTACAGATTTGCACCAAGTTAAAATTGTGGAGCTATTGGGAAAGAAGATTTTCTCTTACAAATTCATAAGCCTTTTTAAAAATAAAACAATAGAAACTCAATTTTTAATAAACCTTTGGAGAATGAAAATATCATGGTAACCTATTTACCCCTTGGCAATAAAATATGCCATTGCTTTTTTCAGCAATTTTGCTGTGAATTTCTGAACAGGTTTAAAGTTATATCTAGAAGCACAGGCTTTGGTGTCTCAATGTCACCTTGATGAGCTTTTGAGCCTTAAACAAATCTATCGTTTAAAATAGAAGTTTGATTGCTTGGCTTTTAGCTGATAGTAATTTCACCATAGCATTTTCTTTAAGCTCTGAATTTCATTTTGCACTGACATCAACTTTCTCTTAAATTTTCTAGGACCTGTTATACAGCATGAGTGATCACTTTTATAGGCAATATCTGTTCTCATTGAAATTTCTATCATATCTTCTACAAGTGTCTCTCAATATAGGCATTTGTTACAAATGCTTGTATTGCACCCCCCCACACACAAAAATATAACATAATTGAAATTTCATGCTATAAAAAATGTCAACTTTCATTTTGCTGAGGTAGAATGGAATCTGTGTCCCACATACAAATGACAATTAAAATTTCATGCTATTAAAAAAAATGCAAATTGGTTTTATCTCAGTCGAGACAGAAGGAATTCCAAGTTCCTCCAACCCACAAACATACACCAATGACATAATTAAAATTTCATGTTGTAAAAATAATATTGGAAGCTACATTTTTCAGCTGAGGTAGAAAATCAAGTCCTCCCCACACACAAATGACTTAATTCAAATTTAATAGTGTAAAAAAACAAATATTGCAAACTTTTCCATTTCAGTTGTGGTAGAAGGTAATCAATGGCCCACCCACACACAAAATGGCATGTTTAAAATTTCAAGGTATACAAAAACCCAAATATTTAAAAATTTTTATTTCAGCTGAGGCAGAAGTGAATTGAAGCTCCACACGCACACACATTAATGACATTCTTAAAATGTCATGTTATTAAAAAATATGACATTGTATCATTTAGTATTAAATATATTAATTTTAATTACTGCACTGTGAAGCTTTACTGTAATTTTTGTAATATAGAAATTAATGAAAGTGCACGTATTATGTGATATATGAAATTACTGAAAGTGTATTGTAGTAATAGTGTTAGAAAGTGTAAATCAGTATGTGGATTGATTTGTTTTGCTTTTAAGATATATTGTTTGCTACTATGTATCTATGTACTATGTATCTACTACGTATGCTCTATTTTGATGTTGGCTGAATCATGCTCTTAAACAGAAAATAATTAGCCAAATTTGCTAAATATTCTGTAAGATACAGACATTGAGAGAGAGATTTTGTGATTTGTATATTGGTACAGAATTTGAATAAATATATTTAAAAAAAATGATTTTTGTTTGTTCTTGTTTATTATTTAAAAAATAATTAAAAAATTTGGACAGAAAAGAAACTGTAATATGAAAAATTATTTATAAATTGAAACTAATTTAAAACTAAAGGGCATAATTATACCTGCTGTTCATGATTTTCAAAAGTAAAAGGCATTTTAATATGAACCTAAAACAGGATTCTTTTTTTAAATGTTTTTCTTATTGGGTTATGCATTGCAGCAAAATAGAAAATATTGCACTAATTCTGGTAAAGCTAGTACGAAGAAAAAATAATATTGATTTCTATTAACTTTACTAAATGTAATATTTCATCTTTGAAATTGCTTAACGTTTAATTGCTCCCAGTCCGATTTCGTCTTGTTAGCTATGCCGATTTTGCAAGGGATTTAAAGAGGGAAAAAAATACAATTCAACAAGATGAATGGCACAGGCACCATGTCCCTATCGGTTTCGAAGGAGGCTTCACTGCGATGTACCAATTTGCCATGTTTAGATGGCACTCCTTTCGCACAGTTTACATTACGCCTATGGCAGCTAGCTCTCTTCTTTCTCCCTTAGACACTCCTTGCTATAAGATACGTGTGCGGGCTAAGTACGCCGCTTGTTATAACTTGGCAACTTTAGGTCACAGAGTTAGTGAGAAGAAGTGATGAGTTAGTGAGAAGAAGTGATGAGATGTAGTTGTAATTGCAGAGTTTTTGTGAATTAGTTTAGACAGAATTTTTTTCGAGATGTAGTCGAGATTTACACTTTGAGTTTGGTGAGTTAAATTTTTGGAAATAAACTTTGTTTGTTTTAGAAATTTTTGAATCTTTGCTGTTTTTTCTCTTGAGCAACGTAAATTGATATTGTGATTAAATTTAAACTTTAAGAAGCTTGACAATAATTTTTAAATTCTTATTCGATAAGTAACGCTTGGCAAATTCCTCAACTAACTCTCTTTCAACTTTATTTGGCAAGTTATTATTGCTGGCGCCCGATAGAGCTATCCGGAATTTGAATAAATTGGATCAGATAAAAGGTCCAAACTTTGAAAAGTTAATAATCATTGGAGCGTTGCAGCTTTTGACAAAGAAGAAAATAAAAAACCACCCTAGTATTGAAATGATTAAATTTCGAAGCTATCGAGATCTGATGGACAAACTACAAAAGATAAATGTAAAGGTAATTGTAAAGGATAAAATGAATGCTGCAGAAAAGGAAACAGGACAATATAAATATCATAAAACTGTGGGAAAGAAGCGTTAAAATTATGTGTAGTTAAAATCACAGATCTATTGCGATTACCTCTCTGAAACCACTTAAACGCATGGATAATAGTCCTAATAAATTGTTTTATGACAGGTTATCAATCTTAGGTTATTAAGTGACCATTGACTCCGAGAAATGAATTCTGCTTTCCCCTTCCCTAGCAAGGATTTCGTTATTCATTGTTTAGTATTAAGAGCCTCCAAGTATTTTTAAATTAAAGAACGTTTCAAAATTTTTGTCACCTCCATTCCATACAATTAATATGGAAATGTCATAAAATACAGTACAAAACATCGTAAAAATTTTTATCTCCTTTTTTTTCCATTTTGTCGTGTCATTATCAGATTTCTTTTTAGTTTCCATCCTTACTTTTTAATAAATAGAGAAGCTCTGATACAGGATTCAGATGAAAAAATTAGAAACAAATGCAGAAACAGAAAACAGAAATTTACTGTCTTCACCGGCTGCTTTCAGATTTTTTCTGCCTAACTCTCAAATTCATCTTTATCTTTTCTTTCACAGCTGGTCGAATATCTGAAAGAAGGTTTCATCATGGTGCAAGTGTGGGGCAAGCAGACAGCACGTAAATCTGCAGTGACCAGATCCCAGGGAAAAAATACAAAAGAGATGTTCCAAGCGGATTTATTGAACAATGCTAATACACTCATGAAAGGATTTCGGATGAATGGAAGGGTAAGATAAAAAATACGCGAATGATTTTAGGTATTGGTATGCTGAATTTTTTAAATTATTAAACGTTATTTTGAAGCGATTTTATAAAAAGTTAATATATTAACTTACTTTTTGGAAATTCTTTAAATTTATAAGATAATGCATTATTTGTGAATCCATGAGAATTATCCATGAAAGATCAAAGTGATTAGTCTGAATACATGGAAATTTATAAATTGAGTTTTAGAAGTTCAGAGAGAGAATAAAAGTTGAAATTTTGTATGAATGATATATGCTAAAAGTTTATCTGACAAAGTGTAGTGAAAATAAGATGCCGACAGAAAATTTGCTTGTTTCAGTCATCTTTTTTCATTCAATTCTCAAACATCACATTTGCTCCCGAAAACCTTTCCTGCGCACCTTTTCCGCGTCGATTACTGTCGGCTAAAATGTTTCCTATAAGTTTTAATAATGTAGACGAAAATTTAAAACTGAAGTTATCACATTGTGGCTATTTTACGAGACTTTGATTTTACCTTGTATTTTGTATATCAACCCATGTCTTTTACACCTGGGATTATTTTATCTTGCATATATCACGTTACTTTATGTTTATACCGTTGTTGTTTCAACTTTTGATTGCGGGTTCACTTTTCTTTTATCGTTTATACTGTCTTTTGTTTGGCGCATTATGGCCTAGTCGCCCTTGCGCCATGAAATCCCATCAACCAACCAATAGACATAGAAATATGAATTGCTATTCGTGTGGAAAGGAAATTCTCCGAATCACCGACTGTGTTGAATGCTGTAATTGTGGATATAATTTCCATTTCTATTGTCTCAATCTATAGAGCCTAACTTCCGAAAAATGCCACGAGATCGCAAAAAGAAACTGAAATGTGAAACATGTAACAATGGAAAGGGAATTCTTCAACCCAGAAAAGAGATGGAAATGACGAGGTGGTGACTTCAGAATCAATGCAGATACAAAGGAATTTTTCGAGGATATGATAAAGGAACAATTCCGCATTTTAACAGCTGAAATTATGATAACGAACGAAACTTTTCACAAGGAGATCACGCAGGAAATTGAAGAGCTTAATAAACATGTTTCCTTTTTTTCCCAGATAAGCTGGAAGAACACATAAAAATGCTCAAAGAAATTACACAGAAAATTTTTCAAGTACAGGGTCAGACAAAAAAAAAAATTATGAAAGTCTACTTCAGTACTGGAAAGAGAGAGGTTTTTGAATTGAAATGGAAATGAAATGAAATGCAGAAATATAGCAGAAATAGAAACATAGAGTTAGTTGGGATGGGTTGTTTTACCTCTGAGCGGCACTTTTTTGCACACCATGGACTAAATGGCCAGGTCACATAGACCCCGAAGACTCAGAGAAGGTTGGGGAAGGGGACCCACTGGAACAGCTGTTGGGAGACAGATGGTAGCCTCCCGTCAAGACCAACCAGTGTGTTCTTTAACGTGTACATGGTATGTCTCTCCCGCACACGGGGCCACGGCTTAACGCCATCCGACGGACGGCGGCCTTTCCAAGCCCATCGGTGTCCCCTACTGATCGTGGGCAGGGCGGGGAAATTTGCGGAGATAAATCTCAACGCTTACTCAGCTGGGACTCGAACCTGGAAACTACAGATTACGAGCCTGGCACGCTACCGACTGAGCCACTCCTACCCGCCCTTTAAGTTAGTTGGTTTTTCTCAGAGAAGGCAAGATATCATTCTGCAAATTGTTGAAAAATTTGCTCAGAAATTGAAAAATTGAGACAAAACATTTGAATGTGATAATTGCTCATAGGGTGCCAGTCTCAAATAACGATAAAATTAAACCTATCATCATACAATTTGGATCAAGGAAGACTAAGATCTTTGGATTAAGGCGCGGAAAGGAAAAAAGGAGCCGACAGGGAAAGTAATTTGATGATCGATATGAAGATGGAAGAGTTTATTTACTAGTTATCTACATGACGCAAGAAAATAAACAGCTATTATTTGAGGCAAAGGAAAAACAGGGCGAATTGGGCTACAAGTACGTTTGGATCAGAGACTTTAATATTTTTATGCGAAAAGAGGAAAATTAAGGTTCGGTAGAATTAAGAACACTCAGGATCTAGATAAACTGGGATAGTTAAGTATTATGAGTGTAATATTTAATTACTGTGAAATGTATATACAATGGCTAATTTTTTGTCGTTTGACCAGCAGAATGGTGTTACTGTTTCTGATTTTGGTTCTGATGATTTTCGGAATGTTACAGTTGATGATGAAGAATTATATATGATAGATGATTATTATTCTAATGTTATTGAAATTGATAAAAAAGAAATGTTTATGATAAAAAAACTGTTTTTTTGGGGGGGGGTGGAATAAACATTTTACAGGGAAATTCCCTACGGGAAAAAAATTGCAACACATGGAAGGATTAATGCTACTATATATTGAAACTCAGTCAGGTGTTAGCATACACTGAGTTATGCGATTGATTACATTACGAAAAATATATGGAAAATTACTACTTTACGTACGTTGTAAAGTGGTATAATTAGTACCGCCCGCACAGCAATGCATTCATGAACACGGCGGCGAAGGCTATCGTACAGCTCTATAATATCCTCCTGAGGGATAGAACGCCAAATAGCGTGAAGTCGCTGTTCCATTTAGCGACAGTGCTTGGCGTACCTCTTGGGTGTTGTTGTAGCTATCGGCCCGTCATGTCCCAGACATGTTCAACAAGTTAAAGGTCCGGCGAGCGTGCTGGCCATCGTAGTACCTGAACGTTTTGCTCGTGTAGATACTGCAGACTAATGGAGGCTGTGTGGGGCGGGGGTTATCTTGCTGGTAAAAGTTTCCATGCTGCTGAACAAATGGGACAGCCACTGGCTGTAAAATGTTGGTAACATATTGTGGGCAGTTATAGATCCCCTTATAATGACCAGTTCTGACCGAGATGTCTGTTTAATGGTACCCCACACCAAGATACCAAGTGCTGGAGCTGTGTGACGATATCGCATGCACTGGGTGGCGTTCTTTTCCCTTGGATGACGGCGAACTCGTTGTCTACCGTCGTGCTGACCAAGACAAAAACGAGATTCGTAACTAAACACCACGGTAATCCACTCTTGTCCGTTCCAGTTCTGCAAACGCAACTGTAAAAGTCTGTTGTTACTGTCCACTTGGTTGGACACGAATTCAATGTGTTACCTGTTGACAGTCCTTATGCAGTGCGTTGTAGTCACGAATCTGTCACGCAATGCCATATGTCGAAAATGACGGTCCTGTCGCTGCGTGGTCATACATCATTTTCCTCATCCTTGTCGCCGTGTGCTGGATACTTCTTGAATCCACTGGCGCCATATGTGTACGATGGTGCTGGGATTGCGGCCAACCTTGTTGGCCGCAATCCCAGCACCGCCATGTTGGCCTCAAAGTCTGTTAACTGTTGGAACGGCTGTCGACGTCTGCGTAAGGGCATCTTTAGCGGTTTAGAATAATTTTCACAACGTTCTGTCAATGAAGAATCTTGGTTGCCTTTATCTGTGTTTGACTGCTCCGCAACTGTGACATCCTCGCGCCTATCCAATCGTTTCGATCGTCCTGCAAATCTGACCATTTCCATGCATTTCCATGTACTATCGCCTCCCAAAATTTCGTCGCATTTCCTAACTTCTTGCAAGTGGTGCATTTTTTATTTCCTGTAGTGTATGAGAAAAAATTTTGATCATTTCGTAATATATCTAAACTCAACTGAATTAAAATCAGAAATTATAGTACTTACTGAGATTTGGGTAAAAGAAAGGGCCTTGTATAAAATATATGGATATAAAAAATACTATAAATGTAGTGGGGGGGGGGGAATCAGGAGGAGTAATTGTTTACATTAAAGAAGTATGGGAAGTGAACCTGATTTTTTCCGATTTTAAAATTCCTGACTGTTGTAATTATATAGTTCATGAATTCTGTAAATCAGAATTTATTGATGAATTGGCAACATGGCTGCGATGTGTTGAAAGAAATAGTATGATAATGACCGGAGATTTTAATTTGGATTTATTATCTCATGACCCACACAAAATAAATTTTTTACAAATGATAAATTCAAATTGTTTCCATTCCTGTCATGCTTCTGTCACTAGGGAAAATAATAAAACCTGCCTACATCATCTTTATACTATAAATTTTTTTAGATAAAACACTGTAACTACATATAATTTTAGTATTGACATCTCACATCATTTTTTGTTGGAAGTAGTATAAAATGTTGTTTTTATAGCGACGTTTGCAAAGAAAAACTTTCTTCAAAATTTACTAAGATTCAATATAGTAAATTGAAAAAGTTATTGTCAGGAAATAATGGGATCATGTCGCGAGAAGGTAAATGTGAATTTTGGCATTTGACGCATTTCTGCGGTAATTAACTTTACCAATTAATGATGCGCTAGTTACGTACTTTACAAGGAAAATGAAAAAAACTCCAATCATGGGTAACAGAAGCTATTGTTAATTCCATCAATTTAATAAAAAATATATAAAAGATATAATTCAAAAAAATTGGATGAAACTGAAAACGAATATTTCAAAAGATGTAAAAATATGCTAATATGCTAATCAAGGAATCTAAAAATGATTATTATAAAAATATTTTTGTAACAAATGGAAATAATTCTTGAAAAAATTGGGAAACTATTAATGAAATATGTGATGGAAGAAAGGTAAATGGGATTCCTCCTCTAATTATCACGGATAGCAATCATTTACTTCCGTTTGATCAAAAGTCGCAGAAATTTGTTAATAAATTTAACAATTATTTTACTGAAGTAAATTCTTCATTTTTTAACAAAACCTACATAATGAAACCCAAATAGGAGATCTAATAAATTATTCAAAATGTAAAATAATTAATTCCATTTTTTTCCTTTATGTACCAGACAAGAAATTTTTGATACTATCAAGGAACTGAAGGAGGAAAAATCACCTGGTACCAACGAAATTACAGTAACATCTATTTAAAATATTTTTCCGGAAATTGGATTTATATTTTGTAAACTTGTAAACTTTTCTTTTATAGAAGATGTTTTCCCTAAAATTTTAAAAACTGCTTTAATTATTCCAGTGTTTACAAATGGTGACATTAAGTCAATTGAAAATCACAGACCAATTTCGCTGCTATCAGCTTTTTCCAAGCTCCTTGAAAGAATATTTAAAAACAAACATGTTAATCTTTGGGAGATGAATAATTTATTTGACCAAATCAATTTGGATTTCGAAAAGGTTTGAATACTCAAAGTGTGATTTTAGAAATGACCACACAAATATACAAGAACTTAAATCAAAATGTTAAAACGATTTGTTTTTGGGGGGGGGATTGAAAAAAGCTTTTGTTTCCGTGAATCATGAGATATTATTAGAAAAATTTGAAACATGTGGTGTTAGAGGAAATTTGCTTTTATGAATTAAAAGTTATTTAATTAACAGGAAGCAAAAAGTGAAAATTGGAACTTATATTAGTGAAGACGCAAATGTGCAGGTTGGTGTCTCTTAGGGTTCTGTTCTAAGACCTTTATTTTTTTTGCTTCATATAAATGACTTCTGTACATTCAATGTAAATGGAGGAATAATTTCATTTGCAAATGGTGCTGCACTAATATATTCTGGAGACGAAAAGCAAATTTCTAAAATATAAATAGTGATTGGATAAAAATAAGAACGTGGCTAAAAGTCAATAAACTATTGTTAAATGCAAAGAAGGCGAAATATATTGTTACGACAGATGAACCTGCTATAATGGGCTTATGGCAGATGTGTCATGAACGCTCGCCTATGCTTCAGCGTGACAATTACGTTATCAACAATTTAGAACGATGATGCTTTGAATAATGAGATTAGTGGTAGAAAAACAAAAAGGTCTAGTGGAGTAGTGAAGAAATAAAAATGTATTGTATTAAATTAGTTCTGTGTGATACTACCTAAGAAGACTGTTATCATTTGATTCAGTCCTCTATCAGGAGAGATCAATATTAGATATTTCGCATCTATAAGGTATAAAGGATTATTAAGGTAGTCCTCTAAAACAAATGAAATGCAATATAAGATTGTTTGTTCGATGTTACAAAGTATTAGATTCCATTTTGTCATAAGAGCTGAATATTGACAGCATTGTGGTTTAAGCACTGACAATTAGTTAAACGTAGTAAATCGTCGTTTTTATGGTTTGACTTTATGCTAAGAGGAATAGAAATACTTGTGTTTATATAACATTAATTAATTTGTATAATTTTTGTGCCTTTGTAATAAATTATTTTATTCATTCTTTAATTTGATACATACTATTTTTGAACTCACTCTAAGTTTTCATCTCTTTGAATTCATATTAATATTTATAACAGACCAAGAGAAAATCAGTTTATTATTTTTTCGTGATAAGGTTATTTTTAACTCTGAATTTTGTGCTGAAGAAAATTGCAGTTGTGATAAAATTGAGAGGGTTGAATGCTATAAATTTTTGGGCACTTTTATACATCTGATGTTGTTTAAAAAAATTAGCTGCTTTATACCTAAAATTTATTATATCCGGAAATTAATAAATTTTCTTTATGAAAAATTATTTACGTTTCTTGGATTAAATCTTATTTGTTGTATGGTTTATTATCGTGGGGTGGAGATTATTTGACAATAATTAAACCATTTACAGTATGTACAGAGTTTTTCTTGCTTCACTGGGTGGTGGTGCATGGCTTTTCTTAGTTGGTGGAGCGATTTGTCTGGTTAATTCCGATAACGAACGAGACTCTAGCCTACTAAGTAGGCGTTCCGATCACTCCAGTCCGACATTCTTCTTAGAGGGACAAGCGGCGTTTAGCCACACGAGACAGAGCAATAAGAGATCTGTGATACCCTTAGATGTCCGGGGCCGCACGCGCGCTATACTGAAGGAATCAGCGTGTGATCTCTCTTTCCGGCAGAATGGGTAACCCGTTAAACCTCCTTCGTGATAGGGATAGGGGCTTGTAATTGTTCCCCTTGAACGAGGAATTCCCAGTAAGCGTGTGTCATAAGCTCGTATTGATTACGTCCCAGCCCTTTGTACACACCGCCCGTCGCTACTACCGATTGAATGATTTAGTGAGGTCTTCGGACTGGCGCTCGGAGCGGCCTCCTGGTGGCGCCGGCGTGCCGGAAAGATGACCAAACTTGATCATTTAGAGGAAGTAAAAGTCGTAACAAGATCATCTACATAATTAGATGCATGGTGAAACTGCAAAAATTTGAAATGGTTGCAAATCTATATAATGAATTAGGTATTTTACAAATAAGGAAATTATATGTGTTTCTGGTACTGAAATATATAAGAAATAATGTTAATGTTCCAACCATAAGGCCAGTTGAAAGCAATAACCGACTGTCAAAAAATATTTTCATACTTGATTTAAAAACGTACAAATCTATTGTTGGAAAACATTACCTTTACTTGGCGCCAAGGTTTTTAAACTGTTTACTGTTGGCATGGCAAGTACATTAGAGGAATAAGGAGTGATAACACTTTCTTTAAGAATTTAAGAAAATGGATATTAAATATGGAAAATATTGAGATTATGTTTTAGAAATAAAAAAGAATAAAATGCCATATAAATTCATAAGCGCAAAGGGGCTATTAAAGTGTTCAACTTGCCCGTTTATAAATGTACAAAATCAATGTAATATTTTATTTCTGTTTCCTACCCAGTAAAGTTTTTTTTATTTTATTCTTCTTTAAATTTTGAACTTATAAATTTTTAAATATTTATTTTGATTTTTATGATCAAGCTGGGATAATGTGAGAAAATGTGAAGCGGAAGCATGTTGCCTTTTCGTTTTCATTGAAACATAACTATCGATTTTCTTCCACACGCGAGTTTTTACTCTCGTGGAAGACTCACATTTTTTCTCAGACTTCTACTGAAAAGTGTAGGTAAAATTATAAAACACTAATGAAATATAATATTAAGATTTTATATATATTGTTACGAATAAAATTATGATTTTTACTAGAGAAACTATGTATAAAGAATAATATATGCTAAAAAAAGGTAATGCTTTAAACATGTATATGCAGATATACAAGATTGTATATATTTCGTTGTAATTCCAATTCTAAAATAAAAACATGTAAACATAAATGTAATATTACTGTATTTTCTGCGAATAAATCTATCTATCTAAAAGCAATTTGATAACCGTGCTTCATAATATGTAAGAGACCTTTGGTGTTTAGTTCATTAGGACTAATATATTTTGAAGCATATGAGTAATGCTTTATTCCTGAAAGTATTCCTCATATACTAATTTTATCATTGTGTTTTCTTCAGGTCGTGGATCCCAATAAGCAGAGTATAATCGTGGAACTTTTGCTGATGAAAAAACAACAAGCTAGACAACAACAGAGATTGGTACTAGTACTTCCCTATTTCCTCTTCCATTACTCCTGTATAAACATCATGCATTCAAGTGTTTATAAACTTTGTCTATCATGAATATGTCTCCCTATTAGTTAACATGTGCATATCAAAATAAACCTCATTCCCAGTAGCGAAGCATGAATGGTTGGAAGGACTGAAATGAATCACGGTGCTTGTTTTATACTCTTCAAGAGGATGGGTGGTGTAGACATTGGCCGGAGGGAGAAAGTTTGTTTGGAATGCAACGTATACCCCAATGCCTCACACGCAAAGTTTATGACTGATGCGTTGGAGCAATATAGGGAAAGAAAACTAAAAAGAAACATGAATCTCTAATGTGAAATCTCTTTTTCGTCATTTCATGGATGTTATTCAATAGTTACTTCAATCACTGAATATATGTAGGATAAATCTCAAAATTAATTTTTAATTTGCTTCTTCTTTTTCCTTTTTTTCAAGCAATTTCAACCTGTGAGTATTAGTCAATTAGACCATGTCTGAACTGAATAGAGTCGAGTGGACTAATTGGTTGAACCTCGGAAGGGAAAGGAAGAATCCTAATAGGATAAGCATCTTTTCCCATGGGACCAAGATCCAATTGAATAGATACATTGGAGTGACTGGGACCAAGAATCGGCTAAATACTCTCGTTTTGGAGTTCACTTTAAGAAAAAGAATTAAAGTCACTGAAAAGATCACCCGACTCTGGCAATTAACCATATTTAATAAGCACTAAAATACAGAAACCATCTCAGAGACAGTTGAAGACAGGTCCCTGAAGTTGTGTCAAAATTTTTAGTCATCTCCCTAGAAAACGAGACCTTGTAATGCACTTCATGAAATCAAATGCACTCTAACTAACTAATCAATAATTTCAACTAAGTGAAACACTCAGACAGCCTACGTCAAAATAGCGGAAACTGTTTTGCCACTTCGTGGTCTCCCCCTAACTTGTCAGTTTCTGATGAAACGTCTATTGGGAATTGTCTCTAATTCACAGCAACAAAGAATTTAGAAGAAACATTTCCGAATCAGCACTTTCTATAACTTTACACACCACGCTTGTGACGTCATTCAGATGCCAGCACATTAACTCTGGGTAAGGGGAAAGGAAGACTTCCCTTCTCTGTCTGTAGATCTTTTTTGCAGTTTCACTGACAAGGATTTGGAGACGGTTTATTGTAAGAGAAATTTAATGAGATTATTTCTAGACATCGTTCAGTCGTACAATAGCCATTACCAGATAAAATATTCGACGATTCACAAAACCGTTATAAATAAGTATCATCTTGTACCAGCCGAGTAAACTCCATATGCTGGATTATATCATATATTCTATCCTAGAATACTGCGACATGCACCTGCTCTTTGAAGAGATTCATGGGAATGTCCTGTGCACTGTAAGGGAGTATGCCATTCACTACCAGATGCATTGTCATCCTGACACCGACATTTTACTATGGTGATACACAATGATACATCATTCAGATAAACAGGATCATTGACGGTGCTACATAACCTTTGGATACAACATGATGGAGCACCAGTTCATCTTAATGTCGATGCCCGAGAGTGGTTGGATACTGTATACTTGAGTCATTGGCTTGGAGATGGCAATCCCAAGCCAATGACTCATTCAGTGCCAACTAAATCATTGGATCTCTCACCGTTGGAATTCTGTCATTTCAAGGAACAGGCGCAATGAACATCAACTACTACAAAAGAGGATCTCGTGGCGTGCCAATATGCTGCCTTCACATTCGTTGATTCCACACTATTGAAACGTGTCCAGTCATCCAATTGCGGTTGTACACAAGCATTTGTCCACCTGAATGATGGCCACTTTGAATATCACTGAGCCACCATCACTTGAGCGATGCATCCCATATACACTACAATGCTTTTCGCCTTTGCACTTTGATTTTACAAGTACCTACAAGTTGTAGAGATATTACGTTTTTCCATTGCAATCATGCTAGTACCTTATGTCATTACATACTACATCTGTTACATGATCTTCCGTTGCGTAATTATTGCAATGAAGCACTTTTGATTGTAAGCAGATGTGACGTCATCAATCCTTTGACTCGTTTTATCCGGAAACTATAGCTCACACAGGCATAGTTCTTTCGGCATATTTGATCCTCTCACGACAAAGAATATCACCATGTAGAGTTTATGAGGTCGTTCAGAGACATCCTGTACACGGTTAATAGCAGAATTCTCTAACAATACTGAATCATTATGTAAGTTACATTATAAAGGCTAGATTGCAAAGCAATCTTTCGAATGCTAAAGACGTGGCTTGCCAAAATGCTGCCACGTCTTTAAGTTTTTATTTTTCATTAATCTCTTCTTCGATTTTGGCAGGGCCTCAGCAACGATAGCCACTTAACCTTTCCATTACAGCTCGTAGAGCATCTGCTCCACGTAATAGACAAATGCGAGAAAAAGCGCTGGTACAGCATCTGCCCAACTGCTCTCCTTCCAGCTCCAGGGACACTAAATCATTTTCGCTGTGGAGTGGAAAGCCAAGGAATAAGGTAATTATCATGTTACACATCCCATCTGCTCAGAGATACCTACCATTCTCTTGTAATGGGATTAGAAGAAAGCATGAGTCACCTCACCTAGGTCTAGGAAGAGTTCAGAAAGTAGAACAACTGCCAACCACAAGAAGAGTGCGAGTGGGTGACTATCTTCAGCAGTGCTGGGAAATTGAAATAGTCATTTGAATTTTGAAGCACCGATGGGTAAACTCTAAAATTTACACTGATGTTTCTTACACAGGATAAAGGACAATGTTAAATTTCGTGCCAACAAGAAGACAATACAGATCCTATTATTATTCAATCATAGGTTTATCAGCAACATACATACATACATACATACATACATACATACATACATACATACATACATACATACATACATGCACGCACAGACAGCCAGACACACACACGCACACAGATAGACACACACAGAGACACAGTTAGAGACACATACACACAGACTGTGCAGCAGGTCTATACCAGACTATGTAATTTTCCTCTCCAGACATGTCTGTTCTGCGCTACAGCTGATATATTTGGCAATTGTAGGCCAATTCTAGCAAGTCCTGTTGACACATAAGACTGATTCTGCCCATCGTATCCTAGGTCTCCCTTTTTTCCTGTGAAGCCTTTAGGCACATTGTTCATAACCTTGTTTGCCAATATGGAGCTGTGCATACGGACAACATGCCTAAAACATTGAAATCTCTCTGCACAAAATGCTGCTGAAAGGAGGTTGATTACTTCTTCTTCTAACCTCATCGTTACTTACAAAGTCAAACCACCTAATGCCCAAGATACTGCGCAAGCATCTAGAATCACAGGCATCAAGCTTCTTGTTATTCTGCTTACAAAGAGTCCAAGTTTCGTTACCGTAAGTAACCAAACTATTATACAGCTTAAATTTAGTCTTTAGGTCTATACGCCTATTTTCCCTACTCTCCACACTCATACAGTCATAATTTATCAGTAACATACAAACACACACACGCATACAAAATCCTCATACAGTCACGGGTTATGGAGGTCCTACCAGACTATTTAAATTTCCTCTACAGACATGTCTGTTCTGAGCTATACCTGCTGCATCTGTGGCCACACACACACCAATTCTAGAATAGGCCTGTTTGACATTGTCTGTCCACAGCATCCATGTGTCCCCCATTTCTGCGGTCTTTAGGCACACAGTTAGCTAATCCATAATTATTCATACTGGCAACATGACCAAACCAACGGATTCTCTCTCTGCACAATATGGTCAAAAGAGGTTTATAACTCCTTATTCTAACCTCATCATTACTTAAAAAAGTAAAAAACAAAAGCGTCTAGTATCAAAGGCATCACGTTTCCTGTTATCTTGTTTAAAGAAGATCCAGGTATCACTACCATAACCAACTTTTGCAAGAACCAAACTATTATACAGTCTAATTTTAGTTTTTAGATGTATACGCCTATTTCTCCACACTCTCCATAGATTCTTAGAAGTCCCGGAAGCAATCCCTATTCATCTGTTAATCTCATGCCGCACATCACCAATATCTGTTACATAGCTTCCAAGATAATTAAACTGAGCCACTTGCTCAAGAGTGCAGTCATTCAAAGCAACTGAAACACCACCTGCCAGACCAGTTTTCATCACTTTAGTTTTTCCTCTGTTTATCACCCTATTATCAGTCTCATCAACAACTCTAATGAATGAATTCATTTCATCAACATCATTAGCCAACAGGGCCAAATCATCTGCATATTATAAATCAGAACTTTTGAAATCTCTAGACCATTTAAGACTAAAATATTTACCTTCCTTAGAATTCTGCAAAACATTATCAATAACCAAACTAAAGAGAAAAGGAGACAAAAAGCACCCTGTTAACCATGCAGTTGTCCATCAACCAGATTCTTAATTCTATTAAGTATAGCCATGCAAAGAACATTACCTGGAACAGAAAATAAATTAATTCTCTTATAATTATCAAAGAACTACGATCACCTTTTTTTTTAATGTGGAAAACAATAGCTCTAGTAAAATCCTTAGGAGCAACACCTTTATCACAAATTGTTTTAACATTTCAGTCAGTCAGGCAAAAACACGAGTGTTCCCAGCTTTAACCATTTCAGTGGTGATTTCATCCACACCAGGCGATTAATGCTTTATTAATTTAGAGATAGCCAAATCAACTTCAGAATGCGATATAAATTCATCCCTAAAGTCAGCAATGCATGTATCCCTATTACAACAATGGGAATAGAAATAATCACATTGTTTGGAACTTCTCTGGTTCAGGTTTCTGATCTGGTCTTGGTTTGGTTCAGCCCACCTAATCATCACAGAATTCCTCACCTTCAACCACCTTCCCATGTTTATCCCTCATTCCCTGGGTACCTGTCTGCTTCTTCCCACACAAGACATTAACTATCTGCTATAGTCCCCTGCTCTTATGCTGTTTAACTGCTTCCTCTGCTTTATCAGCCAAGCTATCAAACCAACGATTCTTCTCAGCTGTTAAGTGAGCCTTTACACATTTATAAAGCTCATTGTAATGCCTTCTGTTAAAACAAGTAGGGTGTTGATTCGTATTAATCCTGCACTTCCTTCTTTCAGATATAAGTCCCATAGCTTTATCAATCAAATAATCCTCTTTCCTCTGTTCACTTTTACCAAAATGAGTAAATTTTGACCCCATTCTTTCTCAACTTCATCAGTAAGCAAACTACGATTCTGATAATCAGTGAGTAGACTACCTATCATGGTATGCTTTGGCTATATCTGGATCTTTCAGACCTTCAATATTAAAGATAATTTTCTTAACCCTAGTTAAACATTTCTTAAACTTCAGCTGCAAGACACTTTTAATCAGGTAATGATCAAACTAAATTTCAGCTCCCCTGTATGATCTAGTATTTCTAACCGAACTAGCTCATTTGCTGTTAATTAAAATATAATCTATCATATTCCTGTGCAACCCATGTATATTTAAAAATGTCCCGTTTTGTATTATTGTCCCGTGTTTGTAGTATGTGTTAGTTATTCGCAAACCATTAAGTTTACTTACCTGTAGGGGACGTTTCCCATTACCATTGAAACTACCAATGTCAAAGATACCTAAATCTCCTGCCTAAAGGTCAGAGTTAGTACAACTTTTCCATTGAAGTCACCTAAGTACAAGTGAAATATTTTCTTTCTTCACAGAATTCAAAATATTCTGAAGCTGGCTGTAAAACGTATCCTTCTCGTTCTCATGAGTCTATATGGGGGCATAACAACAGATGACATTCAAGTCTTTAATTTTTGTTTTAAATTTTCTCGTAAGAAATCTTTCATTAATGCAATCATATCCTAGAAGAGCATGACTGGCGTGTCTTCTGCGAAGCAAACCTATACCTTGGATATGCTTTCCATCCTAACTTCCTGAAAAAAGATATTTAAAGCTATTTTATAATATCTGACCTTTACCTGTCCATCTGGTGTCTTGCAAGCCTATAGAATATCTAGGTTATAATGCTGGAATTGCTGTGTGAGGACATCAAGAGAATAAACTCTATATAACTTCCTCATGTTCCACGCACCTGCAGAGAGAAAATAATTAGTAGGATTTTTAAGGAAACTAGGTTTATTGAGAGAGGTAGGCCAACAATTTCAAACAACCCCCTAATTGTAGGCATAGGACAAAGACCTCTTCCCTAACAGCTACAGGCTGAAGTCACACATGGTGGTAGGAACTTCAGTCACCAACTTTTCAAGTCGACCTTTTCAAGAGCCATATGATGAGGTACATATTACTCCAGTTTAGGACTGGCAGTATCCAACTAACTACAGAGGTTTATCAAAATAATGGAAACACGTACTGTTTGTGGAGAACATTTTAGTAACAAGCTGTAGGCCCACCTCGGACGTTCACAACAGATGCAATTTGACGTGGGATAGACTTATACAAGTCATGCACATACGATAATGGAATATGGGACCATTGTTCCTGCAAAATATGGCCCAACTGTGTCAGTGATGCTGGAGGTGGAAAGTGTGCTCTGACCTTGGGTTCCAGATATTCCCACAAATGTTCAATAATATTGAGGTGGTTATGGTAGCTGCTGTACCTCATCCTCATGCCCTCTAAACCACAACTTAACACGTTTCGCAGAATTCACGGATGCGTTATTCCCTTGAAACCAGGGACGGTCATTAGGGAACAATGCCTGCAACATTGGGTGCAGCAGGTCCCCGAGAATGGATTCATACGTTGCGAATTCGACACGACCTTGCAGAATATCTAATGGCCCTAAGCAATGCCATGATATGACACTCCACAGCATCAGTGATCAACTACCATGCTTCACAGTCAGAACCAAACAGTCGGGATGGTATACTTGTGCAGGTTTTCGCCAGACATACACTCTACCAGTGGTGGGAAACAATGTATAGCACGATTCATCAGACCAAATGACACGTAGCCAGTCTTTAGCATCCCAGTTTGTATGTGCTTCGCACCATCTTTCACGTTTTTTTCATTGATTTTGGAAATCAAAGGTTTGTGGATTGTACCACGGTCATAAATAGCGGTACATTGAAGTTCCCAACGAACTGTTATGACGAAAACGGGATCATTCCGAGTAGTGTTCCGAGTTCATTCCGAGTTCTGCTGTTATTTGGGGTGCTATGGTCTTTTGCTTCCGTTGTACAATCCATGCCAACGTCCCCATATCTGAAAACGTTATATGGGTCCAGAATTTGTAAGTTTGGAAGCAACGCCTTGTACTTTTTGATATGTAATCATGATCCTCGATACAGTTCCTCGTATCGAACCTACTATTTCCGCCGTTCTGGTTACTGAAGCTCCTGCAAAATGTGCACCAATGATCATGCCTTTTTGGAGGTCACTGATATCTGACATATATCGACAATTACACCATAACAGCTATTTCACCTGCACCTGTGGTAATGCTATGTGATAGTCGACATCGTACTTCTCCCCTTTATATACATCATATCGCGGGTGACGTCGTCCCTGTGATGTGCATACGGCACATTGCATGTACTTCAATCGTCGTCGGTGTTTTCACTATTTTGATAAATCCCTGTAAATGAGGCTTGAGGTTCCCCACTGGTAAAGGCTGAAGCCACCAATGCTGGTAGGAACTTCAGGCACCATCTTTTCAAATGTACCTTTTCAAGAGCTATATGGCCTGTCTGAGACACATTACTCCAAGTTAGGATTGGCGATGTCCAACTAACTAACTGAGTGTTCAGGTACCAGCAACGGCCTCTGATCAGGATTATCCACCAGCTGATATAAGTATCCCGGGCCTCTATTCATTTAGGGCTGGCAACCCAGAAGCAAACAGAAAACACAGCGGTAGATTCTCCCTCAAGCACAAAAGAGAATATCTTTTTTGGAAGATACTAACGGACTGAACCACGAGAAGTCGGATTCGTATATTAGGTGCTAGACCTGGCCGGTTCTGTGCATCATCACTGGGGATTGATACACAGCTCTCCTTCCAGTTTATGCCTAGCTACAATTGCAAACCTATCAGCAAAAGAATGAAATTATACATGACAAAAAAGGAATGCTTGAAAAGTTTTACGTTTCATTGGATACATTAGAAATCACAATCATAACGAAGACTTGTTTTAAAATCAGGCAGATCGTCTGATGAATTGGGCATTATGATTATGACTTCAAGAACATCATTTCCAAAATTGGACATAGAAATCTCAACATTAGCTGGTGCTTCACATCAGCTATGTCCATCACTCTCCAGGGTTTCCAGCACAAAATATTCCTGAAATTATGAAAATGATTAAAACTAGCTAAAACAGATCAACTACGTTTAGATTCTAGTGAAGCAGTTCTAGACAATAGGAACAACAAAAGATTTTAAAATCGTTAATGATATTTTATATTTTAATAAGAGACCCAGACATACGGGAGACTATAAATTATTTACACCAAAAACTTCACTCGTGTGTTTTAAAAATACTGCATGACCGTCCTTTAATGTTTTCCAACACAATTTAGAGCTCGTGGATTATTTTTCGAAATGAACGGCAATATTTCCAATCAAGATCACAAAAGCAAATATAATAAGGAAAAAAAATTAAATATATATACACTTCAGAAAATAAAAATGCAACACTTGCAAGAAGTTATGCAAATGTGACGAAAATAAAGGAGGCGGAAGTATATGAAAATGCATGGAAATTATCGGATTTGCAGAACGATCGAAACGATTGGACAGGCGCGACCTGACATCACAGGTGCGGAGCAGGAAAACAAAGAAAAAGCAACCAAACTTCCATGGTTAAAAAAACGTTGTGAGAATTGTTCTGAACCACTAAAGATGCCCTTACGCAGACGCTGACAGCCATTCCAACAGTTAACAGACTTTGAGCGTGAAAGAACCATCGACCTTAAAGAAGCTTTTTTGTCGTACAGAGATGTGGCCCGCAATCCCAGCACCATCGTACACCTATGGCACCAGTGGGTTCAAGAACGATCCAGAATACACCGACAAGGATCAGGAAGATGACATATGATCACAGATAGAGATAGGAGCGCCATTTGTGACATAGCATTGCGTGACAGTTTAGCGACTACAACGCACTGCAAAAGGACTGGAAAAAGGTAACACATCGAATACCTTCCGACCAGGCGGACGGTAAACAACAGGCTGTTACAGTTTTCATTGCGAGTCTATCGTCCGGCACTGCGTTTGCCCCTCACATCTACCCACATGTAAGCATATCTTCAGTGGTGCAGCCTCAGATAGAAATGGAACGAACAAGAGTGGAGTATCGTGGTGTAAAGTGACGAATCTCGTTTTTGTCTCTGTCAGCACGACGGTAGATAAAGTGTTCGTCATCATCGAAGGGAAAGGAACGCCACCCAGATTGTGCGATATCGTCACACAGCTCCAGCACCTGATGTCGTTGTGTGGAGTGCCATTAGTCGGGCATTTCGGTCAGAACTGGTCATCATAAGGGGATCTCTAACTGTCCACGATATGTTACCAACCTTTTGCAGCCAGTGGCTGACCCATTTGTTCAGCGGAACAGAACTTTTTACCAGCAAGATAACCCCGCCCTACACAGTCTGCATCAGTCTGCAGTATCTACACGAGCAAAACGTTCAGATACTACCATTGTCATGGTCAGCACGCTCGCAGACCTTTCACTTATTGAACATGTCTGGGACATGATGAGCCGAAAGCTCCAACAACACCCAAGAGATGCGCGAACCACTGTCGCTAAATGGAACAGCGACTCCGCGCTGTTTGGCTTTCCATCCCTCAGGAGGACATTGTATACGTTACCGGGTACGTAAAGTGGTAATTTTCCATATTTGTTTTCGTAATGTAATCAGTCTTCAATATAATGGCATTAACATTTCCAGGTGTTGCAATTTTTTTCCTGTAGTGTATATTTTCAGACGTAAATGAAACTTTGAAAATGAAGTACATATTTACGATCCCTTAACATTCGCAGTCTAATTTTGACAGAAGAATCAACAGAAATATCAATCACGTGATCACATCTATTATGAAAACTGACACACAACTTGAGACCAGAATTTGAAACAATTTTCTTTTCCGTTAAGATTTGTCCTTTGTGATGCTGCAAATTAGGGCCTTCAAGAATCTTTCTGGGAAAAGAACTTATCCTACCATGGGATCGTGGGATCGACTGACAACCCAGTCGTCCACCCCTCAAATTATAGAGTTTCATACCAAAGATGATATATAAAGGCATTTAACAAATCGTAAAATCAGGCCCATATCTAGAAAAAGCTAAAGGGGCTGGGGCTGGGGGCAAGTGATGAAATCGAAACAAAAAAGGTAAAACTGTTGTATGTGGGGAGGGGTCCCATTTGGATCGAATTTCCATTGCAGTACAACATTTTTCTCCGATTTAGATATCTTAAAAAAGTTTTCAAAAATGTGCGAAACATGCGTTAGTTTAATAGTCGTTTGCCTCCATTTCTTTTAATAGCATTCTGAAAGGCGGAGGGAATTAAATAGTTTTCGGGAAAAAATTATTCTCGCATAGTATTTGATGCGCTCGTGGCGTCATCTATGTCGGGAGTCATTGCTAATAATATAAATAGTCAATAGTATCCCTGTAGAAATGGAACTCATGAAATAATTAGCCGAAAAGACCTCGTTTGCAAGATAAAAGTGGCTCTAGTGGCAAAAGTGTACTCTAATACCATCACATTATTTCCTTCCTCACTCCCCCGCCTTCAAATTCGGCCCTGCCTATGAAAATTCTCTATTATGTAGCTACTTCAAATGTCAAGTCACATCAGATATGCGACACGGTGATCGTCGTTGCAAATAGTATTTCCCGGATGGCACATGCAAACTCATTGCGAAGGATTCTGATCTATCATCAGAGGATGATAGACTTAACTGCAATGTTACTTTAACTGTCATTTTAAAGTTTGTGATGGGAATAGCTTCATATTAGCTGCAGGAGTTATGTCATGCAACATGCAGAGACAGTGCTCATTTCCTTCCTTCAATTGGGTTGGTTTGGTCGATGCAACTGCTCGGCAGATTTTGCAAGATATCCAATGGCTTTCGTTCCTCGTAAGTTGCTGCAATGTACATTACAATGCCTGACTGCAATCCGCTACCATCTCCAGATAGCGTCTAAAACATATTCGGATTGTATCGTAGGCAGCCAGTCACACTCGTCAATCAAAAACATTTGGGACATGATGTAACGTTGTCTGTAAATTCTTCCTCAATCAGGAAAAAATTCGACTTCGCTCTGTGACATCCTGCAGGTAAATATAGCATTTGAATGATTCTATATTTGTGTTTTTTAACCTTTTGTTTTGTCATGGCAAAACAAAATTTTTTTCAGCTCATCATTTCATGAGTTCCATGTCTACAGGACTTATCCTGTGATTATTTACTACTGAAATGCGTATAAGCTTATACCTACTGTATTCAATAGAAACAAAAGTACAATTCTATAGAAAAATAGATTTAATCAGGTATTTATTTGGTGTCATAGCTAGAAATCAAATACAACAGTTTTTCGAAAAGTAATTGCAACATATATGGAACTTACTGATCACTTTATTTACATATGAAATTAGAATTCATATCGTCAATTTAATCACCGGTGTTAAAACTTTATTCCAAATCTCTGGAAACCAGCGAGTACGATCAGCATATCTGCTTCTGTTGATCACTGTGATAGGGTGCTCTCTGACTCGCAACAGACTGTGAAACCGTTGTCTTCAGAATGTTTACTTCATCTTAGGAAACAGGTCAAGGTCACAAGAACTCATGTCTGAGGAGTATGACGCTTTTGGATTGGAAAGACCACCGTCCGGCGAATGGGACATCAAGCCGTGGCCTGTGTACAGGTAAGCCACATCCTACATACGTTAAAGAACACTGTAGATGGCCTTAACGTGGAGGCTACCAACTGTCCCCTAACAGCTGTCCACTGGGTCTCCTATCCCCAATATTATCTGAGCCCACGGGGTCCTTGTGGCCTAGCCATTTAGCCTATTGTGAGCAAACGAAATTGCCTCTCAGAGGTAAAACAACCTAACACAACCATTCACAGGTTGGGGCACACAACAATGGATATATTTGTGACTGAGAAGTAGTGGATTCCCTGCGACGAAGTACCGATGCTTTCATCTCACGGCCGAATGTAGATGATTTGCAAGAAACTCGGTAGTACTATGCATTCACAGTTTGACCCTCAGGGCATGCATGGTGGAGGAGAAACCATCGATGTATTAAGAAACAATCAGCAGCACATTCACATTACTGGATTCTTGGTGTAATATTTTGGGTGTAATTTTTTTCAGGACCATGGATGGCCCCATTTATTGAACTGGTGTTTCAGTTTCGGCTCGTTCCATATGTTGTCGATGGCAATGACATGACGAAGAAATTCATCGCCATGTTGTGATACCGTTTCAAGTAGATGTTCGCAACAGTATACCTGTGCCTCGTTTGAACTTCTGTGAGATGGTGTGGGACTCACCATACTGCAATAGTTTGCATGTCCAGGATGTCCTTAAGAATGTGCTGAACAGTAAAAATACGAAGTCAAATTCGTTTTGACGATTGCCGTGTCGTCCAAAGTCTGTCAACATCCAACTAAGACTGTACGAGCTCAACCTTTTCTCGCAGGGTGCCCTACACAGAGAGCATCATCAACACTCTGTCCCGACCCGGCAAAAGGATTGCACTCATTGTGCAACTGTACGAAATAGTAGTGTTGTTTCTCCACACGCTCCATCCCTCCACATCAACAATTCCTTGCATTATGGCCACGTGCCACCTAAATTTAGATCCAACTGCTTTGTTCCAGCTTTGTGAACATGTCTTAGGGCACTCTGGCAGGAGTCTGATATTACCTTGACTTCATTTTGTCCTCTCTCCTAACGTGGCACCACACGCATAATGGCTTACCTCCAGAATGGGTTCTGTACCGTGCAGGATGCTCACAGATTGCAGGATTCGAACAACCCTCGTACTTTAATTCGCACAAGTTTACAAAGACAAGTACAGTAAAAAATTTACTGTGAAACTTGTGCTTGATTATGGTAACATATTTGTTTTCTAATGGGTTTCATTTTTGATAGACAGTCTTTCTCTCCTTCAACTGATAGAATCAATTAATTGATGAAAAGAGTAGTTACCATCCAGTTATAAATGGCCCTTTTTGCATCAATATTTATTAAAATATCTAAATCACTGATATCTAATCACTTGAGCTTATTTCAGAAAGAAGGAACTGCAGAAATGTCCTCAATCAATACCCTACTAGTCCTAATAGAAAGCATTACAGAGAACTTAATAACGTGTAAAAGATCAGTTAGCTGCTGATAAGAATCTTTGGCTTGATGGTTTGGCTGACAAAGCCGAGAAAGCAGTTAGACAGCACAACAGCAGAGAGCTGTACCAGATAGTTAATGTTTTGTGTGGTAGAAAACGGACAGGTATACATGGATTGAAGGATAAACAAAGTAAGGTTATAGAAGGTGAGGATTCTTTCATGGCTAGATGGGTTGAGCATTTCAGTGATGTTCTAAACAATGTGGTTAGTTCTATTCCCATTGTTCCATTTTCAATGATGATTGATGCATTGGTGGCTTTAATGTTGGACCTATAACACAATCTGAAGTTATTTTGGCTGTTTCTAAACTTAAACTACATAAATCTCCAGAGGTAGATGAAATTACTACGGAAATGCTCAGATCTGGGAATGTTTCGGTTACCATTTGGATGACTGAAGTTTTGAATGTTTTTTTTGATAAGGGCATGGTTCCTAAGAATTTTACCAGGGCTATTATTATTCCTATTTTTAAAAAAGGTATCGCAATTCTTGTGATAACTATAAGGGTATCAGCCTACTCTCTGTTCCAGGGAAGGTTTTTTGCATGATTGTGCTTAATAGAATTAAGAATCTGGTTGAAAGGCAATTGCGTGATGAGTAATGTGGATTCAGAAGTGCTAGGGGATGTGTAGATCAGATATTTTCACTTAGGCAGATTCTTGAGAAATGTTTAGAGTTTCAGAAACCTTTGGTTGCTAGCTTTGTTGATTTCAAAAAGGCTTTCGACTCTGTTGATCGTCAAAATTTGTGGTTGATTGTGAAATCATATGGTATACCAGACAAGTTAGTTAACATAATAAAAGCTCTCTATAATAACACTGAGTCGTGTGTGAGAGTTGGTAAGGCTTGTAGCAATTGGTTTAGCATTACTTCTGGTGTTCGACAAGGGTGCATTTTGTCTCCTTTTCTCTTCGGCTTGGTTGTTGATTATGTTATGCGAAATTTAGTTCAAGGAAAAGATTTTGGTCTTAAATGGACTGGAGATACGAAAATTTCTGATTTAGATTATGCTGTTGATTTAGCCCTTTTGGCAAATGAGGTTGATGAGATGAACTCTTTCATTCGAGCTGTTGATGAAACTGGTAGTAGAGTAGGTTTGGTTATAAACAGAGAGAAAACTAAAGTGATGAAAATTGGTCAGGCAGGTTGTGATTCAGTTCATCTGAATGGTTGCAGTCTTGAGCAGGTGTCACAGTTTAATTACGTTGGGAGCTATGTAACAGATACTGGTGATGTACGGAATGAGATTAACAGACGATTAGGGATTGCTGCCGGGACTTTTAAGAATCTTTGGAGAGTGTGGAGAAATAGGTGTATACACTTAAAGACTAAAATTAGACTGTATAATAGTTTGGTTCTTTCTAGGGTTAGTTATGGTAGTGAAATTGGACGCTGTGTAAACAAGATAACAGGAAACTAGATACTTTGGATTCTAGATGCTTACGTAGTATCTTGGGTATTAGGCTTTTTAACTTTGTAACTAATGATGAGGTTAGGTAAGGAGTCTGCAACCTCCTTTAAGCAGCATATTGTGCAGAGAGACTCCGCTGGTTTGACCATGTTGCCCGTATGGATAATTATAGATTGGCGAATAGGGTTATGAACAGTGTTCCTAAACGCTTCAGAAAGAGGGGGAAACCTGGGATGCGGTGGACAGACAATGTCAAACAGGTTTCAGAATTGGTGTGCAGTGGCCAGATGCAGCAGAAGTAACTCAGGATAGACTTGTTTGGAGAACTAAATTGAACGGTTTGGTTGGACCTCCGTAGTCCATGGCTGCTTGAGGATGATGATGATGGCCAAAACCTTATCCGACATTTTTTTTTGTAAATATTTTTCTATTCTTGGAGAGTAGGTTAAAAAAGCTGACTGAATGTAATTTTTGATTCAGTTGGATGATTATTACTTAAAAAATTAAAACTTCCTTAGGAAGAAAATTTGGTACATTGTGCACGCGAAAACCTACTAAAGGGAAAGGTTTGTTTCTTCCAAAATTAAAATGAGATTCTTCCGAAGAATTATTTGAATGTATTCAAATTTATTAAAAATAAATATAAAATTTTAAATAAAATAAATGAAAAATAATATATTTTTTATAATTTTTCAAATTCAGTTATGATTTTAATTTTCGTTACGAATTTTTAGTTTTGGAAGCTTTCATTTCAAGAAAAAATCTCGTGTTCCGCTCGTGCTTAATTAGAACGACCTTCAATATCCACAGGTGCTTATGCTCTCGACCCAACAATGATTTTATCGCAAAAGTAGATATTAGTTTGATGCATTCCTTACCTCAAATTTATTTGGCAATAGTTATTTTGAATAACTTTCAACCGTTAATATTAAGTTTTTGGGTATTTTGAGAAATTCAAACCATCCCACCCATATTTTGGTTGACCCCAGCGGGCATAATTATAGATTGGTGAATAGGGTTATGAACAGTGTGCCTAGAGGCCTCAGAAGGTGGGGGAGACCTAGGTTGCGATGGGCAGACAATGTCAAACAGGACCTTGTTAGAATTTGTGTGCAGTGGCCAGATGCAGTAGATATAGCTCAGGATAGACTTTCTTGGAAAACTAATTTGCACGGTCTGCTTGATGATGATGATGATGACGACGATGATGATGATGATGAATGTCTGTTAGGAAAGCAAGTGAATATAGAAAATTTTCATCAACAAAACTTGCTATTAAATCTTCATCGTAAAATGATATATCTTGACAAAAAATTATAAGGTGGATTACGTTTATTTAAAATTTCAAGTAAAAACTTGATTTTGTTCGCGGGCCACAGAAATCCTTGCTATCTAAATTAATAGAAAAACCTATTTTTTTGTGGGACATTTCTTCTAACACTTAAGTCATGCTCACGGAACATTGGTTATAAAAACATTGCCTTACACCATGAGAAGTCTGTGTGTATATATCAAATTCCTTTGCTGTATAATGTACTGAAAATCCCTCATTCGTTTTCTCTATGAATGAATTATTTCATTGCACTCTAGTGGCATTATTTAATGGCCCAGTCCACAGCCTTCAGATACCACAAAATATAAACGCAATTTTTAAATTTGTATCATGATTCATTAGGTATAACCCAGATAGTTATACGAATATAACGATAATTGTGCTATTAAATTATTCCAGCTTTGATAACTTTTTTTATGTACTGAATAATATTTAAAAACCGATTTACTGGAATTTGAGTGAAGATTTCAATTTTACACAAGTCACATTTTTCCATATAAAGCATATTTTCAAAACTTTGGCTTGAAACTTGGCTTGTGGTTTTTCATTCCCTAATATTGATTTGTGGTTTGTTATTCCCTAATATTGACTTGTGGTTATTCATTCTTAGCTTGTGGTTTTTCACTCCCCTAACATTGAAGTATCTTAGTGCTTTTGACTATTTAGTGTATTTCATCTCAGTTCTGCCTCACTCTACTTCCTAGTTTTCTCTCTTTATGATTTGATGTTATTTCACTTGATCAGGTATAATGTCGTCTGAGATTTTTCTCTCTCACTGTCTTCGCTTATACTCTCCTCATCCAAAAAATTGTCCCATCCAGAAGGAATACAGCTACGTTTATGCAATTTGGTATAGGAGTACAGGAGAATGATATAACCAAATGAAGGAAAATCAATGTTCTGGGTACATTTGAAATGCGGCCGATGACACGGTTTGGTTAATTGTAGGGAAGGTTGTTTTTGGAGAAAAAAGTGGGCAGTGGATTGAAGAAACTGAACTTCACCAGTAAATCTGGTTACCATCCAAGGGTAATGCAAATTATGTATCGTAGACGGATGTTAAATGAACTCATCGAGTTTAAGTGAGGTCACATCATAGGTCTGCATGAAACAGATTGCCTACACGACGAATTGCAGCGTTTTTGGGACGTGTTGCATGAACAGTTGGCCGCTGCTGGCAACAGTAGACAAGGGAAGGTATTTCACGTCGCGTTCAGGATCAGGTCGTCCTCGAATGACTATGGATTGGAAGACGCGACTTCCCCACAGGTATACAGTGACAGAACGACGGATGGGAGACTGGCAGTATCTGTGAGTGCCACTCATTGACACCTGCAAGAAGCTGGTATATGAGAGAGATTCCCTTTCATTTGCATATCGCTCACTCGTAGATTGCAGTGGTGAAATGAACGAGCTGAGTGGCGTACGAATGGTGATAAATTATCTACAGCTATTAGGCCTGCATCTCTTTGTGTCATAATGATGACCACATTGATACATTAGTGAATTTGATCCCATGTCAAGTAGCGATGAGCATCAAAAGTGCCCACTGATGGGATCCTGGTGTGGAAATCAAGGGTAATTTAACTGCCCAGTGGTATGTGGATACCGTTCTCTATCTTGTATTTATACTCCTGCAGAGCATGCCAAACGCTACAATTAAACACAATACTGTCAAATCTCATACCACACGCATTACTGAACATGTCTGCAGGTAGCTCTCAATGGCCATCCCAGTCGCCGGATATGCTGAATTGGCGATAGCGCCAATTCAACATATCCGGTACATCCTAAAATGACTTTTGAGAACAGAATTGACTTTAGCACATAACGTGAAGGATCTTCAAGCACAATTGTAACAAACTGAAAATCTTTATTCGGAACCATTTTGACTCACATCCTAACCATATTAGGGCTTGTATTGCTGCGAAAGATGGCCATACCTCGTACTAGTGTTACACTCATATCCATGTCTCTGCCTCACTTAACAGACTGACAATGTGATCATTTGTTACGTACACTAGTACCTTTCAGTACGTTGCATTTTGTATCGTACTCACGACATTCCTTCTGGGGGGCAATTTTTTAAAGACAAATGCATTTCGAATTATTTTGTTATTATTGCTCATAAGCAATTCCAGCTGCTGTGACTCTTATAGGGCCAACAAAAATCAGTTTCTATGAATAAAAAAAAATAGAGAATTTTATCTGAGCGAAGAGTCTTAATAGTTTGGATTGACTGCAGATACTTCGCATAGTGAAATTCAAAAAGTTGTAAAATATGAACAACAATCCTCGTGCATCAGCTTTTTTTCACGAACAACTCTTGGAGACATATTGTGCAGCAAAAAGAGAAAAGGAAAGAAAAAAAAACGTTAGAATAAATTAATGTATCTAATATTCTTCATATAAGATTTCACTTTTCCATTTTTTTTTAATTTTGTTTTCTGTTTTATAGGAGAACATTCGTAGAATGATCGAAATCGCTGAAACCCATCGGAAAAGGAAAGTGCCTGTAAGCCTAGTAAAGGATTTATTCTCCACTACTTCACCTGAAGTTGCTGAAGAGCTTCTTCAACAAGTGCCATCAGGTAATTAGAAAGGGTAGGTATATATGCCTATATTTCTCTGTGGATTCTAGTTGAAGACTCCTAAAGCTAATAGAAGATGCTTTCATTAACATTAGATTATTAGTGTGTCTTTCAGTGTCTTTCAATCGAAAACACTATTTGAAGCTAGTTTAAAATTCTTATTTCTATTAATTTCAGGTCCTAGACCTTTCAAAGTAATTAGCTCCATATTCAGTAAAACTACATATTCTGATATAAATGAAAATAAATTACTACCTCAGCAGCTGCTTGACACAGAGATTTTGCAGGAGCCTGTCAGAAAAATGCACCTTAGAAATCTGTGAGGAAAAGCGATACCTCGTCAGAAACACCAAAAAATATTTAGAAAACACGATGGAAGGAGAAAATTAATATGAGTCCAATTTTTTGATTTATTGTTAATAGAGTACAGGCCCGGATCTAGAAACAAGTCGAACGGAGCAAGAAACACAATCGAGCAGAAAAAATATAAAAGCAGGGGCCAAAAGACTTTATTTCCAATGAGGTATAGCATTTCCCCCTCCGTTTCATGGGTTTTTAAAAACTTTCCTTCAGAATGCATCAAATATGAATAAATTTAATAAATTAAATAATTTCTGCCCCCTTCTCCCCTCTACATCCTGCCCTGATAGAGTTCATATTTGCATGCAATGCATTGAAAGGGATTAAAAGCAACTAAATATGGGCAAACAGTTCTTTTACACTGGTTCACAAAATAAAGGTAACACATCATTTTACAGCAATATTTTAATTTTGTCATCTCCGAAGGTAAAAACACCTACCATATCAAAATAATCATGCAAATATGTGATAACCAATCAAAATGGATATAAGAACCCATAATTCCTTGCAACAAGGAAATTAGTAAACGTCTATAAAATATGTTGTTTTTTTTTACCAAATCAATCCATTTATTTAAATTGTTGCTTGCAAAGACGGTTAATCTCATCATTTTTACTAAAGATGGCAAGACATCATCGTTTAGATGTTTCCATGCGATGCCGGGCTGTTGGAAGACTTAAAGAAGGACAGTCAGAGGCGGAGGTAGCAAGATGGCTCGATGTATCGAGAAAGATGACATCAACACTATAGAAACAATTACAGGAGAGAAGAATCGTTACTAGAAGAGTTGTCCTAGGTCTCCCGAGAGTTACTTCAACCCAAATTGACCGTTATCTGGTGGGGCGGGGGCGACTCAGTCGGCTGTGGGACAAGCTCGTAATCTGCATTTCCCTGGTTCGAGTCCCAGCTTGGACAGCTTTAAGATTTATCTCCGCAAAATATCCTTCCCACGGTCAGTAGGTCACACCGACTGGTTTAGAAAGGCCGCCGTCTGTCGGATGGACGTGTGCGGGAGAGCCATACTCTGTGCACGTTAAAGAACACGCTGGATGGCCTTGACGGGAGGCTACAATCTGTCTGGATGCAACTGTCCAGTGGGCCTCCTCCCTCAACCTTCTCTGAGCCTCCGGGGTCCTTGTGACCTGGCCATTTAAGCCCATTGTGCGCAAAAAAATACCGCTCAGAGGTAAAACAACCAACTCAACCGGTATCTGGCTCTCATGACAATACAGAATGGATGATATCGCACTGAGAATTTATAGAGGTTTCTGCTGCCACAGGTGAAGGGATGTCGAGAAGAACAGCATCACGAAGGCTTATTTTAATTATTATTTATTTAATTATTAATTATTCATATAAACTATTATTAAAAAATCCTCTATATATATGGGCTCTAATCCAGGTCAAAGTTTTGGCTCCCGCTAACTTCGAAACACCGAAAAGCGCGTCTAAACTGGTGCCGTGAAACATGTCACTTGGAGCCATGAACAATGGGCCAATGTTCTGTTTTATAGAGTCTCGATTTAGTCTATAGCCTGATTCTAGAGGTTGTTTAATCTGGAGAGCAAGAGGAATACGATATCATCCCTCCAATAATCAGAGAAAGGGATATTTATTGTGGAGATGGTATGCTTTGGGATGACATGGCCATCAATGTTCATACCATTCTTCATGTGTTCAACAGATGCTCTGTAAGTGTTAAAAAGTACAGAAAACCTTGAACCCTATGTGCGACTCTTTACTGGTGTGATCCAGGTCTAAAAAAAGAAAAATATATGTGGGAGGGACTGGATTTCCATTTCAGTGTAAATTTCTTTCCTTCATTTTAGAGGGCTTTAAAATTTCTTAGAAAATACATGAAATATATGTGTTTTATAATTTTTCACCTCTAATTATCCTTACTAGCATTCTCAAGGGGAGCATGTTCCCTTTCATCCTTGGTTCCTGTCCTAGTCACGACCCTGGCGCGTTACCATCTGAGCCTTCCCTACCCGTAATAAAAAAACAAGTAGGAAAAATGGGGAAAATAAAAAGAAAAGAGGAGGAAAAAAATAGGTGACGATAAAAGAAAGGATACAGAATAGAGCAAGAAGATAATAAATATAGGTTGGATAGAACATAGATAATATAGAATAGAGATATGTTAGAATTTAAAATACTTAAACAGTAGTAATTAAAATGTACAGAAAAAAAGAGTAAGATAATAGGTAAAAGAAGAAAAGAAAAAAAAACAGAAATGAATAGAAATTTAAAACATTTAAACAAAAGTAAACTTAGTAAGTAACACGTGGCAAAAAGATATACAATCTGAAAATTTAAATAGTGCCTAATTAGGGAAGTCAGAAGAAATAGATTCTTCTTGCGGACTGGGCTAGCCTAAGAAGTAGAGAAATTCATTCGGCGAAGAGCTGCTTAATAATTATTCTGGAATTATTAAAAGAATCACCCGTTCTGCTGTGTGCAAAATACGGGTAAAAATAAGGGAAGTCAAAGTCCGTATCCTTCGATCTGACCCCGGCATAAAGCGAGGGCTTTTGGCATATCAGAAGAGACACTCCTACTACAGCGAAAGTGGAAGAATGGCATATTTTGCCCCAGCCCTCTTCGATAACCTTATATCGAGCACTAATCGATGCTGTCAGGCCTTTTTAACCATCGGAGGGGATCGTATTCCTTTATTGACGTCATATGTGCGTATTTTGGAGCATCTGGAGTTAACTTCGGCGATGCATAACATTTTCTCATTTTGACAACGCCATTCTACTGTAATGGGTTCATTTCCTGTCTGAGAGTTCTCGTTTTCTATCCATTTCATCGTTGTAGTAAAATAGATTTCTGGGGGCAATTTTCTTCTAATTGCATCGTACAATAAAGAAAGCTGTGCTATATTTGTTTAATGTTACCTTAATATTGTCACCAATCAGTGCAGTTTTTTTAAAGGTCTTGAAATGTCGTGGAATGATAGGACAAAAGCCAACTTTCTGCCTACGTGCTTGAAAACCATAAATCACAATATATTGCTTTACGTTAACCTAAGGGCGATGCCCTAATTTCTGCTTTTAGTGCGGATCTAAAATACAAACTTATTTTATTAAACACTTTGATAGAATACTTATTATTAAGTTTTAATTAACTTCTGAAGTCAATATTTGTAGCTGCATTGTTTTCGTTAAATATTCAAACTTCCATAACTCATTAAATACCGAACGAATATTGTTGAAAATCGAGATATTGATATGTTTGATTGAGAATCTTTACCTGAAATCATATTTTTCAAAACAAAAAACTTATTTTAGAAGTTATAGAGCTTTGACATTAGCTTTCCATTGACTTAACATAGGATTTTCCTTAATTTATGGAAATCAGTGTACGTTAATAAAGGAATGTCAAATCAGTGTATGTAATCAGTGTATGTTAATAAGAACTCAAAACGCATCGTTATACCGCCAACTATGTTACCAATCAATTCTGAAGGCAGTAAAATCCACTAATAGGAAAAGACTGTCCTAAGATCATGGCTACTTCTCAAAGAAGGGCTGAGATTTGGCTGTCAGTCTCCCCAAGACATCCCTGATATGCTCAATAGAATTGTTGGAGGATCTATCAGGCCAATTCTTGTGTTCAATACCCTCACATCCACCAGGTGAGCTTTATTTATATGAGCATTATCGTCCATTAAAATGAACCTCGAAACATTGCATCTGCAAATGAACAAACGTAAGGTTTTCATATATTAACCCAATACCTCTGGGTAGTCAGAAATCCCCTAAGAAATTGGCGTGGCATTGATGTTCATGCGTGCTCAGACCATTAGACCACAAACTCCATATTGACACCTTTCATGTTAGAGGGATGATGCCGTGTCCCCGGTTCTCTCCAGGTATGTTCGTCTAAACTATAAACTATGTTTCTATAAACTATGTCTCGACTCGTCTGCGAAGAGAATGTTCCTTGTTAGCATGCGCATGTTGTTCAAGTCAGTTCTTCAGGAGAGAATTAAGAAAACTCAAATTATTGATCGCTTTGCATAAAGCTACCTCTCCCGAAGCCTTCCGAACAGATATAGGTGATCTCGAGACCATACAACTCTTAGGAAGATTTGCCAAATGTACGATAATTATCTTATTTGTAAGATAATTTTATGAGATATGTGGCATACGATAATGCCTTCAGAAACGCTATTGGTTTGTACAATAATTTTGTCTTTGGTCAATATTTTGCAACAGCTGCATTAAGAAATCAGTCAATTAAAATATACTTTCAAAAATGCACCTTTTTGTTGCATAAGTAGCAAAGAAAAAAAAAGATTCTTTAAAACTGAGTTAATGTTTATTGGAAAATCCTCTTAGACAAAGAAAGTAAACAATTCAACTGTAACTCATAAATGTCATTCAACTTACTGTCATATTAATGGAATATAGCTGAGATACTGATCTAAGTAGTTTATACTTCTCCATCAAATAAAAGTTAATTTTTGTCAGTCGGCAACCTTATATGAAAGCATCAGTTTAGTAATATCTTTACGAATAAACTAATTCAGCTATTTGGTTAAAATTTCTACCAAAATTAGGAAAGCAATTTCCGAAATGAAATATCAGCTTCCTTTTGTTGCATTCTTCAACACTTCAGAAACCAAATATAATTTTTTCTGTTTTCAAAAGTCGCAAAATTTCAGTTATATCTATAATCTGTATATATATATATGTTCGTTCAGTCTTTTCGAAATAAACTTTAACCCACGTAGTTTTACGAAACAGTTTTCGTAAAATATTTAATAAAATATAAACCTACTGGACTGGACTGAATTATGGCTCTAAGCTTCATTATGGATCCTGAATTTGCTGGACTGGTGTGCATCTGTGTAGGGAAAATCTTCCGCTGTGTTTTCTGTTTGTTTGTGGGTTGACAGCCCCAAGTGAATAGATTCACAGGATATGTTTATCAGCTGGTGAATAATCCTGAGCAGAGGTCATCGCAGACACCTGAACTCTTTGCTTCTACTGGCATCGTCAAATTCTACATTGGAGGAAGTCTTTTCAGTGTAGATGGCTTCAGCCTTTAGTGGTGGGTGAACCACTAACCATTTTCTCTCCATAGGTAGTTGAAATGTGAGGATTATGCACAGAGCTTTTTCTCTTGATGTCCTCACACAAGAGTTCCACCATTATAATTTAGATATTCTCGGCTTGCAAGAGACCAGATGGACAGATAGAGGTCACATTCTTAAAAATAATCTTAAATTTCCCTTTTCATTGCTGAATGACAATAAACTTTACCAAGGCGTGGTTCTGCTTCTCAGCAGACACGCTAGTGATGCTCTTCTAGGATATGAGTGCATTAATGAAAGGTTTCTTACAGCTAAATTTCATACAAGCGTTAAAGACTTGAATGTTATCTGCTGTTATTACCCCAATGAGGATGCCGATGAGGATGAGAAGGATAGGTTTTATGGAAAACTTCATGATATTTTGATTTCTGTCAAGAAAGGAGATATTACCCTTGTTTTAGGTGACTTCAATGCCAGAGTTGGTACTGACTCTGACCTTTTGGGAAGAGTGATAG